>JAABNX020000001.1:48141431-48185365 GCA_015163995.2 Mormyrus lacerda | reverse complement strand
ACATGACCAAGCTCCTTACTGCAGTCACATCCAAGTATCCTGATTACGTAGTCTTTCTGTTTTTCAGTTCTAGTTTTACTTCTTTTATATCATTCTATTGCTCTAAGCTCCTCTTGGTTTTGCATGGTTCATGTTTTAAAAGCTCATATATTCTCGTGATGTTGCTTGACCAGATCCTTGAATTGATTCAAAGGTGGTAAGTTCACTTAGTTATTTTATTTTATGACTGGCCTTCAATAGTAAGTCAGTTCTAATTTTTAGCATTATGCAATTTTAAAGAATGATGTTTTTTTCTAACTTGGCAGACTACTTTGGTACATTGTGTCATGATCTTCAGCTTGCACTAGAAGGACTAATGCATCTTAGTTTCTCTTTTAAAACAAGGTACTACTGAGTAATTTAGATTATGATATGCTCTTTGTACATCCACAGTAGAAAAAATAAAAAATAAAATAAGAAACTAGTTTTGACTATGTATGCTGGGTGCTGAACCCTTTTGTCTTTTACGTGTCAATCAGAAAGTTACAATTAAGGTTTGTTACACTTCAATTGAGAATATGTTGTCTAATTTTCCATAAATAATGGGGGTACCAGGTCTGAAAGATCAAGCTATGTAAATCTAGCATCCTGTCTGCAGTTGAAAGGCTAACTTCAAACATATTCTTTAACCCAGTTTTTAAACAGAGGTCCTCTTTTTAATTTCGTCACGTTTAGTATACAGTCTGCTGTATACTACAGTAAGTTGCCATCATTCCACACTACCAAGGTATGAATTGTGAAATAACTTCTGCAAGGGTAGAGAATAATGTTTGTACATATTTAAAGCTTCAATCATCTACACGCTGTTTGCATTTGTGTATGTTTTATTTTAATCTCTTTAGGTAAAGGATGTGATGAAAGATGTAATGGCTGATCTACAACAAACTAACAGTGAAAAGATTCTGTTGAGTTGGGTACGTCAGTCTACCCGGGATTATCCGCAAGTCAATGTGGTCAACTTCTCCAGCAGCTGGTCTGATGGCCTGGCATTCAATGCCATTATCCACAGCCACAGGTTAGAGCTCACAGGGCGCTGCCATAAGACAGTACAGATGCTTCTCTACTTACATACGAGTTACGTTCGTAACTTTAAATGTTCGTAAGTCGTTATTCAACATCAATTTAAGAGTACAAGGAACTAGGATGATGTTGCGGACAGGAAACAGGAGCTCAACAGACACAATTTGGACTGTCCTCTTCGTTCATATGTCTGAAAGTTCATAAGTTGAAAGTTTGTAAGTAGAGGAGCGTCTGTATTACTTTTACGATTCCAACAGCCTAGTGCTCTTTGACTAAAGATGTCTTATAATGCTTTACCACTCATGCCTGCCTTGCTGTCTCACTTTACTCTGCTCTGAGTGGGCCACTTCACTCCTCTCTATGTAGTACTTCTTTGATGCACCAGTTTTATACTCATTAAAACATTCTTCTATATGACATAATTCCCTCTACCTGGATGTATTATTGTATTCCTATTCCTATTCCTATTAACCACGCTGTTTCTTAATATATTACTACATATTACTGTGGTGTATTTTACATGTTTTAAATGCCAGCTGAGATTAGAGTATGGACCATATAGATATTATAGTGGAGATTAGTGATTAGTGCATATTTTGTGGTGAAGTAAAATGAGATTAAAGTCCATTTTAATGGATGGTGTGTCAAGATTGCAAACCACTTGAATGGCCAGTGTAATAAGATTAAAGCTATTCTGTTATCCTCAGACCAGAACTGTTTGAGTGGAGCAGTGTGGAGCAGAAGCAGACAGATATCGAGAGGCTCGACCATGCCTTCAGTACCGCCAAGGACCACCTGGGCATAGAAAAACTGCTGGATCCTGAGGGTAAGAAGAAACTAAGGACAATGGAGTAGGAACTAGGGCCAGACATGCTGCTGGAAAAGGTTACAAATAAGACAGAAGAAAATGAGGGGAGTGGTGCAGTAGAGACGGTGGATGACTACTGCTGGTCTGACATTAGACTGAGTGATTGTTGCTTTGAGTCTTTTGAGTTAGGCTGTCTTAGAGGTTAAAGGACATCCAACACCATGGATCTGATCTCCCTCTAGCTGATTGATTACGGTGATGCAGCTCTCACTTAACCACTAATATCTGACTCTCAGAATCCTTCGCTCTATGAATGAAGGTCAGCACTCAACACAGAATCCCATCTGTCGAAAGTCATGGAAGAATCAGAATGGCTGAACTGCTATTTATGTGTTAATAGTCAAAAATGAAACTGTTTCCATTTGCCAATTCATTCTCCACTAATTAACCCTTAGCCACACATTAACCCTCGATACCACTGTCAACTCCTTCCACGTTACCAGTAACATACAGGGTACTTTTTGTTTCTGCTGCAGTGCCACTTAATGGAAGCTGCTTAGTATAATAGAATGTGTCATTGCCTGAAGAAGCACCTTATCCCAAACATTTTTCCAGGATTTTATTGTTATCTATGGTTAGGCTTTGTTACCTACAACAGCAATTTAAAATTAATCTTTTCACAAAGACATATATTTAAAAGCTTTATAATAGAGGAATAACTTACTTTTCAATTGCACTCTGTCCATGAATCGGTTCAGTTTTTAGTCTAGATTAAATACTCTTTCTTCTGAAAGGTTTAGTAGGATTTAGACTCAAAGGTTTTAAGTTAAGACCTGCCAGTGAGCTATATATTGGCTCACGTATCCCTCTGTTCTCCAACCACTAATCTAGAAATCATTCATTCATTAATTTATTGGAACCTTAATGGGTCAAGAAAGCCTTGGATATGCCATGTGACCCGTTTTCCTTCTCACATGCTAAAATAGCTCTTAGTTTCCCATTCATCTTAATATTTCTTGGTTTCATTAGTGGAGCCTTGTGGTAACATTTAAAAAACCATCATCTGCAAATTTCCATACACAACCAGTAGGTGATGTTCCCACAAGTGTCCAGCATGTAAACACATACCTGAGATTTATTTTGGTTACTTGGTTACAATTACAGCTTCTTCTGATCACAGGGACAAAGCACTGCTTCACTGATAGTGGTCAACATCCACCAGCAAAGCACAGCACAATCCCAGTGAAAAATAATGGAATGATGAATGGTGTTACTCTGGAAGAGAGGCTGAATAAGTGGAGGCACAGCTGCAAACGAAAGCTGGAGGCAGTGTGCATTATTTATTTCATAGTCTTGTGTCAAAGCTTATCCTGCAAAATAGGAGAGGCATTCACTAGAGTCAGATACTGCCAAGTACAACGCTCCTCATTTAGCCCACCTGCTGTCCATTACTCTGCCCTCCATTTACCTTCCTGCATCCATTACTCTGCCCTCCATTTACCTTCCTGCTACCCATTATTCTTGTATCCTTACTTCTGGAGCTGTATGGAAAGAGCTGGATGAAGGATATGTTATTGGTAGTGGTATTGAATTTGGGCCATAGTATGTGATATCATTAGGCTAAAGAAAGAGTGTAGTTAAAGATTTGATGTAATATGCAGTAATAATTGATTTAGTAATTGATTTTGAATTAAGATGTAATGGATACATACAGATTGGGATTAAATAGTGATGATGACCATGAAGTGAGAAGAGATATATATGGAATGTGTTGAGTCCCACAAGTTTGGGACTGGAAGATATGATATAATGACATAAATACAGCCTGTGGGGAGAAAAATATAACATGCTTTGCAGTTGTCAACTAACAGCAGGAATAAAGTATAGTGTGTTCAAGGATGTAGGAAGGAAGCTGGGAAAGTCATGGGAAGAGATTCAAATGTTGACTTGGCTGGAAAGACATTGTAATATGGAGAAACAGGAAGGAGTCTGTTGCAGGAGCACAAAAGATAATTATTTGCTCTATTAGCCACAAAGCAAGTAACTAGTTTGCATGTAACTATAGGAGTGATTTATACCCAGAGGAGTTACTTTAGGAAAGCAACTGCTGAGCCGTTATGTAGTAGAAGAGCTGGTACTATGACTTTCTTACTTGTAACTTTTAGAAGCATGGTGCTCCAGGTCTGTTTATATCCTGTAGGTAAAATCATTTTTCACAGTTCACTATAAGTTCCAGTTCTTACTGTGGATGACTAAGATGCTCCCATAAGAAGAGAGGAGGTACTGTGGTTCTGTCTGCTCAGCTGTGTAAATGCGATGAATGTTTGTGTGGGAGAAAGGAATAGAGATATAAACAGAGATGGAATATACCTGTGTGTGCATGCATGAGGTTTTAGGGAAAAAAAGAGATACATCTCAGTGCAAACTGGGGAAGTGCATGCATCTCTTCATATGTGCATTTGTGAGTCATTGCATTTGTACATGTGAGGAAGGGGAAGACATGCATAAGTGTATCGACTCTCATCAGAACTAATGATGAATAAAATGCTTCCTGTCTCCATGGGTTATTACAGTTCTTGATGCACCAGAAAGGAGCAATAAAAGGGAGTTAAAAATAGCACACAGAGCAACATGACCATCATGCTGATTCTCTCTGGCTCTCTTCTCCTTTTCCACAAACCATGCAGTGTTTACAATTTGTGTGCCTTATTGGAATGGCAAAAGTAATATGTTGTATAGATCAAGAAAATTATGCAAATTAAACACAGTTCTCCAACTTTTTAAAGAGACTGATTTTGTGTACTTTGTAAAATGTAAAAATAAAAAAAAATACAGCTCGTTGTCATCTGTTTCAGATGTGGCCACAACACACCCTGACAAGAAGTCCATTCTGATGTATGTCACCTCGCTGTTCCAAGTGATGCCACATGGTGTCACCATGGAGGCTCTCCGGGAGGTGGAGAGGCTTCCACCAGCCCCAATGGCTCTGGAAGACCATGCTCAGAGCAAGCAGCTCTTTTCCCAACAGGTCAGTTCAGGCAGACATTAGTGACATGTTGCATAATCTTTACCTAATAGTCTAATAGTCTCCTATACGAGCATTCCAAAAACCTTTGACTCAAAATTGCGGTTGCACTGCATTCTCCGCTGTGTTACTGTGGAACTCCTACCATGTTCTTCTTAGGGATTTGCAATGCATGTGTCTAATACCTCTCCAGGCATTGCCATAGTCTTTCTTCTGCCTCATACAGTATCTCTGTGTTTTTTTTGTTATTTAGCATAATTACTGAATTTTTCTCTGCCTTCTCCATTTGTTACCCAAATTTAGTCATTGTTAATTATCTCTTAAACTCAGCCATCCAAATTGCTGCCTTCAGCTCCCTCAAGGGCAGAGTTTTTGCTCTCAGGTCAATAAGCAAGTCTGTCAGCCAGTGGCTGTTTGTCTCGCTGCAAATGACATAAATTTATCTCACCGCAAGCAATCAGCAATGCATAGCCTGACATGTCCCTAGGAGGTGCTTAACGCTGGTCTCAGTTCAGATACCCTCACTCACTTAAACACTCCCACACACGACCTGATTATGTTATTTATGCTACATGCCTCTTGAGTTCCCAGTTGCATTGGCAGAAAGCTTGGCTCAGCATGTTGCTTTGGAGGAGTACCTTCACAGGATACATTCCTTTGACACGTGAGAACACATGGGATGTTGCAGGAAAGGTAGCACTACCTAGGGGAGCGCCGTGTCAGTATCTTTGGGTGGTCCAGCTGAGAGTCATGATGGAGAGACTCTGGCCAGTTTAAATGCCCCCATGCTTGTGGCAGGACCATATCAGATGCTACTCAAGAACTCCCAGTCACAACAAGCAGACAGTAAAACATGCTATGTGAGAGCTATAGGATTCTGCAAAGGCATTCTGCAGATGTCTAGTTCTGATTAATGGCATTTTTATGAAGATAAAAGAGTATTGAACGAAATCATTTACTTGAAATGCTGCCTTTCTGTTCCTATATAAAGGAAATGGATTTTATTTTTTGCAATGTACATAGTAGGCTGTCTGATGTTACACTATTGGTAGAATAATTTCACTCATTTCTTATTTATTAGTGAACCGTTTTGTCCAAGGTGACATACAAGTGAAGTAAATAATACCTCGCAAGAATGTAGCTGTCAAGAACCCAACTTAGGTACAAGAGCTGCTCGGCTAAGTTTCCATTGAGTGACCAGTAACACGTGCAGTAAGATTATGGGAACAAGATATGCAAAACACAGTAGAACCTAAAATCAGAAAAGCTATTCAAATAAGTACACGAAGACTATAGAGTGTGATTTTTAGTGCTTGTAGAGTATAGATTGGCATTTTCTTCAGAATTCGTTTCTCCCGAAGAGGATAAAGAGCAGTTAGGGTTAGTACTTTATAAGCTACACAGTGTTACAGTTTTGTTTCTGAACTAAATACATGCAGTTGGTAGATTGTGGATGATATTATGGGCTCTTTGATTGTAAGGCGGATGTTGGCGGATAGTTTATACAGCTGAAACTATACACTGAATAATGTTACACCTTTGCCTGTAAGATGGATGATGGTAGGTACAGTACTGTATGTGGATTGATGCCATATATATAGAGGACTGTAAGTGGTAATGATACATGGCTAAACATACAAACCGAATGTAACCTCATAAATAAAAGAAACAGCTCTTAGATTAGGCTTTTCTGGAGTGTCTACTGAATTTTGCTAGAAACCTACTACTTGACTGTTCATGTAGTGCGTACTGTATGCACTTGGATATACTGTGTCACCATTTCGCACATTCCCTTACCCAGATGGGTACCAATGATGTAGCTTGACCCCTGTGAAAGGTAACAACGAAAAAAATAAATATTAGAGTCAAATCATGCATTGTTTTCTAGTTATATTTGTACTGTTGACAATCCCTCCACCATCTTGATAAAAATTTCTGAGCAAGTGACATTCTTCGTCTCTGGTTGCAGCTCCAGTGTCCTTGTGGGATAGTGTAGTGTCCATCAGTTGCACACTTTGGAATTTTGCAGAATGTAATATGTCATCCGGGTACTATTTACCCATTGCCTCATCTATATTGAGAATTTTGACATTCTCACTACGCATACTATATTTCACCTACTACATAGCAAACAAGTAAGGTGATTTCAGGTGCACCCCATGTCTCTGATTTTGTACATATGGGTCATTTTTCCTTTGTCTTTGAGCTCTCTCTCCTGTCCCATTTTCCCAGATTACAGTGAATGTGGCTCAGGGACGGGTTCGCAGCCCCTCCCCTACTCCTAAACCACGCTACAAAAGTTACGCCTACACTCAAGCAGCTTATGTCAAGTCACCTGAACAAAAGAGGCGACGCTTTACTTCACAGGTGCATGTCTTTGATGTTGTATATGCCATGATGGCACTTCAGCAAGATGATAAATACAATATGACGTGTGTCTGTTAAAAGAAGGCTATAGCGAATATGGGCTTTTAGGTACTGCGGATGTTGATGAGTCACTGGAACCCCTTCCTCAGTCTCCAGACAGCCAAGGGGAGGAGGCGAGCGGTAGTCTCAACCCCCGTCGGGACCTGCATCTAGAAAGGTATCAGACTGCTCTGGAGGAAGTGCTCACCTGGCTGCTTTCTGCTGAGGACAGTCTGCAGGCTCAGTCCCCCATCTCCAACCAAGTGGAAGTGGTTAAGGAGCAATTCCACACCCATGAGGTA
This sequence comes from Mormyrus lacerda, assembly GCA_015163995.2. Taxonomy (NCBI): domain Eukaryota; kingdom Metazoa; phylum Chordata; class Actinopteri; order Osteoglossiformes; family Mormyridae; genus Mormyrus; species Mormyrus lacerda. Next base: position 48,177,765 of record JAABNX020000001.1, on the reverse strand, counting down.
AGGTGGCATGCAAGTGGCTTTGGAGAGCAAAATACAAGAAGCAGAGCACCAAGCGTTTGGACCACAACCAGATTTAAATGGCACACTCCAATTTTATGAGCAAGGTTCCATATCATACCAAACAACCTCAGTAAAGAACCCCAACCTGAGAGTAAGGGATATACATTTAAGACGTTGCAAGAAAAAATTGGGAAATAGCTATCTTAGGTACAGCAGATAATTGTGGATTATAAGTGCCTTATACACAAAGAGGAATTGTGGTAATAACTTAATTTATGGAAAGTGGAGAGGGCTGCTGTCACATGATGAACAAGCACCCTGGTGGAAATCTCTTGTTCCAGGGTGATGGCTTAACATTTACTTGCATTTTTTGACTTGTCTTGAACTCCTCACAGATGACATTTGTAAAATTCCCATTTTGATTTCCTTGCTAAAATTCCATTTATATTTGTCATATCCAAAATACATAAAGCTCAGAAATTTGTATACTTTTTAGTTAGACATGTTTTATTGGCATGTGGCTGGCATTTGCTTTAATGTTCAGCATCTTTCCAAACTGAATGCTAATAATGCCAATGGCTTTTGGGAGTTGTACATAATTTTGCGTAATTTCCAATAATGACATTTGTGCGCAGTACTGCATTTAAAGGTGTCTACATAATTTTGTCAAATACCGCATTTTGTGCGCACATTTTGAGTGCACATACAAAATACAATACAAATGTTTGAAAAATTCCCGGCATGATTTTTTGCTCACATATAATTAGTAGGTTCAGCACGTAAGCTATGAGCATGGAGGGCTTAGCTTTTGAACAGCAGAGGCAAGGCAGAGAACAAACCTTGCGAAAGATGCCACCTAGAAGTGGATCAAACTGTACATGCACAAAAGGCATAAAGCTCTCGACAGTGTATGAAGAGCTTTTACAAAACTGCACCTCTTCTCCTGTGTGTCTCGGGGCAGTCATATTTGCTATTTAACCGGAAATATGCCGATAGGTTTGGCAACGTGTGACGTTACCAAAACCCATTACAATCCCACCATAAAATTCAGTCACTAGAAACACTAATAAATTATGGAAATATGTTTTAAAGATAAACAAATGCCAACCTTCTGTGAAATGGTTTTCCCTGCTAAGGGGGCATCTCTAAACACACACCAAGAGTACAGCCCTGTGTATGACAGGAGTAACCAGAATATACAAAGTGGGGATCTTTTTTCAGTATACTGTATATGCCTAAAAACAACCATATTTTGATTAAACTTGTGAATGATAGAAATCTGATCAACAACATCAAATTTCATTCTTTTATTTTGCCTCATTTAGCAAATGGGAACATCAAAACTTAATTTGCAAAAACCTGCTTGTTGTGATGTGCAGTAAACCCAATAACAAGCAAATGAAGATTCATTGCAAGGCATTCTGCCCTGCTGTCTGTCCCCTAAAGCAAATGTACTTTGACAAGTAAAAATGGTGCTTTTCTGTGTGCCCATATGTATCCAAACGCACCATGTGTTCAGCTGTTATTGTGCTCAGTGATGATACACTTTTTTATGCTGTTTGGTGTTTTGTGGCTAAATGTCAGTTCGTGTGAGATCCTTCATATCTCTCTTTAATGATGCCGTAAGATAGGTAACAGATATTTTGTTGTATAATTTAAAACTTTTCATTTGACATGCTGCTTAATCAACGTTTGGAACATCAGGCTGCATATGACTGTTTTCCACTGAAATATAAATTATAAATTACATAAATTGCAGCACAATTTTTCATGTTATCAGCATTTTGCTTGATTAATTACTTTTAGCAGAGCCACTTGAACTTTTTTGTTGAACAATTTTTGATAGTTATCACATCATTTTTTATTGCTCAGTCCTACCAAATGTTAAATTATTTTCTTGGATTGATGGTGCTTGTAATATGTATTGCTTTTTCACTCCATGAGTTTAATCTATTAGTTGGTTTTGCAAGTGTGCACAGCTGATTTGCTAATGCTAATGTTTGACTGCAGAGCATACAATATGTCCATCATCTAATTGGAGGTATCCAACTGTTTCCTGCATTGGCCATGCTGCAGTTCGTAGGATTGCACAGTTGTTTAATTCAGACTAACTCTATATGGACTCAGCGGCCATGAAGACTGAAAACAGCTTGACAGAATAAGTTTTTTGAAGTGGTTATTGTGTTTAGAAGAATACAAGCCAGCTATGGAAGTATCACAGCATACTACAGTAGATTTATTATGGTTCATGCTAGTTTGCTTTCCTGTTGTTCCTGGCAGGGTATCAATAAACTAATGATACATTTGCAACTAACTTTCCCTTATTTAGCTGAGAGTCAGCAATAGTAACATAACCGGACTGAGACTATAGAACAATGATCTGGATCCATTGTCTATGGCCGCTTATCCATTTAGGTTTGCACTGGAAGAACAGGGCAGTACAGGTCTCACTCTGCATGGATTGCTGGTCCATCTTACAATTACAGACACACCCCACACTTTAGAGCTGAAATATGCAGGTCATACACATGGATAGTGATGCTTTTAATTATGGAATGAAACATACTTAAACAGCAGTAAATGTATCAGAGGCCTGCAAACCAGCAGCTCCTCAGCTGTACACAACACAGTGATCCCATATCTTAATATATGAGCTTTAAATGAGTATCAGTCCTACTTCATCACCAGTGAACAATGAATGTAATGTACAGTGGCAGAGAAAAGGAAGTGTTGTTGCAGCCCATCTGCTAGTGTGCCTTAGGATAATTAACCAACAAATGGATAGATGACTGTGCAAAAATCAGGACGTAGAACATTTTCTTTGCTACATGTCATGCAGCAGAAGTGACAAGAATCTTACACTCTGATTTGTTTCGTTGACTCCTTAGTTATTTTTGTACACTTGCCATTTCTGTGCAATTTTGTACAGCACATCAAAGGAAAATGACAATGAGTGGAGTTACATTAGTCTTTACCATTACAGAGGTGAAATAGCTGTAGGGTAGATATAGGTAAACTGGGATCATTTTTGAAATTTCACTTTCTCTCTCACTTTAAAAATATGATCTTAACTGTAAATATTAAAACATGAAAGTATTATTGAAAGCTCAAGAACTGAGCTTAAGTTAATAGGCCACAGAGGCGTAAAAATATACAGTATCAAAAATATGTGTCCCAGTTTACCTTTTGTCCCACTTCACCCTGTGCATAGTATATACTGTAACAATTTACAATGTAATGAATTCCTAATATCTTGAGTGCTATTCTGTATCTTGACTAACGCACATTCACACCACACCTATATTCTATACAGTGTTGCCTAACCGAAGGCATCTTTCCTTGCAATCAGCCCCCATCTATTAGCAACAATCCAATGGAAAGGGTGTGAAACTAAAATATTTCCCCACACATTTAAAGGGTTTCACTGTGTTTTGTTTAAGACTGGCCTCTGATCTGATATTGCTTTGAGATCTGACTAATGTGTGTATTTAGAACTTTGAAATGGAGACAGTAGTGCAATGCCCCTTCTTCAGTATACCAACCTTAATCTTAAAACTGCACATGGCACAGAAACATTCACAATAAACAGCGAGAGGGATCTTTATGGTTTGTAGTACTTTGATGGGCTCAGTGCTGAGGAGGAGTTTGCTGATTGCTGGTAATGTGTTAAACAGGATGCATTAAAGAGTAATCAGGGCTACACTAAGGCTGATAGACTGCACTATGACTAGGTGACAGGTTCAGAGGAAACTGATGGTGAATTACATTGACAATGATTGTAGCAGACTCACAGAACAGAAGTGAAGCTCATTTGAAGAGTAGCTATTGTTTTATTTTATTTTAAACTTCAATAAATGGAAGAAGGATTTGTGAAGATTTAATGCGGTGTAAAATCTTATGAATCCTGACTGGCAGACTCCAGTAAGGACTAAATTGTCCTTATTAGTTATTATTAAAGTCTTTTATGTTTCCTAAGCTGTGGTGTCGCATTACTTTCATTCCTTCTTGATTTTTCTTTAACCTTGAGTAGTTTTTTATGTATTAGTGCAAGAAATAGTACAAGAGATTAAAGTAACCATTTTAAGGAAGGTCCTGTGGATGCAGGAACACAGAGAGGCATCATAATGTATGCTTGATTGATTTCATACCTTGTAATGTACCTCAGTATGTTTAATATTTTAATATGTTTGCATTAACTCCTGACATTTTTAATGTGATGTAGAAGGTGGAAACAGTACATGATATAACAGAAAAAGGTTTGAACAGATAAAGGCTTGAACCTCCGACCAGTGCTATAAAATTGCTCCATTGCTTATACAGATGTAGCATTGAAAGTAATATTAGCCAATAAAGAGTAATACTTGACAAATATGTTATGTTGAGTGTATTTAGGTTTTTAGAACACGAAAGTCTCAGTGCAAGTAAAATATTGATATTCATCGTGATCCTACTTAAGCGTTATGGAAGATGGATGGTAAATGTTCTTATTGCCCTTTCAAAATTTCAAAATTCAAAATTTATCTTTTGATAATTTCTAGAGAACACACTTTCCATAATTAACTGAGCACAAGTGCAAACATGTGAATGCAGTCACATTGCAATGTGATACTGAGAGACGGCATAATATTGGCTTGATTCATAGTTTCCTGACAGCTGGTATTAACCTTTTTCTAAAGCAGCATGTTCTTACAGTATTTGAAACACTAATGCTGCTATACAGATTGCAGTATTTAACGTTAACAGTATGGAGGATTATCAGTTTCAGTAGCATTAATTGATTGTAAGTTCTTAAAGAGGAGTAGTAGACGATCATCATCGCTTCACCAGCGGTTCCATTAGTCCTCTTTGTGCACTAATAATGATCAAGGGGCACAGGGATTAAAATTTCAAAGAATGGTTCTCATGCATTTATTTCATTCATTATTAAACTTTTAAGAGTTACCAGTGAGTAATAATTTACCATTCTACTACCTATTTTATTTCACATGTATTTTATGTGTGACTGATATCTTTTCCAATTACGGTATCCTGAGACATTCTGCAAACATACAGCAATAATTCTGTAATTTTTCTCCAAATATTTTGGAAATGTGACTAGTAATCTTATTTTTCTGTTTCTGTTTTTACTGCGAGACATCATAGCAGAATTTCTGTAGCTAAGGGAAACCTTGTTCATGGCACAGGTTAAAGCATTCCTTGCATTCAGTGATTTGTCTAAAATGAACTATAATGAGCTGCAATTTTTTGTAACTGACAGTCATTCTATAGCAATTAATATATGCATACTTTTCAACAAACAAAGGTTATGTGGAGTCAAAACACTGAGTGTTTTGTGTATCCAGTTTTGGGCATTTCTGGCCGTGAAGTTAAAAATCCAGACCACAGTTTTGTTTCTACTAACCAGGTGAGTATTACGTTACTATTACTTTTCATGCTCAGATGATTGGCCGGGATTTGTACCTGAAATGCCCAACACTGTATATCCATCCATTTTCTGAAACCACTTGCCCTATTAAGGGTCGCTACCAAGCCTATGAGCACAAGGCAGGGAACAGTCCAGGATGGGGCGCCGACCCATCACATGGCACACTGACCAATTAAACACCTAGAGGAAGTACCCAGAGGAAACTCCACGGGGAAAGCATGCAAATTCCACACACATGGAGCCTGTCGGTGGTTCAAACCCTAGTGCTAGAGCGCAAGAGCTAACAGTACTAACCACTGGACTCCTATGCCACCCTTGTATGATGTATATTTATACTGTAGATAATATGCACAGTTTATTGATTTCAGGTTTGCATGTTCAATTACAAGAAAATGCATAAACAATAAATAAAAAGTAAAATTATTAATAAATAAGTAATGTAAGTGTAAATTTAAGTGATAATAATCAAAAGCAGTGCTGTAAAAAAGAAGCTTTCTTTTGTTTGGGAGGGAGTTTCTCTGAATAGCACTGTCAGTCGAAAGGAAAAGGGCTAAGCAAGTCGTATTTTATAGGAAGCTCAGAACGATGGTAATGTCACAGATGCTTACTGTAATTCCTTTTTTCCCAGATGTGTCTCCAGCCGTCTATAAATCAGCTAAATTGGTTATTGCTTTCTAATGAATGAAACAGATTTATAAAGGTGCTTAACAAACAGATATCAAATACAATGCAGTGAAGTCCTTGTAGCCTCTAAAGACAGAGAAAGTGAAGTATTATTATGAATATTGCCTTTACTAGTTTAACATCTCCTGCTAGATTAATGGCTACTGGAAAGCTTCAGAAATTGCTCTGAATCAGAGCATTTCCCAGGTAAATACATTTTTAATGTGCCTTTCTATGTATAAAATTGATTTATTTTTCCAGAAAGCCACAATTTAGATAAAAAACATTCACCAAATGACAGACTATTATTTAAATTTAGACTAAACAATTCACCATTACAGTAAAGCCTTAAATTTAAAGTTCTTTCTGCATGACTACAAATTATAAACCGTTATGGACTTGTATGCTACAAATGAATCATCTCTATATGAAATTAGAATTGCCCATATTGTGGCCTGTATACTTGTGTGACGTGCTGCCTATATGTAACAGGTATATTTGCTGTGTGTAATTATGCACGTTGAGATTACTTCTTGCATTCATGTGCACGCTTGTGCTTTATGGGTGTGTCATGAGGCACACGTAACCCTGGTGCGTGTCATCATGCAGGGCTACATGGTGGAGCTGACGTCACACCAGGGGAGCGTAGGGAGGGTGCTGCAGTCGGGAAGCATGCTGCTGGCGGAGGGTCACTTGACTGAAGAGGAGGAGAATGAGATCCGGGAGCAGATGAACCTGCTGAACTCCCGCTGGGAGCACCTGCGTGTGGCCAGCATGGAGAGACAGAGCAGGTGCCCCTCCAGCACACAGCCATCACAATTAGTCACAAATAGCCTTTACATCCATTATGACTGGATACAACACTGCAGCAGATGAGTTTAGGACTGTGTCGAATGCCTTGACTGTTTTCTTCTGTTTGTTTGTGTGTTTTTTTTTTTTTGTCTAGTCACAGGTGTAGATTATTTCAGACAAACCCACAGTCTCACATATCTATGCAGCCCCGTGCAGCTGTTTGGCTGATAGTTTTGTTCATTGTATGCCATCGTCTCCGGGCCCCTTTGTTTGTTCTGCTCTTCTTCTCAAGCTGTGATGTTTAGTGTGGGTGGATTCTTTGAAGTGGTTTACTTTTTTTTTGTTTTGTTTTTTTATTTTCCCTCAGGCTACATGAGGTGCTAATGGACTTGCAGAACCAACAGCTCAAGCAGCTCACGGACTGGCTCGAGCTGACTGAGGGGCGGATCAATCGGATGGAGGCGCAACCACTTGGGCCCGATCTGGTGGACATCAAGCACCAAGTTGAAGAGCATAAAGTACAGGGTCCTTTGTTGCTTCAGTTTCTCCCTGTCTATCTCCCTGCCTGTTTGAGTAACAGTATTCTTTTACCCTTATAACGTTCGTGTATCTTATATCTGTGTCACTCCCTGACCTGACAGCTTCTCCAAGAAGATCTTGAGATGGAGCAGGTGCGTGTGAATTCGTTAACCCACATGGTGGTGGTAGTGGATGAAAGCAATGGGGACAGTACCACAGCAGCCTTGGAAGAAAAACTGCAGGTAAGAGGTGTGCCATTAGCTTAGGTAAATGCAAGGTCAGATGCATGGTGCCATTCGGAAATGATGGCATGATGGTCTAATGATGAGGGTGACTGTTCTATAACAGTGGCATGATTCGCTGGAGCGGTCACAATCAAATCTGGCACAAACATGCTGACAGGCTGCTCCTGACTCGGTGATATAGTCCACACAACAGCATAAGATCACTTACCCTGCTGCGTAGTAAAACACACTGGCATGTGATGTCTGTGCCATTACCGCCCACAGAATAAACAGCCATCAAACAACCATTGAATCTGGCATGCAATAAATCAGCAGACAACCTGACAGGGCACGAGAATGTGAGCACTAAAGAATGCTGCAAAGTGTTATTTCTCAATCTTTTAAAAATGTATTCCGGAATTTAAGAGGAGGCTTTTAAGGCGGCTTAAAGGTGAGGTTTAAGAGTGGGATGAAGATTAGCGAACTGTGCCTGTGACCAGAGGGTCGCCAGTGCGAATCCCAGGATTGGCAGACTGGTTTCACTGTTGGGTCCTTGAGTGAGGCCCTTAACCTCCAGTTGCTTTAGGAGCTGTTTGACTTCTCAATTGTAAATATAAACACTAATATTCTCACTAAAGAGCCTACATAACTATAGCATATTTTCCAACATTTTAAATAAAACTGCTTATGAAATTTTAATGTGATGAAGTTTTATATAAATAAAAATATGTGGTTATTGACCAGTTTTTCTGCAGCTAGATGACTTGCATTTGTGATTCATTTTCCATGAAGTACTTGAGCAGTATAATTCCCATATTTAAATGTACAGAAATGTCTGACCCGTTTTGCATGGAGTACCTGGGGAGCATTGGGGTCATGGTGGCTGGCGAGCAGGCAGCTCAATTTAGTCCGAGAAACCGAATTTGCAGTTCTTGTTCTCATAGCCTCAAAACAATTGGCAAGCTCATTTCTACTGATGATTAGTGTGTTATAAAAATCAGTTATTTTCAAATGGTCATGTGTGTATATGTATATATATGTGTGTGTGTGTGTGTGTGGTGTGTGTGTATATTTTTAATATATTTTTTTCCAGGTATTTCATACACATACACATCTCTCTTCGGCAGCAATATTAGAGTAGAGTGAACTGTAGTAGCAAGTCATGCAAATGATATCATTTACCATGAGGTTTCAGGCAATCTAAATATTTCAGGATGTGCTTTGTGGATATTGATTATTTCACACAATTTAAGGTTTAACCAATTGCCAAGTACTCTGAAGGCATGCATAACAGTAACGACAGAGTAAATAACTGAAAATTATTACATAGATACGGAAATGCAAGCGCTGCATGTAGCAAGTGTGGTGATTGCCACTAGCAGCTTCAGGAACTAGCATATCTCACTAAAAACACTGACAGTCCAAAATAACAATATAACCATATAAAGTAAAATGTATTTAAACTGTAGCTGTAGCCAAAGAATAATGACCAAGAGACATTCTTTTAGGTGAATTTTGAGAAACAATGAATGAAGCAAATTCTAATTTTCTGCAGAATTTTGTGGCTCACAGCTAGACAGACATGGGGATGTAATCGCAAAAAGCCCTGAAGTATATATACACAAACAAACAGAAAGTCAGCTTTTTAATGACAAAGGCACTGCCAACTCTTTCTGCTGCAATAATGGGCTGCCCTGATCTTCCTCTCTGAATCAGATTAAATGAGAAAGAACTGGTGTTTCTCTCTCAGAGATTCAATGACGTGTTCCTGCAAAAGAGTGAGGGAACATTATTTCAGGGCCCATAGCCACGCTTTTCTCTGAATGCTCCTTCCACATTGTGGTTTTCTGAAAACAAGACGAGATGAGTCTGCTGTTTCTCTGCCTTCTGCGAATATGGAGAGAGAGTTCCCACTGTAGATGTAGTGTGTAGGGGTTTCACAGCTGTCAAGGGAGTGGAGGAGTAATTGAATGCGTTAGCAGCTATGGATGGTGCGTGATCAGCCTCTATGCTGATTTAACTGATAGCCTTTTGAATCTAAGTGGGGGGGGTGGTGGTGCTGGGGGGCCTAATGATACAGAGAGTGAAGGCCAAGTTTGATCATTCATATTGTAGCTCTTGTTGATTCTGCCTCCTTCACTATCAGAGAACATTCTGTAATAAAGAGGAAGGTATAAAGCAGACAAAGAGATGCTTGAGTCAGTGGTAACATTGTTTCTTTCAGATTGTTCAAAGTGTAGCTGATAAAGGAGGTAATTTGTATGCCAGGGTCACGTCAGGAGAAAAAAAAATTATTCAGTGTCGTCAAAGCACTAAATCTTTTTGTGATATTTTAAAAAATCATTACATTATAAAAAAACTATGCATATTTGATGACTTGCCTTCTCACAGTTATTTCATTATATCTATCTTCAAAGCACTTATCCTGGTCAGGTTCACTGGAGGGGGGGCCCGTCATCAGAGTCAGAATACTTGTAGAATCAGAAAACCATCATGTATAGTTTTGCGCACAACCATCATTTTATTTATAATTTATTGTATTTGTATATAATTTATTTGCACCTGGCTATATGCTAGCTCCATTTCATTAGGTCTGTACTTGTACTTGTAAAAACTCCATGGGGAAAGCATGCAATGACGTGGAATCTAATCTATACAGCACAGAGATCATTAGTATCCTGCACATATGCACCCATGGCAATTAATAGACACAAGTCACCTTAACTACATGTGTAGAGGAAACTTATAAAATACTGAGAGAATATGCAGTCACCACATACACAAGGCAGAGGTAGGATTCAAACCCACAACTCCAAAGGTATGAGGCACCAGCGCTACCCAGTGCTCTGTTTCATCATAGCTAGCAAGTCATCATGTGACATCATATATTTTCTTTACTGTTCTACATGTTTTTTTTTTGTTCTGTTTTATAGTTTAAAATCTACTTTTTTATCTATTCATCTATTTTTCAACCACTTGTACAGTATGGGACCCTGGATATCATATACAAAAACTTTTGCTTGAAAAAAAATAGTGTCGGTGCATGAATAAAATGATAATATTTAACATAATATAAAGTATTAGAAGTGTTTGCAGAGGAGCATTATTAGTGGCAGGCTTCTGTTTACTTGTGTGAAAAAGAGTCGTGTGACAATACAATTACTTAAATAAAGGAAAAGGAAAACTTTTGGTGCTTAATATTATGTTTCACACTGTTCAACATTTAGGGGTAATTTGATGTGATGTCAAGTGTGAAACTAAAATGCTTGAAAGATGTTTGTGAAACAATGATGAGAAATGTGATGAGTCACATGAAGGAACAATAAGTGAATAAATGAATCTTCAAGCATGTGCCTGATGCTGCTCTCTAGCAGCTCCAACCGAATGGCAAAGAACAAATAAAATAATGGAAGCACTGAAAAATTGAATGATTATGTCATGATTATGTCTTGTGTTATTTTTCTTTTAATCATGCAAAATGAAAAAATGAAAAGGAATGTATCTTATATACAGCCTCACTTGCAAGAGTGCCAGGTGATCTACAAAAAATGGCTGTTCTACAAGGACCATAGATTCATTCACTTGAACAGTTAACACCTGGCAGTCCCTCTACAAGCATCCATCTTCTTCCGTGTTTTTTAATGTTTTATTTTCTCCAATTTTTGCTTTGGTTCTGTAATTTTCTAAATTTAGTTAGTTGTATTCATACTAGATTCGCTGACTAAACTTGATTAAATGTATAATTGCATAAATATGATCATGACATGCTCTGTAAAAGGAATTGTTAATTAGTGTAAGACAACACAGATGAGGAACTGAGAGTCTGTGTGAAGTTCCCTGGGGAAATTTTCCAGACTGAAAATCTCACTTAGGCTCAACAAATTTAGCTCTCAGACAGAAGATGTGCACAGATGTGTGTTTCCGGGGTGTGGTAAATGCACAGCACAACTGGGCTACCTGGGATTTTGGTTGTTATGTACCACTTTTCTAAAGGCACCATACAAGGGTTGTTCTTGAAGCAGAGCTGGGTATTGGATGTGTGGAGGGAGAGTGGGCGGGTTGATGTTTTTCAGAAAGACCCAGGTAGGGTACTGTTGCTGTATACATGTGTGGACTAACACACGTGTAAGCAGGTATGCTCTGATATGTACGTGCTCCTCCTGCAGCTCCTGGGGGACAGATGGGCGGCGATCTGCAAATGGACAGAGGAGCGCTGGGTCCTGCTTCAGGAGATCCTGCTGAAGTGGCAGCAGTTCACCGAGGAGCAAGTGGGTGCAGTTCTGCCTCTTTCTTTCTGGTCGATAGGGGTAATGGGTCCCCAAGGAGTCATCGTGGCCCCTCTGCATGCGGGGCCACGCATCACTGAGGAGCACGAGTTATTATGGCAGCACTTTAGCAAGAATCGGGCAGGTATGGTTGGGCCAAGAGTGGTCAGATAAGGTGAGCTTATCCGCCCGGCTCAGTCCGCAAGGCGTCCGTGTCCCTGAGACAGAATTCCCCTGTGATTCACCAGGAAAGAGCGGCAATGAATATTTAACTGTCTTTAACAAACACACAATCACGCCTAAATTTTTCATACCCTGTTGTAATTTTCTGGTAAAGGGAATGTGGTTTGTCTCAATTTGAATGATTTAAAGTACTTTGTTTGTGATGCAGAAAATTCAGTTTTAATCCTAACGGTAAGGTATTTATGTAAAAAGGTACCATTGCCATTATGATCAGCTGGTGCTTCTGTTTTCCCGTTCTGGCTTGTTATCTTCATCCTAGCTGAATAACAATTTACTTATTATGAACAGCTAATAGTAATTAAATTACATATTCAATCTGGAGTAATAAGGGGGATATTTCTCTGATGTTTTGCAATGAAAACTAATGTAGTGCAAAATGTTAATTTGACAGGAAAAATGTTTATGACACAATGTGCATTATGTAAAATGCACTAATATTTTGGTCACTCGAATACATGCAGTGCATTTAAATATATATTTAAGGTATAGAATTCCTGCACATTGCCTATTATTATGTAATCTTTATGATCGTATACCACAAATGCCACTAGTGGCCAGCTGGGAGCAGTAAAGGTTAACATTATATATGACTGTATTATAGTCATATGTTGGAAACGGTCAAATAGAAATGCAGCTTTAAAACACAAACATCTCGGATTGGTATATATTGGTATATGTTCTTTGATCAGTTTGGAACCACACGGGGTCATTATGTGCTAGCGATGTATTAACTTATCAGATCACTGTATAGTGTGACTAATACCACAGGTTTTGTTCCCCAGAAAGATGTGCCCTGTGGATTATCTCGGCTTTTTTTTTTTTTGGGGGGGGGGGGAGGGGGTTAGGTGAAAGGAATAAACAACATGCAAAATGTATGCTTGTTAAAACCGCTGCTGTTTTGCAATATTAATTTTCTAGTTTGCTTTTTTCTCATATTTATTCTAGAAACCGCATCCATTAGGCCTAAATGACATCCCTCAGAATGTTATCCTTTATTATCACGAGTTAGAGCTATTGGAAATGAAAATTTTATCCTATGATTCAAAAGGCAGATTTCCAGTTGAAAAGTCAGTGTAGACTGAAAATATATTGTAATAAATAATACATTTGCTATACTATGTTACAATTAACTGCGGCAGCATAATTAATTTATTTTTCCCTTTATAGACTGACCTTCATTTCTAATTTAGAAACATTTTGAGAGCCAGTGCCCTTAATGTATTTTTGTTCTTTCACAATTTAAATTAGTGGCTCACTCTCCTTAACTTTCTGATCAAATGATGCTGCAGACTAAAATTCCGCTTTGTTGATAAGAAAGTAGTAATCGATGCATAGTCAATAGACAAACACTTTGTTTCTGTTTAGTTGGTCCATTCCCATTTGTCTTCTGTTATTTTGCAGTAGGAAGAACTGGACATGATACTCAAAAGAATGGAGCATGATGGATAGAATTTGCTGTTCAGTGCATTTCAGAAAATTCCAAAACACTCCAAAATAACTGTGTGTAGCTGCCAGAAGCCAGCCTTGTCCATCCAGAGAATGGTGGATGTTACTGTTTACCCAGCAGGGCATTTTCTCACTCTGTATATACTTTCTATCTCCTGCATTAAGATATTTATTTCCAGTCCCTGATTGGAGAGTGAATGAAGTGCAATTGCATGCTTTTCCAAAAGATTTTCACATATGCACGTCAGTTGCAGTTATAGTTAAGATAATCTGAATGCTTACTTAACAGGATTGTCTTGTTCTTTTATATTGATGGCAGTATCACGCAGCTGGATTTTTTTTAAGAAGAAGAAGAATGGCGAAAAATTAGGGATTTTTCATCTTCTAAAGGAAGCCGTGTTGATTACCTCTGCTATGAAAAAGTATGCAATCTGTTGCAGTTCTCGCTAAATTGAAGAAATTTTAAATGTACATAAATTCAAATCTCCTGAGCCCACCCGAGTGCTCAGCTATCATTCGGAAAGCACATTATCACCTTTCCTGACAAGCCGCTAAAGCTTTATCTGTCCACCCTTTGACATATACAGACAGATTTCACAAGTGCAGAATTAAATTTCTTTCCTAAATAAGATTTCTGTGCCCGTCCTAGACATCTGAACACATATCTGAGCCTTGTCTTTGTCTAATATATATTTTGATGAAGATACTTATACCAGAACCAGTGATTTGGGCTTCTGGTTGTGATCTGACCACCTACACAAATGGCAGTTCTAATGATTTGGTATCAGTTCAGTCACCCTAAGAGCAAGTATGCACATCTGAATTGCAGGGGTACAGCAAGTTATAAGGGAATATTTGTGCCTATAACCTGAGATGTTTCTGTAATACAGAACAGCATACCTAAACCGAATTGCTACCGTAAGTTTATATGTACATATATGTAACTATATAAAGTATAAGAAATTGTTAATGGCTTTGGATGAAAGAATGAACTAAGCAACTTAAGTGTGAATAACAGGCAAGTCAATTCACAAAGGGGGAACCTTCAATAATGTGCATTATCTGTAATATCTTTAAAATGACTACAGGCTTACCCGAAGTCATCGTGTTTTCTGTTTTATCCCAGGAATCACATTACGTTATATGAGAAGGCTTTTATATTTTATTTCGTCCTAAGACCACAGGGTGACACTGTATCCATTTTAAAGCTAAAAATTGTTTGGTGGCATGAGAGTGAATTGTCACTGTCCCGAATTTTTATAAGGCTGCTCCCGTGGTGCTTTAATGTGGAGGCGTTACTGCAGGATTTCATGAAGCCCATGGCTAAGGGACTGCTGTTGTTTCGCTGCTCTTGACACATTCAGATCACTTGGTTTTTTTCTGCCTAGGCCTAAATGCAAGGGCTTTTATTATATGACACTGATGGTGGGGCGTGTAATCACACCCTTTACCTAAGTAGTCTTGCCTGATGGGTTCTTAATGAGCATCCCTTAATGATTGTATCAAATTCTCCATGTAATGGGAAGCGCTGGAAGAAACATGATACATGCATCCAGCTCTGCTTGCTGGGTGTCCCGCTGATGAGAATGCTGTTTAATGGACATCATTTCTTTCCATTGGCTTTATGCGGCAAGTGTATCAGTCCTGAGCGTATTCTTTTTCCTGATTATTATAGTACCCGGGAAGTGTTTTGTGTGTTAACATAGAGATGTGTCCTCCAATGTATTTAAAGAGTTATAAAAATGTAGCAAATCAACCATCCAAGATAAAAATATATATCATCAATTTATTGTTATACCACCTGCCTGGGCTTAATACGACCAAAGCATGAGTTGCTTTGACTGATTACCATGTCATTCTCCTACGCGCTCACAAATAAATTTGCATAGTTGGGAGCTGTTCCCTTGTTCTTACCGTAACATTCAGCACTCCTTGTAGCACTCCTTGTAGCACTCCTTGCATTAAGAAATTAGTTGTGCTGGCTCATACAAATGGCCCATTACATCAATTTGTTTTTCAAAAAACAAATCCTCTGACACTCTATGAAAGCTCAGTGTGTTAAAGTACCAGTGTTTTCAAATTGGGAACTGCGTTACCCTGAGGTCTCGATGGGGAATTTCATACATGTCACCTAGGGGCTGAATATTGTGGTATTATTTTTTGTCCTTAATATATGTAGTCTGTTCTGCATTATATGCATGATGCAGATTTTATTAGTATTATCTTGTATGTATTATTTGATGTTAAATTAATAAGCAGTCATTTTTCATATATAATGTATACTTAATTGTAAAATTTATTATAATTAATGATTTAACAGTATAAACCAAGTCTGACTTAAGTGCATTTGCCCTGACTACAGTACGTCAATACGTAGTTATTTTAAATAGATTTTATACTCGAGAATCTTTGAAAAATAAATAATAATAATTATTGTTAATTATAATCATCATGCTTATTACTATAGAATTTCTCTTGCAATCAGATAGTAATGACTAGATAGGTTTCATTCTTCACCCTACTCCATTGTGAACACATGTAAGGAGACTTCTTTTGACTTAGTTTTGGATATGATGCGTATGATGCATGTTATATTATCTCCAGTTTGATATGAAAAAGCATCAACCTGCCCTTATGTCACATCTTGCCTTGTGTACTCTTAAACGTAAACAGCTCACCCTGAAAAGGCATCATGACTTAGTCAGCACCGGCCTCTACTGAATTAGCCAGACATTCATGGATTCTTTATGCTTTTAACTAATATGGGACTCTGTTGCTCTACTGTGGTAGTTATCAGTTTCTTAACATACAGTGGGTTACATATAAATTGAATTTAGTAAATATACGCAATCATTCATTATGATTTATTTCTAAAATATTAAAATCGATATTCTGATTGAGTTATTGTGCTATTATTAGTCGACTAAGTATAATTAATTGATACTGTCCTCAAGGTGATTATTATTTTTTTTTTTTTTGATGCGACCCAACCCTGCTTAAGATTTATGCATCACATTTTCTTTTTTTGCTTGTATCTTTCGGTATGTCTCTCGCTAAATTAGTATGCATTTTTTATAACCTCCTGATAATGGAACCAGAGTCATGGCGCCTCATGGTTTGCATTTACAGCCAGTTTAATTTTCCCCGAAGCACTTTTAGTCAGACTCATGGGTTTTAGTGTGACTGTGTGGCCTAAGTTTCTATTGCATAAAGCAGAGTGCCTCTTATGTACTTCAGTGTGCCTGAGGTGACTTAATAAACCCTTAGTGCAGTATAGGTTCTTGTCATATTTGAAGAAGAATGATAAGTGGTATCTGTGTATTAGAGAATTTTAACTTGTGCATGCTATTACATTTACATAAGTGGAGCTACCTAAAATGTATGTACTGTAGGTGAAGACCACAAACTTTTTCCCGATAGAAACAATTTTCTTGCTTCATTTAGTTTCTAAATTATCATTTTTTCTTCTAACTGAATGCATTTCACATTTATATTTCATTCTCATTCATCTTCATCAGCCAATGTTGTATTTTTTAAAGTGCCAGACCCCTCTTAAATCCCCTGGAGTTATTAGATATGTCATCAGTGTCAGCACATCAGCATTAGCACGCACATAACATGCTAATTCAATGCTGGTTTCAATCTAGCATTGACTAGGTTAGCTATGAAGTTGGGGTCAAATCCCACCAACTGTCAGTTTCTTTTAGATCTTGCCGATCATTTTTGTTTCTTTGAAATCAAAATCTCTGGATTTGTGCTTTGTGGCATCCCTCATCTACAACTGGGGAATCTGTTTCACGGCAAGCCAAAAAAAGAGGCAGTGTTTAATATTCAATGGGAGAAAAAAAATAGCTACTAACAATATTCAGTGCATTTGCAGTGCTGGCTTTTAAACGTGATTAATAATTGGTTCAGGTCCCTTCATTAAACAATAGAGGTAAATGTATAGTGATCTCTTTTGTTTATATTAGGTTCTTCTGTATCCTATAGTTCTCAGGCAGTCATGTATAATGTCCCTGAAGTCCATGCTTCTTTCTCTATGTCTGTCACACACAGTGTTCATTTGACACCTGGCTGGTTGAGAAGGAGGAGTTTGTCCACTCCATTCAATGCAGTGGCCTTAAGGAACAAAGTGGGATGGTGGAGAATCTGAGGAAGCTTGCGGTGAGTGAGGGTGGCTCCAGTGACTCATACCATCAGTGAGGCCATAGTGAGTGATGGAGTTTGGGGATAGCTTGAGTCACCCTAGGGAAACTTTATAGGAATGAAGGGTCTTGATGGGTTAAGATTGCTTGCTGTAAATTTTATGTTGTGGGGTAGATTTAACCTTTTTAAGAGCCTTGAACTGAATTACAGGAAATGGTGGAATGAGAGCCTGGCTGTTACTGAGCTTTCATAACATAGATGAAGCAATCAATGAATCAATGAATGTAATGTGGTTGTGGTTGTGTTCACCTGTAGTAAATAGGTGCTCACTGGCGCCCCTTGTCTTTTAGATTGTGAAAGGGGAACTGGAGGCAAAGAGGCAGACGATGGACAGACTGTGCTCCCTCAGCCAGGACCTGCTGTCCAGTGTGAAGAACAAAGACCTGGCCCGTAAGCTGGAGGCACGGCTGGAGAACCTCACCCAGCGCTGGGAGAGCCTGCTTCAGAAGCTGGAGAAAAGCAGTTCACAGGTCAACCCACAGGATTTGTGCACTATAGATTTTTCTGTTTCCTAGTGGCTCTTGATGATTAGACTGTTTACTTGTTTATGGAATGTCAGCCTGATGTGAGCAATGTACATGCAGTCATACTTACATACAATGCCCTTCATTCCATTGTCTTTGAGACCAAGAGTCTTCATTTGATAAGCTGCTTCCTTTTTAATTGCACAGACTTCAACAGATGCTCCAACTCATGCTGGTGTCTCCTTCAGATTTCAATGTCAGTTACCACGGCGCAGACGGAGCTGACGAAGACCACGGTCATGTCGTCCGTGACGAAAGTGACCACACGGGGGCAAGTGGTGGTGACGCATACAAAGGAGGAGGTGGCCCCTCCACTACCTCAGAAGAAGAGACAGATTGTGGTGGACTCTGAGCTACGGAAAAGGTGAGCCTACCCACAGGTGGGCTCCGGCTGGGCCAGCTGCACCCTCGGCAGTGAGGAGAATCTATTAGTGCCAGGTGGGGGAGTTAACAAGTCTGAATCTGAGCACAGGGGCACGAAAGAGCAAGCGCATTATCAGGACTCTCATGTGCATGATGTTGGGGGGGGGGGGGTTGGCATTGCCTTACATTTGTTTTCTGCAGCAGAAAAGAAATATTGAAGCAACCACTATTATAAGATTATCAAGGTCTGATGTTGCCTGGAAAAAAAATGCAGTGTTGCAAACATGTTGCTTGGTGAAATTTAGATTTCAGGCTGATGAAATATAATGATCTTAAATGAATTCACTGGAGGAGTCATTCGAACCAGTCCTGTGTTGTTACTCCCCACATTCAGGTTCGACGTCGACTTCACGGAGTTGCACAGTTTCATGACAAGATCCGAGGCCATTCTGCAGAGCCCCGAGTTCTCGTTCTCACGCAAGGAGGGCAGTGTGTCTGAGTTACAGGAGAAAGTGCTGGTAATCCCCACCCCCTGCTGCCCCACAACCACACACCTGCATCATTCTGCCTCGTGTGCCTGAGACATACATTCATACATTTACACATGTGCTTCATTCTGCTTTTTATTCTTCACAATCAGCCACGCACCATTATACCCAGAGCATCTGCATAATTATGCCAGAAATTCCTGACACAGACATCCATACATTTATTATACTTTAGACATTATCATATTCAAAATGACATTCACTGCTATACTTGTATAGAAGGATATAAAATGCAAAAAATCAGTCATAATTACTTATTTAATCACTCAATTGATCAATCCAGCGAAAGCAATCTAACTGTTACATTTTATACAAGTCCTTTAGTGCATCTACTTCCTGTCTCCCCCTCGCTTTCTCTCTTTCTCCTTCTCCTTTATTCTCCCTCCCAGGCGATAGAGCGGGAAAAGCCGGAGAAGATGAGGAAGCTGCTGGAAGCCACTCGTTCAGCACAGGCTGTGGTGGATCAGCTGGCCAGCGGTAAACACACCTCCTCTCTGTACCCATGGCAACCCAAGTGCCTGTCCTCTGATTGTTTCTATGGTTACCCTTGTCTCAGTCTCAGATGTTGTCCCCATAATACTTCTCGTGTCCTTCAGTATCACCAAATCTGTTTTTATGCCATTATGCATATTTTTCTTTATTTCTTTTAGAAAGTCAGATCACATACTCCGTGTTGTATTCCTTCTTGGTTTACGTGCTGTGACATTTCCTATGTCACCTACTGGTCCACCTATTGTATGTTGCCATTGAAAGATGGGTGGTCAAGTTATTCTGAGTTGTTCCCTGAAGAGGGCCTGAAGGCAGATGACATCAAGCAGGCTGCAGACCAGCTGAACAGCCGCTGGGTGGAGTTCTGCGCATTGCTGGACGAGAGGCTGACATGGCTGGCCTACCAGACCAAGGTGCTGGCCTTCTACAACCAGTTCCAGCAACTGGAGCAAGCTGTTGTTACCGCTGAGAACTGGCTGAAGGTGCAGCAGCCACCTGCCTCTGAGCTGGAGCCCTTAAGGATCCAGGTGGATCGCTGCAAGGTGAGAGGTGCTCTGTCAGGATTCTGCTATACTCTCTGTGTGTCTGTCGGCATCATTGTCTGTCATGGATTTGTTACTATGTGTGCCTGGGCATCACTATACTGGTACATTTTCTAAAGAGTTTTATGAATGTCATTAAGCTTCTGAAAGCCTGGGGTTTTCTACAGTGGCAAATGGAGCAGATGTTGGGCATGGGAGAGCTGTAAAAGTGTATCTGAATGCCCCAAAGCTGCAATCTGGAGATTTAAAATGAATTATGTGTGTGATGTTCTCAGTTTAACAAAGTTTTTAAGCATATTGATCATGATTAAGAAATTTAGACAGGTCAGGACAGGGTGACTAGTATATTATCCAGAAACCGTTCAACACTTGCCTAATGTCTTCATTGCACTATAGCAAAAGTTACAGGAAATGAAGCCTGTATTGGTGGGTATTTTGGAGGGAAATGTTCAGCCTAAAAACAGTTAAGGCAAAGGTATAATAGTCTCAGTTTTGTGTGAGTAGATTCGCAAACTCTAATCAAATTGGAAATTAAGCTAATTAAACAATGGTGAAGAAAGGCCCACATGCTGATAAGAAGGCACACCGACTCACGCTTTTACTCTCCTTTTTCCCATTACCCATGATTACCAGACAGTGGGGATGGTATTGATAATTTCATCCCTCTGGACCAATTAACTGAACAATAGCTCTTGTCCTTCTCAAAAAAGATAAGACTGCCTTTAGGTGTAGGTCAGACCTGGAAAGTTTTGGCAGAGGCACTTTATTTTGGAAAGTCTCTAGTGTTAGGCAGCTCTTGGAAATGCCTGTTTGTATGTTCTGTTCACCAATTGGATCATATCTTTAACTAATATCTTTCTCTGTTAGTGAACTTTACACCTCGTTGCCTCTTTAGGCAATAGGTTGTTTCTCTAAATTGTAATTAGTTTGTTGGTGTCGGCTTTGTTTTTCTCCTACCGTAATGAATGCTCTCATGCTACTTTTCTGTGTTCTCTCTCTCTGTAACCTCCTCCTCCACTCCCCTCTTCTCTCTCGCCTTCCTGTGCTCCCAAGGATGAGGTAGCTCGTTTGTCCGCCCTGCAGCCGCAGGTGAATCAGCTGAAGGAGCAGGTGAAGGACCTACGGGAGAAAGAGGAGGCTCCGGTGTTCTTCAATGCCGACATCAAAGCATTGACCGACCACTACAAACAGGTGCTGGCTGACCTGCAGGCACGCCTGAGCCAGCTTCAGCTCAGTGAGTAGACCCCAGGGTCTCTATGTCATCTACCGCACTGCTGCTGAAATTCAATGAGCAAAGTGCCAGAAAAACAAAACGGTTGAAAGGTGAATATTGCATTGCTTTGCCGAAACCTTTAAGCTATAGTAATGTACAGTTTCACCCCTTTTATACTGGAATGAGGCAGATTAAACATCTTCCTCAAAGACCCTACTGGGACGTGAACTAGTAAGCTTTGGTTACATGTCCTGTATGTACTGTACAACTGCTAGGCAATATGAAGGAGGTAATCTATAAGGGAGGAACATCTGCAGCAGCAATTTGCTTGCAATGCAAAAAAATCATCACTGTGGAGGCAGGATGAGAATGGTCCAGATTACAAGACTTCATAAGGTGCTTGCTTGACTTAAGTTAGCTCAGAGACTCATAGGACACAAGCACTTGTTTCTCTCTTTCTCAAAGAGACATTGATAAATGCTGCACATCTTACTTCCATGTGAACTTCCCATTCAGGGTCATTAGGATTTGTTTCAAGGCCTAGTGGTAGATTCATCTACAGAAGTTCTAGTGTTCATTTTTCTATATAAATGTCAAAGTATTATAGGTTCATAGCCATTTTATGGTGGATTTGTGGAATTTCTCTTGTATGTAAGGATATGTGTGTTTCTGTGTATGCATGTGTTCCTGTGATTTGAGGTATTTTGTGTTTTGGCATGTGGATAGGTCTATTCGTGCATGCTTACCCGTGCACATATTTTGTAGTATTTTAGAGTCTATGTTGGGGTGTGTGATTTTGACCTTGACAGTGTGTTTGTTTTGGAAATGTGTTTGCCCCAGTATAAAGTTTAGGGAGTTGAGGAGCTGATGCTAATGAAGAGTGATGGCTGAGGTCTTAATTTATCCCTCACTGGAGGGAGGAGAAGAGGTGGAGGTCAGGGCTTGATGGTTGGTGCAGATGTCACGTGAGGGGGGGTTTTTACCTTTGTGTTTGCCTCATTATTTGTCTGTCTTTATGGGCTGTTCCTTGGTTGGGAGGAGTCATTTTGTGGACTGTTCTCTGAGTTTATAAGAGTGATCTGCTTGGCTGCAGTTAAGAATTTGTATACAGCTAATATCCTGTAGGCATCTTGGATTATTACAAGGTTATTTCATTTCTGTGACTTTGATTCTCTTTTCATCCATTTTGTCTTATATTGGCAATTAATTCATCTGTAACATCTGTTGTCTAAAGATAATAAGAAACTGGTCATTGCCAATGCTTTAAGCGAGGAACAGAAAGTGGGAGCATTTTGTTTTGTATTTCTGAAGTTTAGGTAAGTAATCATCAAAAAAGAAAATGTAACTTTCTGCCAGATATGGTTTGAGGCCTTGTTTTTAAGGTGCAAAATACAGCAACAGCCTGACCGAGGCTTTATGTGATGTTTCACTGTGCTCTTATTATTGCTTAGTTTATTCTAGTTTCTTTTATTTGGCTTTTTATTCAAAATATCATGTTTGTGTCACTATATTTTTTCTTCAGTAATTTATAGAGCCAGTAGGGAATAGTCTGTCAGTAGATTCAGTGGATGGGCAGCTGCTTTATTGCCTGATCATGAGGAGTGAAGCTGTGGTCAGTATTTGTATGGGTGCTAAAGAGTGTGGCATGTGCTCTGTGATGGATGGGCTGGTCTTCCCATCCACGGTGTACCTGTGCCTCATACCCTGTGCTGCCTGGGATAGTCTCTAGTCCCAGCCCCAGCCCCAGCCCCAGCCCCACCCACTCCCCACCCCACTACCCTGGATGACTGGCTGGAAGATGGTTAGATGGATGAAACTCCATTTGTCACATGTCTTTTTGGACTTTACATGTGTAATACTTCATGACAGTTCACAGCTCACCAAATGCCAACTTACGCTAACGTCTTTTACCATCTCCTTCTCCAGTCCAGGATAGCTTGCCTCCAGTGCGGTACAGGGATACTGCCACTTCCCTCTTCGCCTGGCTACAACAATGTGAGGCTCAGCTGCCTGTTCCCTCCACTGCTGTCAATGAGTATCCCATCATGGAGCAGAGACTCAAAGACATGAAGGTTTGTCTATGAGGAGCAATCTCTGTGGATTGGTCTGTCTAAGGCTCTTATACTGTAGGAATCTGTCTGAGACTGAGAAGCCCAGAGGAAGGTCTGTCTGTCTGCTGTTTTTGATGGGTACACTGTTGCGATTATGAAAAGCTAATGCAGAGCTCTGCCTCACTCTTTGCGTCTGCGTGATCTTAGTATCATTGTGTCCGATGTCTGTGCTGCTCCGTGCTGAATCCTCTGTCTTAATGCCTCTTGTATCTGTGCCTTTTGGCAGGCTCTCCAGGTGTCACTGCAGGAGCACCAGAGCAGTCTGGACTACCTCACTGTCACCGTGGAGCAGGTGTGCCAAAAGGCGCCGTATGAAATCAGCCAGAAGTACCGCATGGAGCTGGATGCCATCATGATGCGTCGGAAGAGAATGTCCACACAACTGGAAGAGCAGATACAGCGGCTGCAGGAGCTGATGGCCAAACTGCAGCAATTCCAGGTATCAATGCATAGTGTTCATATCTCCTTGTTTGTACTATTGGCAAGATATATTTAAGATAGATGCCATAAAATAATGGCCAGTGAGTACAAGCAACTTTAAAACACCACTAACTTTGCCTAGCAGTTTAATGGCTTATATTATGTATCTTCATTTAGCTGATGCTCTTGTTCAGATTAAAGAATGTATAATTTTAGTTATTTAATCTCTGCCACTTCTTATCCATACTTTTGGCAAGCACAACATATTCTAAAAGATAACCCAACCTACAATTCAAAATGATCTTAGTGAACCAAGAAGTATAATGAAGTCCATAATAATTGTTGTAGATGTAAAGAATTGTGTAGAAAAGGGCATGTGCAGAAGACAGGTAGATGCAGGTGGATGTGACTAGCAGCGCTGGGTCACTGGTGAGGGAGCTCACTGCTCTGTCTGAGACAGGAACTTGGTCCCAGCATGATGAAATCAGAATGGATTATTGGACTGCCAGGTCCCTTAGAGGATGGATGGACAGAAGGAATTACATGGTGTACTGCATAAAGTTCCTGTTTTTATTTCAAATGGGTACAGTGTGTGACTGGGGACCAATGGAATTAGCAATGTTGAGTAGCAAAGGGGAACTTAAATAGCACATTGAATTAAATCAATGAGTGAGATGACTGATCTCATGGCCTGGGGTAACAGCAATTAAAAGAAAGTTGTAGGAGAAGCTGGACTACTCTAGTGGTGTGAATAAATCTGATATTACTCAGGATGAAATATCAAGAGCAGCACAGAGATTTATTTCAGTCTGGGAAAGTGCCTACATGATGGGTTCAAGTTGTACAGGTGGGAAGGAATCTGCAGGTAATAAGAATGTTTCAGATACTTTGTGCTCCTGGAGTAGCCTAATTTTTAATTAAAAGCATTTAATGTAGTTATACTTTAAGGCGAACAAACTACTGTCTGAATTAATGGCACTATTTGAAATTCCTTAATGATAGTCATTAAGTCATTTTCTAAAAGTTTTTATTTTAAATTTAAATTTAAATGTCCCTAAAAGAAACTGCACTCTCATGTATTTACTGTATGAAAATACTTGCCCTATCTTTGGTTTGATTTATAACAAAGTTGACAGATTTTTTTTATATTCTTCTATCCTCAATTGTCTTTTCTTATCTCTGCAGTGCAGAGCATAATCCTATCTCTGCAGTGCAGCACAGGTAAAGGTCAGGTAGAGTGTAGATAAACAGGGTGGGATGATGACATCAGTGTGCTGGCCTGAGTCTGAGTCACACAGATGTTTGGAGGGAATGGACTTAGTCGCTCATATTGACCCATCTGCCATCATTCACTCTTCAGAATGACACAAAGACCCTGAGGAAGTGGATGGTGGAGGTGGATGTGTTCCTTAATGAGGAATGGCCAGCTCTGGGTGACTCAGAAGCCCTGGAGAAACAGCTGGAGCAGTGCACGGTAGGAGGGCCAGGGAGAGCGTGGAGACAGAAATTAATGCCTCATGTCCCTCTTGATCGCCTGTCTTCTTACATGTTTGTGCATTGTACCTCTGGCCTGTACCGTCTGTTGATATACTGTATAAGCATTCATTGCCCCAGTGTAAATGTGGATGCCGTATCCTACTTGCCTCAGGCCCTGGTGAATGACATCAAC
The DNA here is from genome assembly GCA_015163995.2 of Mormyrus lacerda. Taxonomy (NCBI): domain Eukaryota; kingdom Metazoa; phylum Chordata; class Actinopteri; order Osteoglossiformes; family Mormyridae; genus Mormyrus; species Mormyrus lacerda. The sequence continues at coordinate 48,152,103 of JAABNX020000001.1, read as the reverse complement.
ACCATCCAGCCCAGCGTGAATGGCATTAATGAAGTGGGCCATGCGCTTAAGAAGGAGGCAGAGCCTATTTTTGCTAGCAAGCTACAGGAGGAGATTACTCAGCTGAACGCTCAATGGGAAAACATTTGTAAACAGGTTGCTCATTTTATTGTTTCGTTTTGGTTTCCGCCTCACATTTATTTCTGACTCTGATGCGTCTGCCTGCTCCTGTGGATGAATATGCTGTGTCTTCCAGGCTTATGCAAAGAAGTCAGCCCTGAAGGGTGGGCTGGACAAAACGGTGAGCCTGCGCAAGGACCTATCAGAGATGCAGGAGTGGATCACGCAGGCCGAAGAGGAGTTTCTAGAGCGGGATTTTCAGTACAAAACTCCAGAGGAGCTGCGCAAAGGTGTCGAGGAGATAAAGGTCTGCGGAACTTCAACTTTAACCTCCAGCTCATGACCTGTAGGAGTGATTCAAACATTACCGTTTCAAGCAAGCATGGCTTTATTTGATCTCTTGATATGATTTTGGTAAATGAGAATTTTTAAAGGAAAAAAAACTTGACTGTATCAGGCAGAAAACAGGGAAATGTCACCGGTGGTATTTGATTGCAGCCTGTTATTTTAGTGGCAAAGCCCTGCAGCACTTGAATTTTAAGCTTGACATAGTAGTCCTTTCAGTTGTGATATAGATGGCAAATGTCAGTTTTGTAATTGTTTACATGTGGTGTCTGTTTCATCTCAGACTTGGTGACTTCTTCTCTGCTTTCTGTCAATGCCTCAGAGGGCCCAGGAAGAGGTCCATCAGAAGGAGGTGAAGGTGAAAATGTTGACAGACTCGGTGAACAGTTTTATCGCCAAGGCGCCTCCCGTGGCCCATGAGGCTTTGAAGACCGAACTCAACATCCTAACGACAAACTACCAGCGGCTTTGCAGTCGGCTTGATGGAAAGTGCAAGACTTTAGAGGTAGCCGTGACGTTTGACCTCTTTCTCCTCATCCTTGTGTGTTTTTTCTCACTGTAGTTATCTGTCCTTGTGACAGCTGGCACCCACATTGCTTATTTGTGAAAGACTGCCAGTGACCATTGGTGAGTGGAACTTGTAGGCTGCCTCATGAAAATGATTGGTTGTTTTTTTTCCTTCACCACTTACAGGAGGTCTGGTCATGCTGGTGTGAACTGTTGTCCTATCTGGGCCTGGAGAATGGCTGGCTGGACCAGCTTGAGAAGAAGCTGAATGAGACAGAGAGCATCCATGGAGGAGCTGAGGAGATCTCTGAAGCTCTTGATGTTAGTTTCCTCTAACATTGCAACCTAGTTTATTACTCCAGCTGGGGTTGCTGTATCACAGCATTAAAACTATTATTCCCCAAATACCAACTACCCACAAATTAAGGACAACTGTACTAAAAATATAACCTGCTATTCTTTGTTGTACCATTGCTTCTACTCCAGTTAGATGTTACTCTGTAGAGCATTCAAAGCACTGGATCTAGTTTGCCGTCATCCAACGCTATACTGATGCTACGACACTGACCTTCTGTTCCCCTTTGCTTAAGCTATTCTAAAATCCCTAGTGACTCTGCTATGGTCCCATGCAGACTATGGTGCATTTCTTTACAAACCCATGCGCCCTCATACAAAACAATAAATGTTCCCATATGGATTTGTCGTGCTCACTTACAGGCCTTGCTTTTCTGACAAATTGTCTTGGCTGTGCCCCTTAACTCTAACTCTCCTAACCCTCTTTTTATCCCACTCAGTCTTTAGAGAGCTTGCTTCGCCACCCAGAGGACAATCGGAACCAGATCCGCGAGCTGGCTCAGACCCTGATGGATGGGGATGTCTTGGATGAGCTAATCAACCAAAAGCTAGAAGCATTCAACACACGATGGGACGAGCTGATGAAAAGGGTAAGGGGGAGTGGCAGTGTGGCTTAAGGGAGACTAGGCTGTAATACTGGAGATGCAATGCACCTCTGCTGCAGTACATAGAAATATGATAAACCATCCTAATGTTATCCATGTGTATGCATGAACATGTATCTAAATAAACAGGAAGGTAGCAGAGATGTATTCCTGATACTCTGAAAAAATATCACCTAGGGTGTGAAAAAGGAGAACATTGAAGGTACTGGTTGCTCATATCCATCCCACCACAATCTTGGGGGTGGTAATTTAATTCTCTCACCCCTGTTGACATCTGAATACTAGATTTTATACATCAGGTCCTGTCATATATTGGTAAGTCCACTCAGGCGTGATATGATTGGGTTCCTGGAATGCCGGAACATCCCCTTAAGTAAAGTTTCTGTGGTGAACCATCTGGTGCTATATATCGAAAGACAGCGGAGGTACATGAATAGCTTGGGGATTACTAAAGAACCAGGTACCAGTACTGGCAAAACTGTAATGATGTAGCTAAGCTCCGAGTTTGCAGCGATTAATGGTGTAGTGCTGGTGTCACTCCGTCTCGTAGGATCTGAAAGGGACAGCAGTGTTGAAGTGGCGCATACAGCTTCACAATCTACTCCCTTGCTTTTTTTTGTGGGATATCTTGTGTGATTTTGTTGTTGCAGGCGTCGCAGAGGCAGAAGTACCTCGAGATGAGTATTCAGTCTGCTCAGGAGCATGACCAGGCCTTACGTCTCATCCAGGAGTCTCTGCACACCACAGATCGCCACCTGTCCGCCTACATCGCCGACCACCTAGACGCCGGACAGTTACCTCAGGAGGCTCAGGTGGACATGAAATGACCAGGGAATGAGGGCATGAACAAGGGAGGAAACTGTACTGGAAAATGTGGTAGGATGAGCTTGTATGTACCGGTGACAGCTCATCATGTCTTCTTTAGTTGTGGAGGAGGGGCCAGGAGAATGTACAAAGGGCAGCTGAATTTTGCTGCTGGTTTGACTTTGGAAGCTGTGGAGGGGGTCGGTGTGGATCAGGTCCTGACAACTCAGCAGGCATCTGTATCTCTTAGCCAGACGGAGCTTGCCTCTGTTGGCGGAGAGACGAGAAGCGCGGCTCTGTAATTGAAATTGTGTTGTGAGGGCGGTTCTTTGGCGGAAAGAGCCATTACTCATTGTCAGCTCTCCGTGCTGAAATGAGCTTATTTGCCAAAGCCAGCTTTGGCCTTCAAGTGCAGGGCGCAATTAAGGACTGAGTGAGATTTGTGTTTTGTGGCCCCCCCCAGGGGTCAGTTCATCACTCTCACTGCACAAACAAGGCATGAATTCATTAGGAAACATGACACAAAACATTTCATCCACCTAGTGTTCCCCCCACCATGCATTTGTCAGCAATTATATTATGGCATCTTATGGTTAAAAGAAACAAATCAAAACAGAATGTGCTGATTAGCGGAGATGATCGCTGCGTGATGTAATGACTTCTGAAGTGAGCCACTAAGGAATGATATAAGGTGAACAATGATGCTGCATGCCAGATAATTGTCGCTTCTCCCATATGAGCAGTGTGCCATCTTGTGGGAGAGGGATAGAGGTGCATGGAAATGTCATCCTGAACAATGACACTTATTCCACATCACAAGGGTACCCAGCCTCACCTGTATATCCACAGGTTTTATATTGCACAGCTTGTTTAAGAACAATGAAACTGAAACATGCAAATATTTGAGTAAGAACACACACATACCCCCATATAATCACCAACCACTGAACTAGAGATTATTTACACATGCTCTTTCAGTGACCCACACTCCGACCGTCTCATGAAATAATCAATAAATCACTCATACTTTCTTTCAGGGACGTAAAACACACAGCTGGTTGCCAAGGTGAGGAGAAAATTTGAATTTTGTGTTTTACAGAAAATCCAGACAGAGCTGAACAGCCATGAATTGAGTCTGGATGAGATGAGGAAAAAGAATGCAAACAAAGATGTGTCTGATAGAGTGTACTCTCAGATAGATATTACCCAGGTGAGAATTGAACAGCACCCCCACATTTATAGCACTGCGATGTATCACACAAATATGAAGCTCATAGGTAGAATTCCCATAGGTAAGATGCACCAACACAGGAGAGTCACCCTTGAAACATATACAACTATACATTTCCTATCCTCTCCTTGAAATGTGGCTTCTTTCATATATATTCTGGTATCAGCTGCTTTCTGACCGAAGAGAATTACTATTTGGACATGGCTTTGGTGAGAAATGCATTTTGTAACAGTCATGCTTTCCCTGTGCTATAGAAAAAGCTCCAGGAGGTCATCAAGAAGTTTCGGCTTTTCCAGAAGCCAGCTAACTTTGACGAGCGTCTGCAAGTGTGTGAGCGGATCCTGGATGAGGTGAAGAGCCAGCTTGGTGTGCTGGGGGTGCGCAGTGTCGACCAGGAGGTGGTGCAGTCCCAGCTGGACCAGTGCATGGTGGGTATTTGTGCACACTAGTTACAGACATGGCTAGAATGACAGAAAGCAGCTGGTATCTCTGTCATGTTGTCCTGCCCAGGCAAATAAAGGAAATGCAACCAAAATGTCTCTGAGGGTACAGAGTAAGTAAGTAACAGGGCAACCTTGTCATTTTCAAGTTTTCAATTATTCTCCAGTTATTATTTCTTGGTTCCAATACGCATTCGCAAGTTTTAATATTTATTCATAATGATTTTGTTTTTTTGTGTGTCGATTTGAAGTCAGTTTGAAACTGAGACAGCATGTTATATTTATATCACTTTGTGTAACCTGTACACAAGAGTGACACATGAGCATTGAATAAGCAGAAGCATTTGTTAGCTTAGAGGCAGGAAGCTAAACGGCACAGCTTGCACCTTTGTTTAAATTTTCACTGAATTTAGAGCTATGTCCAATGTGAGATTATCATCTTTATAAAGAACTTCTTCAGATCAAATAGTGGTCCTGCTGCAAAACCCAACACACTCTTCAGCTCTTGATAACAGCAGTCACTGAGCCCTGGTGTAGGTGATGATTTTCAGAGGTGTGAATGTAATGCGTAGATTGTGACTAATTAAGCTGCTGACCCAGGGCTGCGAGTTGTGTGTTGTTGGTCATGTTCATTGCCTTTCCCAACAGAGGTTTTATAAGAGCCTGAGCGAGGTGAAAGCAGAGGTGGAGACAGTGATCAAGACGGGCCGACAGATCGTTCAACGGCAGCAGACGGAGAACCCCAAGGAGCTGGACGAGCGGCTCACAGTTCTCAAGCTGCTGTATAACGAGCTAGGGGCCCAGGTCAGCCAATCAGGGCCACCTACTGCCCTAATTACTTCTCTGATTGGATGGTCAGTGCCACAATTAGAGCTCCCTCTTGTTTACACAAATGCGTATTACATTTCATGGGGACATAATTAAAAAGAAATTAGGAATGATTAGCGTGTTTTTCTCCGACCTGTTTCACAGTGTGGCTTATTCAATAGGATCTGAGGTGATTTCTTCAAAGAGTATTTTTAACCCGTTTTATTTTTGCTGTAATGGTTTCTTACACTTTCAAGTCAAGTGGGCTTTACTGTCATATCCATATATAGGTCCACAGTGGCACGAGGTAACCCCCCCGGACCTACCTACCTTTTCTGCTAATATTACTTACACAATGCCACAGTTAGTATTATACATACTTGGTCCTCAGGAGGATGTTAAAGGAGGTAATCGCTACAATTACCATACATTAAGCTAGACATAACATGACATTTATCTGTCCACCGGGTGGCAATATTGTCTAACCAGTTCCTAATCAAAACACTGACCTGGGTGAAACACGGCAGTTTGTGACAGACAGGTGCTGTAATGAGGCTTCTTATGGGTGGGCCATCTTTCTGAAGGTGACGGAAAGCAAGCAGGAGCTGGAGAAGAGCCTGAAGCTGTCACGAAAATTGCGAAAGGAGGTGAACAGCCTGACGGAGTGGCTGGCTGTCACGGACGCCGAGCTGACGCGCAGATCAGATGTGGATGGGATGCCTGACAGTCTAGATGCTGAGGTGGCCTGGGCTAAGGTACAGGGTCGTGGCAGTCTGATGCCTCTCTCACACACTGATTTTTCCTGCTGGATAACCCATTCATCTTTGATGATTGCCAGTCTGTCTCTCACACATCTGTCTAGCCCTGCCTAGAAACTGTACACTCATCTCACATCAGTGTCCACATTCCTACCGACCTGTCAGTCACAAAGCTGTTTACTTGGCTCTGCCTAACAAACAAACAGTTACATATTTGCTGTTCAGGCACTTTACATTGGTGCTTAAAAGTTAGTGAACCTTTAAGAATTTGCTGAACGTCTGCATAAATTTGACCTAAAATGCGATCACATCTCCTTCTGTGTCAGAAAAACACACAAGAAGAATATGATAAGAAACACAAAAATGTTTGACTTTTTTTTCTATTTATGGATATAAATGATCCTGAATTAAATCTCTGTCAGAAAAAAGTATACATGTATGTATGACAGTTCATGGCATAATCAAGGAGTATCCATCAATGAGATAACAATCAGAATCTAGCTGCTGTATTTAAAAAGAAAAAAAAAAACAAACCTTACTATCAATCTGATCCTGAGCAGAGATGTTTGTGAACACAAACAAGTTCTCATGTTCTAAAGAACTCAGAAACTTGCCAGCACACCTGCATCATGTATTCATTTTCTAGATTTGCTGGGAGTTGGGAGGGAGCAAAATGTGGACTGCCGGGACTCCCCAAGGACTGGGTTAGGAAGCACCTATCTAGTACTACTGCAAAGCAATTAATGGTTCCTAACCCACCCAAAGAAAATACAAAAAAGGTTATAAAGATAACATCCACACACACGTTCACAGATCTGTCTCACAGTCCGTGTCCCACTCTTTCGTCGGCAGGCCAAACAGAAGGAGACAGGGCAGCACGAGCAGCAGCTAAAGGGCGTGGCAGAGCTGGCCGATGCCCTCAAAGCAGTGCTTCATGGCCAGGAGAGTCTGGTGGAGGACAAGGTCAGCCTGCTCAAGTGCAACTGGATCGCCGTGACATCACGCAGTGAGGAGTGGCTCCGCCTTCTGCTGGTGAGCCTGTGTCTCTTTGTCTGGTCATTGTCAGGGAGACATTGCTGTTGTATACAATTATATAACACAAGTAAGTTGGCTGCATAGTCACTTGTAAGCAGGAAATATTTTGGACAGATGTACTGCATTTGGGTTTGTTTATTATGATTGCCGTTTAAAAGTACCTTGGTATTCGTGTGGAAAATGAGCCTCTGTTTACACTGGGCTGTACAAGACCAGAAACATTCCAGTTGTTGCTAAAAACACGGAATTGGAATATGTTACTGTCCTGCTCAATGTTTTATTGATTGGAGATGTGAAGCATTTTTAAAGGCAGAGGAGCACAACTTCTTGCATGTACCCCATGTTACACAGTAATTATAAATGCAGAAGCATAACCAGAAGCTTGCTGGTTTCAGGAAGGCTGTTGCTGTCGTGGACCAAACAAGACATTTAATATGAATCTCTGCAGTAAAACATATCAATGTAACACTGGCTACAAACTGTAAGCTGCCTTTGATTAGCTTATGCTTGGTGCCAGTGGTCTGTCTGGGTATCAGTCATTAGTTACGAATGCAGTTAATTCAGAATCCAGGAGATGGAGTCCGTTCTTCATTGCTCTGCTTCCATGAAACTTGCTGCTGAGCCGTTTGCTGCCTCGGTTTCCTTTGCATTTCCATCGTCACTGAGGCCACACCCTTTGATTTTGGAGACTGCATTCTGTTATATCTGATTTATTGAGGTTAGAGGACATTTTTATCTGTGTTACATGGAGTATGAGGGGGATGTCCTACAACTGAGTGGTGGACAGTCACTGGGAGCTGCTGTCACAGATGGTGGTGTAGGTCGTATGGGCTGACATGCCAAAAACCTTTGTCCTTTGCTACATGCAGGACTACCAGACACAGGTGGAGACTCTGGATCAGAACATCTCCCAGATCAACGCTTGGATGCACAGAACCGAGACTCTTCTGGATGAGTCAGAGCCTTTGGGCACTAAGGACCATGTGATAAAGGTAGTTATGTTTTCTGAGGAGTCTCTGTGCGTGTGTGTCTCTGTCTGTATGTGTGTGTGTGTGTCTATGTGTGTGTGTGTGTATGTCTGTTTGTATACTTGTGTGTGTGTCTATGTCTGTGTGTGTATGCTCTGTGTATCTTTGTAGTGTCATTATTCTCTGTCGGAATTTTAACATCGCAGTAATTGTTTTTAGATCTCTCAACGCAACGAGTATTGATTAAAGTAATTATTCAACGCATATTTTTCTCCTACTGTGGTCTAATGGATTATGATGGCTTAGTTTCCAGTCAAAAATGTAAATAGGTGTGATGATTTAATGTTAATGTGATAGTTTTGCTAATTAATTCCAGTGCCTGACAGCTCTGGTGCTTCCATCTTTGTCAGCTGACACTTACTGTCACTGGAGAGGTGCTCAGCCTGTAATTCTCTACACTGATCGTAGTACCCATTAGCAGATTAGCCTTGGCAATAAAAATACTCTTTCTGTGCCTCTTAGTACACACTGTTATTATTATCTTTTTTAATATACACCGACAGCACAGGAAATGGATTGGAAGCGGTAATTGGAAGCAGTTGACTGTGTTTGTGTGTTCCCTGCAGTTTTCTAGGTACATGTATTAATACCACTCTGTTGTTATAGAAATGATTCACCTGGCATTTCGCGGTGACCCTTATCTATCTTTAGTGATGACAGTAACTTGACAGAAACATGTACCGTGTTTTATTATTTTTATCGCCACAGAACATATGCATAGACCTTCAGGTAGAATCAAATGTTTGTATTTATTGTACAAGACGAAATCCGGAAACATGCCAAATTGCAACTATTTTGTCTTTAGATATGTATGACAGGTTTGTCTAAGCTTCATGGACTGGCTGAATCACTGAACTCTAACTGAAAATGGATGGAGGACTGTGTAAATAACTTCGTTGGGTAAAAAAACAAACTGATGTGTGCGGGAATGAACGTTTGTGAAAGCTGGCCTTTATTTATACCAAAGGTTATCATCGCATAGCTCATTGGATTTCAGGAGTAAACATAATTATTGGACACCAGTTCCAGGAGCTTCCAGCATATTGATACTGGGATGAGCTATTTCCTCTGGGAATCATCCAGACATGGGTACATGTTCTTGGGTTGGGTTATCCATCTGGATTGTCTGTGAATTAGAGTTCCTTACCTGCATTTACCTGCTTGCTGATTGCCCTACAGGGACTGCGGGTGGAACTGGAAGATATGCGTGCAAAGTTGGAAGCAGTCCAGAGCCAGGCCCAGGAGATGATGAAGAACCAGGGGGAGCACTGTCGTGCCCTGGTGGAGCCCAAACTGGACCAGCTCAATCAGCGTTTTGAGGCCATCGCTCGGCGGATTCGCACCAGCCGGGTACTGTGTTCATAGCAGTGATGTCATCAGACACTGCAGATCTGACTCGATGCTGTCAGAGACTCTTTGATTGGACTGGTTTTTGTTTAATGCAATTGCTTGGTCTCTTCAGCATTCTACAGTGATGCTGGTCACATATTTTTTTACAGTGTGCAGGTCTTCAGTCTTCCAATCATCTGTGTAGACTAAATAACAGACCCGTAAGAAACACTGGTTTCTTCAAGCGTAGAAAACGTGAAAGCTTCTCAAAATCCCACTGTGATGGATTCCTTTTAAACACACTCTGGTGAAATGAAACATCTAATTATATTCTAACCACGCTTTGGAGAAGCTGCACTTTAAAGACACCCTGGGTAACACTGTACTTGTTCAGGCAGAACCACTCTCCAGTTATGCTCTGATAAAACAGAATTTTAACCATTGCCTCACTATCTACATTTTGGGACATGATATATATTCTAACCACAAAACGGGTTTGGATGAAATGCTGATGGAACCACAGTGAAACCACACTGTAATCGTGCTCTCCATAAAGTTGAGAGGTACTCTAGGAAAACCACACTCCAGAGAAGCTGAACCTCAACCACTTTATTGTACAGCTTCATTCTGGTCACACTTTTTAAAAACCTGCACTCCAATTACTCTAGTGTTAAACCTCAATCCAAAACAGTTTTGATATCCTCCCTATTGAAATTACTTTCAAAGCACACTCCAGTAAAATTACTATGAATCTGCTTTCTTAGAATGGAAATACTTTATTCATCCATGTGGGGAAAATGCCATATAGTTATATACTGGCACCACTCATCCCTTTTCACATTTAAATCTTTCTATTTATCATGAAAGCTTACTGACATTAGGTGTCTTTTTTTGTGAATGTGTGAATGTGGTTTATGTGCTGGAATTATACCACGATTATTCATACAAGACTTTGTGAGAGTAATTCGAATTTGGAGCTTGCATACATACATAGTATGGTCACTGTTCATTGTTATGTGTGATTGTGTATGTGTGTGTATGCAGGCCACAGCCTCAGAGCGAGAGGTGGAACAGTACCACAGTGAAGCTATGATTTGGTTACGACTGCTGGACGAGGAGGTGCGACAGGGAGATAACCTCAAGGAGGAGGACTTTGAACAGGACAGGGTATGAGTTCAGTCTTACTGGGGTACTTGGGGGTACCTTGGGGAACTTTTCTGTTTTACAATGTATGTATTCATTGTGTCTTGCTGGTTTTACTATTTTACCTGTTTACTGAAATATATTCCAATTGAAGTTATACAATGGGCATGGACATAAAGTGCAGACT
>JAABNX020000001.1:48115225-48136338 GCA_015163995.2 Mormyrus lacerda | reverse complement strand
AAGTGGGCGAAAATAAAATCTGTAAGGTATGTCACATTGGATAAGAGTGCTAGAATGCCAGATAAGCATTTAAATAAATGGTAAAACGGAACTGAATTCATGTCTTTCAATGTGGCACCATACATGGATGGAAAATGGCACTATAAAGATTTTTTTTGTTTGGGCTGAATTGTCCACTGATATGTCTCAGTGTATTAAAAACCAGAACTCTGTCCTTCTCAGGAAGTTCCCTATACTGTTTGCTTATAGAAACTTCTTGATAATGTCATAAATCGAACACCATTAGTCATCGAGTTTGCTGGAAATGTTACGACGTATCTCATAGTTTAAGTCTACTTACGTTACCCTAATTAGTTTGACAGGTAGGTGAAATGCTTGGCAGGTCACAGAGAGAGTGGGCTGAGATATGCAGGTGAAACAATGAAGTTGTCAGAGAGGAAACCAGAAATTGTTCTGGATTTTAGCGATTATGGACTGGCTCACAGAAACTGGGGAACATGTTTATGCTTATTATTTTTGTTGTTATTATCGCGATAATTTCTCTAGGTACAGTTAACGGGGCAGGTTTGAATGTCATCCATCATCTCAAATTTCCAGCAGAGACTTTCCTTAGAGCTCAGTGCTGGACTGTAATCGCATGCTTACAGCTCTGAGGCATGTCAGTCCTTATTACCACTCATGGCTGTAATTGCTCTGTCCTCACTTTCCATCCTAGCATATGCTGGGTGTATTCACTGCTTCTCTGCACTATTGCCAATGTTATGAAGTAGTCACACGTTGATTAATTGATAAATAAAAACTAAATTTAGGTCTGACCGAACAGTCATTCAAAGGATAAAACATTATTTATGTTTCTGTCGGGTGATTGCAACATATTAAAAAATATGACCTCAGCATTGTTACAAGATTAAAAAATCTTTCCTTGTCTTTCAGATATTCGGATTCTCTCCGTACTTCTATAATTGGCAGTTCCATTGTTCATGTGTTGAAAGGATGGTGGTTTTAAGGAGTATGGCGAAGTTATTAGGAAATTATTCTGAAGATGGAGGGATCTGCATGGAGTGCTAGAAGTTGATTTGCATGCATAAAGTGGAGACAAATGACTCAAAAACGTCAGTAGGAAATTCAGATTGAGTGAGGATTTCACAAATAATGCGGTGTATATTAGTATTGTTTTCTTGCTGGGGTTTAAAATGTTGAGCTGGGTCAGAGGAACATTTAAAATGAGTATTTTTCTTGTCTAGGCTTTGGCAGGAGTTACATTGAGGGTGGGTTGGAGTTCGTTTTCAAATCAAGCATGTGATTATGTTTGTGGTTGGTGTGATGGTGGTTCTTGGATTATGGGTTGTGTTTAGCTCTGTGGACAGGGTTAAGGTCTTGTTTAAAGGGAAGGTTAAGATCAGACGTGTTGGGAGTGACTGTTTGCCATGACTAAACATAGCTGTTGTTTTGTCCAGGAGGCCCCAGCATACTTGTGTGACCTGCAGGAGCTCCTGCATTCCATCGCTAAGACAGAATTCCTGCTCAATTCCCCAGAGTACTGGGCAGGTGTGTTCTATGAGCTTCCCAAACAGGAAAAGTGCCTTCAGGTGAGTTCCTCTGTGTCTGTGTCTGTGTCTGTGTCTGTCTGTGGGCATGTACTGTATATATTACATTGTGGTTCCCACACTGTGATAAAGACCTGTTATTTTAACCTTGTGGGGACATTTGGTCCCCACAACAGGAAACTCAATTTTATAAAAATCTTTGAATGCAGTCAAAAACCTAACCCAGCCAAAAGTCTTGTATTTTTGGTTACTTATGGTTAAGCTTAGGGCTGGGTAGGATTTGGGTTGTCATAATTAAGATTAGGTTTTTTCCCATAGAAATGAATGGATGTTGGTCTGAAAGTCAGTGAGTAAATTCTTCATATTGGTCATAGAATAAAGACATATGGTGTGTAAGTGACTAAGTGAACTATAATAATGAACAAGGTGACAGGCTGTATTCAAGAGAGAATTGGTGTTAGTGAGAGGAGTGGAGAATGAAGTGTTAGGATCTGTCGACAGGGTCTAAATTTAAAGGCAGTGTTGAAAATAAACAGTTTGTGTTGGCTGGGGAAGTAGAAGATTAAAAGCAACCTGTGAAGTGAATAAAAGAACGGTTTAACGTTAGCACTGAAAACATTTACATCATTACACTTTACATTACATTATGATATTTTAGGGTGCCTTTGGATTAGTTAGGCCTTTCATTGGTAATGCTGGAGCAGGTGTTTCCTGAGAAGACATTGCTGATGCATTATATAGACATATGACAGCCATGAGGATGTGATGGTGTCCAGTGAACTGTACTGTTATATTTTTATTTTGTAGGATGCTAAGCTAAGTCTGGAGAAGCTGGGAACCCCAGTGGTAAGAGCTCAAGGCCGAAAGGAAGAGATCCTCCGCAAGGCGTCCCCAGTCGAGGCACAGCGCATCCAGGACACACTGTGTCTTCTCAACACCAACTGGGAGAAGGTCAACAAGCTGTATTGTGACCGGCTAGCGTACGTGTCCCAAGGCCTGGCTGTGCCTTCTGCGTGTGGCTGTGTGTGTCACGTTAGGGTTAAGAATCAGCACCGAATGTGAATCTACCGCTCAATCCCTTTGGCAACAATCTGTCTCCTCCTCCACCTGTTGTCACCCTGTTTCCATATTTAAATCCTCGGCGTTTGTGTTTTCCACCCATTGCGTCAATCCCCCAGTCGCTTCAAGCTGTCCCAGGACAAGCTGCAGCACTTCACCAAGAACCTGAAAGCCCTGAGTGAGTGGTTGGGCGATGCGGAGCAGAGCCTGGCTCAGGCAGCGCGTCAGCCTGTCCAAGGGAGGGAGCATCTAAAGGTAAATAGCCAGGACTCAGTGCCCTAGCACACCAGGGGGTGTTTACAGGCCAAGCTGGCCATGCCACTTGTGTACCTCCAGAAAGAAATAACGCCTGTGTTTAACCTTTGACCCCCCCACCAAGAAAATACCTAGAATGCATCACCTCAAAAGACTCACATTTTGATTTCCATGAACTCTGAAACTGAATACACTGTCAGTTTTTGAATAGGTTCAAGTTCTCAAAAGAGAAATCAAATAATAAACATCTATGCGTAATTGTTTTATTCCAAAACCCTAATAAACCGAGCAACAAAGAGCAGCTGATGACCTCTTTGTTTCCTTATTCTTGCACCGATTTGAGTCTCAGTGGATTGAAGGGTCCACTAAACAAAGAGTGGTAAATGTTAATGTCCTCAAGGTCGTAGGTAGAGAACCTCAGTGTGAACCTTTCCCTCTCACTCGCTGTCTTCCTGAATTCTGCCAGGCCCCACGGGAGCCTGTCCGCGGTCTGGGCCGGTCCCCTCTGGGCTGCCGTATGTGATTTTTGGATCAATGTTCATACCGAGAGGTTTACTTCAATGGTTGGATTGAAATGTTCTCGGCGGGAGTGGGATATAAATAGCTGAGCCGGCATGACTCCCCCGGGTTCCCTCGTGCGCGTGTGCATTGTGTGAACGTGTCTCTCGGTCTATGCGGAGGTATGTGAATCTCCAAAAACCAGCAGTGTGGAAGAGGTCAGGCCACGTAGGCGAGCACAGACACAAGATCGTGCCGGTGAGCAAGACACACCAAGGCAAGGATGGGAACCGCGTAATGGTGTATGGTGCGGGGTTTCGGAGTGGCCTCGAGGTGGGGCCACCAGAGGGCACCGTTTGTTCTTTCTGTTTTTGTAACATGCATGTTAGCGATGAACATAAAACGCTGTAATTAACTCGACACAAGCAACTTCCTTACATTCAATGTGGTTTCCGGGCCTCAGTCAGTGGAATAATTAGGCTTTAATTACCTATATTTAGATATTGAGAAGAGAAATCTCTGTGTTTGGTATTCTTCATATAGATATAAATTACTGTGTAATTTGTCCTTTACACTCAGCATTATCTGAGCAGGCAGTAGGGTCGCCTGCTAGATGGTCCTGGGTTGCTTGTAGTGCAAGAGGAGCTTATGAAATTTAACCTGAATTTCTCCAGTAAAATATCCAGGTGTATAAATAAATAAAATCTGCACCATTGGATAAACCCATCAACTAAGCCACTAAGTGACTGGGTGTCCATATTGTTGCCAGTAGAATAATCTGCCGTCATTAATCACCTTCTCTAATATGCACGAGAAGATAAAATGCCATGGATGAGACACTTGGAAGCTGCTGCTGCTGCCTCATGCCGGAAAAGTCTAGAATGCCAGCATGCCGGCTGTGCCATTGTTACCCAGTGGCCAGTTTGCTCAGGCGGACGTGGAGGGCTTTTTGTACACACTTAATCAGCAGGACTCTCTTCCATACTGATAACAAGATGGAACTGCCACAGTGGAATATTAAAGAGGTCCACGGGTGACAAATCTACAGCCCTAATGCCTGAAGAATAAGCCTTCTCCATCAAACAGATCATTTAATGCAGCACGGAACGTTCTGGGGTTGTGGGGGAGACCTTCACTTAGCTCGAGATATAATTTCATGCTGGTCATGTAGTGTCATGCATGCATCTGAGCATGGGATTTGGGGGCAAGAAAGGCAAGTCTGGTGATATAGGATGCTCCCAGTGGGACGCCTCTATCCATCTCCATAGCAACACTGCGCCAGGAGCGCTCGCAACTGTAGCTCCCAACAACTGGGAGTTTCAGATTAGGAGTGGTTTTCCCAAGACTGCTTAAAGGCATTGTTGAGGGTGGGATTACAATAAATATTAATCAAGGTTCTTATTTAGGAGTCTCATCCCCCACCCAGCCCCTTATTCCCACACCCCCCATGGCCGAACAATCCGCGCAGTTAGGGAATCGTAATGAAGTGAAGGGCTTTAAATGAATGTAATCACCCTCCGCAGGCAGCCGTGTTTCAATGGCTCATCCCACCTCTGTATCCTTGTTCGAAACAGGCCCTCGATGATGCAACCCAGTGGTCGAGGTGATAGGAAGTGGGTTTAAAGAGGATAATAGGCTGTTGTGAACAAGCACCATGTTCCGCCGCTCAGCTGGGCACGGGGATCTCTCCCTGGACACTGACGCTCTGGGATCAGTGGGCTTGCAGCTGTGCTCTCCATGAGCTCCTCTCCATCGCACCTTCTGGCCCTTTGCCGATCTCTCCATGTAACAGCTCTGGGAGTCGGAGTCGTATCGCCACTCTGGGCACAACTTATCTGGAAAGAGGATTAGTGCCAATGAAAGGAGCGCGAGTTCCAAACCCATAGTGGGTGGGATTATCTTGGGCCGTCAATCACAGCCAGGTTTTAGCCACTTCCCATTGCCCGCTTTCTTGGCTCCCATTGGATTAAGCAGCCGTTCATCAACGGTGCATTGTGATTCCACCTATCATGGGCGTCAGAGTCTTCACTTTTCCCCTTGGTAAGGCTTAGTTCATTAATCAGAGTGTGCAGCTCAGGGAATCGGTTGATCTTTTGCCTCTGGAGGGAGTGATGTTACAGTCAGAGCAGACTTACACCGGTCAGCCATAACATTAAAACCATCTGCCTAATATTGCATCCCTCATGCTGACAAAACAGCTCTGACCCATTAAGTCATGGACTCCACAAGACCTCTGTTGATGTTCTGTGGTGTCTGGCACCAGATCCTTTAACCCCTGTAAGTGGGGCCTCCATGGATCCGCCTGGTCCAGCACTTCCCACAGATGCTCGATTGGATTTAAATCTGGGGAATTTCAAGGCCAAGACAACACGCACACTCTTATTTCATGTTCCAGAAACGATTTCTGGACAATTTTTGCAGTGTGGCAAGGTGCATCATTTCGGTGAATGAGGCCACTGCCATCGGAGATTACCATTGCCATGAAGGGGTGTACCTGGCCTGCATCAATGATTAGATATGCAGTCTGTGTCAAAGTAACGTCCGCATGAGTGCCAGGATACAAGGTTTCCCAGCAGAACTTTGCCCAGATCGTCGTACTGCATGCCTCGGCTTGCCGTCTTCCCATAGTGCATCCTGGTACCATCTCTTCCCAGGTGAACGACGCACATGCACCTGGCTGTCGCCATGACATAGCAGAAAATGTGACTCATCAGATGAGGCCACCTCCTTCCACTTCTCCACGGTCCAGTTCTGATGCTCACTTGCCCACTGTAGGCGCTCTCGTGTTGACTGGGGTCAGCATGGACAGTCTGACCAGGCTGTGGCTATGCAGCCCCATACACAGTAATCTGCGATGCACAGTGTGTTCTGACACCTTTCTATTACAGTCAGTGTTAACTTTTTCAGTAACTATTGTTACAGTAGCTCTCCTGTGGGATCAGGCCAGACAGGCTAGCCTTCGCTCGATGTGTATCAATAAGCCTTGGGCACCCATGGCCCTGTCGCCTTCTTTGGACCACCAACTCAGTAACACCCCACAAGACCTACCATTTTGGAGATGCTCTGACCCAGTCATCCAGTCATCACAATTTGGCTTTTGTCAAAGTTTTTTCTGCCCAAATTCTACCAAGTCCTCCCCCCCAGCATAATCACCCATGGGGGGTTCAAGTGATATTTTGTTAGGGGTTTCAGAGTTTCTAGGTACAACCCAGGTCCCCGGTAATTGTAGTGCTTGATGAGGAAGGCTAGCCGTCACTGACTAACATCAGCATCATTACCTCTGTTCTTTAACGTTTTAGCCTGGTGCAGAGATACACTGATGGACTGTAATTATGGGTATGTTTTTTTAAATGACTTGACGTTTGGTGCTCTTTCATCGCTTGGCTGCAAACAGCCTTGTTCTCTAGTGCCCTGACTAACAGGTCATCCTGTCTCCATCTCCGACCACGCGTATGAGGTCGGCCGCTCGTTGCCTGCCCTCCTGACAGGGGTCTTGCTGCCCAGCTGTGCCCGTGTGCGTGGCCAGCTGTTCCCTGTCCAGTCTACTTACGGGGGTTGTGATCCCGGCACCCCCGTGCAGCTGCGCGATGAGCCAGTGCACCACACAGGTGCCATTCAGGTGTCCGTTTCAATCTGCGGAGGCCAGTGATCAGAGGGGTCTGGGACAGGGTTTGAAAAAAGATGGGAGCCTCTGTCTGAAGGGAGAGCCTTTCCCACGCATGCGCCAGCTTATGTCAGTAGAGGGAGCTGCTTTCTAGCCATAACCCACACCTGTTCCTGCCTTGAAATGCAAATGAGTCCTTCACTGCTCTCTGGGGCTTAAGCACACACCTGTAAAGCAAACTCTGTGATTGCAGCTAGAAGGTGCTTTATGAGATTGATAATACAAAGAGAGTTTGTTGGCAGTTGCTGCACTTTTTTCTTGCTACCAAAATGAGATTCTTCTCAAGGTTTAGGAATCTTTGTATCTTGGGGCAGGGGAGGAATTAATAAAAACATTGGTGTGTCATATTATTATACTATTGTTATTACAAAATATTTTGAAACATTAGTTCAAATTCCACATCCTTAATGTAATATACAGCAATTAAACCTACACATAACTTGGTAAAATGTTTAGTTAAAGCTTAAAACTTTAAATTTCTGAGGCTGTAAAGATATTTTAATAACCATTCAATTTAAGTTTACATCTGGGATTTTCTACAATTGCCTTAATGGTAGCATGTTTGGTGGCTGGTTTACCATAACCTGGGCTTGGCATGGGTTGTTTTCCCAGGAGCTGCAGGATGCCGCCTCAGCACAGGAAAGCGCCGTGATTGCCCTCAACACCACTGGGCAGGACATCATCCTGCAGAGCAGTCAGGAAGAAGGAGCCCGACTCAAGGAGCAACTGGGCTTCATGAACAAGCGCTGGGAGGAAGTGTGCAGGCAGTTTGCCCAGTGGAAAAGAAGGTTTGTGTGTGTGTGTGTGTGTATGTGTGTGTGTGTGTGTCTGTGTATGCACGTGTGCGTGTGTGTGATTATGCAGCAAACACTCCCACACAGATAGTATCTCATGAAAAGGACACCGTGAAAACATTTTTTACAATGCAATTCACAGAAAAATAAGTGCCAGAGTGATTCCTTGTTTCTTGTTATCAGTTTTCATATGATTTTCATCTGGTTTTCTTGGAATTATTAATTGCATTAAAACACCAGTGAATGGGAAAGTGTCACACAAATAGAAATGCAAATGACAGGAAAAGGGGCTGGGGATGAACTCTCCAGATATCTGTGTATGTCTGGCACTGCGTTGGAGCACAATGTGCAGGACGGACACACACACACACAGACACACACACACACACACGCACACTACAGCCTCAGTATGCATGCCAGTATGTGTCCATTTCACCCCTGCTGCGTATCCCCCTTCAGTCTATATTGTACTGTACTGTTTGTATCTGCATTTGACACAGGGTATCACCTTTCTAGGTCAGCAGAGATGCACAACACCGTGAGTGACCTGCAGGAGGACCTGAGCGAATTCCTCTCCTGGTTGGATGACGCTGAGAACGTCGCTGCTATAGCCCCTCACCCTGGAGACCAGCAACAGCTGAGCTCTTTGCTAGAAAAAGTGCAGGTGAATCCAACACACTCACTTTAATGGGGACTCGCACACATTAATGACCTGCCCTCCGATCGCCTATGCCTTATTGGGACAACTCTTCTGTGAAGGGCGCTATATAAAAATAAACTGAATTGAATTGAATTGAATTATTGCCAGATAAATTCCTGAAGACACAGAAAATAGACTAATATTCATTCCCAGCCCAGCCAGTGAATGTGCGATGAAAACATATTGGACAGTTGGTAAAGTATCCGGAAGAGCACTCAGAGTTTTACGCAAGCCTTCTTCAGAAGGGGAGCTAAAGTACCACACTGTATTCTAGTGAAAAAGGCCTTGAAACTGGGTTCTCGAGTGCCTTGGTTTTTTTCCCGGAGTCCCACAGCTCATGCTGGGCTTTGAGTCTGAGCCCTGGCGTCTGCTGGTCGTGACTGGGAATCCTGAAGCGGTGGGACGTAATTGCCATCGTTCTGCCGGGGACGGCGAGGCTTAAGATGGCCGCGGTACCTCTGCTGGCTGCCTCAAGTGCATCCCGCGAGGACATCTCAGGCGCCAGCGAGTCGCCAGCTCTCTGCCGTCACAGATGCTCCCCTCATCAAACGGGCGATAGATCTCCTGAGCTGTGCCGTGGAGTGTGACAAGCAGCCGCTGGCTTACAGGGGCGCACAGAACCTCCGGCCTTCATCTTCCGTGGCAGGGTGTGCATACGGACGACATAAATAACAAACAAATGGGCTTCATCTATGTTCTGAGTATAAGGCGATACCCATGTCCTTTTAACAGACATGCCAAGAACTCCCATCTAATAGGAGACAGATATGCCAGTGTGTACAGATATGCCTGTATTAAAACAACAGTTTGTCCAGCCTGAGTTTTCCTCCGCTTCATCATCTCCGTCCACAATCTGCGTCTGTTGCAACGTTAAGCTTTTGTTTCACCTGGTCCTTTATGGCTGTCCTGGGGCCCCAGGGAACCCTTTGCAGGCCCCCCTGTGAGGCCCCTACCCCAGGCAAGCCCCCGACTTCATTACCCACTGCAGTCTAGATGCGGCCTCCGCAGCCTGATGGGCTTCACTCTCAGATATCCGGGTCACGGCGCCGATGAGAACGATGCAAACTGGCCAAGATTCTGAATGCTGGCACACACCTGGCGCCCTTCTGCAGCCGGATATCACGCCAGACGGGAAAGCAGATTACACCCTTATCCTGACATTATCTCCGCAGCAGACTCGGGAATGCTCTTATACCCAAACAAGGACATAGCGTGTCAGACATTAAGTAAAACAACATTTCTGTTCTGTTCTATCTTTGTCCTTCGAGAACTTCAGCTCGAATATTAATCTGCGCTGCCGGTGTCTTGCTCTTTTTCAGCTGTCGCTATCGATGATTAATTCACTAAGAGCATTGAACAAACACAGAATAAAAACAACAGCCAAGAGTATAATATAATCACCCTTGCATTTACAGGGGTTATATATATATAGACAGAAAACATTGTGAAACTTAAAAAAAGTTCTGTCTGTAAGAAAAAGTTGTTCTGGATGCTGCCAGACTGTAAAAAAAATATGCAGGTGAGCTACTTTAAGGGTACATGGAGTACATACGGGAAAGTTATTCCAAGACTTTCAAAAACACACCGTAAACTGGTTTGTGATTACTACACACAAATTCTGTGAAATATCTATAGAACTAGGGAGACTTTACCTGAAAACTGGGCCACAACCTTCAGCATAATTAAACCAGGGTTGTAACTTTTAGTAATGAGGCTCAGATCCAGTGGGGCAAACCTCCACAGAATCTAATTGAATTGTTTAGAAGACCATGGAGGTTGTGTGTGTTTACTTTTTGCTGTGTATGTGTTTTTAATCAGGATTTTCCTGTTTTTATGCTGGTGTGTTGGATGTGACGACCAGGCGCGGGTTCAGGAAGTGCCGAACAGGAAGCTCACTCTGAAGGAACTGAATGACAGAGGGTACTCTGTGCACGGCAGCCTGTCAGCATCTGGGTCAAAGCAGAAGAAGCTTGATAGCAACCTAATGCTGGCCAACAGTCGCTGGAATAAGGTGATCACCCTAAAACGCACCGAGCACTTGTCCTAGGTTCACGCACACCCAAACGCTCACAGGAGCGGCGTATTAACCTGCAATATGCCCGGAGGCTACACTTACAAAGATGGATTGGCTTCTGCCCAGAAAGATATGAAAGTCTAGAGAATATTTCACTGTTCAACCTAAATTTATCATCCGATCTGGATTTATGCAAAGTACCTGTGGTGTCATGTCAGATGATATTAAGCAAAAAATGAACAAAAATCGATGCCAGAAATGCTACGGACACCAAAATCCATCCAGTACAGGGTCATGGGGGCCTGGAGGCTATTGTAGCAACATGGGACGCAGTGCAGGAGAGCACTATGGATGGGACGCCAGTCCAATGCTGGGACCACAAACATTATGATCAATTTAGAGAACGTTTGGCTGCTGGATGATACTGGAGTACCTGCAGAAATCCCCTGTAACAGAGAAAGATCAGGCAAACTGCACACACACAGGAGCAGAGGTGGAAAATTCAGGTCCAAAAAGTACAAATCCAGACCAAGATTTTGTTTTGCCCAATCAGTTGAGTACTCTGTGACTGTGACTCTTTATATTCAACTGGTTGGTTGAAACAAAATCTTGGTCTGGATTTTTACTTTATGGACCGGAACTTTCCACCTCTGCACAAATAGGGGCTAGCTTTCAAACCTCTAACCCTAGCCGCGTGCTAGTCACTGTGCCGCCAGGACGATGCACAACAATAAATAAATTAAACCAGTCTCCGAGCTGGGAACTTCCATTCTCATCCATGGGGCTGATAAAAAGCAGGTGGCTCCTTTAATGTGAGTGATAAACAGTCAAGTGGGATGTTCCTCCCTCTTTTTTGTTAGTGGTATTACCAGGCGCTGAGCCCCCAGGGTAATGGGACGAAGCTGCAGGGGACTAAGGCAGGAATAACGCTGTGTTGTCCTCTGTCAGCTATCTGTCACAGCCATTTTGTGAAGAGGGAGCTACTCCCCAGTCCTGCCATTTACCCCACGGCAAACTGGAAAAAAAACAAAGAACTTTGTCCTGGAGGACTCAGGATTGGCTCAAACTTCAACTGCAAAGAAG
This sequence comes from Mormyrus lacerda, assembly GCA_015163995.2. Lineage (NCBI taxonomy): Eukaryota > Metazoa > Chordata > Actinopteri > Osteoglossiformes > Mormyridae > Mormyrus > Mormyrus lacerda. Next base: position 48,124,724 of record JAABNX020000001.1, on the reverse strand, counting down.
TGTTGAGAGGGAATAGAGTGGAGCGGTCTGGGTAAGAAACCTGCTCCCCCATAGATAGGGGCAGGGACTTTTGCGTTACTTCTGTACATAATTGACTTTGATAAGAACACTCAAGTTTCATAAATAATTTTTAAAACTCAAAGAGCAATGTTTATAAATAACAGAAGTGTCCCCATGCAGCTTGTAGTGTAAGAAAATGGAAAAAATATGCCATTATATTTTCCTAAAATATAAAGCAAGTATAATTGTAAGTAAGTATAATTTAATTATGGGCACCCACCAGTGTGCATGAATATTCTGGGTTCTAGAGGTTTGGTCCGAGTGGAAAAATGGAGACACGGAATGCAGAGGGGAAAATAGCAAGGAGCCCAGAGTGTAACTGAAAAGAGGCCATATTTAGTTATGCTGTTTTCAGGTTAGAACACATTTGGTACTTTGCATTCATTTCTGTACACCATCCCATAAAGTTGCTAGAAAGCGCAGGCAAGCAGAAGACCATTTTAGATCCAGGTTCAAATCCGGTCAGCTATAAAGAACAACCCAAGACAGTCAGTTAATGAGTTTAAACCATCACAACCAGTCAGTGCATGTTTTTGATGCATTCTGTCAAGTGCACACCAGATTCTGTTAGCCAGCTAATTATTCAGCTTGTGATGAGCTGGCTGAGCTCTGCAGTTAGTAGAATCTGACAAAATCATTGGATATCCAAGGTTTAAGAACAGGCCGTGCAGCTTACATGGCATTTGAGGATGGATTTGATTGTATTTGTACTTAGACGATTTTTTAAAAGTAATTACTTTTGGGAAGAAAAATAAATATTGTATTTCTAATTCTAATTCTTAGGCAGAGGACACTGGATTAAGTTTGAACACTGGTCTGACAGTACAGAGCAGTACCCCGAGAAGATTATTCAGGGAGGGTAGGACTTTGGGATCTTTCAAGGCCAAAGCAGGTAGTAATAGACTCTGAAAGATTAGCGGTCATTCCTATAACACAACCACTCTGATATGATCATACATTTGCTTGTGGCTGATCTCCGACACCACTGGGCGCCAATTGCCCATCACAGCCACACCCATTATGCTGTTTGTCCCATTTGGCGTGTGCACGCATTGAGATCTCAGATCACCGCAGGCTGTTTTTCCACTCTCATGCAGTCCTCCTACATTTCTAGAGCATTACGATGTTAAGATAATGTCAGTAATGATTATTTGGCATCCAGATACATCGCTCTGGCTGACAGATACTGAATAATAGTGTGTAAGAATGGCTAAGATACAAATTATTTTTCATGTGCAATTGCCAAAGACGTGACACAAAAAGATTAAAATGTAAGGTAAAAATGCCATTAGTCTGTATGACAGATTATGCCATTATCAGGACTTAATTTATAGACAGTCCCTTGTTCAAAAAGAAAAAAAACAGCCATCTTGTCTCTTTAAATAAAACAGGCTGCTAAGCCACTGAAATTCCGAAGGATTTCCTGCACTCACCTTTGTAATGTCATATAGGGAGGTCACTTTTGCAAAATTGAAAATGGCTGAAATGATGATATTTTGCAAGGACATTCAGGGAAAGCAAATAAATGTGCGTCTTCCTGTTCTTCCCATCAGCACTTGTCTGTGACGAGACATATGCTTGCAACCTCTTCCCCAGTTATGGAGCTCTCTTGTGTCGGCTTAATCTACCCTACCAGGTGTCCAGGGATCTTCCAGAGAAGCAGCAGCAGATTGAGGGCCTGCTGAAGGACCTCTCTCAGTTCCAGCTGGAGCTTTCCCAGCTCTCTCAGTGGGCCGCAGGTTTTAAAGACCAACTTGAGCTGAACAGACAAGCAGCGGGCCCCGGGGGCGTGGACGTCAAGGTTCTTGTCTTACCTGTACCTCCCATCTCAACACCCACATCCTCTCCCAGCACCTACGCTCCTATCTGCGTCCCCCTCTCAGCACTCATACTTTAAAGCCCAGAGTTGCGAGCACATTCTTACCTAAGACTGTGCTAACAACATTATTTAATACTTATATCCAGCCTCAGCATCAAACCTCCAACCTGACCTAAAAACTCCCATCTCAACACTCACCCTTATATCTATATATCCTATATCTGAGTTTCTGCCCCAACACAAACATTCACACTCATGCTGTAGCTCCTGTCTGTACATTCGCACTAATAAACCTTGCTGTTCCTCCTGTCCATATGGGCACATTGTGGTGTCTACTTTCAGGATGGTGTCAGTATTATTATTAAACTCATTATGATTTCAGGAGACAGAGGCTGCAGTCCAGGCCAAACGCTCAAGTGTGGAGGGCGTGTTGAATAAGTGCCAGCTGCTGTTTAAGGACTATCCACTAAGTCAGGCTATGAAGGTTAGAAGCACTGTATTCTGTTGTCTGTATTCTTCACTAATTTTTAACTCCCTTGTCTAACCTCATGATCAGCCACCCAGATAATAAGGTTAGTGTTTGAAATTTGTCTTTGTGTGATTTTCCTCCTTTCTTGCAGGTAAAGTTTGAAGGCCTCAGTACGGACTGGAAAATCATCCAAGACCTGCTGAAAGAAATGAAGATGAAATCCCAGCCCACAACCACTGTGATGCGTGAGACTGCCAGTGTGTACCTCCCTACCTCTGCGATTCCCAGTAGTGCTAATAAATATCTAAAGGCAATCATCTGTGTGAGAAGCTTTATGGACTATGTCTGCATGTCCTGTTTTTATGGGTCTTCTCTTTTCATGAGCATTTCCGTTGACAAAATGATTGTTCCAGTTGATCTATTGAACCAAAATGATGTCTAGTGAGGAATGAAGTGGTCTTAAGTATGCATGTTGATTTGTTTACCTCTGTGCTGAGCATTGTTTAAAGACAAATTAAGTGTAGATGGGGCTGAACATATTATACATGGTTTTAAGTTTGTAGAAGGTGTATTAATATAGTCTGCATTCTGCTGCAGGTAAAAGTTCAACAATGGGTGAGATGCCTTCATCCCTCCTTCTGGAGATCCCAGCTTTAGTACAGTTCAACAAGACCTTGTCAGAGCTTACTAATTGGCTCTCTCTGCGGGATCATATGATCCAGACTCAGAAAGTCACGGTAGGAGACCTCGAAGAGATCAATGACATGATGAAAAAGCAAAAGGTAAGGCTGCAGCCCATTTGCCCAGAAAGTAATTTACATATTTAGCAGACGCTTTTATCCAAAGCGACGTTCAATTTCAAAAGTGGGGTCAGTCGGTCCCTGGAGTAATTTGGGCCTTGCTCAAGGGCCCAATGGTGAAATCACTCTGCCTACCATGGGATTTGAACTGGTGACCTTCCACTCACAGGCACAACCCACAGTCCTAACCCACAGAGCCACACACCACCCCCGTGTGTGTTTGGGAACAAGCCTGGGGTAGAGAGGAGTATGAACAATGCTTTTTGTTTCATTAACAAAAAATAAATATTCTGGGTGAAAATAAGTACTCGGTTGAAAAGGCCATTTTTTCCAATTGTGATGGATAATATTTTTCTTCTGCAGTGTTAGAATATTTCTGTACTAGTGATCCATCATGAAAAATAAAAATAGTTCCATTTCATATCCCAGGAGACTGTAGAAATGTTTCTCTGGATACCAAAACAGATCTCTACAATTCAGTTAAATTCTGGTTCCCGCTGTGTTGGTACCCTGGGCATAAGAAACACACATGAACAAACATGGTAAACAGACATTTATCGCTCAATCTCTCTTTTAAAGGCAGTACTTATTGGGATGATGTATTGCAATCTGCACATCCTTGTATGTTAAACAACTCTCAAGCAGAAATGATCTCTCTACATGTCAGTATGCAGCGCATAGTAAAACTCGCTAGAATACTAACATTTATTTATTGCTATGTGGAGTAAATAAATATGTATGTAAATCAGTATTTCTTAGTCTGGTGGCTGTTTTTTCAGTTTATCTTGCAAAGCAAAAGAGTCATATATTTTGACGCTAAGTTTAGACAATCTCTGTATTCTCTCTGGAGGACTCGACCAACTTGTATTCCCAATCCTCTGAGGATAAATGTATCCTTCCTCCTTTTTAATTTTCACAACAAATTGAAAAAAGTGGTACCCACTGGCACACTCCCTTAGCTGAGAGTGGGAACACAGGTTGTTTACATGAGGTGGCCATGTTTATTTCTATTACTTTCTGTAAATTCAAGGTTTTTCTTTCTCTCTTGTCAGTATTGCATCAGTTGGTCTCCATTACTTGTCAATATAGTTTATGAGTGTCATGGCTTCCTCTGGTGGTAGTATTTCAGTGAACAGTAACCCTCTTAGGCTTGAGAGTCATATTTGGGCTCTTCTGGGACCTTGTGGCAGTATGAGTGGGGACTGCTGATTTTAAAATCGATCCACAAATCTGCTAGCACCGTTTTTTGGTATGTCAGTTAAAAATGAGTAATTTTGCACTGCATGTGCTGAATTTTGTATGGTGTTAGAGAAATAGCTGCTGCTTTCTAGAACCTCGGGGAACAGAAGCTGCTCGCCGTGGCAACAAAGCTGCATTTTGGATTTTGTGCACTTTCTTACTTGGCAGGCAGGCTTGTCCGGCTGTGTTTATGCCTCCATGCTGTACATCTCAATATCATTCATTCTTTCTGCTCAGTTGACAAACATTGTTTACAGCAAATTAACAATATGGCACATTGTCTCACGAGTCAAACCAAGACCATGAGCTTTTTATGCAGGAGGGTGTGTAAGGGACAGGATCACTTCACTGGTTTTAATTATTTTTTTTCCTGTTCCTGTGTACCCCAGGCTACACTGCAGGACTTGGAACAGAGGCGCCCCCAAATGGAAAGCCAAATTACTGCAGCCCAGAACCTCAAAAACAAAACCAACAATCAAGAAGCACGAGTCACCATCACGGACCGCAGTAAGTGATATGAAGTATATAAGATATCAGGAGTTAAGAACATGACAATCAAAGTTACCGCTATGTTTTATTTTTTACATCAGAGGTATCAGCAGCCATTGTTTTGTTTCCATAAGAAGCATATCTATCCATTTTCTCTCAGTGTCTTTACGGCACAATGTGCTTATGAAGAATTTTATCTAAGACAGGGTAAAGATGTTATAGCTTGTCATTCTTTATCATTCGGGAGGAACGTACATTTGGATTCAGAATCACTGCATGTTATGTACTTTGTCCCTGATTCTGTACCTGCGTTTGTGATCATTCCTTCACCCCCCCGCGCTTCTCCCTGTCACTGCCTCTCCCCGTGGCTATGTAGTCGATAGGTTGCAAACGCAGTTTGAAGAGGTGCATGGACGCCTCTCAGACCGGGGACTGGAGCTGCAGCGCATGTTAAAAGACTCAAGCCATTGGTTAAAAGCGAAGCAGGAGGTGGAACCCTTGCTGAAAAGAGCCAATGAAAAGCTGGAATCCTGGAAGGAGCTCTCCTATACTGTGGATGCACTTAAGAATCAAAATGCTGATCTCAAGGTAAGACTTCTCTACCAAGAGGCATACAAATATAATATTTATACAGCATTACCAGCTTTATGGATACACATACATACCGTCACAGCACAGGATAAATGTAATGGGTATATCAAGTCCGGTGTTCTATATTTAAATGAGACGTACTCAATCTCCATAAGATGAGCACATCACTAACAAAGGCTAAGGAACTTAATAATGTGTCCTAAGGGAATGTCTCAAAGTTGATGTCATTGTGGATAAAAACGAAAGGTATCATTAGCACACTGGCATACTGGCTGCTGGGCCCCACAGCATATATATATATATATATACCAGTGATATTCCCATGGCGAGGAAGAACAATGGCAGACAATTTGTATGCAACACGGCTTGTGAGCATCCAGTAAAATGAAGAGTTAGGTACTGACAGGGCTGGAACGGCAGCTGTGCTGCTGCGCACAGTCCTTAGGACAGCATGCAAACACCGGCAGCTGCTTCAGTGATGCTAGAGACATGGGCAGGGGGCACCCAGGCCCTGACACGCTTGTCTGCGGCATCGTCAGCAAATGTGCAAACGTGGCAGCTTCCCCAATTCAGCTCCGCTTCCAGATCTCACTGTGACAATCGGCACCAGCAGGGGCTGATTCTGTAAAACCAGTGGGTCCGCTTGTTCCCTTACATGAACTGGCACTAATGCTGCCAAATGTATAATGGGGAGTCACCTGCATTTGCAAATTTTCTTCCCTGCTGAGGGAGGAAATCAACAGGATGTGTGCTAACAAGCAGTCTGAGGAACACAGACGGAATATTACCCTGTTCGGTTCTGATCAGCATGGGAAAATTGTGGGATTGACTGAAGAAGTGACTGAGATGGCCCACGTTTCTTCAACCCTCAAATCACAAGGAACGTCTTGTGGCTGAGTAGTTCGGAGACTTGTTCAGTTCCTGGTGCCCTTTTATCACCTCTTATCTCCTCATGTCCACCTCTTCACCACTGCACTGGAGTGCAGTGTTTCATGTTGAAGTGATTTAATTATGTGGACTTACGGGTGATGATCTACAAGTGTCTCATGGTCAACAAGTGAGGAATTAGCATAAACATTGAAATGAGTACAGTGCCAGCAAAGGGAGGGCAGGGGTCTTCGAGTGCCTGTGGACAAGTGGGGCAGATTGAAAGTGGGAGAAAGTGCTCGGAGGAGAGCTTAGCGAGCAGGGGTATGCAGTATGACTAAGCATGCTTAGTGTTTATGTAAGATGAAGTCAGTCAAGCAGCTGGAATATCTGAATGTTAATATTTAAAATAAGACTTTTTGTCATGTTTGTAGTTTAGAAGCATATGTATATTTTTTGTTTCACTGAGTTAGTTACTTATGTATATAATAGGAGAAATGATGAGTACATGATTTATTATGTATTGTAAATTACTTCTTGGTTTAAAGTAAATCTAAATGGGAGATGGGTCAACCCTAATAATATCGATGAGGCATAAATGCACCGGCGCTCCTTGTGGCAATTCTGTGTCTTGCAGCACTTTGTGAAGGAGCTGCATCAGTGGCAGAGGCAGGTGGACGAGACCAATGATCTGGCGCGCAAGCTGCTGGTTCAGTACGCCGCCGACGACACGCACAGGGTCAGCATGCTGACAGACAGCATGAACTCCACCTGGTCCCACGTCACCAAGCAGTGAGTAGGCCGCAGTCTGCATAAGGGGGCCCACACCCACCGATCACGTCAGCCGGGGCTCCACAGGGAGGTGCGGGTACAGGGATGAGCGGATAGGCGTTAGCCATCTGACGTAAGACACCAGATTACACAGGCAGGCTAGGAGCAGGGCCAACACACGGAGGTGTGATAAATCTGTATGCGCCTTCCCGGCAGCCGTCCGCTAGCCTGTGCATTAGCAGGCTGTGTTGTAAGAGCTAGCATAGCCGCCGGCCGTGATCTCAGGGACTTTAATCAGAGTCAGATTGCCACTGCACATTCAGCAGGTGCTTGTGCAGTAATTTGTTATTAAATCAGAAGGAGCCTTCTTGAAACAGATGTCGAATTAGGAGGAACTGAAAAACGTCAGACTATTTCTTAACGATTTAGAGAGATCAAAGTTCGTAAGATGTATTTTTTTATTCTGAAGTGGCAACAGCTCAGTTTTAGAAATAGATTCCCCATATGGCTAAAGGAGATTAATTTCAGACTCCAAAGCCTGAATCACAATCCTAAACATCTGACAGGCGGCAGCTTAGAAATTTTGGTAGAGCTGCATTCTTTGACTCTCCATGTGTGGCCTCCTCCAGTGGGTTTTACGAGGTGGCACAGCTGTGCGTGAGTTCTCATCCTGACCTGAAAGGCGTGGGCCCTCACACCTAATCTGGCTCCTACTGGCATCTCACTCCAGGGAAATTTGTTTTCTGTCTCCTGAATATTTGCCTCTGCTGAAGACTCTTTTGTGGTGGCTTCCTGCAATTTTCAATGACCTCAGCAGAATGAATCTAATGTTAAACTGTGGGAAGGATTTGTAATGAATGTTCTCCATCAATGCAGTTTTACTCCACTTCATTCATCAATTCACGTTTGATTATGACCATTTCCTGAAACCGCTTATCCTATTCAGGGTTGCAGGGGACCGCTATCCAAAATAGTAATATCTCATTACATTAAAGTCTCATTCTTACAGCACTCTTTGGCCCCCTGATGTGTTCCTCTGGTACAGATGACCTTTGACCTCTCGCCACACCCCTGCAGAGTCGGCGAAAGGGAGGCGGCCCTGGAGGCAGCTCTGCGGCTTCTGCAGCAGTTCTATCTGGACCTAGAAAAGTTCCTCAACTGGCTGGCTGATGCGGAAACCACAGCCAACGTACTGCAGGACGCCACCCACAAGGAGGGCATGCAGGAGGACCCGTCTGCTGGACGGCAGCTCCTCAGGCAGTGGCAGGTGGGGTGGGGGGGCTTGAAATAATCCAACATATGTGTATGGTTTATACCAGCATTTCCCAAACCTGTCCTCTGGGACCCACAGTCAGTCCATGTTTTTACTCCCTCCAAGCTCCCTACCGGATAGTCCACATTTTTGCTCCCACCAAGCTCCCAGTAGGAGCAAAAACATGGACTGTCTTTGGGTCCCCAAGGACCGTATTGGGAAACACTGTATAAAATGGCCTGTGGCTCTTGCGTCAATATACCAGAATTTTTTTTTAAAGGCAGCTGGCATCACTCCCTCTTCTTTTTCCATGGGGCTGTCTGCTCCCGCGAGCTCAATGGCCCACAATCAGTCTGCGTGAGTGATTGCGTGAGTAATAGGATATTTTGCTTTGAAGTCTAAAAACAACAGAGGGGCTGAGAAGCTGCCAGACGTTCCAGGCATTTAAAGTACTGACCAGTCATACTGCACCTCAAAACAATACTCACCCCTGCCCATCTCTCCTGCAAGACATTAATTTCTAACATCTGTCTCTCTTATTTACACTGCCTAGAAGTACTGTCACTTTGGCAGAGTAACTATCAGCAGCTATGCTTCCTCTCTTTCAGAGAGTAATTATTACAATCAAGCTGTCCAGACAGTCAGAGGAACTATCACTTCCTTTGGCAGGCTGTAGATATTTTGCTACCTTAGGCGAAAGCTGAATTTCACCTGCATGCCTGATGTTATTGTCAGTTTGGGTTATTATAAATACCAGTTACAATACCAACACCAATGCTTGCTGTGGCAGTATGAGCTCTGAAAGCATGCGTTGTATCGAACAGACAATCATTCAGACAGTCCTGAGTTGTTACAATGTATGTTGGATCAATACCAGTTCTGAAAATGCAATTTTGAAAAACTCTCAAGACATGGCTGGCAAAGTAAGCAAGACTCTCCAAGTTCCTCCTAGTGTATTGTCAGTTTACTAAGGGTTTTATAAATAAAGGTAACAGAAAGGTGGTATTAATTATCACTCCGTGATGATTTTTGAACTTGCATAACCATATAACAGAACCTTCACTACAAACGGGGGGGGGGGGGGGGGGGGGGGGGGGGGGGGGGGGGGGGGGGGGGGGGGGGGGGGGGGGGGGGGGGGGGGG
>JAABNX020000001.1:48095531-48109170 GCA_015163995.2 Mormyrus lacerda | reverse complement strand
AAATGGTGTCCTGTAGTTGTGTTCTGGGCATACAGCAACTCTGGATATAACGGACTTGGGATATAACGGGCTGTTTTGCCAGGTCCCTTGAAGTCTGTTATAACGGGATTTTACTATAGTTAAATATTGCGCACCTCATCTTTGTTACAACCCGGTATTCTGATGAGTTCAGCTACCTATAGAGACGTATAGTCGAGCCTTTTTGCGCATGAACAGTCCCACCGTTTTGTCATTAGGGTTAGGTTTTAGGGGTTTGGATAACGGTTAGGGTAAAGGCTTTAGTGTTTTTTTTGGAGGGGATCAGGGTAAGGGTTAGGTTTAGGGCTATCGATTAGCACTACAGTAGCTTAACTTGCCAGAAGTAGCTCAACTCGACAGAACACTGGCTCGTAAGAGGGAAACAAGCTCAGGGCTTCCACTTATTCAGTGGGATGGTGAGATGTATTTTTACACAATTTGTTTTTAGTTGTTTCTATACCGGTCCGTGAAAATTTTGTTTTACATGAAATTGGTTCATGGCACAAAAATGGTTGGGGACATTACATGTCTCCGCACGTCTCTTGACACGTCCTCCCCTCCCGGTCCGTGGAAATCTTAATGGAATAAAACCGGTCTGTGGTGGCAAAAAGGTTGGGGACCATTGCTCTATGGCACAAGCTATACCCTCATTCCCATCATCCTCTGTGGCACATGCCATACCCTCATTCCCATCATCATCTATGGCACATGCCATACCCTCATTCCCATCATCATCTATGGCACAAGCCATACCCTCATTCCCATCATCCTCTGTGGTACATGCCATACCCTCATTCCCATCATCATCTATTGCACATGCCATACCCTCATTCCCATCATCATCTATGGCACAAGCCATACCCTCATTCCCATCATCCTCTGTGGCACATGCCATACCCTCATTCCCATCATCATCTATTGCACAAGCCATACCCTCATTCCAATCATCATCATCTATGGCACATGCCATACCCTCATTCCCATCATCATCTATGGCACATGCCGTACCCACATTCCCATCATCCTCTATGGCACAAGCCATACCCTTATTCCCATCATCCTCTGTGGCACATGCCGTAATCACATTCCCATCATCATCTATGGCACATGCCATACCCTCATTCCCATCATCCTCTATGGCACATGCCATACCCTCATTTCCATCATCATCTATGGCACAAGCCATACCCTTATTCCCATCATCATCTATTGCACATGCCGTACTCACATTCCCATCATCCTCTGTGGCACATGCCGTACTCACATTCCCATCATCCTCTGTGACACATGCCATACCCACATTCCCATCATCCTCTGTGGCACATGCCGTAATCACATTCCCATCATCATCTATGGCACATGCCATACCCTCATTTCCATCATCATCTATGGCACAAGCCATACCCTCATTCCCATCATCATCTATTGCACATGCCGTACTCACATTCCCATCATCCTCTGTGGCACATGCCATACCCTCATTCCCATCATCATCTATTGCACATGCCATACCCACATTCCCATCATCCTCTGTGACACATGTTGTACCCTCATTCCCATCACCACCCTCTACCCCCTCACCAGACTTCATAATCACAGCCCTCCCTTGTAAATCACACATCTAACACACTAAACAGCTGGCGTCTTATGTCCTTCACTGCGCAGCCGACGGCTTAAACTCAGCCTAATCTCTATAGCCAGCTCCTCAAATACCAGCACCCACATCCATTCTTAACACAAAGCTCTTGTCTGATGTGAAAAAAAATGTTTTTCTGTCAGAGTCTTTATTAATTTTTTTTTAACCTTGATGACAAAGGAGCGGGAAACAGGAAAAGACTTGAATTCTTCCTTAATAACTATTGTTAAGTGGCTTCTGAGCTTCAAGACTATTCTGAAAAGACAGGGTTTGGATAACAGTGTCGGACATTACTTCCAAGCAGCATGGCTGCTTATTTCTCCCAGAAAGACAGAGGTGTATCCAGGGAATGTATAACATTCACACGTCCCTCGCTTTGGCTCACTACAATGTCTTAATGGCGAACGTTAAGGACGATACAAAAGGCAGTGCTGTAGAGGGCAGTGTTTCACATCTGCATGTATGAACTGGTGAGATAAGTGGCCGTCTCTTAGCAGGTCTCACCTGGACGCCGGGACAGGCCAGTGGAAGTGCCTTCACCTGTCCCTGCAGGAGCTGCTCACCTGGCTACAGCAAAAGAATGAAGAGCTGGACCACATGGTGCCCATTGGAGGCGACATCCCTTTGGTGCAGCAGCAGCTTGAAGCGCACAGAGTGAGAGAAGGGGATGATGGGAAGTGTAGTTAATGGGTAGCTCTTAAGTGTAGGAAATGATGAATAACCAGCAGGATTGTAATCAATCGCTGAAATGATTCTGTATTCTCTCAGTGTGTTAATGGTTTTTGGACTGCACTTGTTTTTACAGACATGTAATTCTTTTAGTATCTCTTCTACGAGATAAATAAATGGATGTTTGCACTTACTGCTAACCAGAAAATGGGACATCAGTTGAAAGTTTTATGTCAGACAACAGTGCTTTGAGATTCCACAGGACTGACATTACAGTGTGAAGTGAGATCCTTTGCTGGCGTTTCATCTGCCAGAACGCCTCTTCTACATTTATTCATTTAGCAAACACTTTTAAGCAAAGCAATGTACAATCAAGAAAGTATGATTAACCAGTCCCCGGAGCAACTTTGCTTTGCTTTCAGCAAAAGTTGAAATCACCTTGCCGTCCTGTGATCTGAACAGGAAACCTTCCGATCTGGCTCCTAAGCTGCAGAGCCACACACTAGCATTGATAGTGCCTGGAACGTTTAACCTTTCCGAAAGCCTCGAGTCACATGTCACACTGCCTTGTGCTACAGGCCTTCAGGATTGAGGTAAAAGCCAAGGAGCCAGCAGTGAGTGGTGCACTGAATGCAGTTGGGGCCTTTCTGGTGGATCAGCACACTGAGAGCATGGGAAAGACCCCGCCAGAGTCCAGAGGTACCATAACCACTGAGACACACACACACACACACACACACACACACACACACACACAGACACACAGTATAAACTGAGCATAACCAAAACACATATTCTGTACACTTACAGACACACACAACTTCCAGAACTACAGTTTGCGAGGCAAAATTCATGTTCTCTGATTCGGTTCAATCAAGAAACAAGATACTTCCAGTGAAGAGCTGATTAAATTAGGTTTTTTTGATGAGTACTATCAAACAATAAAGCCTTTCAATCAATGGCCGAACCGTCCTCCCGCTGACGTCTGACAGAGGCTGTTACAGGACTGCTTTCACCAGAAATTAAAGTGGAAACCCTATGGATTTTAATCCAGGGACATCAGGCATATCACACAAAGCGAGAACTGATTTGGAGAGAGGGTCGTTGGGCGGAATTAGAGTACCCAAACGGACCGTTTGCCAGTTTGGATGCTGGATGAGGGGAGTGAGCCACAGGATTAGTCAGCGGTGACGGGTTTGTAGTCTGGAGGAGGAGAGTGAAATGGGTGGACTGTGCTCCTGCCTGTGTGGCTGAGGCTATTTGCAGAGAGGCCTATTCCTGAGCTGCTTTGGGGAAAAGTACTGTACCAGAAACCACTGTCACTGTCACACTATGCGGGTACATTTTGTCTCAGAGACTCAGTGTCTTACAGTTATGGCTGATTGAAGATCTGCTGCGCTTTAAGTTTGTGTGTTTACCGCCCCCAGAGGTGTATTTTAACCTCCCAGCAATTGTATGCATGTGGTGTTTAATATCCGTGTTGCTCTCCCTGAGGTGTGCAGTAGTTATTGGATGCCTAATGTTCACCTAATTGAGATATTGATCCCACTTTAATGCCAAAGTAAATAGCAAAATGCTAATTGAGATTCTGTTTAACTGTTTTCTGTTTAAGATGTGTTTATAAGTGTTTACGGTGTTGGGTGTTTGAGACTCTGCCGGGTGTTTATTGTGTTGTTAGGCTATTAAAACGTGGTGCTTGTGATGCTGTTTTTGAGTCAGTCTGTTGGGCCGTGTCCCTTCTGCAGAGGTTAGCCCAGAGGAGCGAGCCCAGAATATGAGCCGCGTCCTGCGCAAAGAAGCGGAGGACGTGCGTTCGGGCTGGGAGCGGCTGCGCAGCCGCAGCGTGAGCTGGCAGCGGCGACTGGATCAGGCCCTGGAGCACCTGCAGGAGCTGCAGGAGGCCGAGGACAAACTGGACCTCAAGCTGAGGCAGGCAGAGATGGTGAAGCAGTCGTGGGAACCGGTGGGAGACCTGCTCATCGACTCCCTGCAGGAGCACATCGACCGAGTGACAGTAAGATGGGGCCTCGTCCCATTCACGCGCACGTGGGTCACATGATGGACCGCAGCCCGGGCAGCCTCTCCCTGAAAAGGAGCAGTCCCAGGGCTTAGACGCATAACTGTCACCCTGACTGCTTTTCTAAATGGATATTTCCTTCTTTATGATTGGATACTCATGAAATAGGTCGGGGTAGCAGCTGCTCTCCAGTATTTCATAACAATGGGAAGTGGTCACTTTCCTGCTCACAATTTATAGTCAACGTGTTGCTCAGTGGTAATCTTAAGAAAGCCATGACTGGTTGCCCTCCAGCAAATGCCCTCTCCTAAGCATCGCTTTTTGTCCTTGATGGCGGCCGCAGTTACTACAGGCTTAGAATGAAAAATCTCACCTCTCCGTCTATCCACAGGCTTTCCAAGCCGAGGTCGCCCCCATAAAGGATGACCTGACTCAGGTGAACTGCTTTGCATCCACCTTTGGCCCAATGAACATCCAGCTTTCGGAGTACAACATCAACAGGCTGGAGGACCTTAACACGCGATGGAGGCTACTGCAGGTACACAACAGACACGGCTGCTGGATGCAGACTGACTGCACATTTGATGCTGAAGCCACCACATCTTCACTGTGACCATGGGACATTCGCTAGAATTGACCTGTACAATTGACCTGTACATGCAAACTAGCGTGAATTATTAAGGCAGCATCGCCAGGAACACACTGAAAGCAGCACATTGAGCGAACATATGCATGTAACACTATATGATTTATGGGAAAAGCAACATTTAAATCAACTGCATTATATAATATAACAAGACTAATATTGGGACAGCACTTATTATAATTATTATTAAATAAACCCAATCATTATAAATAAACACAATAGCTATATTACTACCAGATGCTAACTATGCTAACATTTTACAATTCTGATGAATGTATGTTTTTTTTTGTTTTTATCGAAAGACAGTGACATTAGAGATACAGTAGAAATGTATGTTGGAGTCTGTTATGCACATTACATGAATGCTTGTGTTATTCCACGGGCTGGTAACACGCACGGGCTCCTTTTGATAGACCCTGAGTATAGCCAGTGTAGACGTGAACTGTAAATCGCTGTAAGCAAATGGTCCATTGAGAAGGGAGTTTGGAGGCTGCATTTTGCTCCAAGCTTGTGTCATTTCACTGGACCATGTGGCTCAAAAATGACGCCATTACAGTGGGAGGACGGGTGACTTCATTAAAAAGGAAATGTCATTTGAAAGGGACTTTCCTCCATTGATAAACCATGGTTAAAGGAAGCAGTTGTCGGTTGAATTGCACAGGGAATACTAGGCCCTTTGACCCTGACTGGGATAAGCACTTAGAAGATGGATGTGAGTACTAAGGGACCCTTAGGGACGCAGCATAGGGACTGTGTTTTGGTGCCTTGTTTCCTTTAAAGCTACATAAACAGACCAGCTCCACTGGGCCATTACAAGTTTATGTTATAATCTTCCAGAACTACATCAATTAATCAAAGCAAAAGTAAGAAGTTAATCAAACATGTAAAGTAGTGAATAGTAATTAATGCCGAGTTAGAAATAAATATCACCCTTTAAGGGAAAAAATGAGGCTTACAAACAAGAAAACAGTTATAAGAGCTGGGAAACGCAAAACATAGTCAAACCATGTGACAACAACAATGCCATGCGAGAGGTGCTGGGATATTTTTGGCCTAATATGCCAGCACGTTTGAACATAATATTTCCAGGCTTTGATCTGCCCTTCAAAATGGTAAAAAATGAGATGCATTTGTATTGCAGGTAAATAGTTTAGGATTGACAGAGCCAGGGCTGTCATGGTGCTGCAGAATATAGTGATTGTGTAGGTGTTTTATCGAAGGGGAAAGTGAAGGACACACATGATCAAGTTTGTTTCCTATAGCCTAGGGTAACATGTAATCTACAAAGGCTCTAGAATCACAGGGATTTTATTCATTCGTATTTTCTTGCATTTAGATGAATACTTTCCCTCACACTCCTCCCCTAAATCCCCAAGGTGTGATTTCCGTGATGTTTGCCATCTGCATCTGCTTTCCTGTATATTAAAAGATACTTATTGTGCACTCATTTAGCATTTCTGTTCATTTCTGCAAGGATGTAAACATTAAGACAACAGTTTGGAAAAGTGTGTATGTGGACCTCAAACGTGTATGTGTATGTGTATGCGGTCTGTTGAGTTCTCCTAACTTTCTGGGGAAGGAGACCTTGTGACGATATAACCTTGAGGAAAAATCTTTTCATAAGAATGTGTCAGCATAAGTGGCAAATCAATTTGTAATTATCTTGTTTTTAAGATTTATTGCGGTACTTACGAAATATGTAATAAAGGTACATGTGAAGTCTTTACGATGATAGGTAATACGTGTGTGTGTGGGCATGTATGTATTACATTGTGGCAATATGATAAAAAACTGTTACTTTACCTTGTGAGGACATGTTTTTGAGTCGCCACAATGGTAAACTCAGTTTTTTGTGAATGAATCTAAAAACTAAAAATGCCAAATGTCTTGTATTTTGTTTGGTTACTTATGGTTAAGGTTAGGGCTGAGTAGGGGATATCATACTTGGGATTACAGTTATGCCCATAGAAATTAATGGAGAGTCCTCACAAAGATATAGATACCTAATCTGTGTATGTGTGTGTGTTTGGTTGTACTTTAAATCTAATTATTTCAAGGCTTTGAACTAAGCTGAAACACTGGAAATGGAAACCCGGAGAATATAGTTTAACACACACGTTTGCAGTATACTCATATCTTAGATAACCTTAATTGGGAACACTCACATGGCGTTTGCAAATATCATCAAACACACACATCCTGTATTCACCTCAAAATTATGTAAAAAAAAAAAAAAAAAAAAGTAAAAACCCAGTCTAAACCAATTTTAAAATAGTCTACAAATAGTCATACGGACAAAAATCCAAAATATCAGCCTCTTCTATGGACACTGGGAAAACCCTCACGTTTAGAAAGAGGTTTGCTACAGAAATAGGTATCCCAGTACAGCAATATTTTGGTGAGTTGATTGAATAGTAAATAACAGTAATTACATATCTGAAAACTGCACTAGTCTCTAGGTACAATTGAGCTCTCTTGTCTCCATAACCCTAATCAGGTTTCCATGGAAACCTGCAGAAACTCAGGGAAAATGAAGGAGGTGGATGTATCTAAGGTAATGTGTACATTTAGTAGCATCAAGTCCTCTAGTCAAGGACCATCCTACCAGACCCTCTATTACTCAAATATCCGCTTCATTCCTCAGACGTCATCCCTCAGAGACACCTTCCCCTTGCATCGTTCACACATCATCCCTCCATTATTGATACAACAGCTCTCTCTGTCACCCATACTTGAGTGACCACTTCATCACTTAAACATCTTCTTCTAGCATCCCCATCAATGTTATATAGGTCTCTGGGGCAGCTCTGTGCAGAAGGTCTTTCTCCCCGTTTTGTCAAAATGTGTTGACTTGTGTTGGTGTGTTACTGTGTCACAAGGCCTCATGGGGCTTCTGCGTACTGTGTCTTGGACCTAGATATCCATCATCCCCTTGGTTTCATGATACCACATTTAGTTTCTATGTACTTGTGAGGTAACTTTCATTCTGTTGCTCCACCAGATCCTACTCAATGTCCGTTTATCCTTCTCATGCCAGGTCTCTATTGAGGAGCATCTCAGACAACTGAATGAAGCCCACAGGGACTTTGGCCAATCCCAGCATACCTTGCACTGTGAGTCTTTCTCCTACATGCTCTCAACCTCTTTAACCTTGTTATCACCATATTAGAATTGTTGAGTTGGTAATGTCTTGTCAGATAACGGGATGATGCATTGAAACTGCGGGAAAGCTAACTGATGTCTGGTGAGAGGAGCGGGAAGGTGTCTTTGATTGCAGTGTTGGGAGAGGGTGTACGTGATGTGAAGCCCTCACAGGTGCCGCAGAGAAGATGATGCGTGTGCTGTGGCAAGGAGCATAGATATCAGCCAGAAGCAGCAAATGAAGGAAAGAACAGCATCTTTTTTTTCTGAGTGTTGCTGCTAAATTCTCACCTCTGTCCTGTTTACAGCTTCTGTTCAGCATCCTTTTGAACGTTCGGTCTCACCCAACAACGTGCCCTACTATATAAAGTGAGTACATTACCCAAAGTAACCCTGGTATTATATAAAGTGAGTATGTCACCCTCTTCAACTGGGTCTCTGTTGTTAACTCTGTTTCCATATGAAGTACCTAGTTGAAAAATTATTTCTAAATTAAGCAGCTAGTTTAACTTTCTTTATTACCCCTAATACTGCAAATAAATAGCAAAAGAATACTTTAATTTTGCTGCATTCGTGCTATCACTGCTAATGACAATGAAACTACTATTTTGGCTAAAGGAGTCGCTGTACTACCACACTGTCTTGCTTTGACTGCTCTGTTCCACCACGTACATTCAACTCTTAGTGTTCCCCAGTATGGAATACCTCACTGTTCACTGCTTTACCTCATCCTGAACCTGTAACTCTGCCATGAGTTCCTGAGTAGTAATTTGTTATACACTCAATCGAGTTAAAGCTAAAACCAGACTAACAGCTCCTGTGGTGTAACAAGGTTATCTAAAGGAAAACCCACATCTACATTGTGGCATCGTGCTGAAAAGAGACTTTCATATTTACCTATATCTTTCTAGTTTATTTTTGGATGAACAGAATTAAATGTATACAAAAAACTCACCAGTTTTGGTTCACTGGCACCATGCACAAAGTGTTATACTATTTGTCAAACAAATATTACAGCTAATATAAAATTTGACTGTGAAGTATTAAAATAAAAGTTCCACTTTGCTACGTCTTCTGTGTAACCCCTGTAGTACAATTCATGATGAAAGATTTTTTGGCATGAATATACGTTTATAAATCTTTCATCAATGATTCATAAGGATGTGTGTATACAAATAAAGCATTCTTATTGAATTACTGCGTATAAACTGCTAGCTGTCCTAGCACTGAGTACAACATTGCTTTTCACTGACCTATAAGAAAACCTCAAGCTGACTGAATCTTTGACAGCTGTGCATAATACTGTCAAATTAAAAAGATCTGCAAACTAACACACACTATTAGTACAATGACACGCAGCTTGCAAGTGTGGTGATTAACATCACTTTACTAAACGGAGCCTCACTATCCTTCTATATAAGCAGAGGCATAACTACTGTCTGTTAAATGTTGATTTCCTATTGTATGTTCATTCCTGTTACACCTTTTCTGTGGAAATAATTAACTGTGATTTTTGCTATGTTCTGAAGTCCGGTATGTTAGTATTAAGTATTTAAATAGTGACATTACCAGAGTTTACCACCTATTAAAGAATGAAACATGATCCATTCTTAGTTGTTGAATTCTAGTTTATGGATGGATTCTACAGTGTCCATGTAATTAAATGCAGAAATAGGACATAAAGGATGTTTTGGTGAGTGCTAATGATGGCAATAAACCTACAGTAATTTTTTTATGGGACATTCAAGGAACGAGCTCTACTAGAAATTCATATATAGTCCTCTTGGGATTTGACTAGTTCTTCCAGTGATTTCATGGTTAACTTGGGTGTTCTGTACTCTTCCTGGAGATTATGCATCCTCTCCTGGATTTATGTATTTCTGTATATTTTCCTGTTAGTACTGTTAGGTTCTACACAAAATGCTGTAGCCTTGTGGGAAACCTTTTGGGATTTCTCTTGTCTTATAAGGAGCTCTACTGCTGGCTGTTTAATAGTCCTGGGGGAAGCTCTTTAACACTTCTGAGGATTCTCATGTCTAAGTGCTGTCCTGAAGTACTCCTTAAAAGTCTGCTGTGTTGTTGAACTGACTGTTTTTTCATTGACTTTTAAATGTGGCTTTGTCTTGGTGATTTCCAATGCATGTTTGACCAGAGAGTGTGGCCGGCAGAGGTGATTACCTTTAAAATGCTCTGAGATCATTAGAATATGTGTGTGCTTTGCACTCTTGTTTAGGGGGGACAGTGAGTCCGTGAGTGATTGAAGGTGCAAGACCTCGGTGTGCACATCAAGGAGGCATTTGTGTGTGTGTGTGTGTGTATGCATGCGTGTTTGTGTGTTGAGGTGTATATCCTTCTCAGCATGTAGAAGGGAAGTTTGGAGCATGTGTTGAGTGACAGATCTCCCTTTTTATGTGCAGAAAGGAGAAGGTGAAAACAGGACCGGAGACGACAACGCAGACCCTCCATGAGTGAGTGATAGAGAGCAGTATGCAAAGCCACTGACAAACACTGACTTAGATTGTGAACTGACGACTGACAGACCCTTACAGCCACTGACAACGCCACCATCTAACCTGTACTTCCTTTAACACTTCTGGAACTAAAAAAAAACTGTACACGTGCAGATATATTACTTCAGGTGAGATATAGCTGCACACAGCTACTTTAGTTGAGACCTAACAGTCTTTTTTATAACACACAGCATTTTCCCTTCTTAAACGGTCCTTGAATATGGTCAGATGCATTCTTTATCATTGGTACTTTGGATAACGATTAATGGATAACGCGTGAGGATCTTTTAAAACCACAGAGCGTACAGCAGCCGATAAATGAGTTAAGCGGTTTTACCCGCAAACTGCAGCAGCCGACCGCGCGTGATCGAAGGACTAGTGGCGTCGAGATGTATTGCACGGAGTTAGTCTGTTACTCAACCACATCGTTAACCAGCAAACCACCGGCATACTGTAGCCCATTATTACTTGTATCATTTAGCATCGGCTGCCTAAAAAAAGTATTCCCACAAACCACTCTTGGTTACAATTGGGCCCAAGGGAAATTTTGAGACACATGCATATATAATAATTTGAATAACTATGAATAAGAAAATGAATGATGAAAGACGTTTTAAATATAGCAGTAACAACATGAAAATTAATAGTCGTTAGTATTTGCTGCGTGATACAATTAAAATCTGCATTATTTCCTACTTTTATTTTATATACCATTAGCCCGATATGTACAGAGGCATAATACGACCAAATGCAGATGGGCCTGATTTTCACACAACATCTATATCGATGTAGATTTTGAACCACAGTATTCAGATAGTGTCAAAGAACGAAATGCATCACATGGACTGGGAAATAAGAGTTAATATCTGAAAATCTAACGAGGTAGGTTTTAAAAAAAACTGTCGAGTCTTGGGCGATCCACCTTAACTCCCGGTGCAGCCCTCTTCCTCCGAATAGAACCCCCTGAATATTCTCTTTTTTCCTGCAAAACTGAAGCCCTTTAGTTGAATAGGCTGGGGGAAGGGAGCCGCTCTCTAGCCCCGCCTCGTCTGGCAAGACGCCGCGTCCTGCTTGTTAGGACACGGCTCGCTCGCTCCGTACTTTTCCTCCTTAGTACGCGGTTCGCCACGGCGCTGTTCGCACCCCGGATCCGTATCGTTTGCGGGGGAAAAAGCAAAAAAGCACCCTTGGATTCTTGCACGGATACCACAATGAGGGAGCAGATCAGAAAGTAAGTTGACGCTGGACTTTAATGCATTGATGGAGTAATATTGCGAGATGACGGCATGCTGGTGATCCGGGGGAGTGGGGGTGGGTAGACGCAGTGAGGCTTATGGAGGAGTCACACGCAGCCGAGCCAGTGGCAGCAGATGTGCCGGTGTTTGCGGACCACAGCAGGTGTCCGAGCTCCAAACCCCCATTTCACACGAGAAAAACTGCATACTGTTATATTTGCTGTCTCACGGTTTAACGAAAAGCATTCGCCGAATCGCATGTCGACGAGCAGTATTCCTGCAGCCCGGAGTCTTCGTTTCACATTCCCGGTGGTTTTCATGCGTTGACATATTAAGCATTTCTCTCGGAAGCAGGAACCCGAAAATCGCAGTGTAACACTTTGCCTAACGTGTTTTCGTCGCGATTTCGTGTCACGTTTGTCCTTTTGGGTTTTCGACAGTATTAGGTTAGGCGTGTAGGCATCTAAATCTGACACCGTAGTATGTGGACGTTTCCCAGGCATTATTACGCTGTTTCTCAACCACCACGATTCCACGGGTTTAAACATTAAGTCCGAATAGCATTGTGATAACGTTTGGTGTATTTGAGATTTGCTCAGCGATAAATGATTGATGCCGTCACGTCTACGTTGTGTATAACGTTGAAATGTCTGCAACTCGCACATTAAATATTTTCCGTCTTGTGCAAATATTGCTGTTAACATGACGGCGGATAACGAAGGAATGCGGCTGGGAACGGTTTTGATGGCCATTATGCTCAATATTTTTTTTTGTGTGTAAAACTCCCCGAAGCGTGCAGACCAAAATACTCTATGCGAGTGTCTTATTTAACCTCTATATGGCACCGATGAGGACACGCGTCGGGAAGTGTTATCGTGTCCACAAGTATCTGGTAATCAAAAACGAGTTTTTTTTTTGGGGGGGGGGGGGTTGCTGGGGTTAAATTGATTGTGATCAGCTATCACAAAGAGATTGTTTAATAGCTTCACCTGCCAACAGTCGAGCCATTGTAAATAACCCTGTGCAGCACTTGGGCTGAATATTTGCGGTTAAATTTCGCCCTGTCTTTAACAGAATGCCGCTCATTTTAGTAAAAAAAGTGCAAGTGTGCCAGCCTTGTTCATAATTTGCAATCTGTTTTTTGTGCAGCGTTACATTGAATCCATCGTGTCATGGTCATAACCGTAAAATTGGCAAATGGAAAATCCGATTGTCCTTAAACCGCGTGGTATAAAATAATTGCTGTTGTATGCAGATTCACTTGTTAGATTCAGCTGATATAATTTTTTGCCATGTCTGTTTTTTATTTTGTAGTCTTTGGTTTTTGACCAAAAACTGGTTTTATGATTTGTTTTATCTACGTTCAGGGAATGTCTGGGATTACGCGCGTATACGTCTTTAAAAGCTAGGTGTCTAATCAATGTAGTTCCTGCCAGGGGTTGCACATGGATGATGAAATATGTATGAGTTTACCTTTGGTGTCTTTAGCAATGTCAAATGAATATTAGAATTCTGAACGCCACCCCTCTGAAACCGGATAAAGTTTGCGTGGAAAAAAAGGTGTCTTTGACGACTTCGACATCTGAGGTTTGTCAGTTAAATTCACCTTCAGATGTCACCCGCCTTTGAAGAAAAACCATTGCTTTGGAATGGGGGAATAAATCTTTGTGGAATCACCAACCTCAGTATAAGAGAAGCTCCTAACTGATGCTGGGACCAGATCAGAAGTGTTAATATAATCATGTCTTGTTTATAATTTTTACTCTT
>JAABNX020000001.1:48030564-48060106 GCA_015163995.2 Mormyrus lacerda | reverse complement strand
ACACACGCACACACACACACACACACACACACACACACACACACACACACACACACACACACACACACACACACACAATACCCCTCAGCAAGACAGAAAAATCAATACCATATGAATGTATGAATGCAAACTGAGTGAAGAGCTATGAGGATTTCAAAGGGTTTTCCCAAATATTTCTGGGATCAACTGAATATGCACAAACTAATTTATTAGGCTCAGATTTAAAGAAAATGTGTCCATTTTCCAATAAATGTAGAATTTCAAACAAAATGTGCATTATAATTTAAAGCACGCGAGTCAATTTAACCTGCAATAGAATACAAATGTTGTTTTTGAATGTAGCTAGAACTTAATTATTAGGATATTTTTACAACAGATGCAATCAGGAGTTATTTCACTAAATGTGGGTAAGTATATAAATGCATGCACAACGGCAAACAGTGATGTTTAATTATAACACAGGATATTGTCAACTGTCAGCTAGAAAAAATAAACACTGCATGTTTAGGTTTTGGATGGCTGAGTGAGAAGCTCTGTTAGTTCCAAGGCTGCGGGTCCAAATCCGGCCTCTGCTCTGTGTGTGCGGAGATTGCTGATCCCCCTGTGTTACAGCAGTTTTCCCCTGCAGTCTAAAAACATGCAGTTAGGCTGAGTGTCATCTCTAGATTTCCCAAAGCATCCAATAGTGATGGACTGGCATCCCATCCAGGGTGTACCACTGTCTTGTACCCTGTGCTGTCTGGGATAGACTCCAGACCCCCTTCTGGCTCTAACCAGGAAAAGCAGTTGGAAGATGGATTTGAACATTGACTGGCCAGCATTTTTTTCTCCTATTGCTAAACATACTTAAATTTGTTAAATTGTCTCTAGAGTCCAATGTTAAGGTTCCACCCATCCATTCTCTGTATTCACTTGTTTTATGCATGGGCACAAGGCTGGGAATAACCCAGGATGGGGTGCCAACCCCCGCTTTCAGATTAGATCATCAAAATGAAATAATTAATACATAGTAAATATCATTTTAATACCATAAAACATTTATGGTATTCATTATTAGCTAATGAATGTTAATTTAAAAGAGATTCTTAGGGCTTGTGAATCTAACGCCAGTGTCCTAATATTTCTCACATTAAATGCCGCACATTTTTCATTTTGTCATATGCAGTGTGCCTGTATTGTGAGACTGGCACATCATGCCAGCCTCCAGGTGGCACCCATACACTGCATCCAGTTTTATTACAGCCGCTGCCCACAGGGCCACAGCTGAGTCACTCAGCCAGCTGCATTCTGGAGGCTGTACAGCACCTGGAGAGACAAACCCCCTGCAGCTCTACATTTACACTGAGAAGCAGTTTGAATAAGCCATGGATACAACATTGATGCGCCAGACTGCACTCTGAGCTGGTGGTACATTTGCGCAGATGCTTTTTTAAGGCACTTTATGTCAGGATAAACATCAAAATAATGTCAAATTGCTGTATACTATGCACCAATATATTGTATACGGTATAATAATTTGCTATATTATAATCCATGGTGTATATACCACACACTGAATTACCACCTGTAACCATGGACGGCATCATATATAGTGTCAGTCAGTCCACTGCATTCCACACCTTTCAGTAAGAGGCGGGGCAAAAGGACCTTTTGTTTGTCTAAGGATGATTGTGGTGGAGAGGTCTCCTCTTCGCACTCCTTACGTTAGAACGACATTCCTGCTGTTACTTTCAGATGCGAGGGGACATGCGGGATGCATCACTGACGGCTTGTGTGAAGCCCATCATTGTGTAGAAGGTCTCACCTTATAGTATCAGGGCTATACTGTATATACACAATATGCATATACAGTAGTATACGTGCATAATAATATAAGTATATAATAGTATAAGTATTATTAGTATTCACCATGGTAAAAACAACATTCAAACTAGTAAAAATTCTATTTACTAGTTAGAATAGAAATTCCAGGTATCTTTAGTTGAATTTTTACTAGTTTGAATGTTATTTTTTACTGATAAAATCGGTCTATGACTTCTAAGCCTTATACTGTTAAAAGACAATTTGGCTTGCCATACAAACAGAACCGTTATTTTGAAATTATTGCAACACAAGCATACCCACAATGGCCAATAGCGCCCCCTTTCTGACACACAGTACACATTCTATCTAAAAAACCACCGTGATGTTAATAATTTAATTTCTTGCAACAAATTAATTGAATATTTGTATACATAGTAATATGATAAACAAAACTACAAAAATGGTAAAATGTGCAGGGTGTCAGAAACGGGAAAAATGATACTGGGAAAATAGGCATAAGTCTGTAAATATCAGTGGCTTTTTTTTAACTGAATGCAAGCCAAGTCTGGACCCTAAACCCAGACTTAAAACCAACTCTGTGTATCAATAGTTGCACTTCAGACATTTAACAAATGTGGCTTATGAGAACTGCCTGTTAATAAACAACATGGTTCGTGAACATCATGGTTTGTGAATATCCGGGAAAACCCTTCTGTACAATTACCATTGGGCTGAACCCCTTGGCGGTGCTAGTGAACCACTGACACGGATTTTCAATTCAGGAGGAGACCATTACTCGGTTCAATTATCCTCAGGACAAGCTAATGACATCTGTCGGAGTACATGGGTTGCGATTTACAGTTTATTTATTTAGCATGCAATTATATATGTTATAGGCCTATAAATAAAATAAATACGAGTGGCACTCAAAAATAAAAAGTTCAGGGCTAACCGAACGCACATTCTATTACCAGTAGTATTGTAGCTCTGAATTACAAAATCATTACACTGGACGTCTAAACCTTTTTTGCAGCAATGAGCACAGATCTTAGGTTTGTTAAAGCAAATATTGCCCATTTGATATAAGCAAACCTATTTCTGAAACAATTACAAGTAAATGAGATAATGGACTCTTTAAAAAAACATATTACATTTCTCCTATCGGTATCGATCTGCTGTTGCAGTCAATTTATCTCATTGTTTCTGTATTAGGTTGAATATGTTTGTCGCATTCATTTGCAAGGTTCTTCATGTTTTCCTTTTTAATACTCCAGTCAGGTTAAAACAGAGGATAATCAATTAACAAATAAAATAAGGTGCGGACAACAACGAGTTAAACAAATTCCAGTCATTGCTTAACTTGAACGCGTTTTACGGGGTTGAACAGAAGATCCATAATTCGCATAAGTCGCATGTGTCAGTGATGCACCAGACAACAAAGGTAGCTGAAGCGCTTCAGTGCAGAAAATGCGCATCTGTCCTCTCGCTCACATCTGCACAGTGTGAGAAAAGGCGACTCGTCCAAAGGCGTTTAACAGTTTCCCGGTAACTGCTGCTTTCCCAGAGAAGATAAAACGCCAAGCAATATTTTGCTGACACAAATAAGCCTGTATGCATGTAATCACTTTAAAGTATTGCGGCATAGAAGTAAAAAGAGGCAAGCGAGGCACAGGCGAATGAGAGGATCCGGAGTATAGGACTCTTTGCAGGAAGTCTACAACTCGATCTAGATTAGTGGGACTTCTGTTCTTCTTTGTTTCTGGATTTTTTTTTTGTTTTAGCCGTCTCTGAGATCTATGAGCCTGTATAAATTGCTCATGGCAAAAGTCGGCATCCGCAGGAAGCCCGTGGGACTTTCAACTGCCTGAAAATTTCCAATAAGCGAATTTCTCTCGACGGCCAAGGGAGTCAAGACTTTATCGCCTGAATGAAAGGGTAAGGAGGGGAAATCCTTTTAAATTTAATGAATACTGCATATATGCGAGACATAAAACTGAATGGAGGAAAGATAATTTACTGCGGGCAGTCTTTAATAAATGCGATGTATATCTTTTCCCACGGTGTAAAATAGCTTCACGTAATAAAGCTTTCCGTACACATTACGCAACTTTTGTATGTTGCTATTCTAGGTCTTAAAACTAGTAGCATTAAAAAATAATTGTTTGTTTGTTTCTTATAAATTTGTTATGCTTCATCCTATTCCCCGTACAGTTAATTACAGCAATGTTGCACTGGCTTGTGCGAAACTACATCTCCTCAAAAGTGGATATATATTGTGTTCAACTGAAAGAGGTAGTTTAAAAGAGGCCATTGAAGATGAGAAACCTGAACTCCGTGCTGTTCATTTTCTGCCTACATATGGTGAGTTATTGCTGCAATTTATTAGTTTTGTTCAGTATAGTTTGTAGGATATTGAATGAGCGATATCAGGCAACGGTAATGCAACTGAATTGAAATGAACTAGATGATTAAGTAATTTTTCTAGAAGATAACCCGCAGACTGCGTAAGCAAATACGGTACAGTAGGTTACGCGATAAACAGATTTACTATCATAAACGTCGATATGTCTCTCGTGAAACAATAAAACGCTGCGTAAGAAATACAACAGCCAGTGGAAATCTTTTCACTACTTTTCTGTCACCGCTAAACAGCCGTTGTCTAACAAACACTGGTCCCACTGCCGCGCGCGTCCACTTTCCTGGAAGGCACATTTCCAGCAAATTTCACGTAAGATAATGATTACATTTGCACACGCATTTGTACAGTGTAAAGTGTGAATGTATCAGAGACAATGAAATAGAGTGTATATCTTTATATTGATAATAAAAATAACATTATTATTATTATTATTATTATTATTGATAATAATAATAATAATAATAATAAGAAGAAGAAGAAGAAGAAAAAGCAACAAGAAGTAATTATTCGAGTAGCATGGCACTCATTCATTATCCCAGTATCTTTAATTAATTCTTTTAATTAATCTCTTGTCTTGATATTTTTATGGTAGAATACACTCATTTGTTTCATTCGTTATATACTCATTATTTTCTGCAACATTCAGCTCAAATCCTTCATAGATGTGAAAGATATTCTAATGTTTGAAGTGGAATTTTAACGGGAAAGCAGTGACACAGCCGTACAGATGGATAAATATAGGGAAATGGAATCAGTCACCTTGAGAAATGTCCTGTAAGAAACAACCAGACTGATGAGTAGCATGTGATAAACACCACAGGTTTTACTAGCGCGAGGATTTACTAATCATGCTGCATCTCTCTGTTTATAACATGTTTGTGTTCTGCAGAAATTTCAGAACAGAATAATTGCTTGTAACTGTCTGTTTGCTGCTGGCTATTTGCAGCAATGCAACACATTTGCTTTTTTACAGATGTGTTCACCCATAATGATTTACATTTTAAACACTTGAATTTAAATATTTAAACATTCTACGCAGTCATTAATATGACCTGCCTTCAACTGAATACAAAATATGAAAAAATTACAAGGTATAATCTATGTGCAAATTGTGTTAGTTACCTGCCACTGCATCACTGTTTTTCTATGACATGTTATGTTCAGTCTTAGTTTTTGGGTACGTCTCCTTATCCCAACATCACCATTATGGCCATCTAAAATAAATATGTACACTATTTGATTACGCAAATCATAAATTGTTTAAATAGCCTTTTGGATCCTCACCAGTCAAATGTGATTTCTGCAGTAGTTGATATACGCAGTAATATCGCCCTGCAGCCAGTCCCAGAGCTAGAGAGAAGGGCATCTTTAAGGTTTTCACTCTCTGGTACAGAATGTCATAATAACATTGAAGCAGCAGCATCTGAAGAATAGTGAGATTGCTATAATACTCTCTTCCATTCACGAACCACTTGTGCTCTTAAAAGTCAGATTGTGGGGGGGCACAAGGCCTAGATATTCCTGGGATGGGATGCCAGTCTATCACAGGGCACATAAACAGACATTAGACATTAAATAACTTAACTGCACCTCTTTGGACTGCGGGGAAAAACCGACGACCTCATAGCAGACAGGACTTCCACCCCCAAACTGGGAGGTGTGAGGTAATGATGTTTAGTTGGGCTAAGGATTAAAGACTGTGTTTTCCTAAATGTCATCTGTTGCCTCCCTACCTGGGACAGGAGATCCCCAAGTGTGCGGGAGTGTTTTTCTCTGACCTCAGGGGACTGTCCCCATTCCCCATTGCCGGACAGCCTCCCCTGGGACCCTCCCCTGCCAGCCTTGCCCCACGTGACTGGGCTGACGCGTCTACTGAAGGGCAGTGCTCGTGACTGCACGCTCTGTGATTATGAGCCTAACGCTTCAGCACCACTTGCATTACTACACCCACAGGGACAGATTCAGACCTTAAACACAGAGGCCTTTCCCACAGTGCCTGCTTCTGGAGGCAAACAAGCAGATTGACCTCAAAAGCATCTACACCAGCCTGTAATTGGGCAGCAAACTTTTGAAAAGCTAAAACAACAAGAACATAAATAACTGGGTCTTGTTCAATGTATAAATGCAAGGTAGAGCCGTCTGACGGGCCAGGTGTGGTTCGAGGATTAGGGGAGATGCGGGGATCAGCCCAGAACCCTGTGGACAAGCTGGAGTTCAAGATTGAAAAGTATAAAATTCTGATCAGTTTAACTTTCGTTGGATCTCATTATATGTGTTCAACGCTAGCAACACTGTTCTCTACGCTTTACTTAAAACCACATTATACATTAAACATATAGTGAGTAAAACATGATTAAAACAAGATTTGAGACTTTGCTAAACACATTTGGGGCTTAAGCCCAACTAGACATTGGAATTTCTGTGTGTCTCAGGGTCCTGTTTATAAATTGACTGTCATACTTCTACTGGCAACAGATGTACACATACCTGTTTCTTCGCCTGTTTATCTTCCTTGTGAGGACACGTCTTAACCTGCATGTATTCCTCTTCGGGGTGTTCGATTGTCCTCATGCTGCAGAAGTTTGATATGGGAGATGGGAGGAAGTGAAAGAGCAAATGAGTCATTCTGGGGAAACTGATGCTTAAAATATCAAGGTTCTAGATTTGAGTATGGACTGTAGGGACGTGTCCCTACCAATATCGTAGGAGTACCATGTGTGTTCACGGGGGTTGGGGGTTTGGGGTTTGGGGGTGGTTTGATCCCTACTTGTGCTAAAACCAAACCTACACCCTTGAAAAATACACCCTACAGGTACATCTTCAGAGCTCCCATAATTCTAGAAAAACTCCATAAACAGAGGAGTGAATCCAAAATCAATTAATCACTCTTACACCAACTTAAATAACTCATTATTTTCTTTGTGCCTTTATGTCACTCCCCTAATAGTATGTTCATACTGTTGCATATCATGACACGCAATGGTTCACTATAGATTTTTAATGGCATAGCAAATGTGATTTTCATTATTTAAAATATAACTATGAGAATTGCTATATTTTAAATAATTCAACATCACCTAACAGCCGAACGTCTGATCTGTCAGCACATGACATACACACAGGAGCTTGTATACATTAAGACTCCATGAATTTTTAATTTGTAAAAGTAAACGGTTTTTCAGTAGATAATTGGATTTTATTTTGTCCTTTTCACCCCAATTCACTATTCCATATTGATCGTTGTGTACTTTCTGCATTTTATTCTATATTGTGAACCAGTTCTTCTTTTAAGTTACACTGGACTTACCCCATTGTTCTTCACTTATCTGAGCGTTATAGAGCGTGAGCTTCTCCAAACACTACTGCTAAACAGAGTGCTATCTTAACACTATGAGTTCCTACCTGATCACACGATGAGTCTAGATCAACTTGTAAGTGTTTTTATGTTGTTTCGGAGCTCTGGGAATTCTGTGACTGCAGGAAGCTGCCAGAGATGCTAATTAGCAAGATGACCATAGGGTATGTATGACGTCAGTACCTCTTGCTGCCACAGGAGGCGCAGTAGGCGTAAACAAGATACGTTCAACTTTGTTCAATGTAAATCCTTTATAGTTGGTCAAGGAGAATGGGATAATCTCCTACTGATATCGACTGGGAGCCTGCAGGAACTTCACAGTCCTGTAGGAGGCGCTGATTATACTTATTACTTTTTGGCCATTATTATCCTGGCTGTCAAGGGTGATGTAGCACAGACCTGAACTAGGTATGAACTAAAGACCTGAAATTTGCAAGTTCTTAGAATGAGCCCCAATCGAATATAAGAAGCCAAAACAAAACTCAATTTTCACAATCATTCATTAATGCAGCAATGCTGGGGGGGGGGGAGCAGTGGGTGGCTCAGTGGGCTAAGCCCCTATGCCTGTGATCAAAAGGTTGTTGGTTCAAGGCTAGCCTAAGCCCATCTGCAATGCCCTTAACCCCCAGCTCTCTGGGCACTGCTATGGGTGGTTGCACTTCACTGCCAGCTGGTCTCACCTCCAGAGAGTAAGTTGGGAGAGACATAAAGAGAATTTCCCCACAGGGATCAAAAAAAAGAATAAATATTATGATTATAGTAAAGGAATGTCTGATTAATGGAATTGGCATAGTCCACATTGAACACAGGTGTGTTTGCCCGGTGTTTCACTTGGTAAGGGAGGCATGTCAGCGTCATTCTTTTCAAAATTGCATTCGCTGTTTACAGCGAGCAGTCACTCACGCCGCAGAAGGCGACTTATCCTGACATGCGAGTCAAACATCACGACACGGCTGTGACATTTCACATGAATGTGCCGTGGGTGAGTGGAGGAGATGGACTGGCTCTTGCCGCTTCCCCTGGAGAGGGAGACTGGCTTCGGTGGAGAGCAGGCCGAGCCCAGAGAGAGAGTGAGAGTGATGCATCCGGATGCAGGGTCACGCTCCCAAAACATGGGTGGCTTCTTGCTAAGATCTTACAGTGACACACACATCCAAGAAATGAGTAAATCACCTCCAAGAAGAAACAGACAAGGAGAAACAAAAAGGAGAAAAAAACAAAGTAAAAGATTCATTCCAAATTACAAAAAGAAAATGGTTCAATACAAGATCATACCTGGAAGTACTTCAAGCAGACCGTAAAGTCTGCTTTATCATTTGGATCACTCGTTTTGCACTGATCCCCTTTATTATTTTCAAGCAGGGTTACCTGAGAGGAGGATGAGAAGAAAGATAAGGTTTAAAGGCATTTTCCTGGACCAAACCACAAAATACGATTTTAAATGGTCACAAACAAGAATCGACCCTAACTGTTTGCTTTCAATGCTGTTATTCACTAGTAAGGTCCTCTTGGCAGTTATCTTGGAAAACAAGGGCAATCCAAGCTAAATTTACACAGATAATCCATTGCCAGCCACTTCATTTAGGGGGAATTGCTTTCTAACCACCAACTCCAGATACGTTTTAGAGGAATAAGATGAAACAAAGGGGCGGAAATTAGCCTCTATCTGCCTCAAAGGTGACCCAGTCTTAGTGAAGGCGTCTGATGGGACACCACCATAAGCGCAGACTTCGAAATACAACTGCATGGACTCAACCCCCCCCCCTCCCCCACAGTTCAATTATGATTTCAGCCTGTTTATTTATTTATTTATCATGCATTTAAAGACAAACTAGCTCTGAAAAGTGTAATAAAATGTACAGGGAGAAGGATTAGGAGCCAGGCCTTAATCTCACGCCTCTGATTATATGGCGCAGGCTGATTGATTAGTTTTTCAGGAAGCTTATGTCAAAAAAGCCTAATCCATCTTTGGGCTGCGCCAGCCTTGTGAGGCTGCCTGCTCCGCCACTTTATCATCGCGGGCGAATTACAGCGCTGCCGGGCTGTGATAAGGACATCGTCGCCTTCGGAGCGCTGTCCCTCCGGACAATAAAAGCTCTGTTTATATGCTTCAGTCTTGCCGAGGCCACAGTCTCCATATCAAGCCCCTGTAGGATTCGCCTTGTGAGAGGGAAACCTACGCGGGTCTCACGTGTCCAAGACTGCAGGGTGGCGGTAGAGGGAAACCAGGGTAATGAAATGTAGCGCCGGAGTCCGTAATCTACGGGTTTGCCCCGGAATTATTAACTGCAGACTGGAGACGGTTTGTCTATAAATCTGGCAGGAGATCTGTAGTTTAGGAGCCGTTGGGGGCTTATTACCACTAAATGGGAATCTGGCCTCATAACAGAGTCATATTAAAGTGTAAGAATGCCGGCCCTTTAAATCCCTCATAAGACTGGCTGACAACCGTAGCCCCGGCCCTGGGCATCTCAAAACCCCAGGAAATATGCTTAGATTTTGTTACATTATTGCAATTTTAACGTTTTAGGAACTCATCCATACTGGGGTTTTTCGGTGATATTCAGTTGTGTAAATTTACAGTAAAGAGCCGCGTAAAAAACCAGAGTATAGAGTGAGTTTGCCTTCTTTAATAGCTTAATATCTTTTTGAATCATATTTCTAAATTGTAAGTTGAAAAGTGTATTGTAGAAATGTTTTCAAATGCTATTTCCTACCTTTTCTAGATATTAAGATTTTTTATTTTGCATTTAGCATCTTTTTTTCCCCTTCATATTTAATTACAGGATCAAAACATTACACCGTTGATTTCACAGGTATGAATAATGTTCATTCAGTTGATTTTATGACCCATTTTCAGCGAAAAAAGAGCCCTCAAGAAAGATATAAACCCCTTAAAAACAGCACCTAGGCAAGTAATAGATGTTATCATGAAGGTTTTGCCATGAGTTACCATGGTTTCATTACACTTGTATTGCTTAAAAAGAAAATAAACTTTAGTAAAGAATGACATGCTGTGCACCGGCAGATGGTGGTGAGCTGGCACATTTTAGGGGACCTCCTGCGTAACCATGGTAATTGCACCTACAAACACCACAGGTAATGAGGCTGGTCCAGCCTGGACTAATCTCCTCATTAGGGTTTAAATAACATCAGGTGGGCTCTTCTTAGGTCATTAACTTTTAAGTTAAAAAATATAATAGGAGTATGACTGTGCTTGAAATTAGTGCTTTTTAGTGTAACGTTATGTTTTATCCTTAAAGGTCCCTCCCGTCTTGCCCTTGTGGAAGGGGCTCTTCCCCAAAATCAATTGAGATAGCTCTACTAATGAACACAAATCGCAAAGGGTCTCTGGATTAAACATAACAGAACATGGTAGTTCAGTGTCTTGTTAAATGTTTACTCCATTTATTGACTGGCTGATTAATAATTGTAATGCTAATCTGTTTTCGAAGGCCTGCTTATCTGTTTGGATCTTGGGTTACAATAATGGGTGGGGTGCCAACAAGACTAAGGTGACATAATCAGTTAGCCTGGGGGGGGGACTCTCCGTTCCGATGCTTTTACTGTATCGTGTTTTCGTTACCCATCCAGTGCACAGTGTGGACGACAGGGCAGATGCTACGAGGGAAAGGGAAAATTTCATGCTCCTTCTCAGCAAGCCAGATCCCAGGGGGGCTGAGTGGCAACAAGGAGTTTTAGGGTATAGGCAGACGCTGTCAGAGGAATTAGCTTCATAGGACGCCGTGGATTTGTCAAGATTAGTCCTCACAGGGCATCGAAAGCTATGAAAACATCAAAAGGTGACAAGCAAGCTATACATTTTTCATGGTCAAAGCCTTTTTTTAAAAAAAAAACTTGTTTGTATTCCGAAAAAAAACTGGCAGAGGATCTGTTCCGTAGTATCCCATGCAGGGAAAGCTGCAGATGTACAGTGTGTGCCTCTTTCTGCTTCCTAAATAAGGTAATAGTTTCATCACTACTGTAATTATTGCCTTGAGTAGGAACAGGGCAAACAGGCCTAATAAAAGAACACAGGCAAGCGATGTGCACCATCAATTTAAATTTGTTTCTTTTATCTTCAAGACGGGAGTTGGGGGCTGGAGAACAAGCTAATGAAATCGCTCTTGATTATTCCTTGTCTTCACATGTTCCCCCCCACCCCAGCCCCCCGCCCGCCCTGCTTCCCAGCGCTGAAGGCTCCCTTTCACCTTGTCATTTTTCTACAGATGAAGTGCTATCCTCTGAGCACAGTTCTTTTGAATTCGCCTCCTACGGCACCTGAGATCTGACTTTGCACCTTCTGAAAAGAACCATTGACAGGCTCCCCTAAACCCTGGCGGCACTGCCATGGATTTTATCTCCGAGCACAGAAACGACTGACTCTCGACAGGTTGAACTTGGCTGGTGTGTTTCTGTCATGTATTTATGAATGAAATGAGGCAGACAAAAACAGAATGCTCTAACGATTCAATGACATCCGATCACCTATGTCCAGTTCATTCGCCAGCATCAGAACGGTTGTTTGCAATTAGATCAGTAAATCAGTTTTTAATTTCTCATTAAAAATGCATAGAGAATATGTTGACAGTAATGAATACATATTTTATTATAGCGTGTCAGTAGAATTCATCAATTGAAATATCGGCCACCTGAGGTCTGGATGAAAAGCAGAACGACACTATGTTTTTGAGCTGGATCAAGAACATTGTCAGCGTGTCATTTCTCATCAGTTACCACGGCGTCAGAAGTACCGGCGAGGGCCATGCTGGTGAAGGGAGAAAATGAACAGCTCACATCCACCGCCACTTTAAATAACAACCCATCATCAGCACAGGGGAGATTAATTAATTAAAGAACTAATTAGAGTTAAATGCATGCTGAAAGTGATTCCAATGATGCAGTTTGTCATGAGCAGTTTTTCAGCTAAATCGCTTTGCCTGTCAGAGACTTGGTTGTTACACTAGCCTTGTGAGAGAGGTTGGTTTCATCATTACAGTAGTTCATGAGGCATTCTACACTCTACACCATGGAACGTTTGTAACCCTTTAGGTCATGCCCAGGGGATTGAAAGACTGAAGCAAGTGTGACAAAAGCTTTCTCTGATGTCCACCAAAAAAGATCCCTCAAGCAATGAGTTCCTTCAGAGCGAAACTCCTTTCTGAGAGCTGATTGATGCTTATACTTTTGAGGAACATCTTCACTTTGGTTCACCTACTAGCTGTTTCTGACCTCTTCACAGCTTTCTATAGGATAGATGTTGTCAGGCCTTAAAAGTAATGTCTACCCAAGAGACAGGCTGTCAGGAAGCTCCCAAGCTCTCATTACAGGCTAATGCTTGCCAATGGACATGTTCCCCTTTCTGCTGTGTAATGTCTGACTTGGTAGACTGGCTTTCCAGTTGATGGCTGGGGACAGACTGTTGACGTATCACCTGTGTATCCGTGACAGATTAATAATTATATACTTACTTGCTGCGTATTGAATTATGAAATGGGGTGGTGCTGGGTGTGTGGAGCAAACATGGTGAAGTTAAGGCAGATAGAAAGAAAAAGAAGACCATAATAGATTTTTAAATAATTGTGCTCCTGTTTTTTTGGATCCTGAAGAAGCAACACACTGTCTGTTTGATCCTGAGAGAAAACAACAAAACTGTAAGAAAGCATCCTTATCCTAATCCTTATGAGAATTACTTATCCAGAATCATTCAGAGTACCAGGGATAAAATAAATGGAGCCAAAGTCTTTGCTTTTTCATTCGATGGCCAACCCATCCCCCATCCCAACACCCCTCATTTTTTGACATATTTTTTAGTAATTTTTTCTCATCTTGCTTAAGCTGTCTACTCATTAGCATTTTAATAATCATACAGGATATTTATTGGATACCTGTATTTTTTTTAAAAAAAAAAACCAACTGTGAAACTTAACACTTTGTAAATTCTGTTTAGTGAGATATGTAAATGTAGGGATAAGTTACTTACCAGATGAAATCTCCTCTTACCACAGATGTTTAAAACTGCATAAAAGGAAGATAGAGTGCTTAAAGGAACAAGAAAGATATTTGAGTGCTTAGAGAGATTAGGTTTTGTAAAGATTGAGAAATGTGTGCAGGAGGAGTATCGATTCTGTGTCAGCTATTGGCTACTTTGTCCAGCTGTCATGTTTTGTTTGCATAATTAATATAGGTGCTTGTTGTGCACAGTTTGTAATTTGCAGTTCAAATAAATGAACCATTTACAACTGGGGAGGCATTTACAGTTATTTACATTGTTCAACACTGATTGTGATCCTTTAATTATACCTTTTAATCGTATTGCAATTTCACGGATTGATTTGAATTACCTTCACGTGGAAAAATGGAGTTGGGCTTTTCCGTGAAGTTTTGGGCCACTTTACTCTGAGCCATGAGCGTAGATCTGGGTATGGATGGTAGGGACGTGTCTCAATCAATTCAGGTTCTGGGGTTGATTTGGTCCCAACCAATACTGAAAGCGAGTCTAAGCCTTTGCTAGGAGCTTCAGCAAAAGTAACCACATCTAGTCGGCAATAATGTACCAGCTTTTAAGCCACAGTTGATTGAATTTCACTTTGTAGCAAACAAGGAACCAAGCCTGCAAACACAAAGGAAAACTCCAGGTGTCATCTAACTGCAATTAAAATATAATTCTTAAGGTCAATGGCAGTAACATGTCACTTAAAAATGCCCTATGTGAGAATGAGTGAAACGATGGAAAGCGATGTCTACACTAAATCTGTTAGAATTAAACCCAAATTAAGACTGTGTAATGATAATGAACAACATTAAAGGTATTGAAATATTTTTCACTATAATGATTCATATTTTCATCTGTAATGAATCTCAGTTTAGTATCCTTTTAGCTTTCTTTAAGATAACATGTGTTTTAGGGTGAAAATAATTACAAATAGCACATAGTACCTCAAAAAAAATGTTCCAAGGTCAACCTTCAGTTTTCCTCCTTTTTATCCCCCTTTTAAGGTAACATTCAACAAAGGGCAGATTCCAACAGTAGATCTCGCAGATTGGGAGGATAGCGATGACATCCCCTCTGCTGATGTGGCCAGCCCCCGGATTGTGAACCCTTTGCGTCTGTTTGCCAGGGGATCTCCTGGGCTCAAGCAGAACATCAGGGAAATGACATATTTAGAAAACACTGAGGACTTCTGGGACTGGTTATCTAACCAGACAGATGTTCTGGACACGCATGCACGAACTAAACGCAGACCCATCGTGAAAACGGGAAAATTCAAGAAAATGTTTGGCTGGGGTGACTTTCACTCCAACATCAAGACCGTGAAGTTAAATCTCCTCATTAGAGGCAAGATCGTGGACCACGGAAATGGGACGTTCAGTGTCTTCTTTCGCCACAACTCCACTGGACAGGGAAATGTTTCTGTAAGCTTAGTGCCACCCTCCAAGGTCGTGGAGTTTGAATTTGCTCAACAGTCCGCACTGGAGACCATGGAGACCACAGACTCCAAGGCGTTCAACTGTCGCATTGAGTTCGAGAAGACGGACCGCAGTAAGAAGACAGGACTGTGCAGTCATGACCCATCCAAGATATGCTACCAGGAACAGACCCAGACCCATGTCTCCTGGTTGTGCTCCAAGCCGTTCAAAGTCATATGCATATACATCGCCTTTTACAGTGTCGATTACAAACTGGTGCAGAAGGTGTGTCCCGACTATAACTACCACAGTGATACACCTTACAGCTCGACTGGGTGATGCCCTCTCTGATACCTCACTCTCCGAAAGCAAGGTTTCATTACCAAGTAATATCATAAATGTGTTCTATGTTCAAGACTTGCTCCGGATACTGAAGTAATGGACGGACCGTAATTCTGCCAGTAGATCCAACACCACCGTCCTCCCGCACCTTAACTTACTGGGCAGGGGATATATGACTGGTCTTTGTGACTCAAGAAACCAGTATCTGACAATGTTTGTTGAACTCGCTAGCATAAGTTTGTTGAATACACATAAACATGTCCAAATTCTGATGTGATTGTGTCTGTGATATTAATATTATTAATACCTTCATGAAAATTCATGAAAACTTATTCCTTAAATAAGTCATCTCTTTCCTTTCTTAGCATGAATAATCTAGTTGCCAATCCTTATTAAGAAGAAGAAGAAAATATTGAGGTTGTACCCATTTGTAATTTCCTTTGATGCTGTCTTCTGAAGGTGCCATGAGCAGAACTTAAAAAAAGAAAGAAACCTCCTTGTTTTTTGTCAGTAGATATTTGGCTGCAAGGGACCTTCTCCTGCAGCCCCACAGACACTCTGTGTTTCCAGCAGCTTTTATTTTGCTTGGTAATTATAGCTGCCTGTCAAAGTTTCAGGTTACTTATCCAGCCTCGACCTGCAGACTAATTTAGGCTCAAACCTCCTAACTTCACATGTACGTTAAGCGGATGCTGTATTAGGGACACCCTCTCCTACAGACAGATGCGTGTGGCTAAGACAAAATACATACAGCACGGAATTAAGAACTTCAGTTACTTTTTGACAAAGCTTAATAGCAGGCGGTATTCATGATCTAAGTGAATTAAAATACTTTTGTTGGTACCAGTCACGTCGCTTCCAGTCTCTCAAAAACAGCCACCATTCTGGGATTTTCAAGTATCACGGTGTCTAGGTGTCCGCAATATGCAGAAAAGTTCCACTGGATGGCAAATTCAGAAGGAAAAATCTTGTTAATGAGAGAGGTCAGTGGCCAGACTCAAAGCTAACGGGAAGGTTATAAGTATAGATTCCATAAGGAAAGTTTTCAGCATCTTGTGAAATTCATTCCTTGAAGAATTCGGAGAAGTTCTATAAACAAAAGAGGGTCCTTTCTGGCACTAGGCAGGAATACCTATTAAAGGAGCTGCTGAGTGTTTTTGCAATTGGATGGAAATCTTTTTATGTTTAAGTAGCACTCCAGCAGAGATGGTGTACATTGCACAGCAAACCACTTGCATTCCTGATGACTTACAGCGTTATTTTTATATTAACAAGATACTGACTTTGATATCTTGTAGCTGAACATCAGACAGATACCACTGCAAAATCAACACCCTTTCATAAAAGAAATCATGGCCTGAATAGTAAATATTGTCATGAAACTGGTTCCTAAAACATTCCTAGTCAAAACTTCACAGTACTGAATGACAACAACGTGACCAAGACTATATTTCCATTCATCAGTGCTTACAGCTTTTTTTCTCTTTGTAAAAATACACCACGCTTTGAGTATACTTATAGAACGAACCTATAACTGTTCACTTTTGGAATTTGTGTGTATAAGTGTCATTCAGTTTCCAGATGTTCCAACATTTCAGTTATTGTTGGTGATCATGTCCCTGTGGACGATAGGTGAGGCAATTAATACAAAGTACTCGAGGAACTTTTATTTGTAAAATTAGTTCATTGTAAGTTTTAATGGTAGCCTGTTTCAATGTATGATTTTTTTTTTTCTTGGAAAAACTATGGGTAGACACTATGCATAGACACCGATTGATTATTTTGATGTTTACCCTGAAAATGGATATATTTTGTTCAAATTTAGGTTTTGTTTGTGTGTTTGACATTGATAATTGCATCATTAAAAGCCATCTGGAATGTCTGCAAAATTTGACAAAAATTTCATTTGAAAATTGTTTTGTAAAGAAAATCAAGAGAACAGGTCACTACGCCACCTTTG
The DNA here is from genome assembly GCA_015163995.2 of Mormyrus lacerda. Lineage (NCBI taxonomy): Eukaryota > Metazoa > Chordata > Actinopteri > Osteoglossiformes > Mormyridae > Mormyrus > Mormyrus lacerda. Next base: position 48,042,817 of record JAABNX020000001.1, on the reverse strand, counting down.
TGGTGTCTACACAACATAGATGGACAGCATGAATTTGGTTTGAGAGATCCTTTCCGCATAAATAGTAATGTCAACCAAACTCATCACCTTAAGATAGAAATGAGATCTCTGACCGCATTACCCTTCCCACATCACCTTGGGTGTCCTCAATGAGGTATATTTTCTCACCTTACAGTTTATGTTAAGTCTATGTTAGTGCAATGTGTCTGTCAAAGACAAGAAAAAAAACATTGAATATATATTTTTAGCAATTCAATATAATGCAAATGCATGTTCCAAATTATGGCAAAGGCATAAATCCATAATTTCGATTTTTACAGTAATTATCACTTTGCAGTATGTCCGATTAGTAGCTACTTAGGCAGATTTTGTTAATGGTTTTGAATCCCGAGAAACTCAAGTTGTGTAAATTTCCTATAACTGCTTCTCTAACTCGGCCTCAACCGCACTTATTCCAATAGGTCCCACAGAAACAGACCCTACAGAGAAGAAAACCACACTAGAATGATTCCCTGTAACTGACCCCAAAACAGAATCACATATTGGTAAAAACTCCTTTCATTTAACACAAAAATAATATCTAAATATGTTTTCAAGGAATTTCAAAATATGGTTATTTCAGTATATCTTGAATTTAAGGAAACTTTTGTTTGTGGTAAAGTTCAGGGAAAAGTTTTGCAGTGTTATAGGCTTTAAAGCATAAACAAGTATGTGTGCAGCCAAAATAATTAAGCCGATCCACACACATCAGAAAAAAAGGCTCAGTGTGTTAATTGCACACTCCCTGGGACTCATCCATAACAACTCAGTGTTTAAGCGGTTTTACTTAACGACCAGAGAATAGAGTAGCTGGGAAAGTAAGTCACTAGGATAGCTAATTTGCTCCACAGGAACATTAATTAAAATATAAAGCGGTATTTTGTTTTTTTACAGCCATCTTTACAAACATGACACCTTATTTGATCTTGCGTAGGTGTCTAAAACATTTCTGTTCCCGGTTTAGGACCGCGATTATGACGCAAAGCAAGCCTCACTCAGTAACAAGACAGTACAGGGAGCTTCCTATTAGCCAGGGAGAAAGGCGGTCTAGCAGCGACGCGACAGCCAACATCCCTGACAGCGCCGGCTCCCGAGGATGTGTGTCGCTCACTAATTACTCAACAACTTGGAACTTAAGATTTTTTAGGTCCAGTGTTTCAACTAAGAGGAAAAAAAAGCAAGATGACAGTGTTTAATGGACACTTCAGGAGGAAATGAGACATCCACAGTCATTTCCATTTCCATGAAATTTGAGTTTGAATCTGTTTTACGGCTAGGTCACTGACTTGACTCAGGACTACGTTAAAACTGAATGGGAGACTCGGTGGTGATGGTGTAAATCATTACCGAACATTAAGAATTAATTCATCAAAAATGCTAGGAAATTTTTGGTGCATCAGCGGAGTTCTTGTGCTCGGGGTCTCATGACCAAAACCTCCAGTTTAATCAGTGCCCATTACAGAATCAGCTGTAAAATCTGACTAATGGAAACACACCAGGCATTTATTACTACTACAACATGGTTTCTTCGAGTCATTTATCTGAAAAACACCACGGACTACAAATTTACACTTGAGACTAAGTGCAATAAAAAATGTTTATTACATTTATTTTCTGAATTGTTACAGATGACTGAATGGGCCAAGAACACGTTCTTCCATGTACACAAACACTCAAAATCAGCCTAGGGTATTTTTGGGCATACGATAAAGTGGATGCAACTGAGATTTAAAATAACCGACATCTTGCGAAGTGAACAAACAAGCAGTTAAAGTTGTGTCAGTCCAGGTACATCAGTTGTCTGGGAAACAACCTTCATTCTATAAGCATCCCTTAGGCTCAAACCAGCCACGCACCACTAGCTGATGATGAGAAAGGCAAGTCTTCAAAACCAGTGGATGGTATCATTGTGTCGTGTGCCGTTTAACCAAACAGTAAGCAAAAAGTGATTTTAATGGATAGCGCAAGACACTTCCACCAAAATTATGGCAGCCATAAACGCCAAAAAAACACCATGAACCAGCTGCTACCACTAGGCGTATAAAACTATATTTTAACAGTTTCTGTATTTTTGGTCACACATTCGGAGTTAGAGCTGTATCTGAACACAAGCGGAGATTCAATGAAGGCTACACCGAAACGCCACAATCGTTTGACTAAAGGACATGAGGGGAGGAAGAGCAATTAAATGTTAAGTATAAACTGTCAAAAACAGGAAGGCATCAATGTTTTTTTAGAGTGGTGATGAAAACAGTCTTCAGTTAGTTTAGGCTACCTAAAAAAAAAAAATAAAAAAAATATCACAGCATTTTTTCAGCATCTGCTGATTCACTAGTGGTAAATATTTCAAAATGTTCACCTGTTGAGAAAAAAAAAAAAACACACCTCATCACTGGCTGCTCAAATAAAACGTCCGTATTTACAATATTCCCAAAAGCAAAGTTCTTACTATGAAGGAGTGAGCTAAAAATTAAGGACGTCACTGGGGTATAAAAATGGGCAGAGATGAATGTTAATGTGCTCTTTGTAGTTCAGAACTACCAACATCAATCTAGGAAGGCAGCAAGGGCAAACAAACTAAAGAAAACGTTACACACCAATTGTGCATTACAGACCAGTGAAATGGGTCTAGTCAACAAGAGATCACATCCCTGCCCTTTGTAGTTACATTTGAATTGGCACTCCATTGCGGACAATGGAACCCCTGTACAGTGTGGAAATCAGTGCCTCTTGAAGGACTCACTTGGACACAAACATTATATGGCCTTAACACCAAACGCAGCCTCTTTGGTCGAAGTGTTCATGGATATTTGTCCTGGAAAAATCTGATCTTTTGTGACAGTGTGTGTTTTTCCTGATTCCCATGTAAAACATGCAGTACACAGCAAACACCACCTCTAGTTTTTCTGAGTGTAATGAATGATGAGTATGAATTCAAACAGAACTGAAAAAAGACAGAGATTCGATCAGTAACACACTTTAAGGATTTGTTCAGCGGACATATGACTTACATGGTACATTTGCAGACTGCAAATTAACTGATTAACTGGACAAAGTCAATATATTATAGCCATCAGGATACACCGTGCGTCAATTGATCATAGCACAGTGAGTTTGTTTCGATTTGTTTTCTTTGCACGATCAGAGCCATTCGGTGAAATGACAAAGTACAGAAAATGTTAAAACATACAAAAAAGAAAAAACGGGCTAACACTGGTTCAATCGAAAATATATATCACTTGTCATTTTCAGCCTCTCTCCAATTAAATCAAAGAATTTGCAAAAAAAAAAGTAAATGTGAAATGGAACATAACTGGAACAATCAAAGCAGGAAGGCGACGCAGCAGCAGGGATCAGACTGCCAGGAACAACACTGAAGTAAGACGGACAGGTGTGGCTCTCGTTCATAAATAGCATATCAAAGCTCGTGTCTATGAAACAAAAGACCTTAATGCCCAGTTCAAAAATAGTTTGCGATTCTAGCTATGAAACGAAATTCATTGCGACATCCCTTTAATTCTAAGGACTTGTGCAATGCACGTGGACACATGCACCGTGTAAGACACAAATATATATGTGGATGGTGATCTACCAAAGTACAGCAGCAGCAGCTCATCTCTGGGAGGTACATTTGCTTTGGTACAGGTCTGGCTGAGAAATCGTACATAGGAGAGGAGCACAGGATTGAGGAGATACAGAAACGGAAGGGTGGGGGCTGGGGGGGGGCAGGCAGGCAACAAAAAACTGGAGCAAAGGAGCCGTCACACCAGGATTTTTTTTCTCTTTTTTTTTTTTTTTTTAACGTCGCTGGAGTAAAGTTACCCCAGAGGACAAAAAGTCTCAGGATAGAAAACGCTGAAATGAGTTGATTACAAAACAAACCAGCTGAGGAGGGGAGGGATCAAAAAAAAAAAAAAAAACCTTGTGACAAACACTGACACTTTTAGTGACATTAAAAAAACATCATCAAAAAGCAGGATGACTGAATGAACGCTCGGGTTGTCAGCACTGCATTACAGCAGTTACACCAGATGCCATTATACTGCAAATAAAAGCAGCAGATCATCCTCCTTCCTGCATTTAAGATTCTGGCCTTCGAAGTCGCACATTGACGCTGTGGGACAGAGATGCCCTGCACCCTGCTCCGTCTTCCAAGGACATTGTGCCTTTTTTTCTCCTTCTTCAAACATGGATTAAATGACCATTTCACTCAATTTAACATTTTCCCATCCCTACATGGACATTCACGTAAGTCGGGGCGGGGGTGTGTGTGTGGGGGGGTGCTAGACAGGTATACCGATTGTTCCTTCAGACTGATCGCACCCCCCATTCATGGCGACGGCACAGCAGTTCATAAAAATTCCAGAAAGCCGTGCCACTTAAACGGGGAAATCAACCTGACATGACTAATGAACAACCTCCGTTAACCTGTAGGGGTCGGGGGGGGGATCATACGTGTGACATTTACCTCACAGTAAACAAACCTGCATGTTTACCCTTGATACTGAGGTGTACAATATACAAAACGGTAAGTTCATCATGTTAAATCCAACATCACATAAATTCTCATAATGCATTTTACAAGTATTTTTTTCCCATTTATTCTACTTCAATACCTGCCTTTTGAAAATGGTAAAGGAGTTTTTTTCTTAATACATGAATGGTGCCATCAATATGGGGCATATATTTGAAAGTAGTAAATAGAAGAAAATGTGTCACAATTTCATAATGTCTAGTCACAGAAGATGCTAAACAAATGATATACAATATTTCCCATTAATTAAATATTCAATGACAGGTTCCTATAGAACTTCATATTAAAACTACAGCATTATGGGAACTAGTGCAATCTGGAGAAGGCCTGGAATCTTTGCCAAGGCAGGCACACAGTTAAATACAGAAATAACAATATAAACTCTTGAGCAATGGCATTAGATTAAGGCCATTTCACTGAAAACATTGCAAAATAAAGCTTGCGGACCAAACAAAGGAGATGGTGGGGGGGGGGGGTTTAGGGGGTACTCTTCCATAATCCGAAGAAATCAGTGTTTTCCTGCATTTCCCGGCCCCTGAAGAGCAAACAACTGGGTTGGACATGAAACAAACAAGCTCCGCCCATTTTTGGTGGTGCTGGTGGTGGGGGGGAAAGGGGATTTGGTGTCCCCAACATCACAATCCATTATGATTCGTTCCAGTAAGAGTCTCTCGGGAAAGTGGACCAATCAGGACTGTTTTAGGCGTTTCCTGGGCAGGCCAAAGGGTGGGCACTGGGCAGACGCCAGGGCACGAAAAGCCTCTGCCACTAAGTGAGGGTGGGACTGGATCATTGATTTCCAGCCTGCAGTCTCCATTATGTCAGTCGCTTGACTACAAAAAAAAAATAAAAAAAAAAGAAGGATGCATTAATATGCTAATATACAACTATTTGCATTAATAGGCAATTATGATAAACGCTCATGCAAGTTAATGACCAGAACAACAAAAGATCGATTATAAGTTGTTGTTGAGTTAGGGACCGCAATCCCGGCCTATTAACTTCTCTAAAGTCACATGGATGATTCCAGAAATCGTGCTTTGTGAAGCTGTTTACTCCGGGGAGGACACCGCCGGCCGATAACGGGAGTGGGGGTGGCGCTCGACTGGCCAAATTGAAATACTAGTCATGGTTCCTGGCCGCTGATATCTCACAGTGCTAGTCATCACAGAAAGAAATATCTTGGTTAGATCAAATGAGGTTACCTTACTGTGACTTTCAATTTCTCTGCAGTCAAAACAAACCTCTCCAAAGAATATTCCGGTATTATTTCATTAGTGACACTGATACAGAGATATGGATTCTACCTATCAAACGGCAAAGCCAGACCATCCATTTTGCACGTTAAACGCATTGAAATGCACCTCAGCACAACAGATAAGTGTGTTATTAATGATGCATCGTACATATCAGCTAATTACATACTTGCTGTTCCAGTTTTTCCCATCTTTACAGCCCAATTGTCGCAAAACGCTGCACCTATAAAGGGAGGAAAAAAGAAGTTGTACTTGAAAGCATTAAGGAAAAAACTAGGAATATCATCAGTGGGGAGAATATTGTTGGGACTCGCCTGTTGATAAAATCTATGGCTTGTGCTTTGAGCTGCTCAGCGCTGTGCAAATCGGCGAGGATGAGGATGTCGGCCACGTTCTCCACGGACAGGCTGCTGCACAGGGCTTCTTCACACATGACCTTCAGCCGCTCCAAGGCGTACTGGTGTGAGGGGGTGTGGGGGTGGGATGGGGGAGGGAATAGTGTTTCAGAAACTCAAATTGACGCAAGTTTAAAATCTGAAAGACACGCCAAAGATACCGAAACTGGCGGGACAACGTCTCAGAGATTCTCAGGGGCCCATAAACCATATGGTGGAGAAGAAAAGGAACATGCAAATATCGGTAACGCTTTACATTCAGTGCACCTGCAAAAGGCATTCATAGAACATTCATAAGCAGCATGCAAGTACACCACCAAACATCCTAACATCCCTTAATAGCTGTAAGATACATTAATAACAAACATTATACAATGATAAATATCATAATTGTATAATCATGTAATGTTTGTTATGTATATTAAAGCTGTTAAGGGATGTTAGGATGTTGAGGTATACATACATGACGTTTATGAATGTTTTATGAATATTTAATGAATACATTATGAAGGTGCACTGAATGTTTTATGAATGCAATATAAAAGCATTATGAAGGTGCAGTTAATGTACAGCATTACCCAAAAATCAGTGTGAAATATTTCAGTTTAAAAACTAGCTGGCTATATATTGCTTGGTGAATGTCAACAATGTTAATTCCACTTAACCCAAGATCGCCACCCAAAGATGGGGGTTGGGAGTCCCGAACCACAAAAACGTGGGATTTTACTTTAGTTAACAGTACAGTCCAATGGGTTAGACGCTCACAGAACCAGAAGTGCACGTCAGCTAAAAACTGGGAATTCTAGCCAGCAGCATAATTTTTTGTCAAAAAGAGAACCAACTCAGATAGCAGGAAGTTTGCAATAATTTCCGCTGCTCACTGAAAACGAGGTCGCCCCTCCCTATGGTGGTTGTGTACGCTAACAGATCGAAGTTAAGATCGTGCACAAAGGTCCCCCCCCTTCCCTGCGACTCACTTTGTCTGCTGCAGCTAACAAGTTATCGGCCATCTTCTCCAGATTCGGCGCCTTTCCCGTATAAATGAAGCCCATCATCTCCTTGAAGACGTCCGGGTCAACGTCGCTGATGTCGACTCGGTTCTGAGAGAAGCCCCGACACGTTAGGAGGAAGATCTGGCACCTCTCTGTACTTAGACCCACAGGGTTTGCCAATCCTGAATGTTCAGTTTATAGCCTTACCTTTTTACTCTCCTCCATCTCATGCTCAAACATCGCATTAAAGACCGGCGATCTCGCTGCCAACCAGAAAACAAATGGTGTCAAAACCTCATGGGCAGCATCTTCCCACTAATACAACTTTCAAACCGATTTCAAGCAACCTCTTTGCAAGCAACACATTCACAAATCAAGACATACAAAAGGAGACACACAGCTAAACTTTACCAAGGTTTTCAGATACCATGGATTTTAAGATGGCCCGCTTTCTGTCAGGCACAAACCATACCATTTTCGCATAACTCACAATTATGCTAAAAGTGATAACTACTCAAACCAGTACTATAAATAACCAAAGAAAATGATGCAAGATATAAGATGACAGCTGTGGAGGACCCCCTCCCTGCTCGCCTGTGTGTCCATGTGACAGGCTGCGGGGTGACAGTTCCTCCGCAGAAGATGATTTAATTATACAGCTGTGCTGACAAGGATGGAGAACGCACACCCAGAACTCCCGGTCTCACCACCCAGCCTGCCTCACTCACCGACGGGGCGTAGGGAATGGAGGGGAGCTCCTGGGGAGGGGCATACCTGCTAATATGGACTTATGTGCTTTGAACTCCTGCCCTCCCACGTAGAGGCTGCAGTCGGTAAAGCGCGAGCACTCCCAAAGGTTGCCGAGGTCATCCGACAGCTGGCATTCGGGAACCCTCAGCACGTTCATGTTGGACTGGCCGGAGATGTTGACAGAGTCCTGGACCACGCTCACCTACAATATGCATTATATATTTTACTGGTTAGCGTCCAACAGATTCCCTCACACCGGGGAACAAATATGATGAGCACTGTTTCCCCACAGCATGACTCATAGGCGGACTTGCAGACACTTTCTGCTGATGTCAGCATATCAAAATAGTCCCTTATAAAAAGGATGAGCGAACGACACACAGACACAGCTGTGCAATATAACTATAAAATTGCAAAGAAGCACAGAGAGACCCCAACGTCAGCCTGTCCAGCAAGAGGACATCCGTGTCCTGACTACGCTGCCACTAACACACTGCGATGACTCATGATCTGTCTTGGAAAGAATACCTGAAAACGCTCAGCTTCAGTGCATGTCATTTCATCATCATTCGGATTTTTTGCAGTATTTTCTGGTGATGTAGCTATTCCTTGTTGAATCCCATTATAAATAAAACAAGCCACAATAATGCACTATTCGCAGTTACTTACGGGCCAACTTCTGGAACCTTGAAAGCAGGATCAAAATACAGAAGCAAAAGCCTATTATACAACGGTGCCACGTGATTCACAGCATACGGGCGCTTTTACACTGCTATCAAGAACCGAGCCGTACCAGAGCTGTGCCGCAAATTGGCGGTTTTCCACTGCGAAGTACGCAAGCCGTACGCAAGTCATAACCATGCCGACATGGCACTAGCGGGGCTGAAAGCGAGACCAAACCGAGCTGGCAGTGTCACCAACATACGATTATGTATATAAAAGTGCATAATTCATGTATTAATCATTATCAATAGTATCGCACATTTGGCCGTATTAATGCATTCCTGATAACTCGAAACTTAAAATTTCCAACCTCCTACTTAAAGTACTACAAAACAGTTGAACGGAATGGATTTGTAATACAAATATAAGCAAGCAAATGCTAATTCTACTAGGATTGGATACTTGCATAACATGGCAATTCTCACAGAAATAAGCAAATAGTAAATCATGATGTAGACCGTGTGAATGGGAAAAAAGTGTCTCCTCGGTTTTATGTCACTGTAACTCTCCGAATTAAACAACGCCTTTATCAAGCTGTCCCTTCTGTAGTGGAAAACTAACGTGAGCTGGAACTGTGCCGTAACCAGTCTTTATTCGCAGTATAGCTGGGTCGTATGGGTCGGTGGAAAAGAGACAAAAATACCTATGGACATGTGAAGCCAGGAAAGGTGTCCCCCTTGAAAGAGGACAAGTATATAAGGGCATTTGCCCACAAATGTCCACAGGAGACTAGTGAACACTGCAATACTGTTGTGTACAACTTTGTAGTCAATGTTTCCTCCTTCGCAATGTTCCACAGGAAATTTATGAACCGAAATGCAAAAGGTTTAGTCAAAATGGAAAGAAAACAAACGTGAGAATTCCTATGATGCAGCCAATTTTCATAAAAAAATTTATTAAAGTTCCCTGGCAAATCTTTAATTAATGACGAAAGATATTCCATCTTCAATTTGCAGCTAATCGGCTTTAAGAAATTGCCAATTTCCCCAGAAAATGTTAATAAACCGTCTTACAGACTTCGTCAGATGTACTTTTAGAAGCTTCCACTCCTCTTCTCTTTCATACCCTGAGCATTATGTTTATTTGAAACTCGGAGAACAGCAGACTTAACCTGTCTTTTCAGGGTGGCGTTAAAATCCTCCCCCGCGCAGAAGCACTAAGGGGAGCATTTCAAAATGATTTTAACAGCTTCAATTAAAGCTACATAATTAAAAATTTCCACGACTACAAAAATTAACAGTAAGAGCTTGAAAATAGCTAAAAGCTAAAAATAGATGCAGTTTTGTGGCGATGAAATGTACAATGATGCGGTGAAGAAGCATTCACCTTATGCAAGTAACATCTACACTTCAATACTGAAACAAATGTGAAGGAATGCGAGGAAAACAAGAAAATGTAAAATGTACATACTAAGCCCATTGTACTAAAGCCCTTTCCATTTACTCTGAGAAACTAAAACTCATGAGGGATTGCATTTTGGGAAACGTGGATTGTTACCTCACAGAACAGCGTCAGCTTGTCATCAGGAAGGAGTCCGTTCGCTTCATCAAGCAGAAAGTCTCTTCTAATAAACTTCTTGAACCCCCAATCCTTCCCCTGGACAAATCGATAAGCTCTTTGGCTTTCTACAGGAAAAAGGAAACATTCATTTCTGAGACTGTTTGCTAATAGAAGTCTTTAGAGCAAACAAATACTTCATGATGCAGTTGATTTACAAACAGTAAGTATCAAGGTTTATCAGGGTTTTTCGCGCAGTGATCATTGTGCCGGCTGTCATTCGGCTGCATCTTACCCATTGCTTTAGTTTCTTCTCTTTTTGCGTTCAATAAAGAAAATTTGAACTTTGCTCTAACTTCACTTTTTGGACAACTAACCAACAACAAATACAAGGACAGGTAATCCTTGCTTTCATCATCGAGTCCCTTTGGGTTAACTCGCAAACACCTGGAAAATAAGAAGATGTGAATTTCAAAAGGACGAAATGACAAGAAGATAATTCGTTTTTAATAATTTAACTTTCAATATATACCATTATAATGCTGCAGGCAAACAGACAATATTCTATTAAGATGTAAAACTGGAGTAAATTTGGTCTCAGTTTCTAGAACACTGTAATCACCAGCATGGGTCAGATGAGGAGGACCTCACCATTTCATCTTGTCGTTGGGGCCTGATGAGAACGTGGAGCTCTTCAGCACTTCCCCCATCTCCTCCCGGCAAAAACTGAAGTTGTTTATGGTCCACATGTAAGAAAACTTGACTACCTTAACCTTAAAGTGGTGAGGGAGGGGGAAAAAAGAAATTTCTCTCATAATATCACAATATTCCATCATTTTAAGGAAGCCACTATATCACCTATAAACCTATAAAAAAAAATCCTTCTGGGCCAAAAAAAAGGGACACTATATCAAAGATGCTCAGATGGTGCTAGGCAAGACTGCAGAAATGAGGTCTTGTTGAAGTTGTGTACAGGTTACAGTCAAGATTAAGGTTAAACAAAAAATTAATTAACTGAAAGTGCATTTATTTAGGTTACAATGCAAGTAGTAAATAGAAATTATTCTGCACTTTCCCTGCCACTTCAAATCACACAAGGGTTTTCTGAAAATCAGGCAGAGTACCAATAAGTTCCACTAACAGAGAAACAATCAGTTCAGTCTTGTCTACAAATTTTAGATGAATAATCACCTCTCTGACCAAGAAAAAATAAAGGTCCTACAAGAAACACCAATGCCTTTTTATTTTTACTAGATCTATTAAATCAAAAGACCAAAAAAAAAAAGTGGTTTTACATCAGACAGACACTGTTCACGACTAGAGGATCTAAGAATGAGCTGGAATCAGGCACTGGAATCAGCCACTGGAATCAAAGTTTCACAGCTACTTGAATCTGCCAGTGGTACTTGAGTCATGAAGCACCTACTCTCAGAGCTTGCTAAATGTCACTCAGGTGAACACCTTTCAAAGAAAGGTCAACCTCAAAATACACACACAGACACACACCTTGAATGTAGCACAGCATTTGCCTAACTGCCATATAACGTAACCCAGACGGGATACGCAAGTAGCTTGTGCTTGTCTCTGAAAAACACTTTGACCTTAAATCACATGCAGAGCCACAAGACCGCGGTGCCTAAGCGATCAAATGTGAAGTATGAGGGAATATTCATTGAATGATGCAACGCCAGAGTCAGAACCCACCCAAAGAACAAAGCAACCTACTGGCGCTCAGTTCCTCATAGGCCTGCAGTAACTGAAGTTTCAGTATGTTAGCTCTAACTGATCTGGTAAGCATTAAAAATTAACTACCCTAAATGAACTAAATATCACCCAGCACACTCCACCATTTAAAAACAGAAATCAATATACAACCTGTTGTCCAGAGAAAGGAATACAAGCACCGCAGATAAATATATGACTTACCTGTGTGTAGCACCAGCTTTCAGCCACAGGTCCACAGGACATCTCCCCTGGAGGAGGGGGGGTGGAGACCCGGGACATCACCAGCTGAAACCCCAGGCAGAACTGCCGACAACCTGTTACGCTTCACCACGTGACCTTCCG
>JAABNX020000001.1:48012907-48028013 GCA_015163995.2 Mormyrus lacerda | reverse complement strand
TATGTATGGTCGGGTTGATGGCCTGCTTTTCGCTGGTACTTGTGACTAGTGACATGGTGAATTGCAATAGCAATAAATGGAATCAATCATCATCATCATCAATTACATCAAATTACTTAACTGACACTGGTGGCTGGAAAGTACCATGTGGAAGACTTGCAATACATCTATTTGAAATACATATTCTGCAAGTAAAAAAACCAAAACCCGGGATGCACTGGTTGCATTTTCCTTGCCTGATCCCGCATGCCCATTTTTTTTAATTTTTTTTTTTTTAAAGCCTGACCTGCAGATATTGATCCTGGCATTGTAACTTATAATAATTAGCCGACTAAATGTCTTTATATGCAAGTTTAATGAACTTAGCTTTCTGCAAAAACATATTTTTTGAAAAAACAAATTAATTGGATCCAATATCCAGATAAGTATCGGCACCGATCCAAAGGTATTAGAAGGACCGGGTATCGGCCATATGTTACCGTCTGATACTTTCTTATTTAGTTTTCGGCAGTCTGTGAAAAGATCCGACTTCTTGTTAAATTGATTTGTACAATCAGGACACATCGTTCCTATTTTAGATGTGTTTCGCGTCTTTCAAGGTGAACGCCAAAGCTACCTCTCAGCATTTTGCCACTCAGTGGGTTTGAGTGCAGTGACTTTTGCCATCTGTGACATCATGCACATACCCTTTGCAGCACAAGGAGCGCAAGAACATCAAATAAGAGGGTGACATTCTGGAAGTATTTTTACGTTAACAACAACAAGTAGCACAGCCATTTGCAATATTTGAAAAAAAGTTTGGAGAGGTGGAAGTAGCGTTTAGTGGAAAATCCTACTTAAAAACACACGCAACTGCAGCACAACGTAATACAAAAAAAAGCAATGGATGGATTTGGGGATCGCTAGCTTGGGCTGTTTTGAGCACTCGCTATGACTTGTGACACACAAGGGGCTGCTATCTCTAGGAAATGAAATTGATGCTGTTGCCGGTCAGAGAAAAACATTTTAAGCATGCGCCCCTTTGCTTACACTCTCTTCAAGATATTCAAATTGAACTGCAAATGCCTCAAAAACGCATAAAACAAAGTGGAGCAGTACGTTATGTATGTTATTTTCATTTACATTCATTACTTTCAAAATTAATAATAAAGTATAATTTTATATTATATATATATATATATATATATAAATAATATTTATTATACTAAAATATTAACATTAAAAGAGCTCTTGCAACAGAATCTGGATTGGTATTGGCAGTTGTGTATCAGAATCGAATTGGAATTAAATGTGGATCGACCCATCCCTAAAATTAATATGGTGGTTCCAAATGTTTTTGAGATAGTAACTTCACGGACAACTTTTTTGTTCACGTCTTAAATTCGCAGTGTGTAACGTCTTCGTCCCAAAACTCTAAAGAATTTCCAAACAGGCACGTTTCTCTTACCTATCAAGTAATATTAGCAGGGGAGGGAAGGTATGATTGACCTATTGCGGGTCAGCGCCGATCTGGGGTAAAATCGACCATTTACTATACAGTGAAAAGTATATAAAAACATATCTACAGAGAACTAGCTAATGAACGTTTGCCAACAACTTGACGCATCTGTAAAAAGTATTTAGGATTTCAAAGAAAATCACATAGTAGGGTGAGGTTTCGTTTTGGTTAGCTCAGAATGGTCAAGAAAGGTTTAAAGAAGGTCCTCTCTGCGTTTGCAGCAAACAGAAGGCCCCAAAGCCACACCACAAACACACAAAGCCCGGCCCTGTGTGGAAAGTGCTTGGTGCATTTCACAAAGTCACCCAAAGAAGGCTAATTGCAGCACTGTCATGCAAACACCACTTTTCACCTTAACAACGCAGCACCATCAGAATGGTGCCAATGTAATTAGGAAAACCGCATAACTATATTTGGGTCTTAGGAAAACACTCATCAGTTAGAAAAGACGCTGTATAAAATCACCTGCCACCAGGCGTCAGACATGTTTACTCTCTGGAGCAGAAATGAACAAACTCAATTTCCATCACACAGCCGCATCTTAACTGCCAACTCCACATTGCTATAATACTTCAGGCATTTGGAAGATTGTTTTACCCCCTTAAGAGCATTTCAGTTTGCAACAAGTCCTGCAATGGACCAGAATGAATCTCAAGACACTTCAAATCCTGACAAACCCCAAAGAAACGGCACCAGTTAGTGTTTCTAAACCTCTGCGCATCCACTTCAGAAAAACACTGCAAACATGTCAAACCACATATATTTTAGTGTCAGAGACACATCAGTTACATTTACATAGTGAACTTAGTTTACTTACCTCGGTGCAAAAAAAAATTCCACTCTATGACAGATGAGCATAACTACCTGCTTTTTCAGACTCTGGTGTTCCAACAACTAGGTGAAGGTGACACGTGTGTATGTGTGTGTGTGTGTGTGTGTGTGTGAGAGAGAGAGAGAGAGTGTGTGAGAGAGAGAAAGAACGAGTACGTATGTGAGTGTGAGAGAAAGTGTCTGTATGTTTAAGTGTGAAACAGAAAGAGTGTGTTTGGAAGAGGGGGGACAGGAAGATAAACTAGACGACGACAACAAAACTTTCGACTTTCTCTCCAATTTTCGATACTCAAACACACTAACCCTTCTTCCACTGGGACACTTAGAAGCCCACAAGTTTAAAAGGGGACACGGGACACCATGATGGCACTCCTTGCCCACGTACAAAACACAGCATCCGTGCATATTAATAACCGGTTTATTAATCATCAACTACTCTGTCTGATTAGCCAGGGCTTGTCCGAAGGATAAGAGCCGAGCTGCTAGCAGGCTACCGCTAGCCAACGCACGTTAGCCTGTAGCTAAGCGGAGCGCGACACAGGGCCTCGAAAAGTAGCTAACCGGCAATCTAACCTATATTAACAGGGCAGAGAAACAACAGGGGGAACAGGAGGGGGCAACATCACTTACTTTAGCTAGCTAGCTTGGCCTAATTCTCCACAATCAAAAACAAGCACTATTCTGAAACAAAGGCCCACCAACATTTTTCACTACGGGTGGCTCGGAGTGTAATCAAGCGATTGAAAGGCTATATATGCCCGATCGACAATTTTTTGAGACATTCGCTGGGTCTTCCAGAAACATTACCTTAGGTGTCATGTTTATCAAAACACTGTTTAAAATCTTTAAAAAAATATATTTACAAACCTTTCTTTCACTCTTCCAGCAGGAACTGATCCCTAAATACCTGATGTGTTTCGCTCCCTTTGTTTGTGTGCAATTTCAGTAACTTAAAATTGAAGTTTTTCCCTCCCTTGTTTTTCTTTTCTAAACAAACGCTCTGTTTTTCTGTCTCCTAAAACAGCTTTGTACCCATAGCGGTGGCTGCAGCTTTGGTAATCTTTCCCAGGCAGGAAGCGCATGCGCAATAAGCGCTGAGTCCTCACCGAAACTTCCTGCTTTTTTTCTTTTCTTATTTTACCCCGTCTTTTTTATGCCGGTGTGATAGTTTCGCTTCTCTCAGACTGTCCCGTGTTGATTCTGCAGAAAAACCAGTCAAAACAATATAATGTAATTTAGGCCGCAATGTGTTTATAACCAACCCGCATGACACTTTTGGAAAAGCAGTACGCTTGCTGATCAGAGTGAAGTAAAATTACATTTCAAGGACTCGCCGAAACAATTCGTTGATTAATATTCAATATATATAATTTATTTTAAATAACTCGAAATTCATTACGATTTATGATGATACGAATCTACTGATGTACAGTAATAGTATTTTTCCAGGATTTTAAGAAACTTTGCTAATAGAGGTATATTACGGAAACTGATATGTCGCTCTTATAAATAGTATACAGTTTTATCAAAAGATGTATTATTTACTGAATAATTTACTGAATTATATGATACATAGTGACTTATCTGTTTCGAATCGACGTACCGTTTAACTACATTATAAGAATTTGTTCGACAGCAATACAATAATATAAGTGTGTTGCGTCTTAATTTTATTGCTCAGTCCTTGTCAATGCTTAGAAGAACAAAAAAGTTGTACTTCTCATTGGTGTGAGAAAACACATGATGGATTCTTCTTTTATTTTGCAAAGTATGAGTGTTATGCGTGTCTCATGAATTACACCGTACCCCACAATTTTAGGCGCTACCCAAAAGTCTAAAAATCACGTTTAATTCCAAAGTTAGAGCGTCCCAGCAAATATCCGGTGTCCACTGGTGCTCTGGCTACTTATCTGATCTCAGTCAAAGCAAAATTCCAGCAGAAGCTTTTTAAAGTTGGTCACTCAAACCAGTGCTACTTCTGGTCTGTCTTGAACAGATTTCAATGCCTGATCTAATTAAATTCCATTGAGGGGAAGGCCACCTACCATGTGACCGAGAGTGGAGCTGAGAGTGGAGCTATCAATAACCAGAACAATTAGATCCCACTAATCCTATGAGATATTACTTTCACATAGAAAACAGACTTCATTGAAATTCATCACTTTGTAACTGCAATGTGATTATGCCTGTCTATAGGCTATAGATTGCGTTTTGGAAGGTGCCACTACTTCGAATAAAAAACTACATATATTAAAAATTTACCAGAAACAATAAACAGAACACACACATTCAAAAAACTCTAATAAACAGACGCAAGCAAAAATGAACGAATTATTAAAAATCTCCAAAATGTCAGTTTAAGGTATATATATTGATGTGTCAAAAATAATTTATATTTTTTATTTGCAACTTAATTGGGCTACTCGGAAAATTTGAGGTTTCCATGGCAACCACCCTGACATGAAATTAACACCCGGAGATTGAAACACAAATGAAAGAGGACTCATTATTTCATAGGTGCGTACATAATAACCTAAGAATAACAACTAAAATCCCATTCTATTGTAAGGTATAAATAGTTGACATTTATAACTAACAATTTGTGATGTGCATTTAATATTAAAGGATGGAGATTTATGGTTTGAAATGATATAATTATGCATGCATTAAATAATCATAATAAGCATAACAGTTAATTCCAACCTGGTTTTAGAGCTCTCAATAATTAAAACTTCTATAAAAAGGCGATATATCAGCATGCTCCAATGGTTAAGACAATGGCCAGTTTATCAAAAAATAAAATGAGTCCTTTGGCTATATATGAACAAAGTACTAATCATAAAAATTGTGGTAACTCCCAAAATAAGCCCTTAAAATGTATTTTCATTCATGGAAGATGGAAATAATAAGATTAAACTCCAACAATAACTTTATAAACAATGACTTTTAATATTAAAGTTGAAAACCTCTCGGGTGCAGGAAAACATCTGGCAGATGCAGTTAAAGGTGAAACTAATTCCTTGGTTAACTGGGACCAAGTCTTTACAGCTTACTGATCACACGTGTTGTATTTACATAATATTATACATTACAAATTAAGCATTTGGACATTAGAAACTACTGGTATAAACTGACTTATTTAAAAGTTGATATTAAACTATCTGAGCATTTGTTGTTCAAAGACAGTGAACTATGTGGGTGTGAAAGTCAGGGTTCAAAAGATGGCAGATTCGGACAGACATTTTGCCATAGACACAGACGAGTCTTGCCACTTTCACATTTGTCCGTGTATGGACAGGTTGACAAACTCTTTCTGTACCATAACACAGGAATGTGAAATTACTACAGTAGTCATCTGCCTGTGATTTGTGAGATTTATAATGATAATGATTGGTTATTGCTTTATAATCAGTAGCTTTGTAATAAATTCATGTTACTTAATACTCGAAGGTAGCTAGCAAAATTTAGTTGTGATGTTTGGGTCTTTCTGATGGATTTTATTGGGTTTTGCAATATTATAATATTATTTTATAACAATAATATAACAATATTAACACTGAGGCTAGCTGCCTATATAAAACGTTGAATTAAGTTCCTTTTTTGAAAGGTAAAACAATATAATAAAGGTATAATGAAAAGGTTTGGTTTAAAATACAGTATTCCTCATTGTGTCCCATTGCAAAACAGTGCGAGAAGCAGCTCCAGTTCAGGAGCATTAAGCCAAACATGTTGTCCACGAAGACAGTAATCTTCATAGATTATGTAGCCTAACTGCCATTTGAGCAAAATTAGACGAGGCGCCATTTTGAAACAGAGAGGGAATTTGTTATCGCAGACTTACAGTGTGTCATTATGCCATATTGTTTCAGGAGGGTTCACCCCTAAGCTGCTTTATGTTCGCACACCATTGGCAGCTGGGAGGGGGAAGAGGAGAAGAGTGAGAGGCTCCGCGAGTGAGGGAGCCTGGTAAAACGAGAGAGAAAAGAGCCTCTAATTGCTACACACTGTGCAGTATTGGCCCTCTCTAGCAATATATACCATAAACTATACAGCGAAATAAGTGGTGCATGTGACTTGAACAGGTTTAATTTCAACACATACCATGTTATTGTAAGAGATTTCTGTATTCTCATACCAAATCCATCTATGAGTGAGATGCAAATGAGTGAAAATTTGAATTTCTGAGGGGTCAGGACGGCTGGGTCAGTCGGGGGTGAGATAGGCCTTTATCGAGACTACAGTACCTATCACATACAGTATGAGCTGGCTGAGTGAAATGAACACAAGTACACCTGCTTCAGTTTGTTCAGTAACTGCATGGATAATGCGTTAGGTCAACCCTTATCACTTCTCCTCTTGGAGCATTCGGCTTTTTAATCCCTTAAGAAATGTGTCGGCCGCTGAGTACAATGTCATAATCGGGGGGGGGGGCTGCTGAACGTTAAGAATGTTCTTAGCTCCTGATAATCCAGCTTGTCAGATCCCGCCGCTCAATGGAAACCACTTAAAAAGGGAGAGTGTGGTACTCTAAAACCGTACTGCGTGTAAATGCCAAAGGAAAGGTCAAGCGTTACAAATAAAAATGCTGCCTAACTCAGGTCCCTGTCCTCCCCCGGCACCCAGGAAGCCCCGAGCTGCACAGCACTAACCCGATTATTGGACATGAGAGTTGTCCTTGTCCCAGATGTATCCCCTAGACCGACGGGCAAAGCCCCCTTTTCCTCATCAGCGTCAGCACGTGACCCTTCATGAAACGAGAGCTTGAGGTCTATTGAGTCTTCAAGGACAATGAGCAATTTAGTGTGCTGATCCAGAGGACTGCTTACATTTTCCCGTCTTGACCCTTGAAGACGTGTGAAGGCAGAGCTATAAACTCTTGGGAACTGTGGATCACGAAGTAGGAAGTGGCCTTGCAGAGAAAGTGCTGCAGATGTGCGATGCTCATCAGAAAACGTTCTAGTCATTCCTGGGTGTCTGCTAAAGGAATGTTCGTTAAAAGCAAAGGTTTACACTGACCATGCAGTAAGAAGTTTCTAAGTATATTGCCATAAAGTTAAATGACATTTCATTGTTCCTTCAAATTCATACAGTAGAACCATTAACATAAGCAGGGCTGTTGACTAAGGCAATGAAGACATATGTGCAGCCAGATGAATCCAGATTATTGTTGCCAATACGTGATTAACATGTGATAGTTAGTGTGAAGGGACTGTGTTTAGGGATAATATTTTAACATCTGCATAGTAAAGATGTTTCATTAACACTAAAAATCAAAACATCTGTTTAAAACCAGGTCTACTCTGCTGTTTATATTTAAAGGGAAATATTCAGTTGTTTAATAATTTCATGTAATAAATCTTCCAGGTATTCTCATGCTGCAGTCGTGGGATCCTAGTCTAAACAGGATGAGCCCATTTTGGGCATTCAGTTATGAATGAACTTTTACACAGTTTGACGTTTTTAATTCGCATAACTGTCAAAGTGATTGGATTCCATTCCTGTTGGCACAGTTTGCAACTGACTACTCTGACGTCTGAATCTTTCAGATTGCGTAATATTATGTAATTATGTGATCTATCTACATTTACAAAAATGCAGCACAGTAAATAGGAAGGGTACCATTAAATCCCTGACCTAAGGATGTAGTGTGTAATTGAATTTAAAGGGCTAACTGACACTAATTGCGTAAGCTTATTGTGTATGTGCTCAGTGTTGTTTTATTTTTTTCTGTTTTCTTTGCTTTCCATCGGATTACGAGTCGTGATTATGTAACATGAAATATAACAGCAGATGCTTTATGACGGTGCTGTCCATCGCAGCGCAGAGTAAGAGAAGGGTTTCCCTGTTAGAAGTGCTAACATTTTTATAGGAAACCATGATTCTTTTAAAATATTATTATTGTTATTATTATTATTATTATTATTATTATTCATTTTCAAATGAAGTGTGACCTGAGTTTATTTTGTCTGTCAACAGAGGATACCCAGTGCCAGTAGATACTAAATACTAACCAGGTGAGTAATAATCATGGCAAGCAGCCACACTGCACTCCTGATTAACAAAGAAAGGGGCTAGGCTTGTTCTGTTCTTAATGATGGGTAATAAAATAGCATAAAAACAAACTAATAAACAAATAATAACAGAGTAACACAATAAAACAAATACAATAATGAACAATATCAGTACAATATGTGGCTGTTTCTGATTATTCTTTTAAAAAATGATCACATTATCAGATACATTTTTCCTCAAGCAATGTTTTTGTCGGTAAACTATAAAAAAGTAATTTCTAGAACAGTACAATGATTTTCCATTACACCAGGTTGCTCGTGTGCTAAACCAGCCCGAACCATTTTACACCCCCACCCATTCACACACTTGCCCCCCCCCCACACACACACACATGCTCACACAATTACTTGTCAGAAGAAAGGAGGCCCTGATATGAAATGGGAGGAAAATAAAAGGCAGCAAGTCTGGGATGTGTTGGCTGTATGTTTCATTTCTTCAGCAGTAAGTTAAAGATAACGTTCCTTTCTCCCTTGCGTGTTTCGCGCTGGGCTGGCGTCTGCCTGACAGGCCCCCTAACAACCCCTTTTAATCTCCCTTTCTGACAGCTGGCTCTACAGGCACTGTTTTATTTATGTCTAAATTTGTACTTTTTTGCAAAGAGCAATTTCATGAAAAGGCACACAGGAGCTAAACCTTAAGCTAATAACAGCCTGGATTGAGAAATGAAAGCAGTAATAAATAGGATCGTATTTGTACTGTGAAAAGACAAGAAAAAAAAAAACACAGTCCCTTTTTGATTTATTCTTTAGACTAATTAAAGATATTGTTTTTTAAACAAAACAGAGAGGAACACTTTTCTAAAAATCTTACTGACAAGGTCATGTAGAAACACTTTGTACAAATTTGGACAAAACAGTTCTAGATTTAAGACGGCCAAGCCAAATGGGAATTTATTGATCAGTTTGTTCTAGATGTGGGGTGGGGAACCTGACCTTTGGAGAGCCAGTGTGGGTGCGCAATTTGGGTATGACCTCCCAATCGGCCAATAACAGTCAGTCCACAGGACTGGAGCGGAGAACCACTGCTGTGTTATTGGCTGATTGAGAGGTCATCCCAAAGACCCGCCCCCACACCGGCCCTTCATGGAGCAAGTTCCCCAACCCTGTTCTAGAATTAATTAACTGGTAGTTTTTCGTGTTCAGAAATGAGGAAAATATCATATATTATGGGTATACAGTTCTGTTACCCTGGATAAAAGTGCAATGGACGTGCCTTTGGCCCACGGTGAGCAAGAGCACTCTGTTTGGTGGCTGATTGCTGATTTGCTGAGATAAACACAGCATCCGCATGGAAGCCTCAAACCAAGGCCAGGGAAAGCCAAGCCAGCAAACCGGTGGGGAGATTAGGAAGGTTACTCTCTGCATCAAGAGGTCAGGTAGCATCAGGAGCACCCGTCTGTACTTTCTACAGCAGAAAGCTTAAAGTATGTGGGACAAACGGGCAATAGGATGAGTATTGGTAAGGGTCAAACTGTTTGGACAGAAATGCATTGTGGGCCATGTCAGGTAGTATGAAAGCAAACGTTTGGGTTGTTCAGCAAAGCCAGTAATGTAACTGATAGGGAGTATTGAAAATGTAATAATCTGTGAGTCATAATTTTTCCCCTCCTGCATGTTGGTCTTTTGGGTAAATGCTCTTTCCTTGGTTTTGAAATCACTGCATGACCCCCTGATGCTCTCTGTTAAGCAGGTGAGGTAATGTCTTATCTTGGAAATAGTTGACACTGTGAGACTTTTTTACATTAGGATATTAACAATAATTTAGCTTAGCGGGATTGCAAATGGACATGGGGCTGGGTGGAAGGACTGGGGACTTTTTCTTGGGGAAGGGAGTAAAAGCTGTTTAGTAAACGCAACGTGGAGGATCAAACACAGAAGACAGCTCTTTCATGGTGAGAATCCAGATTAACAGCCACAAAGAGACAAAATGGTAACTGTGTCAAAACTGGGTTTGGACATCAGCGTTTGGCTTTCTAGTCATATAAAGACTGGGACCAGGAGTTAGGCACAGGTGAGCTGAGTGAATATGTCTCACACCTGATGCTGCCCTGGGATGTAAACTCTCTGATCTCACTAAGTGAGAAGTTCCCTTCATGCATTGTCGTGGCTTTTCAGAGCCAATTTCCCTGCAGCTGCAAAATGCACGGCTGGCCAGACAGAGGGAACTACACAGGCATTTGTTTACTGGGCAAAAAATAATAAAACATCCAAAGATTAAGGACTGGCAATAAAATGTTAACACTTCAATTGACTGCTTACAATTGGAAGATGGCAGTTTGATCTTGTAGTTTAGTACTTCATATGAATGATTGAAGTAATGATATTTTTGTGTGTTGACCTAGGTTGGTGTGGGAATAAAATATTATGTTAAAATAAAGCACTGCTAGTAAAATTGTGTTGTTTTGTTTATATAGCAGTCTTGTGCAAAGCTCATGATAAAAATGAGCAACCCTGTCTTCAATCTAACCCATGATCTATACCAGACATCTGGAGAAGAATGCCCTGGATACTCACCTACAGGCACACACATCTTGGCAAGTTAGAGACACCGAATCGTCTAACCATTGGACTGTAGCAGGAAACTGGAGGACCTGGGGGGATCTAACACAACACAAGGAAAACATGCAAACTCCAACATGTGTAGCAGGGGCCGAATTTGATCCATCATCTGAGGAAATTTGATGTTGATACACACTGAGCCATCCTACATATAATATAGTTGCTTTCCTTGTTTGTATAAGAGTCAGACAGTGCGTACAATCATAGATTATGGAAATAACTGCGCAATGAAGTTCCTCTGCCATATTTGACCATACTTCCCCATCAAAAAGTGAACACTTTTATTAGATAATATCTCTTAGGTTCATTGCATATTTATCAATAGATAATGGGGCAATTTAACACTGAGGACTCTGACCAGCAGTGCTGTTCATGGGTGATGAGAGTGGGGAGTTAACTTCACAATCCATGTTTCGAATCAAATCAAGCTCATTACATTCGCTCTGGAGCGACTCCTCCCTGTTATGTATCGGGGGAGAATCACACAGAAGTCAATTAGAATTGTCGTCTCTGATCCGAGCCAGTTTCCTAGACACCGGCCATTTCCCGGGAGTCCGTGTCCCTGGGATCCCGGCCACTGATAGACATCTCCGCTTCTCAAAAGAGGAGACGGAGAATGAGGCAATAATTAAAGAGCTGGCATTTATCCTGAACCAGCCCTCTCAGAGATCTGAATCTACAATTACCCGGTAGAAAATTGCATTGTCAGGATAGAACCAATGTGAATAATGGTCCTCATCTGACTGCTGGGACATTGAACAGTTGTCTTTTAGTCCAAATGGGGACTTGACTATGACTGGTTATTTACTTTTCTATGCTTAAGAGAAGTAACATTTAAATGAAAAGGTTTGGACTAATATTTTGTTTATTCTACATTGTTATGATGTTAAGCTGCAAGCAATCCACCAACTTGCTGGGGAAAATTTGGGAGCTGGTGGTAGGAATCTGCATCTTCACTGGTCTCATGATTTCATTCGATGACTATTATCATGTGAACAATTCAATTCGATTCCACGATGCATTGCGCTGTGTCCTCAGTTTTCTATATTAATTCACATGGCTACTTTTTCATCAATGAATACGGCAGTCAGATAAATATGAGCTCCGTTTTATTATTTTAACATATCGGTAACACTTGAGGCCATGTTTTAATTAATAGGCACATTCATAATGCATTACGGCACATTCATAAAGCATTATAATCATGGCTATAATTATTTATAAAAGGCATAACACATTATAGCCATCCTAAGTATGCAGTATGACTGCCTTATGAAACTTTCATCCATAATGCACTATAGATACCTTATATCTATGATAATGCCGTACAAAGTATCTCTAATGTTTATATTGACCGGTATAATGCATTATAAAGGTATCTATAGTGATTTATAGATGAGAGTTTCATAAAGCATTCATGGCTAGAATGTGTTTTGATGAATATTTATAATGCTTTATGAATGCATTATTATTTCCTATGGATGTGTTTATAAATTACTAAAAACATGGCCTGAAATAAAGTGTTACCAACATTTCT
Organism: Mormyrus lacerda; assembly: GCA_015163995.2. NCBI lineage: Eukaryota > Metazoa > Chordata > Actinopteri > Osteoglossiformes > Mormyridae > Mormyrus > Mormyrus lacerda. The sequence continues at coordinate 48,015,517 of JAABNX020000001.1, read as the reverse complement.
TATCAAATGAATTTCTTCAGCAGTGTACGTCTTTATAAAAGAAAATATAGACTATAGACTGCTGGTAGCTACCACAGACAGTAAAAGTTGCTATGAGGAAGTTCTTTTGAACTGTAGAACTTTATTGGTCGGGTCATTCTGATAACTGCCATATTCAGAGAGTAGTTGTTGCTGTGACAGATCGGCTCCTCCCGATGATGTGTGTGTCACTCCTTCAAATGAGCACATTATGAGACTCAGGCTAGGGTACTCTCTGGGTGTCTTGTCGGTTGCCTCAGTGTATGCTGTAACTGCAGTGCACGGTGCCTCGATAAGGGAGATATTTTATTCCAAACTTTGCCTGGTTGTTGATAGGTGTCCGCGAGTTGCCACTCCCCTGGTCATGGGTGACTTCGGTGCAGCCACTGCCACTGACAGGTCCGGCTATGTAGATTGTGTTGGTCCCCAACAGTCTGGCGACCACAGTGAATGTTTCTTGACTTTGCAAAAAAGTCTGGGACTGTGTGTCTCTGGATCCAAGTTCCAATGCCCTGAGCTGCATCATTGGACTCCAGTACAGGTGGTGCAGCAAAGGAAATCCATCACGTCCTCGTGTGCAGATGCTGGAGGTTACTACAGAATTGCAGGGTCTACATGAGTGCTCAGTTTGTGAATTCTGACCACATACTTCTTGTTGCTACTCTGAAGATTCAGATTAGGTCGAGTAGGCCTCAACCTACTAGAAGAATGAGGCTGGACCAGGCCAGATTCCAAGATCAAGTTGTTTCTAATGAGTTCTGCATGCTGTTTGTGTAAGAAACTTGCAGACTTGGGCGCGACTGCCAATTCTAATGTGATATGGGAAACCTTCTATGACAAGACTCTGAAGGTCGTGGAGTTTTATGGTGGTGTTACTGGTGTTCCCAGAAGGAGGTATGTCATCGTCTCTAGGTCCACAGTTCTCGAGGTTGATCTTCCGGGTAGGTTTGAACCACAAAACTTGCTAGGATTGCAGAGATGGTGAACCAGCTGAGGGTAGAGAAGGCAGCAGGGATCTGTGGAATCCGGGGTGAACTTCTCCAGCCTGGAGGTAAAGCTGTCCTCCTGGCATTACCGACAATCATTGGGATCCATTTGTGAGACGTGCGTCATCCTAACTGACTGGAAAATGGGACTTGTTGTCCCTATCTGGAAAGGGAAGGGTGACCGCCTAGATTGTAGAAATTACAGGGGGATAACTCTGCTCTCAGTATCAGGTAAAGTCCTTGCCAGGGTCAACCTCAACAAGATCCATGATCATTTGCTTGCCTACCAGCACCTGGAGCAATCTGTTTTTTTATGCCTAAAAATGCTACCATCAACCGTTGTGGGCTCTGCGTTGTGAGGGAACATCAGTAACGGCACAATGGCCATGTGGCACGATTCCTCGAGGGTGATCCGACTCACATGATCCTCATTTCTGAGGACCCAAGCAACTGGACCAGGCCAAGGGGACATCCACATAGCATCTGGATGTGGCAGATAGACAGCCATTTCCAGAGGGTGGGATTGGACTGTGTGCCAGCCTGCGGGGCCGCCAACAGGGACCCCGAGGTGTTTCGTCGTGTGGTGGGTCTGCTATGCCTGTGCATGCTCCCCAACCTGACCTGATCATGAAGTGTGGTATTTAATACTTTTATTTAGAAAATAAATAGAACTCTTCATTTCTTACAGCATATGCAGTTCATCACCTGATTATGACAATTCTTAATTATTTCACATTGCATAGTGTTCAGTATAATGTGTACAACTCCTCAGTCCTCACCTGGATAAGTTTTGAAAATGGATGGATGGGTGGGTAATTGTCTTCTAATTGCAGTGAATCTGGATTTTATTAAGGGAGTTTATTAAACGACCGTATTTGATAAGTGAGGAATTATGTTCAACTGTACCAGAAGTATAATAATTCTAACAGGTCACTTGACTTTATTTCACCATTAAAAAGAAATTTACCCAGATGTTTACTTCCTGCCACTCTCTTCCTGACTGTATCCACTTTCACTGGGTAAGTGATGAACATCTGCACAGAAGGCAATTAAAAGCTTTAGTGCATTAGTCAGAATAGTAGCTTGTAGGCCCCAGGGCCAACACACAAGAACTTACGGCTTTATTGGAAGATACTTCATTCAACACACCACAAAGTTCACTTCAGATGCATTTCAGCTAGCACTTAGACGACTTAAATGTTCTCAAGAATTCCTCCTTTACTTTGTGGTGGTCCAAATGCAGTGCAGAGAAAATTGCCTGAAAGTTAAAATAATATGACCTTTTTTTTTCTTTCTTTTTTTTAAAATCAATTGATGTATTAATGATGTTTACCAGGTACAAGAAAAGAAGTTTGATAACTGGATAACCACTTATAGAAAACAGATTGATCATTATTGAAGAATGACAGAATAGACTACATTAATTAAAGTTAATTAATTAATCATTTGAAAAACTATAGACATTAGCATGGACTGCAATGTAAAATGGGGCATTGTGAGACAAACGAAACAAACGAAACCAAGCAGACAAAATGGGGCATTGTGAGACAAACGAAACAAACGAAACCAAGCAGACAAAATGGGGCATTGTGAGACAAACGAAACA
>JAABNX020000001.1:48002665-48012807 GCA_015163995.2 Mormyrus lacerda | reverse complement strand
AACGAAACCAAGCAGACAAAATATGCTGGAAGGTCAATGTTGACTTAGCAAGTCAAACAACTCTGGGGGGGGGGGAATTCCCAGGTTGGAGTGCACAATCCACTTCTAACACCTGTCAAAGCTGATTTGTTACTCTTGAGGGGTGGGAAAAGTAGTGGAAGCCTTGAGTAGCCCCCTACCACCTACTGAAAATCACACAGCAAAAAGAAACCTGTATACAGATCAACCATCAGGGTCTAAGAAGGTTTGGTAAAGCTCATTATTTATTAATAATCAAATGGCCTTGCATTGAAACATTCTAAATTGTTTTTTAACAAACGTTACACAGAGAGAAAATGATGTGAATATGATAAAACACAATAATGATCAGGTCGAATGAGCAGCATATGGATTCATCAAACAAATAAAACGAAGTGTAGTAAAGTGTTACCTTGGCTGAACTCCAACTCCTCCAACAACAGGACCTAAACTCAGAAGCGACTCTTTATAATCAGCTTTATAGTCCAAGTTTGAACTCGATGTATTGACTGCTGAATGAATTTAATGCATGCAATATACCTTGAAACTAACATTACTATGGTCTTATTGGCATTAAATGTCAACAGTCAATTTTTATTTAATAAGACTGACTGACCTTGTCACCATGCGGCACCCTCCCCATTACTTTAGCCTAGAAGGAATTAAAATATTCAAATACTCTGTAAGGAAAAACATTTTAATTTCCCGCTGACATTAAGATGTCATGGCTCGTAGGCATTTGGCGGTATAAGGTACCTTGCTAGCTCTCCAGTGCTTCAAATGTTCCTCCTGTTTTAGTTAAAACACAATTACAAAAACACCCTTAAACTAATTAAATGGAGGGACCGGACAAAATGAAACTTTGATTTTTTTGTGTTATTGCTTTTCCCATAACCTTTTTGAAAAAGCTCGGCAGTCTGTTGCTAAAGCCTCCCAAATGTAGAAAACTGAATTTATTATCTGTGACAGCCTCCCCCCCCAACCCCCCATTGTTCTGAATTTGCTCATTGTTTTCCTTAAGAAACTGTGCCGATATAACAGGCATTAAGTTTTATTGACAATAAATAAATTTAACTTTGTATTATTTTTACATTGTTAGACATATTGGATAAGCGGTTATGGAATATGGAGGTGTGGGTTGGCCCCCCCATCCTGGTTCGTTCCCTGCCTTGCACCCATAGCCTCTGGGATAGGCTGTGAAGCCCCTGCAACCCTGAATGGAACAAGCGGCTACAGAAAATGTGTGACTGGAACAGATGTAGGTAATACAATGACGTAAGATAATATTAATCAACAGATTCATTTAACTGGGTTATTCTGTTCATTAATACTCATCCTGTAGCTTTTGGTATTGGGTTTATTTTTGCCTTATTTTCCGGTATAAAATAGCATCAGAAGCTGTGCGTAGTGGTTTAGCAAAATGCAGGGTCTGAGCCTCAGTATTCTGTTTGGGTAGTAACTCCAGCAAGCACACCCCCTGCTTCTTATACTGCATGGAAAAGGACTAGACCTCTCAATAATCCGTTAGCGTCCACACAAAGCAATTATGAAGGATCTGCACAGGACTACCAGAGCAGTAATTTACCAAGAATCTGTGCTCAAAACTCAAGGTTCCATTTTTTTATGGGTATTACTTGACCAACCTACCAAGTCACCTCAATAAGAAAAGTTTCAGTTTTGCTAAGAAAGAGCTATTGCTGTTTTATTACTATAACAACACCCATTTACAACTGTATTGACATAGCTATTTGCGTTACTCTATGTCTAGATTTGCTACCATTATTAATATATTGCAAACAAGCTTAACAGGAGAGAAAGCCATCAAGCAGCGGATCTATGGTAGATGTGATCTATCCACTTTATCCACTGGGGAAAACTCATTGCTGAGCAGCTCCACTACAGCCTCAGTAAACGTCATTTTAATCTATCATCCCACTTCCCAGTATTAATGAAGTGGCGCGGGACCAGTTCTAGGATCCCAGAAAACACTGATATGTGGAATTTGTAAGTGGTCTATCTGACTATAATTCTCTTGGACAGGAGACATGATTTTATACAGCATTCTTTGTAGCAGCAAAATTGCACAGGTGCACTGGACATAAACAGACACATTATCTTCTGGTCTTAGGATTCTTTTCATCTATTTTTTTTTTTCCTATGGAGAGTAATAGAAGAAACCAGTGTCCTAATGCAGTAATCCTGCTCTTCAGAAGCACCATTACACGCACTATTAGGGAGTAATCAGAGGACGGAGGGTATTGTCAGGGACTTATCAAGTGGGCGAGATGTATTTATGACGCGGAGAAGAAAGGTCAGACAGTAGAGAATACAGTTGGAGTGGGGCTGAATGAATAGAGCAGTAATGACACACGGCTGAGAAGCGTGGCCAGTTACTCCCTGCCTGTGGGCCCCTATTCTGCCATGAAAATAAATATTCACCCTCGCACTGGAACCAGACATGTTCAGATAAAGAAGGCATCTCCGGGTCTGATGTCTAAGCTTTACAATCCTGCACTAGAATCACTTGAAATCATTCTGGGGATTGTGCGTGTGCGTGTCTGTCTGTCTGTCTGTGGTCCAGGTTTGCATTACATTGTGGGCACCAAAAACCATAACCAGTTATTTTGACATTTTTGGGGATAATTTAATTCTCCACAAAGGGGAAATTCAATCTGTAGAAAAATCTGTGACTACAGTCTAAAAATGCCAAAGGTATTTTGTTTGGTTATTTATGGTTAAGGTTAGGGCTGGGTGGGGGTTACGGTCGTCACTGCTGGGATTACAGTTTTGCCTATAGAAATGAATGGACGGTTCCCCAAAGACATGAGTACAGGTCTGTGTGTGTATGTGTGTGGTCCAGGTATACCTTATCTTGTGGAGACCAAATGTCCTCACAATGTGATAAATTCCCGTTTACTGGTCCTCATATGGGAAAACTCTATTCTATAAAAATCTGTGACTGCAATGAAAAAACTAAAAATCCAAGAACTTGTCTTCTGTTTGGTAACTCACGGTATGGTTAGGGCTGGGTAGGGGTTAAGGTTGTCATAGTTAGCGTTAGCATTTTTCTCATAGAAATAAATGAGCGGTCCCCAGAAAGATATGTTTACCCCGACATGTGTGTGTGTGTATGGGGTGGGGTTGGTGGGAATCAATGAATCGAGATCATTGCTAGTGCAAGAAAAATTCTCAGCAAGATTTTGGATTTCATATAACTTAATTCACACCAGCGTTTGGCAATTACCTGCCAAATTTATCATTCAGGATACCTCCTCCATTAGGGAAAATGATTCATTATTTCCTTACATACTGATGTAAATATTCCCTGCTTCGTTCGAAATGCACTCGCATTAAAGTAACAAATGAAATGCAGTTATCTATAGACACGTTTTCAATCATTTAAATTGCTTTACTTCTGTCGAGATGACAGCAGTTCCCACTCCAGAGTCATTAATATCCAGTTCGGCGGCGTGTTGTAAGTGTCGAGGCCCGAGTATGACAGCATACCTGTGGAGTGAGCGGGGGGGGGGGTTTACGATCCCGTCCTTCCATCGGGTCACTCATTGCCACTTGCCAGCAGGGAGAACATATGGCATTTTCACTGCTGAAAAGACCCCCACGCTCCAAGATGTGTTTGTTTGTGATGCTGGGATGGTGCGCCGCAAACTGCTACGGCAACAGAATCTTTATCAGTTTTAACGGAGAGTAATAAATGATGCTGACGGACGGACACTCTCAAAGAATCACGGAGCACTTTATCGCGTTTGTTTTATTGAACGTGCATTATTTGCCAGCTAGTTCCCCATGAGTGGAATTACTTTTCTATTTCTGTTAGAAATTATTTCTCGTGTGAAAGTCTTAATGTAAAATGGACCTTGGATATCCTGAGACAACGCGTCTGATACTGTTAAGAAAACTAAATTGATTCTAATATCTTCTCATAAAACATTCAATAACACTTCTATAAGATCATACTTCAGAAACCTCTTCTTGTGGATTTGGATTTCTTAGGGGCATAGTAACAGAATAAAGTATTACCCTTAACTCCTCTGTCAGCGTTAGCTGTTTCATCAGTCTTTGAGTGCTTGAGTCATTGTCTGCCGGTGAACAAATATGAGTGAGTGAAAGCACAACACATAGTCATATTCTGCCTATTATTTTAGACAGGAGCTACTTTAAGTGTTAATTACCCAGCAGCACATCCCAAATAAAAGCATGTAACAATTAAGTCATTGTTTTGCATGTGAATAGCCAGGCAGCTAATGTTACCTCGGAAAAAAGGGCCGTGCATTTAATGTTAACCCAAAAAAGTTTTTATTTTGCAATAGATAATTCCATCCATGTTTAGATAAATGTTTTGCAGCTGTCTTTGATTCAGAGCCTGCCGATTTCGCCACTGCCAGATGAAGGACTTAGCATCTAGCCTACAGATAATCTCAGGTCTGCTTAAACCCCATATAAATCACTGTCACCTTCCACCTTGAAAGTGTATCCAACACATGCACGCGGCCATAAAATTGACAAAATATCTCTTGTTTTGTTGTTGAAAAAGAAAGGATGAGGTATGCCGCATCACACTTTTAATCTTGTGCCAGTGTTCAAGGAAAACAATGTTTTCCAGACTAAACAGCAATTTAAAAGCAAAGGAAGAAGGGGAAAAAAACCACAGCAAGATACAACCCCAAAATGTCAAAGGAGAGCCTTCCAGGGAAGCATATAAAGGCACCAAACTACCTCTGCTGCCATTTTTTGGTTCAAAAGAAAAGCCACTGGAACTTTAATTACGGACTGGAATTGGGCCAGACTGGTTGTGCATGGAAGGAAGAGGATAAACTTCCCAAAGACGTAATGAAAGAATATTACTGTCAATATACATAGTGGGTCACATGACCAGTTTCATTATAGAATTTACATCCATGGATGTTTCATTAGTATTTTGAAGACATATTTATAAATGTAATAAATCAAATCCCATCCTAGTCACATGTCTGTCGGGTCCTTCCGCAAGGCCCTTCATCCCCCGAAACACTAAATGACTGACTTTGTGCTTGGACTCCAAGCTTCACCCTTAACTGTCTCGAAACTGCAAGATGGGACATGCGAAAAGTAGCCGATGTAGCCGCTGTCTCCTGCTGACAACGTTTTTTAAAGCCACGTCTGCATTTGACCTTGCCGCTGGATTGAACCTTCCCAGCCAAACCATCCTGCTCTCCTGGCCAGATTCAGGGAATCTAAAGGAGCTGCACATTTGCCAGAAAATTCTCCACAACAGCTCTGATATAGTAAGCCCTTCATGTAAATAAAGGTCAAAGGTCGAGGTCAAATTCATTTATATAGCTAGTTTAAACAAAAAAAAAAAACGACCAAAGTTTTATTAAAGTGCTGTACAGAGGCAGCGAGAAAATAAAGCACAAAAGCACCATTTACCCAATGTCATGAATAATGTGCTTTTCTCTGCATAAATTAAAGGAATTAAAGAAGGACCCAAAGAAGCACCCTTTGGCATCATTTTACTGGTTGCACAGCTCTGTGAATTATTTTGGAACTATTTGCTCTCACCGTACTTGAGAAAAATTTCATCATTTGTTAAAAGTGTTTAATAGATTAACTTAAGTGGGCCACATATCCCCTGAGAGGAGACGTCTTAAGCCTGATCACAAATAAATCAACATGCTAATCAGGAAGCGTTATTTCAATTGTAAGCAAGCTAGGTCAATGGCTATATCGCTAACCTGTTAATCATGTATTGTTTTTGTTTTCATTTCTAATAGAGAACAATTAGACCACACTGTATTGTAGAAATAACAGTTTGGCTACAGGAAGTTTAAAACATATAGTTAAAACCGTGTTTAATTACTAAGACTACAATACAAATGGTCTTTGGAAATTATTATTGTCAGATAATCAGGAACAGTAGCTTATGCAGCGTGATGCCGTTCGGCGGTTTTTCTGCGAGTACATGCCTCACATTCATTACCTGTTTATATGATTCATTTCCTTTCAAACCATCAAAAGCATCTTGCAGTAACTGTACAAAAAAGAAAAAACAGACATAAAAAAATGATGTCTCAATACACAATGGATTCAGAATCCAGGATGTATGTACAGTACACTGGGGACTGTTTTTCTGTTCCGTGAAATTCTTACACGCTAGACACCTATTCTGCAGTTCTGGCTTCTCACCTTCACCAAGACAAACGCCTCCCCCCACCCTCTTTGCACCACCCCAGCCACTTGACCGGATCGTGGATAGCCAACCCTCTAATTGAAAATGGACACCGACAGTCACTGCGGCTCATTTACTAATTGGACCAAAGGAAATGTCAGGACAGACAAACGATTAAGCCGTGACAGAGGCATCCGTGGAACCACGATGTCTGCACAGAGGACACCTGAACCTGAATAAACATGAAGGGCAGAAATAATGGAAAATCTATACGATGTCATAATATCACACATTCTCTGAAAATAAAGCACGAGGGAAAGCATGCAAGGTCAAGGAAGGACATGGTGGAAACGTACCAGAGCAGAATTACTCTGTAGTATAAAGAAGGTCCCCATTAATGCTCTTATCATGAAATATCTGATTTTTTCAGGCATGGATATGACTCATTTTGCGTACATAAGCAGGCACCAAAGTGATAATCAGCCAGAAATAAAAAAAATATTGTGCGATGATACAAGTGTCGCTCCATAGGGTAACGCCTCTATACCTGTGATCAGAAGGTTGCCAGTTTGAATCCCATCCTTGGCAGAATAGGCACATCTCCATGAGGCCCTTGAGCAAAGCTCATAGCCTGCTGGAGGTAACAATACTGTAAGCCCTGTGCTCAGACCCCTACCACTGTCCTCAACTGTATGTGCTTGTATATTTCATGATGGAGTGTGTGTAAAGAAGCATTCCAATATACTTGTGCAAATGACAAATAAACCATCATTTCATATTCTTGTTTCATATTATAAGGCTTTATCTACCTGGGCATTTTTGGTTGTAGGATTTTACCTACAGTAGCTCTCTACCATGTACCTGAGAGACCGTCTCTGAGAACACACAGTACAGATCTTGTCTGACTTTAATACAAGGGTGCAGATTCGGTTATGGATGGTAGAGACATGTACCTACTAATATTGTAGGAGCACCGTGTGTGTTTATGGGGGTGGGGGGGTTTGGGGCTGGTTTGTTCCCTACCAGTGTTGAAACCAAACCTACTCCCCTGTTTTAATAACATTAAGATCAGCAGGCAAGAAACAAAGCTCCAGATACACTCCTTAACCTTCGAACAGAGAGGTTTATTCCTTCCTAATTCAGCCGGCTACTTGCTACAGTGAAGAGAAGTAACTCTCCCAGGAAGAAAAGTTGGTCTACGACTCGCTGCATCATTAACACACGAGTCACAGCGTGCCAGCAGAGTGGAACTTCTCAGTGTGGCCGACGGTGAAGGATCGCGGACGTACCTGCAGCAGTCCCGCCTCGGATTAGCATGTCTGCCAGCAGCAGTGGGGTGGGGGGCGGACCACGCCGTCCAATTTGTTTTCTGCTGATGAGATCATTTTTCTAATTAACCCCAGGAGCTTCGCCTGACGCCCCCGTTGCCGTTAAAGGACTGTGGAAAAATTAGCTGCCTCTCCATTCAAATGTTTACCAAAAACATTGAGCTGCTTTTTGTTTTTTTTATGGTTCAGGGAGCAGGTACCACCAGAGCGATGATCACGCTGCATTATAGTTTATTCCATGTAACCTCTGACATCACTCTTTGTGTTGTTCCAGTCACTACATGGACGTCTTGTTTCACTGAGATCTTTCCTTTGCTTTGAAGGTGCCTTTCATACACAGACTATGAGGCACATTCCTGCACAAAGCTAAGCTAGAAGTTGCATCTCAGAAGAAGATTTTACTGCTCATAGCTTGCTCTTCTATGGCTTAGGGAGACAAAATTGGGATTCTCATTTTAGCCGCATTTTAGTTTCTATTTTGTCTGATATGTTTCTCCTAAAATTCACCAGGAGAAATAAAGTAGACAAAGGTGAGCCAGAGGACAGGAGTCATATTTGATATAAACAAGAAATCTTGCCAAACTTGCCTGGGCAGGAATCTAACCCAAAACCCTGGAGGTCCAAGATTCAGCAGCACCTACTGAGGCATCCAACGCAATAGTCTATTGCTGCTTAATTTAATCTGCAATGTGCACCATGCAAACATCCCTATATATCAGAGTCTGTCGGTAACAAGCTGAGAATTTTGCACAAAACTGGATCATTCTGACTGCACATACTGCTGTTGTGTGAGAAAACAGCAGCTGACTTGGACTAATTTACTCTCACAAGAACTCCAGCTACTATCCATCAACATCAATTGGAAGAACTGGCTAAGCAGGACTCTCTGACTACTCAGTGCAATTCATACCTACCAGTGTCATCCTCACAGTTTCCCTTCTTTGGAAAGAAAATTAATCAGCTCCTCAGTCTTAATTGTGAATTTCTGAATGTTGTGTTTTAGATTAAATATGTGTAATTTGGTAACCATTCTGCTAGCGGCGATGAGTCCAAAATGTGTGTATTCCAGCTTGGAGCAGCTTCTTGGAAAAAGCTACCCCTTTCTAAATGGCTTGAGGCTGGTTCCTGAAACCACATTAACCGCATTTTCCTTCAAATTCATCCTCCAAAGTCCGGAAAAGTAGACTCTTAGAGCAGACTCATCGGGCATGGAATGGAAACTGGGTCAAGTGGTTTGAGGAAGTCTTTTGGCAGTAATTATAAGACAGAGTAGGGTCACACTTGAGGCAGAGTCTAGCACGAGCACCACTGCAGAGTTTCAAAACATCACAACTGTTTTAAAATGTCTCGAGAGTGAATTTGTTTTTTGAAATTCTGCAGCTTGCTACTGTATTTAATATGATACAATGATTATTTGATTGCCCAGTTACTTTAACAATGACAATAGACAAAGGTCATTACACAGAATTAGGAAGCATATTAAATTGTTGTTAAACATCACTCCTGTATTTCATCTACAGTGGTTTCAAAACTCCTCCTTGAATTCCAGTCAGTAGTCATGACTTTCAAAATGAGTTCCTTAGTGCAAACATCATCTGATGTTGGAATATAAGAAATTTATAGGGTTTTCAGAGAAAAATCCAAAAAACACTGATGTAGATTGGGCCATAAATATTTGTCCCTGTAAAATGTATAATATCATACACGAGACAAAGTTTATATAGTCATAAACAACACCTGTCTTTGATAGAGGTCAACACAGCACCTTGAATGACTTTTTTCTTTGTGATTGGTTGTCTGCAGTCCTGCAAGTTCTATAAAAATAGAAACTGAAAGGAAAAATATTTCACATCAGTAAAGCTTAAACTGTTTCCTTCAGAAAGAAAATATTATTGTTTTAAAAGGATTTAAGAAACAACTGCATGGTGTGCGATGCCATAAACATGGAAACCACGCCATTCAACGAGGCTTATTGTTACCTCCGGCAGAGCTGCAGTATTTCTGCTTAATCTCTGAGGTGCCCACAATGCACCACGGGCTATACTCTCCCCACTTGCCTGTACACTTGGGGTTTGAAGTTTTAATCCTGTACACTGCCGCACAAGGTCACCTCTCCGTTTTTGTCAACACGCAACGTATTTTTCACGCTCCATTTTAGTTACTGCGAGTCCCTTTTTCAAGCACTATTAAAAATCTGTTAATACAGGATTCAAATTGGTGGCTTAGGAAAGGAAATTACTTCTTTTTTTCCCTCTAAAATTTGCCTTTCAGAAATGCCACTGGCAGATTTTGCAGGTTTATGACCCCTAGATTATCCATTTTTCCAAGCTGGATGTCGCACCGGCGGGTATTTCTCAGGGAGCCTGATTTTCATACTGATGTGCAGCGTTGAGGCTGTGTTTTATTTCTCTTTACGCTCTCTGGTTCGCCTCATGCATCACCTTAACCCAGCAGCTGTCAGGCTTCACTGATAGCAAGTGAGGCAGACAATTTCTCCTTTAATAAATAAACAACTCCGGTCCGGAATGTAATATCAGAAGCGTACATTTTAGCATATTTCAGAAGGCATTTCATTACTACTAAGACTACATGTAGTTCAATCACCCACCCCCCCCCCCCCATTTGATTTC
>JAABNX020000001.1:47973104-47987595 GCA_015163995.2 Mormyrus lacerda | reverse complement strand
GCTCTTCAGATCATCTCGCACCCCCCCTCCCACTTTGAGAACTTCTATGTTAGGAGAAGCTATCCATAGAATTCAACTTTTACCTGTCTACCTGTCACAACGCGGACTAAGGAAGCAGGACTGTGCAGACGGAGGATCAGGGAATAAGGGGTTTATTAGGGATCAATCCTATTGAGGGCACAGGAAACATGTAACGTCAATGACCAGACTGGAGAAAACATAACTAACGCAGAATTTTAATTCTTAAATTAATTCTTTAATTAAATTAACAGCAACAAGAAGCAGCTGGTAAACATGAGGATTCCACACGGGGTAGATGAGGGGGCGTGGCACATGGGAGGATCGGACGAACGGTGCATGACATTACCTCAAAACATCTTACTTCAATCTTGAAAATTTATTCATACTTCAATCTCAAAAATTTATTTTAGCATTAATCTCAAAACTTTAATCTCAAAATGCTTTATAGTTTTTTTTTGTTTTATGTGGCTGGAGACCTTAATCATACCTGTCTGTGTGTGATTATTGAGTGGAAGGTATTAACTATTTTATCAATTTGAGCAAAATGGTCAATTGTTCTGCAGTCAACAACACTGGGGCCAATTTTGAACACCACCTGAAAAAATTCCAAATATGGTTCAGCCAAAGTGATTAATTTATTCATTACCCTTTAATAAGAAGCATTCAGGTTAATCATCCTTTCATTCGACTTCTTTATTGTTTTTTTTCTGTCACAAATGGTGGGAATGGGGACTGATCACCGTGGGAATAAGATGCCACGCCAATGCTCTGCCTCTTATCAGCTCACAATACATTATATAACGGTTCAAGTTCAGTCAGATGTTATTTATAAGGTGTCATAGTTGTTCTATATGCAAATATATATGAATATAAAAGCAATGAACATTTGGTAAGCTGAAAGCATCTAATGTGGTGGCTAATCAAATCTCAACAGGTTTACAATAAAGAAATATCAAATAGCAGACAGGTGGAGAGTTTCTTTGAATTTTAGGTTAGTTTATTTGCTTTCTGCAGATGGAATCACATCTAAGATTTCTCTCGGAGTGGCTCAGCTCCATTGCAAACAATCACAGGTTACATGCAAGTTCTAGTGACTTCTTCTTTTTAATTAGTCAGAAATTATTTCACCTCCATGCCATTTTTTGTTTTCCCATTAGCAATTAAATCCTTTACTTCAGCTAATATGACACTGGCTCCTCAACTGTTTCAGTTCTTCCCAAAGGTCAACATACAGGCAGCATCACCTCTTGACTTAACTTCACTAGCTACAAAGATTTTCCTCCGAAATGATAAAAGTATTCTGATTCTAAGCATATTTTGCAGTGCTTCTCAGTTTTTCCAAATACTTGGACCTTTTGCCTAACTTGTCTCAAACCCAGAATGTTATTTCCAGAATGATCTTGTCCTTCTATTGTCCTCACCTTTTTTCTTTTCACTCTTGGTTTAGCAGACCTTGGCAGACTATATCAATCTCAGCAGTATTTTATTATTCTTGTGTAAGAACCCCTTTAATCAGTGTAATCTCTTAATTTTGGATTGGTAAATTAATCAAATCAATCCACTTCACAATATATGTATGTATGTTTGATTGGTTTACTTATGAATAAGAAGATTATGTCACTCTCTTACCATCCCTCCTTTTCTTCCACACTTATTGACCAAGAACCAAAACCTCCAGATTACAATTGAATAAGGCTCTCCCGTTCATCTCAGTGGTGCAGTCGGGGCTACGGAGGAGGTTCATCACGCCGGCTTTCAGCTCTGGAGGCGCACTGTGTCTGAAGTCCACCACCGAGGTGAGCCAATCCAGTAGCAGTTCTCCATTCTCGTCACCGGGGATGAAGCAGTCTGTGATGTCGATTGTCGAAGGCAACACAGTGGCTTCAAAACTGATTCCTTCGGCAGTGAGGTAGCGCTTGATGTCGGCCGCAGTGATAGTCAGCTTCAACTCTCTGTGATACAGCTCATTCCCATAAACGCTCCACAGCTTGCTCCAGCCGCACTCTCCTGAAACAGAGAGCGTACGTCACATTGAATTAGGGCACCAGGGAGCGCGTGTCTCCAACAATCCTGTCCTCTGCTTCCTATCAATCCCTTCTAGTCCATTTATTAATTCCACATTAATTTCAATATGCAGGGATAACATACAATTTAAAACTCTTATTTTGTAGTTTCAGAAAAACCTGAACAGTTCGATAGTTAATTACCAGAATTAAGTATGACGAGAAGTTTTCCATCTTTCTTCAAGAGACTCCGGTAGAACGAGACAGTGGCAGCGGGATCGACTTCATAGTACAGCATCTGAGGGGGTAAAATGTAAATGTTGACATTCAAAATCCACATCAAGGGAGAGCAGCTTTTTAGTTCCATAAGACGACAGTGACAATTTCGATTTTCTAATACTGGATGTGTCAGTCAGCAGGAACCTGAATGTGTAGAATGCAGGCAGGAAGCTTCTACTCCAAATACAAACTTCAGTAACCGTTAATGACGTCCACAGTGAGGATGATGTGTGCAGAGTCACACACAAATACAGAATCGAGGTGTCATTTACCGCTAAACACAAAGCTTATTATCCAGAGCAGCCCACAGCCTGTCAGAGAAGCAGGCAGAATTCCACCAATCCTCATTGTAGCATGTGGGCATCGCAGTACATATAAAATTCAAACAGGTAACCAAAGTCACTAAAGGAACATAATAGTGTACTTAGAAAGGCAATGTAGGGTGTTACATTATCCTTGGTGGAGTGTGTTAGATATATATCCTGCTCTGCATTAAAAGTGCTGAGTGTTACAAGTATTCACATTTCTCAGACTTGAACACTCTTTGCATCACTGGGTCTGAGCTTCACACCGTCACCAGCGACCTTCTGACATGCCCAGGTTCATATGTTCACCTGAATCATATGAATGAAGTCTAATTTCTTCTCCGACTGTCTGTCTCTCCAGTGCTTCTCAAACTCAGAGGCAGTCATGTGATTCCACGTGAAGTTCACGTTGTCCAAGCTGGGAGTTCTTGACAGAAGTTCTGTACGAGACAAAATAATGTTTTTATGTTATATGAAGATTAATGGGTGCCAATTCTATGAATAATGACCAAATTAAACAGTAAAATGCATTAACTAAACCCAATGAAATGCAGGATATGAATGTGAGTATTTGAAGTCCTAGTACCCTTGCATTTCTCCAGCATCGGCTCGCTGGGTTCCACCATGTCACAGCCCACCTTCACTTCTGGTAAAACCTTACGCAGCTGTGAAAGTATCTCCAGGTCCACCTCTCCTGCAAGACCGAAACACAGATTCATTTTTTTTTTTTGCCCTCCACCACCCCCCTTCTTCGGAGGACAACTATATTTTACATTAAATTCAAGTATATATGACGTATCACAGATTCATTTTAACTGTGGAGTCCAGATATTCCCTGTGGATGTCGTCTATGCTGTTTAGCCAATACTTATTCAATGCAAATGCATTAGGCCAATAAATGTGAAATGTTGATTCACTTTTGCTCAAATTTCAGCTATCAGTATGATCCTTGTTGATAGAGATGAGCTTTCATAACCATTTTTTTATACAACTGCAGCCTGTACAACCAAGTGATTTGTATTACCATCTGCCGTTGAGAACACCATACCTGTTCCACTCCCAAGGGAAACAACATCAAAGGTAGTCTTGCCCTCCAAAGTGCTGTGGACATAAAACCATTGTTAGGATTGTTTCACTCTATCCTTTATACAATATATGAATATAAATATAGCCAGGCCTGGACTGGCCATCAGGAGTACTGGGAGTTTTCCTGATGGCCTGGCCTACCATTCAGAGCAGACCTTTGAATAATCAAACATTGTAGGGCAAAATGTGCTTGCAGTATGGCTCCGCCCAGCTCATACTGTAGTATAACCTGCTGATCATGATCCCACAGAGCTATGTGACATATCCACATCATGTACAGCTAAATAAAGCACCGTGTTTAGTTTAGCTAAATCATTAATTTGTACTGCATCGGTGAAAATGAAAAGAATGAGAGGTGGAACCAAGACGGACAGCTTGAGAAAGAAAAAACAGTTTCAAAAATGTTTCAAAATTACAGGCTTATTCATTTAAGGGGTCAGTTAATGTTAACAATCATGCAGCTAGTCAGGTTTAGACTGGACAGTCCGGTTGTTCAGCTTGATGTCCTTCATCTGGCATGGTCTGAACGGATACTTGTTTGTCCTCCTTTTCATCATCAATTAAAAGTGCTTAAGTTAAAAACTCCTTACAATTCAGAGTGGTCCAAAGAATCAAAGCAGTAGGATATGTGATGTGAATATAAACAACAATGGGAAGAGTTCAAATATTACTTGTAAGGCATGATTGCCTGATTGTGAGTTTACTTTATCTATTGATTTACAAACAATTTCCAAATTTTCACCTTAAATTGGACTCGTTTTTTTTTTTTTGGTATTTTATGGGATTATCCCATATTTGCATATCGAAAGATAAATCTCCTTCTGGACCAGCATTGTTTTGTACTGTTTTGTTCAGTTCTGAGTGCTGCACAATCCTGCCACACTCTCAGTACAATATTTTACAAAAATAGATCCTCTTCCTTTACCTAAAAATACTTTATATATTAAAATGTTTTACATTCAAATTACTGGGTAGATTTTACCTTGCAAGGATGCCAGGAAGACTCTCACGAATGAATTTATACATTACTTCATGCTCTGAAGCCACCTGACGGGAAATCCGGAAGCACTTGTGGAACCTTGCGTGGTCTAATGAAAGGCTCTTCATAGTCTTCAGACTGCTGTTACAATGTATAAAATAAGAGAAATATTCATCTTTTAGGAACATTATTACATTAATTCCTCTTCAGTTCAGTACTATAAAGAACAGAAGTACTACACTACTATGACAAATAAAATAAAGGAGGAGAGTGAGAGGTGAGGGCGCGCACTGATTATAGCATAATGTTGCACCCACTACACGACAAACAACCTCAGGGCAGAGAACCCGAATGCAGTGGTGCGGTGGGTGATACCTCGGCACCACGCTAGTCCGAATTGACCAGAGTGAGATTCTTCCAGTGCCAATCTTGCCACCAAGCCCCAGATTTCCCTGTAACTTGTTGGACCTCCTTACAGGGAATGAGGAGAGGTATCCAAAAAAGCCTTATGCTATTGACTGCAGACCGTTACACTTGCATTGACTTCCCCTTCGTTTTTTTGCTTTGACATCATTGTATTGCAAATGCAATGCAAAACCAAATGTCTAATTATAGAAATCAGCCTACATTTGTTAGCTCAGAAGTGATTTAAAGGTCAGTCCACGGACCGTTTAAAGCAGGTATAATTTATAGATGCCACCTGAGGTTTCCCATAATTGGAATTAGTGGCAGAATTAATGCTGGTGCATAGGCAGGATTGCAAACAGCTATAATTATATAATATAAAGTATTATATAATTAGGACCATTATCTAAATCTCATATTATTGTAGGTTACTTCATACATTTAAATAAATATTCACTTACTTCTCAGTTTGGACGAGCTTTAAAAACTTGTGTTATTCAGTCACAGACCCCTTCCTGCTAATGGACAGACTCAAATGTGTGTTTTAAAGAGGAATCATTGTACAAGAAATGAAAATCCCTCCCACTGTAGGTCCAGCTTTATGACACCCAGCCCTGCCCAAAACATAATGATCAGCACTGGGTATTCTGGTGCCTTAGGCTGAGTCCCTCCCACGCCCCCCCCAGAGCAGCTGAAAATAAATTTTGTCAATTAAATTATTAAAAAAAGGTAGCACTGGGTATGTGACTGCTAATTAGCTGGCTTACATGTTTTTAACAAGAAAAGTAATGAAATATTAAAATTAGTGTAAATTCTGCACACACAGAATGCAAGCAGAGGTTTAAATTTCGCAGCTTTTGGGTATTTTATTATGCATGCAAATAAACATATTGCATGTTGGCACTTAAACATCAAAAACTACACAAATAAATGATTACCATGAAGGTTATACCTAGGTTCAATAGGGAGGTATAAACGGTTTAAAAATTATCTACACATTTGATTTATGGAACAATAAATTGAGATGTTTAGTAGGTCGATAGAAGTACAAGGACAATAAATAAAAAAAAGGAAATCTGATCATTCAAAAAACGCAAGCAAATATGAAACAGTTATAATAGCCTATCTGGGTGCACCGTAGGTAACTAATTAGATGAATTTATAAAAGAAAACTCGTTCATATATACATAATGTTTTCCAAAGCACACTGTCCATGAACAAACAAGTGAAACTATTATCTTCAATCTCAGTCCATTCCAGTCCGTTTCAAAAATAGATAAGAAATGCAAGTTCTATTGTTCTCGTTCAAGGTCCAAGCAAATGCCAGATCTTGGCAACGACAGGTTCAAAACTCCATCATTACTTGCTCTCCCTCACAACTGCATGCACAAGGGTCTTTGGGTGACTCACCATCTCTTCTCTTTCTTTTTTCCATCAAACAGCATGAAAGTAAGAAAAAAACCTGACCTGCAATCATAAATATATGCATTTATAACAATACACTTATAATCAAGCTGCAATGACAGAAAAAGAATATAGAGAGATATATGCAATAAATGAGGAAATTATATATGTGATCATGATCCAAGTAAAATCGAAAGTTTTGGCTCATGATGATGATGATGATGATGACGTATAGCCAGCTGTGCTGCTAAACATGTCAAGTGATCACAAGATACCAAACGTTATCTCGAGCACAAGGAAAAAAACCTGAGATACCAATAAATAAAAAAATAATTAAGTGTGTTCTCTCTGGACTTGCACAGAATCACGTTTGCCACATGGGGAAGTTGCTTTTTGAAATCTGTGCCTGCAGGAATGAACAGAGCTTGAGGCTTCTAGGGTCATACCCATTACACTTATCTGGGCATAATAATCCCCATAAAAACCAGAAAATTGAATACAATTCTTTGTACTGAGTCCCAAGCAGGAGTGATGCATAGCTCACATGCGTTAATTGTACGAGACGTCATTTGACACGTCTATATAACGTTGTGGGGGTCCATATGCTGACGGATCCATGTTCTATTCAAAACACAAAGTCAAAACACAGTCCAGGAATCGAAGTCAGGAAAAGACAAAAGTCAAAAAGCAGGTCGGGACAAATACAAACCCAAAATCAGAATCCAATAAAGGTCAGAATCCACAGGAGAAGACAGATACCACTGGGAAACAGATACAGCGTGACCTGCAATACCTCACACCGGAAAGACTTGACAAACAAGTAGGCCTCTTTATACAGTTACTGTAGATGCACGGGGGAAATTAACCTTATGGGCTCAAAACTGAGAAGTGGCTGTCTGAAGAATGTTAATTAGGCATTGGGAAGATCCGGGCTGGCAAGCGGATCCGGTTCTGTGATACATTACAAGTCATGGGCTGAAACTTTGACCGCTGAAAACCAAGTCAATGTAGATGAAATGGATGAAAGTCTAAATGTTTTCACACGGTTATACTTGCAATGTGCAAATTAAAGAAAATATCAACTGATTAATCATGTACCACTAAAGTATATACTTGTGATTTATTCTAAACCTTTATTTGGATTCATAGGATTATTGCTTAGGAAATGATTAACATGATTTTAGCGCAAGACTGACCTTATTAAATGATCCACTTTGAATCTTTTAAATTTTGACGCAGAGATGTGATCCAGCAAGGTGCGATTTGGACATAAGAAAGTGGAGCTGAGCTCTTTCAGACTCCATCAGCCTCCATCAATCATCTTGGAACTTGGGGCTGGCATAGGTGTTGATGGACAGAGTGAATGTTGTATTACTGTCTCGTATGAGTATTTTCCACTGTCAAGGAACAAATAGGTTTCCATTATTGACTGCAATTCCTTAGGAATTAAATCAGAAGAAACCAAAATGAAGGAAGTTGAGAAAATAATATTGACTCATTAAATCTTATGAATATTATATATAGGTTACATTTACAGCAGGGATAATCATAGATATGATTTGAGCAGTACTAGCACAGCTGACAAAACTTGCTTAGGTTTAATATAATTCAATTATTTCAATGTGAATAATAATAACTTATCTAATTAAACAAAAGCTACATTAGCAAAAAATATGATTATTCCCAACCCTATTAATCCTCAAATCATGATCTTCACATACCAGTTTCTTTTTCTCCATGTCAGCCAACAAAATGCTCTCTGTCTCAAGATCCATCTCATTTTTGAGAGGCAAGCTGACAGGTGGTGCAAATGCCAAGGATGTTTCAGGGTTGTTAGGTTCCGGTTTGGCAATCTCTGTTTCCTGCATTTTCAGTTGTGCCTTTATCTGAAGAGTCATCTGCTTTAGAAAGAGGAGCTTCTGTTTAATTTGCCCTATTACTAGCAGAACTTGCTTGAAGTGCAATGTCTTGGGCAGAAAGAAAGATAAAATGTCAAAAACCACAATGAATAGTTAGGACTCATGACAGGTCAGTCAGTCTTTGCAAAGCTTATACATAACATAACATTTTCTTCCGAGGATCTTCAGAGTGACCTCCGGAAAATTGCAAGATTAGATCCTACAGATTCGTGGGGCTTAGTTAAGAACTATTTACCATGTTGCCTAATACAAATACCAGAGGTATAAAAGTCAAAACCTAAGTGGACAGCATTTTAATCAGTTAAGCAACACAATTTAAATTCTTTACTATTCTACACTTTACTGAGAAACCTTATTTGTTGTCCTTATTGGTTATATTTCTTGCACTGAGTCAGATTAAATGCTGAT
The DNA here is from genome assembly GCA_015163995.2 of Mormyrus lacerda. Lineage (NCBI taxonomy): Eukaryota > Metazoa > Chordata > Actinopteri > Osteoglossiformes > Mormyridae > Mormyrus > Mormyrus lacerda. Next base: position 47,978,786 of record JAABNX020000001.1, on the reverse strand, counting down.
GTGCATTTTATCATTAGACTGACTTCAGATATTTTAAAATGCTATGCCAAGTTACCACATAGCTGTAACTAAACAATTAGTCATATTTACCTCTTTGGTGATTTTGATTTTGCCATCCTCCAGTGTTCCAGTCTGCAGAATAGAAATGTGTACCAACTTAAATAATGCAAAGCGACAGCCTAATAACAAAAATATCCAAGTTTTGAATACCATTGCTGGGCCACTGTGAGGTGCAACGCCTGCTGTGTTGTTCGGGCTGTACAAGGCCTTGGAGTGAAAACAAATTTCAAATGGGAAGTTTGAAAACAAACTTTTCAAAGCAGCGAAACGTAAGAGGTGACAGGATGGTGACACTAGTGCAATACAACAAATGTAAATGAAATGAAAAAGCACAAGTGAAACAAAGCGTGAAATTTTGAGTGGCTTTACTTTGAAGGTGTAAGATATGGAAACTTTGTGGAAAACAATATTAATAATATTGCATTAATAAAATGAGTGCCTGCTCCTAATATCATGTCTGGCGTAACAACTTTAGGTCGGGCAACTCTTCTTTTGGGAGCATGTTTGACACTATAATCATCGTCACTCTCCCACATGTACCGGGGATTAGACCTTTACGGAGAATGACGCACATTATTTATATATACATACATATAAACATATATACATTCACACATATATCAAAGCACATAAAATGAATTGTCAAATGTTCGTTTACTTCACTCTGCTTTTCCGCCTCACATCCTTTTCTTCATCTGACTGAATGTCTGTTGTTGGGCAACCTAGTTGTACAGTACAGACTTCTTGAGACATTGTTTGGCTTTATCATATGAGACTGGGAGCATAAAAAGTAAGTTTTAAGTTAAAAATGTACTTACTTTTTTTTAAGAAAACAAAAAATTAAGGTTACTTACCACAGCTTGCCAATACTCTTATATGCCTGTGAATGGACCCGCCCTGTTCCGGTGGGATGTGGTCGATGACGGCCTTATGAAGTCACTGCCCATCAAATGGTGGCCAGTAGCATTGTCTTCTCATTATCCGTCTCATTCAGTCAGTTGGATGGTGCAATAGCTGTACCTTTGTCCTCAAACTCCACCACTTTTGATTTTCTCTAACTGGACCTCTTTAAATTTTAGTTGAATACCTCTGGTCTGTAAGGTTAGCAAATAACACTGGATGTACCTGATTTATATTTGTAATGGAATAAAACGGGCATCAAGTCCATCATGGACGATAAAGGCAGCAGCACAGGTGCAACCTACACAGCAAACTCATCTGTCCCTGACAACCTGAACCGTTCATTTGCACGGTTTGACAGGGACAGCAACCAATCCATCACGAAACCAGCATCACAGGAGGCTCCATCACATGCACTGGTGCCGGATTCGCATGCGGTGCGAGGGTGGACGCAGTTCAGAGCTCCAGATTCCTAGGAGTCCCTTTCAGTCTAGACCTATTATGGACCATCAACATGACAGCGATGGGCAAAAAAGTGCTCAGAGGCTACCCTTTCCAAGGTGCCTGAAGAAAGCACAACTCCCAGAAGACGATTGGCTCACAGGTTCCATCATTGGAAGAAATCTAAAGAATCTACTTCTGGCACAAATCCATGAACATCTGCAGAGATCCACACCATCTCGGCCGCAGCATCTTCACTCTTCTGCTGTCTATCAGTTGCTACAGAGCTTCTCCTCTGATAGCCCACGCTATATGTGCTGTGTGTGCCAACATCTCAGGAGTGTGACTTTCTTACGGTTAATCCCCTAATAAATTCCCTTAATCTCAAAAGCAGCTAATTAAGCTTTTGTGACCAGTTTCATAACACAAAAGGACAAAAACGAAAATCCTGTATCACATGGAGTTGTTTTACTTGGTGATTTATATAGTTTAGTATGGGTTTTTGTTGAATTATCTTTGGTTCAAGGTGTCCTTATTTAGCATAACATTCAGAAATGTAACCAGAAGAGGAACAATTTATCACAACTCAAACTCAATGAGACAAAAAGAGTTAATTAGAAGTAAAGTTTCTGTAAATTCAATACACCATCTAAATTAGTAAGGTGACAGGTAGAAGGCCAACACGGTTTTCTGTACAAACGTGCTTTGCTTGATGGCCACTAGATGGCGCCAGTACAATATAAAAACTAAACACGTTCTTTTGCCCTGTGTTGTTTCTGAGTATAGACTGATACATCGTAGACCACAACACTGCCGAAATGAAAATCAATGGAAACGTACGGGAGCGCATTAAATTCACAAAAGCAAAATAGACACCTTCTCTCGTAATTATTTCGTACTATCTCCTAATTATGAGAAAAGATATCATAATTATGAGATCATGTCTTTGTATTGATTTGCGCTGTCATTTGACACCAGCTGTGTTAATTTATTTCCATTCAATTGAGGGTGTTATGCTGCGCAAACAGCAGCTGCATCCCATCCCTTTTGTATATAGTGTGACGTGTTTCATAGACGATCTAACGACTTGGTTAACGTCACACAAACATACTCATGGATGCACGTATGAAGATTTTTCGTAATAAAGTTTGAAAACCATGCAAATTGGTGAGTGCAAATTAGAGCTTACCAGGAGAATAAATAATAACAATAAAAGGGGAAAGCCTCGATTGATACCCTTGACATACGGAAAAAACCCGAAAAAAATGGGAGATTTCGAAATAAGATGTGTATGTTTTTTGCTTCCGTACCGATCAACTACTAGTTTGCAAGTGGAGAAAGTGGATAGAAAGGATATCTTATACTGTTCACCTTTATTGCATTTTGTTTACTGCCTTACATAATTATTCAGTGAAGGATTCTTGTTCGTCTGCAAGCTTCCAACCTAAAACACTGTTCTTATATGTATACATATTTATGTTATTATTTATTGATTAACTGAATTTTATTCTATTTATATGTGTATAGGTTGTGTTAACTGCTGTCTGCAAACCAAATTGGGGACAATAAAGACAACTCAATCCAGTCATTCAAGAACACACAAAGGCAGACTGGGAGTTGAGAGAGTTAAGTCAGGCAGTATTTGCTGGTCTCTGTGCTGACAGGAGGCCACCACATGATACCACAGATCTTACTTTTACGTAAAAACAAAGAGCAGCTTAACATGTCACATAAAGCACATTATACAGAATGTCTGGCTATATGTTAATCCGCATAAAAACACTGGCTGCCATCAGCAGCGGACAGACCAGCAGCAGATGCACTTCATATGAGCTACAAACAAGATTCATTTTATTCGTATTTTAACATTGTTAATTTTTTTCTTTAACGGTACCGTGCCATTTGAGCTTTAGGGGAACATGACATATGTGGTTGTATTTTTTTTCTTTTGTTAGAAAATGTATTGATGATTCAATAGACAAACACACAAGATTAGAGAACAGTGGAATTATTCATTTTTTATCTGTCTCACTGATATTCCTATTCAAGCCAATAACACAGATTGTAAAGAATTTAATCAGGAAGAAATGCAGAGTATTTGAAATCTGATGGCATCAGTAATACAAGACAATACAGACTCATTTTTATACATTGCTGCTGGAAACCGAATCTAAGATGCAATGAACATTTGGCGAACCACTGTGCATCTTACTGGCTTAGAACCAAAGCCTCCAGACTAGTATTGAATAAGGCTCTCCCGTTCACCTCAGTGGTGCAATCGGGCCGACGCAGGTAATCTAGCACATTGGTTTTCAGCTCCAGTGGTGCAGTGTGGCTAAAGTCCACCAGCTCAGTAAGCAAATCCAGTAGCAGTTCCCCTTTCTTGTTGCCAGCGATGAAGCAGTCTGTGATGTCTAATTTTGTAGGCAACATGAAGCTTTCAAAGTTGATTCCTTCAGCGGTGAGGTAGCTCTTGATGTTTGCCGCCGTAAGAGCCTGATTCATGTCACTGCGGACAAACTCATTCGCATAAACGCTCCACAGCTTGCTCCAGCCGCACTCTCCTGAAACAGAGAGCAATGAACCGTACATCATGTTGACTTCGGGCACCAGGGACTGTGTGTCAGTAACGATCCTGTCCTCCGCTTCCTATCACTATCCTCCTATTTCAGTCCGCTCATTGATTTCACACTTATTTCAATATGCAGGTGTAACATACGATTTAAAACTGGTGTCATAGTTTCTTACTTTCTTGAATAATCGGAATGAAAAAGGTTAAAAAAAAAAATACCAGAAATAAGTATGACGAGAAGTTTTCCGTTTTCATTCAAGAGACTCCGGAAAAACGAGATAGTAGCAACAGGATCAACTTCATAGTACAGCATCTGGGGGTCATAATAAAAATGCAAATGGACAAGTTAACATTCAAAATCCACATCAGTAATGCTTTTGTATTGGTAGATGTGTCAGCCAGCAGGAACCTGAATGTGTAGAATGCAGGCAGGAAGCTTCTACTCCAAATTCAAACTTCAGTAACCGTTAATGACGTCCACAGTGAGGATGATGTGTGCAGAGTCACACACAAATACAGAATCGAGGTGTCATTTACCGCTAAACACAAAGCTTATTATCCAGAGCAGCCCACAGCCTGTCAGAGAAGCAGGCAGATTTCCACCAATCCTCACTGTAGTATGTGGGCATTACAGCATCATATTCAAACACATAAACATAAGCTTTTATTAGCTCTTGTCTTTGAAAACACTGCCTGCTTGTTGAATGAAGCTTCAGTCAGCTCTCACCTATTAACACAGCAAAGCGAACTGCAGACGTGTTCACCTGAATCATATGAATGAAGTCTACTTTCTTCTCTGGCTGTCTCTCTCTCCAGTGCTTCTCAAACTCAGAGGCAGTCATCTGATTCCACGTGACGTTTATGTTTTCTAAGTTAGGAGTTCTCGACACAACATCTGTACAAGAAAAAGGAATGTCTTACATCTGTTTTATAAAAGTACTATATTATATGATAATTAATTCACTTAATCATGACTACACTACATATAAATTACCACATTATGATTCATTCAAGTAACCAGTACCATACTACACAACAATATGCATTTTGCTAAACCCAATGAAATGCAGGATATGAATGTGAGTATTTGAAGTCCTAGTACCCTTGCATTTCTCCAGCATCGGCTCGCTGGGTTCCACCATGTCACAGCCCACCTTCACATCTGCTAAAACCTTACGCAGCTGTGAAAGTATCTCCAGGTCCACCTCTCCTGCAAGACCGAAACACAGATTTAAGCCCATCCATGTATGTTTTTTTATGCAATCACTGTTATTAGTATTACTTTATTTAAAATAGGTTGATGGCTCCTCCTACAGCAATTATCTTCACTGGGTCCTTCATGTCAGGGCACATTCCATGAAGAACAAGCTTTCAATCAAACAGTTACTTCAAGATTAGCTCAAATACAAGAACTTGTGACCCTAGGAAGATATTAGGTGGAGAAAACACAGGAGAGCAGTGAGATTCAAATTCTGCTCAAACTTCATCTTGAAAAACTGGACACAAGAGAATGATTTGAGTCTCTTACACAATGTCCACTGATTGTCTAGAGAGATTAATCACATGTGTTTAATTAAAGTCAAATCATTCTCTCTCCAGCTATCTATATAATCCTTGTGTACAAACAGACTGGCTTTTATTGCCAATTTGTTATACAACAGCACAAAATCTACTTTTAAATCATAAATCAATTGTTTAATTCATATATA
>JAABNX020000001.1:47944606-47960283 GCA_015163995.2 Mormyrus lacerda | reverse complement strand
GATACTCATGAAGCTCGTGACGGAGCTGCCTTGACACAGAACAAGTACGTGCATGGCCGCACCTGCGAGAGCTTCTCTAAGTCTGCTTGCCATGCTGGCTTTGTCTTCTTAAACCTGCTATCTCTGTTGAAAAGTTTGATTTTGAATTTGAAAAGTCCATAGAGGAAAGTGTGAGTGCAGCATGCTCACCAGCCTTGGACCTCGAAGTTCTCTTACACTCGACACATCTCAAAAAATAAGTAAACAAAAGGTCTTGAATCTGGTCTTTTCATGATGTTTGTATCTTTATTGTAAACTTAAAACTATACAAAAAGATGAATTCCTAATTGCTACGAATATACACAACATGACATGACGGTCAAAAGACTGATGCTCCAAGATTCAAGGCTTCCGCTGTCTTATGCGTCCTTAGGCTTTTACACTAAACTCAGCAGCCAATCAACTTGCATCACGTGGCAATTATGTGCTAAGGTTCCTAATTGTTACATTATAAGAAATACAAAGCTGTAAAAATATTCTGATATCAAAAATATAACTCAAAATTCTATTAGAAATTTATATATTTTTTAAATATTTTTTTTTAATCTCACGAGTGACTCCCCTTAGTTTTTAGATCCCACAATGACATGGAGAAGATGCAACTCCACACATGATGCTGGGGTACAGACCCAAGCGATGGTCCTAGAGGGGCACAGGGCTGACGACTGACGACTGACCCACCGTGGGGCCCCTCCCTTATTGACATTCATACAGAATTCATTTCATTTATATTTTAATGTAAAATGCAATGTTCATCACTGGTGCTGTCACATTCTGACTAATGGAAGACTTTTTGTTTTTAAATGACTGCCCCACAGGGGATAAGATGGCCTTATGCAACTTTTTAAGATCAATGGTGTAAAAGATGTACGGGATTATTTTGGGACACAGAAGGTATGTGCCGCCCAAGAAACAAAATTATAAATAAATTTATTAAATAAGTATAGACTCACCTTCTGGTTCCTTGAGATGCTTCCTCTATAATGACTCTACACCCAAGGAAGTAGTTTAACAGAGCAAGAACTATGTTAAAATGTGTTCCAAAAACTACCAAAATCTCTGTAACAAACACGTTTTTAAAATAGATTACATTTCTTATGTCCTATAATGTTAAAAACGTACATAGTAAAAATTTAAGTTTTTAACACAATTTTATAAGTTATTAAAAAATATTTTTTAATATAAATGGTTTCTCGAATGTTGAAATTTGGTATTCTGTCACAGGCACGCACACACGTACTACACATACTCACATCACATCTACCTTTTTCCTACATTTCGTCATCAAGTTTGTTACAAGTTGGTAACAGTTAGCATAATGTTTTCTATGTGGAACATTTACTTGTGAATTTAGGGTCCACCCATGTGAATAAAATGTATTTATTCAATTCATTGTGTGTACGGAACTGAAAATTATGTACCAAAATGTACCCAACAAATACCTGTGCTGTTACAGCCCTAATATTCAGCCAAAATAATGTATTCAGATGAACTATACAGTAATTGTATGAAAAAAATCCTATTATTATTTAGCCTACGATTATCTGGACAAGGTTTTAAAAGTTTGAGCGGCCCCCTCTAGTGGGCGGGGCCCCAGTACAGAGACACGAGATGCACTGCCCTGAAAACGGCTCTGACCACGATGTATTGTCTGGAAGGTATAATGACATAAAAAAATACATGCCACCCAAACCTATGCATCATATTCAAACATGTGAACAAAAGGCCATGTATTGACGAGCCAGGTGATGACATCATTGAGGGATTGCTTCAGAAAACCGCTCCCAGTGACACAGTTGGAATTTGCGGTACCACTCTGTAAGGTGAAACGGACAAGATCAAGGAATTAATTTCGGACTTCATAATTATTCTAATCCCTCCTCTGCAGCCTGTCATCATCAAAGGGACCGAGGTGAAGAGGGCTGACAGTTACAAGTTTCTGGATCTTCATGTGACATCAAACCTGAGGACCAAAAACACTGTTATAGTCACAAAGGTCCAGTAGGGGCTTTACTTCATTAGGCTGCTAAGGAACGCCAGATCCTCTCAGCCAGGTCTACAGAGGGCTTATGGAGAGTATTCTCACAAATGGCATCATTGTCTGGTTTCGGAAACCACTCAGGCCGAGCGGAAAGCTCTCCAAAGAGTCATAAAGACCGCAGGGAGGATCGGAGCTCACCTATATTCTACAATGTCTTCTTTGTACTTCTCTTCTGCCCTTATTACCTATCCTAGCTTTTATTTACTTCTCTAGGTATTTCTCTTCTTCGACTTCTTTCTCTTCTATTTCTCTAAGAGCTTTGCACAAAAATTCCTTATGTACCAGGACTATCTGTGCGTGTAGAAATGGCAAATCTCTCGAATCATGAATCTCTTGAATTGTAAGTGGATCAGTTCTGCATGTTTTTCACCTGGAGGCTCCCTTGATCAGAAAACGCACCTCTAAGGGCTTTTAAACCGGGGTTGGATCATATCATTACTGCATATAATTGAATGTAAAATTACCATTCATTGATTCATATAGATTAATATTTTATAAAAGAATGAGGTCCTTGTTCTCAGTTACAACACTGGAGCAAATCCTGGGACTTGAGTTTACATCTGTTTGGTTACAAGTTTGCATCTTCTGAAACACCGTCTTCCTGTTGAATGAAGCTTCAGTCAGCTCTCACCTATTAACACAGCAAAACAAACTGCAGACGTGTTCACCTGAATCATATGAATGAAGTCTAATTTCTTCTCTGACTGTCTGTCTCTCCAGTGCTTCTCAAACTCAGAGGCAGTCATGTGATTCCACGTGAAGTTTACGTTTTCTAAGTTGGGAGTTCTCAACATAAGTTCTATACAAGACAAAACAATGTTTTTCATCTGTTATATAAACATAACACAATGTTATATGATGATTCATTCAGTTAAATACTATTAACGCTGAACATGTTAAACAACTATGTATTTGATTAAACTCAGAAACGCAGGATATGAATGTGAGTATTTGAAGTCCTAGTACCCTTGCATTTCTCCAGCATCGGCTCGCTGGGTTCCACCATGTCACAGCCCACCTTCACATCTGGTAAAACCTTACGCAGCTGTGAAAGTATCTCCAGGTCCACCTCTCCTGCAAGACCGAAACACAGATTCAACTATGGAGCCCAGATATTCCCTGTGGATGTCGTCCATATACCCCTTTTTAATGCACCGATGCCCCTCCTATACCTGTAGCATTCATCCTAGCTGGGTCCCGGAGGACAGACATTGCTGGTCATGTCAGTAACTGACTGTAGTTAGAAGTTCTACAGATGGAAAAGGTTCTGGCAGTGGGAGTGTGGGTATCATACGGATGACCAGCTGGCTGAGGACCTTTTGCTATTCCTGGGACAGCATCACACAATGAAAAATTCATGCTGACTGCCCATGAGTATGAACCATCTTAAGTGCTTTGAAGAACGAGGTTTAAAAGTCACTCTCCCGATACCTTTGTGCTAGACAGTGATAAATGTTACACAAAGAATTCTCTAGTTCCCCCATTAACCTTTCAACTTTACTTTATTCTTCAGAATGAGTTTCTAAGTGAGGTTCACACAATGCAAACACAGTGAGGCAGTAAATGTAATGACTGATACATGACCACTTTTGCCTGATATTCACCCTGATATAGAAGATACCAGGGAATGACACAATACTGATTATTTGAAGGGATTTGTCCCATATAGTTCATTGAAGTAAAACCGACTGTCCAGGTACATTGAGTATGAAGAAACTAGCTTTTATTACCAGTTACTGTAATTGTATAAAAGTACTCTATTCCACGACGTGATTTGTATCTATTGTTAAATAAATTGGGGTGAAATTTATCATGGGGAAGAAGTTCATCCCCCATACTTTGCAATGCAACGCTGGATAAAAAAAGTATTTAAGATAGACTGTAGGAAATAGCTTGCAGGTATGACTAATTAATGGGGATGATAACTCAAGATTAAACCTAGCCTTACTCCTAGAAAGTTATTTATGCTCTGGAGGTAAACTGCAAACCCTGGTCTCGCACCATAGGTGAGGTGTCACCTCCTGATATACCAAATAAATGAAAGATCTAAATAAATAAATAAATTGAAAATACCAGGAGCTGGAAAAGGCAGCACATCTTAGAAAACTAATCTACAATGACTATAACAGTCGGGTTTCCATGCAGGAGAGAGGTAGATTGGTAACAAAATGCCATGCTATGGGGAGCATGGCCAGTGCAGAACTGGTAGCATCTCTAAGTCATCGTCTCGAACTCCCTCGGCGACTTGTGTTACGCACACATGAGGCAGGATGGAATGTAGTGTTGTATGTCGTTTGTCATTCAGGGCCACCAGAATCTCTGTTGGAGCATCCCCTACGTGCTGCTTGGGTCGGATCCATTGATGAAATTACTGGATGACAAGGAAGGTTCTGCAAAGTGCCCCGAATTTCTTCCATAATCTTCCATCTGATATACACAATATCAAGCTGCTATGATGTGTCTGCTTTGGTGATTTTTGGGCCTGGTCTGTAGATGATGGTCAAATGAAATCAGATGATGAATAATAACCCATCTAGCCTGCCCAGGATTCAACTGTCTTGCCTCTCAAGCTTCTTTTGTTCATTTAAATCTAAATATGTATGAGATGCTCCATCCAGCCACCGCTCCCATTCTTCTAAAGCCAAGTATATTGTGGGTAATTCCCGATTGCCTACGTGATAATTCCTTACAGAGAGCTCAAAAGAGAAGTAGGTGCACTGCTGTAATTCTCCAGGGTTCACTTAACAATGCCTACTTCAGAGGCATCCAGCCCAGCTACAAAAGTCAAATCCAGGTCTGGTTGCCAGAGAACTGGGTCAGTAACAAAAATCTCCTGAAACACTGAGTGAATGTTTCCCAAGCTGTAGCATATAACCTGAAACTTTTAGTGCCCCCTAGTGGTGATTCCCCCACATAGATGTATTATATTACTGTATAAGCACTATACATCTTAAACTTAATACAAACTGTGGCTTTATGGACCTCTTATAATGACACTCGTACTGTATAAGGGGTAGCAGAAAGTTAAATGTAAGGGGTAACGGAAAACAAAATTTTATTGTGTTGACATAATGGAATGATTGATACTAGCGAGGTAATGTATGTACTGTAGCAGCATAGACTACACCTAGACGTCCAATTGTGTTAAGACTAAAGTGAAGATGTTTGGTTAGAAAGCTACTGTTTTTCCCTCAGCTTACCACATTACCCCCAGAAATGTAATTATTCATAAACAGATTACTGCTTATAAATACTTATTGGTTAGACAGTTCATTGTCCTTTTCTCACCATATCACCATGTAGCAGTCTAAGGTCAAGGCAAAACTTGGCTTTTTATATAAAAAACGGTCCTGTTTTATGTCTGCTGCCAAACGTATGATTGTTCAAATGACCATACTTCCCTTATTTGATCATGGGACGCAATATATAGAATGACTGGCAAAGGAACACTTTAAAGCAAACTTAATGTAATCCATCATTGTGTAATTCGATTGGTTTCAAATGCCCCCTTTAATACACACCATTGCCTTCTGTATTCTTTAGTCAAATGACCCTCTTTGCGGACTCGTCCCAGCATTCATTGCTTTATACTTATCTTTAACACTCTATTCACCCCCTTACTTAACTCAGTGAATACAGACAATCTCCTTGACCACATACATGCTCTTCCTCTTATATTAGAATAAAGCCTCCTAAATTTAACACTTCGTCTGGCCTGTTATCGTTCCAAGCTGCTGCTGCCAATGACTGGAATTACAGAAATCATGCAAGAAGCTGGACTTATATCTGTCATGGCCTTCAAAGGCTCACTTACGAATATTTTTATGAAATTTGTAAATGTGCTAATTCTGTTCAATCATTCTCTTATGAGTTTCATTTTATTTATTTATTTATTTATTTATTTATGATTATTTATTTTCATTATTTATTCATTTATTTCCCATGTTTCTATTGTTCTACAAGTGCTTTCTGCCACTTGCCAGGCTGTCATTGTAAATAAAAAACTGTTGTTAATGCTCGCCAATCTTGGGGTGGCATGGTGGTGCTGGCAAAGGCAGGGAGGCACCTTTGAAGGGAAGCCTGCACGACTGCATGCAAGTGTGCCAGAAGCACGACTGTGCAAAGGTGGAAGGAGTCGACATGTAAGAGAACCAGACTTTCCTAAGATATTCGTAGCTGGCTAAGCTACAGTAGCCACATTCTCTGATCTTGATATAGTGCCTTGCTTGGTTGTGAGATGAGCTCATCCATGTGAGAGATCCTTTCCTAGATGACACTGACTGTACCACGTAAATCCATTTGATCCATAACTGGAACTGACAAGCCTAACTATGTGGATTCAATAAAGATTGATTGTCTCATTCTTTATGCAACACTCTATTGCTTAGGCCTGTGACACCTATTTAGATAATGAAATAAATTTAGTTACATGTTGTACATAATATTACAATTTATTTCCATCTATGTGTTTATGGACATTTAGGTACACAATCTAAGCTGCCATGTACGAATAGGTGTTATTTAACTGGGTTGTTCTTCAGGCCGTGTTAATTTTGAAAACATATATTGATTTAGTTTTAGCCTTAGATATATTTTGATGAGTTTTTTCTAGTTTTTAGTTTTAGTTGATGAAAATTACTCAATGTTTAGTCACCTATGTACTTCAGATTTAGTTGATGAAATCTGCAGAACAGTTCGAGTTATGATGTTCGAGTCCCCCCAATAAAATTCATTGACAATAGGGGTCGCCCTACCAATTTTACGTGGTTTACACGTTTTAAACCGGTGAGATCAACATTACCCAATGTGGTCACAACCAGACTGTAATACTCATGGGCAACACTGCCTCAGGCAAAATCTGGCAGAAAAGGCCTGGCAGGCAATTGCTGATCGTCGACATAAAGGGTGACAAATTCCACATTGCAGTGTTCGAAACTGAACAAACTTCTGTTATACAACCTAATAAAGGCAACATTATTTACATGCCCTACGACAACTGTTTGAGGCAACTGGCCAAGAAATTAATTTTCTTGGGCGCTGACATGGCTCTCCAAGGCCATGCTGAACAATTTCATGCACACTGTTTTGACTGGATATTTCATGTTTGCCAACATGCAAATCATATCCATGACTTAGTTTGACGACACTTCTGTAACAAAGAGAGAGGCAGTTGTTATTTTGAGAGCATATGGTGCAGCATCTTGACTCATGAGGCAAAACTCATCTTTGTTTTGAACCGTTTTACCATCAACAGATGCAGATGGCCTGGTTGGCAAGTGTGTCACTGCCATAACTAAGTAGACACTCCATTGTCACTCTGTAAGGGTAAATGTTGCTGGACTGACTCACAAAGCAAAACATCTAAAATCCAGGGCTCCATTGTCTGATATAGCAGAGAGCAACAACGTGTCCATGTTTGTAGTTTTGTCAGTGCTTGGTTAAGTAAAAGGCATAGCAAAAATATCTAGTTAGGATTTTGTGCACTTCTCTCATTTAGCAACACTGTGTCTGATACCCTGCGTTGTATTGTTGTATTTGTTTCACAGACTCAGTGCTCACTGGTAAAAAAAGAAAAAAAAACATTCATTAACCTTCATAAACAAGGTCTATGACAAACCACCTCAACCTGGGCTGCCTGCCCATAACACCAGGTCTAGGGGAGTATTCTTTGTACGGGGTTTTAAACATCTAAGATCAAAGGGCTCATCCGAGATCGTCTAATATTGGACACGCCTATTCAGTTCAGTTCTTCATCTTCAAATAAACCTCCTCCAACAGGTTTGAGTGTATGGATTGCATGCTGTGACAACCAATCCAACAATACTCACAAAGAACTAAGGTATCCGGGATCTAGTCAAGTCATCAGCAATTAAATCCAGATTCATTCATATGCAAAGAACATCCCTAGCAGCAAACACTGCTGGAAACAGGGTAGCAGGTGTAATTGGGCTGCTGACTGGATGGACAGCTCCAGGCTGAGGTGAACCAGAAGGCAGGCTCAAGCAAGTCTCTCGCTGGTTAGGAATGAGCCTTGAAATGACATTTCGGCAGGCCCGCGCCAGAACAATGCCATTGAAGTGAACCGAAGGAGAGACTCCATTGAGGTGAACCAAAGGAGAGACGCCATTGAGGTGAACCAAAAGAGGAGACGCCATTGAGGTGAACCAAAGGAGAGACGCTCTGTACAACTACTTCTAACCATGAACGCGACAGAGTTCAGGGATGTTCTCAGTTCAAATGAGGACGGTGTGGTGGCTTGTGATGAGTTGCCCAAGGGAAAATGTAAAAAATTACCTGCAATATTACCTTCATTGTCAACATCAAGCCAAGGTTCCAGTGCGGGGAACACTGGTTATTGCTGTTCATTGATTACAGTGTGACACCACTGGCAAGTTTTTTGACTCATATGGCAATGCCCCACTGTCATATGCGGTAGTTCAATGATGTTGCACATCTACTATTTGCCTTACGGTAGACATGATGTAACCCGAAAACGTGCCGGCTCTATTCGGATGGCTGTACGCTGCATGTTCACGTTCTTAGTTGTGATCGGTGGGTATTAAAACGCTGTTTAAGTACAGTGAAGCCTTCCTGGTCATTTCATACCCACCACCCCAGCTTTGCGAGAACCATAACGATGTTTATGACAAGGAATACTGACAGCTCATTCACAGCACAAAGCAGTTTCAAGAACATCTTAATATGACATGTGGGCAGAATTGTACTTTTTATTTGATTAACCATTGTACGGGTTTTAGTCCTTTATTCTAATAATCTGTCATTTTATAGCACTGATTTGAGGAATAAAGACACCACGGTGTCTCATTTTGTTTCTAAATTTGAAAAAAGAATATTGTCGTATTAAATAAATGACTAAGACAAATGATTGTGTTTTATTGCGTTGCGAAATTCAGAGCAGTGGACCAGTCCTGGAGACTCACAGGGGACTGTCTCGAGGCGATTCAGATGGTCTCCTGTGTTTGACGTCATTTATCAGATGAGGAACATTGCGGTCGGGTATGAGTGTGTGTGGCATGCTGAGATGGGCCAAATCTTGTAGAAACTCTCCCCACCCTACAGGTCTCCTGCATCATCCACTCTCTGAGGAATGGTAATGTTTTTAGTCACACATTAAGAGTTTTACCGTTAAAAACGAAATCCCTGCAGGGGTTCCAGAAAATGATGTCTGGGTTTTCAAACATTTTACCCATCATATACTCAAGCTTTTTCTTGCTGTGCTGTGACACATGTTTAATAACATCACCTACAATAACATCACCAACAGCAGGTTTGCTTACAGCCGCAGCTGCATTGTTGAGACCTTCCAGGGCTGGCTGCTTTGCACCAGTGGGGGGCAGTGGCTGGCGTCAAAGCCATAATCTCATTATCTCCCTGTCTGGCCAAAGCCTGATATCTCTGCAGCACTGCTGTGTACAGACTAACCTTTTCATAGTCAGACACATCCCTCTGTGATAAATTATCGTGTATCACAGGGTCCAGTTTGCTTTCGGCCGTGTCTTATGGTGTCTTTGGTCGCTGTAGCACTGTGTAGCTTTTCAAGCTGGCTCTGAGGCCCCAGATACAATTTCTGTACACGTCTTACCCTCGTTAAAAATAAACCGGTAAAATAAACCCTGCACCAAATTTGGCTTGTTTCTTTTTAATTTAGTTAGTTTGCTTGTAGTTTAGTGTTACTCTTTCTTTTTAATTGTACAATCTGTGTTCTGGTTGGCGGTATGTTACCACACAGCACACTGAGGATGATTTCACACTGAGTGTTCACCTAGTGCTGCGGTTCACACTTTTTTTTGTTTTCCTTGGTCTAACGTTACTCTCAAAATGAAGCTTTATGGACGCTGAGGTTTCTTTTAATACACGCTGACATCATTAATGTTTCTTTTTTGTTGAGCATGTAAGCAACTGGCCACTCGGCTTTGAATGGTTCTGTTCTGCGTCTGCAGTCCTCTGGGGTCTGGGCTTTTAAATCCGCAAGCAGCTATCTATAAAGGCCTTTGTGTTCGAAAGCTTCCAGAAAGTCTTGGATACATCTAACACGCCAGCACACTCATCTGCCATACCTCTCTGGAGTTTATGAATAACACAATGTACTTGCCATTAATTGATGGTTCAGCTTTTCTTACTTTAGAAGAAAAGGTTCTGTACCAGATATATAATGTTTAAATTGCTGTAGATTGTTACTCGGTAAACACTTTTTACAGTTCATTATTATTATTGCTAGCTTTTTCCATAAGGTCAGGACTGATAAGGTTGGTTTTGTTGGTAAAAATTCATCGTGACACATACTCTGTTATTCATTCAACAAATTTTATGTTCTTTATTTCGTACAAAAGCTCATCATACAAAGGTTGCCATCGTGAATAGCACCATATGACATTTTCAGACACTTTGGGCAATGAATAATCACCATTTCCTAACAGTCTTTTAATGTGTTCCTGGGCCCAGACACAATGCATGGGGAGGTGCTGAAACCTGTTATCAAATCTCCTGCTAAAGACATAAAGGTAAAGTGGGTTAGTCTGGCAGAAGCTGGCACTTAGTGTACACAACCTTGAAGCATGTTGTGCTATATTTCAGATGGAATCCCCTTTTAACTATGACAGCATGTTGTGTGATTGTCATAATCTCTTCAGGGGGGCCATGTGGGTTACTGGCAATGTGACACAACCTCAAATGCATTTTACCCATTAGTTTCTGTAGCCACACATTTACTGGCCCGAGATCATTTCAAGAATGTGGTCACGTGGGTCCAGTTAGTTGGTTAGTTTCGGAGAAAGTCACCCATCCAGGTTCCCGGCTCTCTGACAAAGATGTCAGTCTCACAGTGCAGCATCTGCCTTTCCTATGCCACCCATGAGGTTGTAAAGGTGAAGTCTACCATATGCTATGGTGCAAAGTGCTATAAACACAATGACATGGTGTGGCACAACACCCATGTCACTATATCACTGAAAAATGAAAAGGGCAACGTTTCAAACTCTTTTGAAAACATATACCGAAGAAAGAGTGTTGTGTTTGCTTCATTCCTCCTCTGACCTTAATTTCCCCAAAGGTTGTTCAACAACAACTTGTAAATTTGATGTTCGACATTGTTCACCTTGATGTTTTCTAGGTTGAAGGGGATGACCTCCTTTCCAAAACACATCTGAACATACCTCTCTTTTTCCTCATCATTCTTTACCCAGAAGGGATAACCAGAGGCCTCTTGTTTACCGTTTATATGCCTTCGGGGGCAGCATGTGGCTCAGTGGGCTAAGCCTATGTGCCATAATCACAAGGTCGCAGATTCAAACGCAGCATGTCCGTGGGTCCTTGAGCAAGGCCCTTAACCCCCAGCTTCCTGGGCTACCTCAATAGGTAGCTGCCCTTCACAGACAGCTTGCTCTACAAAAAGACCAAGTAGAGGGAGGCGTAAAAATAATTTCCCCACAGGGATCAATAAAGTTCCATTATTATTATTATGTAGTCTGAAAAGAGAATGGATTAACTGTCTGGGAAATGCAAAACCCTGTAAATTTGAGCAATTCTGTAGCCCTTTTCAACTGCCTTGTTTATTTCCACAATAGAGCAGACACCGATGAGTGCCCTCTGCTCATCTGAATGGGCGTGGAGTTCCTGGCTCTCAGCTTCACAGCAGGGTGGGCAAACTGTAAACGTGAGTTAGGCACTGGCCCTATAAGACAGCTCAAGCAGATAAAGTCTTCTTTGTGTACACCTTGGGTCTGCTGAAACCAAAATATTTTTCGACATTGCCAAAACTGCAGAATAGAAGTCTGTGGTGATTGGCTGGTTCTTCACGAAATGTTTGCAGCAAAACATTTTGGACAACCGTGGAAAACAAATAGAAAAATTCTATTGCAAATAGCAATATCAGAAAAATCACAAATTAGATATTTTCCCATAATCTTTTAGCCCTAACCATCAAAATAGTGCCCATTTTCACTTTACCTCTATTGACAGCATTCTGAACGACCAGTTTTTCCGCAATTGGCTAAATATTACATCCACTGTATACACAATTTGGAGCATGCCGTTTGTCATAATGCAGTCATCTGGAGTAATGAGCGCAATGGAGGCTTGAGGCAAAAAATTGTGCAAAACTGTTTCATGCACACATGGGCTCTGGTAACAGACTCTGCCCTGAACCTGAGGCAACCCTCACTCAGAATGGGATGTGGGATGATTTTTACAGTACTCAGCCATTTCTTTCCAGACGTCGCTACAAACGGTGCCGTACCACTCCTAAAATTCATGCTTCACCTTCTCTGCCATGCTTTGTACCCCATATGCCTCAGATGGGGGATTGGAGCCAGTGTAATTCTGATTTTTCACAGTGTTAGAAAAATATGGGAAATAGCTTCTCTTTTCACTCTCATACCCCAGAGCTGAAGGGAATGTGCTCATCTTCATGGGAAAAAAGCAAAGGGACTCAACCTTGTAAATTTCAGCATGAGGTGCAATAAAAATTAATCCTTTGTAAAAAACTGATGTGTGCTTCTCTGCAACCAAGTCCTCATTACAACATCTCTTAGAAGAACATTTATGAGCTTCTGGTTTTAGTTACATCAACAGTGGACCTTTCACTTCTCACAATACCTGAACACGTCACACAAGCTAAGTACACTGTTGGGTGGTATTTTAAGGGGTATGTGCTGCTCAAAGCAATACTGCAAGCAGCAAATGGACCCAGTCCTCACACCAAAAACACAATTTATGACAATGTACTGGGGATCAAAAAGTAAAATAGGAATAACAAAGACTACAAAAGGTTCAGGGCAACAAGGAGCAGGGAAGCGGGGAACAAAATGCAAAAATTAAACTACACAGGTGAACATTCTCAATACAACTGAAATACTTCACTGACATACAACAATGACCCACTGAGGAAATGAATTGAAGCAGGAACTTAAATACATAAACTAAAACAGGTAATGACACAGCAGGAGTGCAACATGAGACAATTAAAATATCAGGGAGGGTGCAGGACAACAAGCAATCAGGAAACACAAGGATTGGCACAACAGGCAACAGGTGAAACTAATAACTAACTCAGGGAAAGTCAAACTAACAGAGAAACTAAGAAACAGAATCTACACTAGGGGAATAACAAAGACAGGTAAAAACACAAGCAAGGCACAAAACTAGATAAAATCTACACAAATACAAAAACAGAGGAGGTGTTTTTTTGTTGAAAATGCGACAGAGGGGTTTATAGGGAGCCGCGTGCTCAACTCATTGAGCCATGTGGCCAATGGTGAGCAGGGGAAACACTAAAGACTGACAACAGGGAGGACGAGATGGCCAGTGACACCTGCTGGCCAAATGGGGAGAAGACGCGACAGACAGACAGACGGATGCTAACCGTGATATACTCTGTGAAACAGATTTCAGAAAGTCTGTGTTACAACCCTGTAGAAATCCTGTACTTAACCAAGAGCTGCAGAATCAGCTAAACACAGCTAAGTTGTCTTACTTAAATCCGGTATTGTTAAACTATGGTCTGCGCATTACATTTACGTCAACAGCACCACCACCAGCCAGGACACCACCCCCATGGTGCTGTTTTGTTACATCAACATTTTCCAATACATCCAGTTCATTTTGATTTAAATCTAGTAAGAGAAGCAAGAACAGGTTTACTTCAATAAGCTGCTCATCACTGAGATCTCTCCTCATTTCAAGAAGTAAAGATCTTTCTTTTAGGCCTGAAAAGCTCAGCATTTAAGCATCTTCGTTTCATTGTTCATTACTGGCTGCCAGGCTGATAAGCATCTGTCATTGTCTGGCTCTGCCGAAGCCCGCTGAAGTGGATATAGCCACAGACATAGCAGGATATTTGGAACGCATGACAGTGGCATATGTAACAAATGCACAACAATATTAGTTAGTTGGGAAGAAAAATGTGTATTGTTAGACTGAATTACTGATCATGTGATGCATTGTTTAACAGCGACATCTGGTGGGGCCTAGTTTCACAAGCCCCTAATGTGGAGATGTCCCTGTCTACTACCAAGCGAGATGAACACCCTATAAAATCCATTCAGTATTCCTTTATCCACCCTTCCCACCCCCAGGTTTATAAGTATATCTTTGTGGGAACTCTCCATTCAGTACCTTGGGAAAAACTCTAATCCATGACCATGACCCTACCTAGCCCTAAGCTTTTACTTTTTTGACTGCATTCTCAGATCTTTGTGGGGACCTGAAAAATGGTCCCCATACTGTCAAAATAAATGGTTTTATCACATTTTGGGGGACATTTTGTCCCCACAATGTAAAATAAACCTAATCTACACACACACAAACACACACACATACTAAAGGGTTTTGAAGGGTTGTATTATAATCTTCGCAGTATACCCCTTATTTTAGGTAACGTTTAATACAAGTGTAATAACAGGACTATACTTGGCTACTGGATCTGAATACCGGTCTACTCAGAAGATGAGGCTCGCTGGGTTGTGAATAAAAGAGACTTCACTCATTAACTCACATTGGGGTGTTTTTTACTTTATAACAATCGCGGGGAACCCAGAACAGGCGGCTGCTAGATTCTCTCCCCTTCCCAACTCTTTCCCCTATTCAACAAATTCAAACACATTAGTTCCACTCAGCATAACCATTTTCCCTTAACTAATAAAAGGAAGGATAACACACCCCCCATTCCTATGGTTACATCACTCCTTCAACCCACAAGAAATGTCCTCATCTCATACGAAACGAAAAAGGGAAGACAAGAAAAGTAGACAAAAGTAGACCGGGGTAACAATGGAACTACCCTAACCAAGCGTCCACATTGCAAATGCATTAAACATACATACAGAACCCAACAGTGAATAGATTGTTGTTTTTATGTATTATTTTTTTTATCAAGAACAAGCACAACACAACACATAGTATGAAAGTGACAATCAAGATGCGCTAACCAACTAGTATACATAATTCCAGCATCTATTCGTAGCGTAACACAAAATCCTGCAAATGACATGGCATGTGTCACCGGCGCTGAGGCAAAGTCCACCCTAAAGGGGCCAGACTGTTGTAAGACAGATGGGTTGGGCCCCAATGGCTCACCATGTTGAGGCGATGAAGAAGGCACAGGTCAGAATACACATGGCAGTAAGCCAGGTAAAGTAGCGGGTGTTAGAGGGTTGTCAGGTACTGGCATCGCAAGGTCAATGGTTGGTCCAGGAATGTAGGGCTTGAGCCAGTTCTAATGTGCAATTTTGAGCTTGACCACCGGATGCGACAAGGCCTGTATCTGGAAATCGACAGGGAAAGGATGTCCCGCCGGCTGAATTGCCTGTACCACTTCAAAGGGACCTGTCCACCGCGGGGCCAATTTGTTGCACTAGTAAGCTGGGTCATCCAGTAAAACCGATTGCCCAGGTTTGTATGGGTTGTAGTTCAATCGGTGGTCGTAGTATAAGCACTGTTCTGCCTGAGCCTTGTCCCTGAAAGCCGACTCAAATGCGTTCACCAGCTTGGAGCATGACGAAGCTGCATAGGACACTGGTGAGCCCAGGGGCATAGCACCAAATTCTGGGCCCTATGCACAAACAGTGCCCATGCCCCCCCC
>JAABNX020000001.1:47922032-47938228 GCA_015163995.2 Mormyrus lacerda | reverse complement strand
GATGGATGGATGGATTTACAATGGGATATCATAAAAGTTTCTGTTGGTGTAATGGGCAGGTCCATACTTTTGCCCATATATTGTACGCATACATACATACATTCACATACAAACCTGAAACATTCATGCAGTTCTTTGTACTATACAGCAGGTCCACACTGAAATTGATGTGTCTTTACCATTCTTTGTAGTATACAATATGACATTATCAGGCTGATATCACTGAGCGGGAAGATAAAAATGTCTAAATGTCTGCACAACTTGCAATGTACAAATTAACAGAAATCTCAACATGTTAATTATGTGTCACTAAAGTTTATACCTGTAGTTTACTCTAAACTTTTAGCTGTGATTGACACTACCTGATATTTATAGGAACACTTATTTTATATAAGAATATAAATGGGAAATTTACACTACTGCTGCTAACTGGGTGACATACACAGAATATGTGACATTTCTCTTAATTATTAAAGTGCTAAATCTTCTTTAACAGACAGCATGACATGTACTGTACAGTTTACTAAAAGATGAAAAAGTAGTACATGTGTCATTCCTTAACAGGACTTAAACACATGAAGTATGGGGCGTTATTGCAATTATATTGCCCCACCCCATAAAAACCCAATGTATGCATTATACATCAGCACTGTAATAGTGTCTTCATTCCAGAGATGTAGAAAAATAGTCAAAAGATAGCAGAACAGGCTAGAAGGTAGGCTTAGGCAGTATTACTGTAATATGGTTTACCACAGTACTTTGTGTATATCATGGTATTTTAAAATGAAATGAAATTTCAAAATACCAGAACAGTATTGCTTTTGAAAATACAATAAAAAGATTCTATACTACAGCATGATAGGTTGCAAGTTCATATACCAGAATAAGTATTGCTCTTGCAGCCTTGCCAGAACACGCAGCCTATTTAGATAATGAATTAGTTTACATTAAATTTTGCACAGAATATCACAATTTATTTCCATGTTCTGTTTCATGGTCATTCATGTACACAAGTTAAATGGCAGTGTACAAACACATGTTCATTAACCGGGTTGATGTATGTGGTGTTTGGGGCAAAGACACTTTTCAGAAGTAGCATTCTGAGACTAGAAGTGTCAGAAAATACTTAAAGAGCAATCAAGACACACATACAGAAACAATATGATCGCAAGGCCACTTTGGAAGATGAATGAACACAGTTCAGTTCACTCTTACATGCAAATGTACATCTCAGAATCAAGATAAATGCTGTAGTTCTGTTTCACCAGTAAATGCAAACCCATACTCCTTGCATCCATCATGGGTAATACTAATTAATAAGCAATCATAGTGCAACTCTAGGAAATCTGAGCAATCCAAAAATCTTTTAAAGGAACCGATTAGATTTAATTGTCAGCCTGAATGTTAGGTTCAACATCATTAAATCAGTCGAAAAACAACATACATACACCTCTATACACAAATAAGACTTACAGTATTTAATTCAGAGGTCTGATCATTGGTTTTATAAACTGTACACTTGTAACCCTTTCAATTCTGTCTGTTAGACCAGGGTTTCTGAACTTTTCCAACCACAAGGCCTGGATGTTCATCATTTATCGTGTCAGTGGCCTGGAGGGGGGACCCTAAGTACATTCTAAGGGCATTTTCCAGCTAATCCAGTCCTACGGTGCAGATTCTTCTGTTGAATATATGTAGCACATCAGACAGGAAGGAGCAGTAATGAATGGATGAGACCAGAATCATGGTCTGCAAAACCAGAATGACCAAACCTTGTGTCACTTGTTTTATGGGCTGCTCTTCTTAAGCATTTATGGTGAAATTAAACACTTTTAGTAAGTACAGGCTGTCACACAGATAGTTCCTTGTGGTTTAGAATGTGATATACATTGGTGATGTAAAGGTAAACCCCCCCCCCCCCAGTTTTGAGCCCCGGACATTTGGGGATAGAAGGGTGACATGGCAGTGAACCGGACATAAAAATGCAGGTTACAGGAGGTTAAAAACAGCAGAAATGTACTGTAAATTGAATGCATTGCAAAACAAGTGAATAAAACACTCATCAGCAGAGGTGAGTTGCATGGAATAGCAGATTTAACGTATCCAAATGAAAAACCTGCAGAAGACCCCTGCAATTATCTATGCACCTCAATGGCAAACAAAGTCTAAAGGACACATTCAAGCTTCCAATAAACTGAATTACTAATTCTGTCTGGGAATGACTAGTGGTAATTTCTATATGAATATTATGGACATGGAAAAATCTCTTTAGTTTACCCACACTGCATTGATAAGCTCGGTTTTGGTATACTGAGTAGAGCAGAAGTACAGTACAAACACAGCATTGTCATTATAAACACCACTTCACAGCAAATGAGTTCTTGCATTACAATGTAAACACTAGAAAACTGGTTGGATTTTAAAAAGAAAACAAAAATCAGCACTAATATAGTGCATAATGGCACAACTTTTTTGTTTATTAAAATGTCTCTAGCAGGTTTCTGGGTTTTTCAATTTACTTCTGATGTAAAAAAATACCTTAGGCGTTTGGAAATGTATTCTGCCAGTCAACAGAAATTTCAGGGAAAAGTGCCGTTAAACTCCTCAAACATCAAAAAAGGTCTTCGCTGACCAAGCAGCCCATCAACGCCTCTTTGAATACAAAGCCCAGTTACTGGGAGTTTAAGGGTGATTTGTTTCCATGGCTGAAGACGACCACCCCCGTTTCCAGCGGGCTGCAGGAGACCTTCTGAGAAGATAAACGTGGTTTAACAGGGTGTGTCCATTTCCCAGGGTCTGTTCCATGTGAGTCTGGATATCAGGTGCTGCTGGGTCACATGTCTACATCACCGTCATATGCCAAGGTTAGGGGTTTTTGTGGTGGCGTTACGCTTTTATGCTGTTTGGGTCCTTTGCTATCAAAATACAGACATATATGGCAGGTGTTAGTTCTAAAAACACCTCACTGGTCATTTACTTGTCCATTTATTCAGTTCTTATTAGCAGAACATTTACTCAAAAACAGAATTACATTGAACACATTAGATCACAAGAGGGAAACTGAAATATATACAAGGACATTTTTAAAATCACATGAACAGGCAGTTTAAATTGCAGCAGCTTCACTGTGCAGATTCTGCCATATAGAGACAGGAACTGATATACGTACCAGATCAGGAATGACAGCGCAATAATGAATAAAACCAGGATAAATCCACCAGCGGTCACCCCGTAGACCCAGAGCTTTATTCTGCCATCTGCAAAATCAGAAAGCAGAGTGGATCTATTTGTTTAACACTCCATCGACTGCAAGCTAGAGCTTTTTAATATACAGTGCCAAAGCTCGTCTTCTAGGCCCTTGGGAGCACAAGTTTTTCTAAAAAAGAAATAATAAAAAAAACCTTTTCCTTTATAAACAAAAAAAGAAAAAAAACACAACACCAGATCATACATTATAAAATACAGTCGAGGCAAAGATAAAAAACACAAAGAAATAAGGAATAGTGGAGAGCAAAGGGTGGATACAAAATAGGCTTTGGAGAATATTTCTCCATTTGTTTGATCCTTGCCTTAGATTTATTACCTAGATCATTTTACAAAGTATGTGCACAGAATGACTGATTTTGGGTGCTACTCTTCAAAAGGAACCAAGTATAGTGGAAGATTTAAATTGGAATAGGTTCAATATTTATCAACAACAACAAGAGGTTTCATTACTAGACATTACTGGGTGCTTATTGTGATTCATCCTTAAACGTTTTATGGGTCTTCAATAATGGTTTAGCCAATATTGCACAGAGCTAGGTCAAATCAATTCACCATTGACTGAATACTGAAGAGGATGACTGTGAATTTTGTCAGCTGTGACCATTATATTCCCTGCCTAAGTGGGAGGAATTCTATTTCTTATTTGTATCATGTTTGAACATGAAAATAAAGGCAATATTGTATTTCTAATTGTGATTTTTGTCCAAGAACTCTGAGTTGCGTACTGGGCCTGATTCTTGGCACTGTTTTAATTACCTGGTCCTATGGGCTGGAAGGCCCACTCGCTAAGGAAGCCGTGTTTCGGAGAGGTCCCAGCTTTAACTCGCCCCGAGCTGGTTTTGACATCAGCCTTCTTGTTTTCTGCACCTGGAGTCTTCGTGCAGTAATCCAGGAAGCCGTGGGTAGCCATCACCTCAGTGTATCCCCTCTCGCACCCACAGACGCCACTCTGATGACAGCAGCACCACAATTACAGACGCTCATAACACAAATCCTTTTGTAAAGCAATTTGTCATTTTACACTTTATATTTCAGTAAAAACTGTAATAATGCAGAGTCATAATAATATTAGTAAACTACATAAATATGTACGTTTAAGCGCTGCTTTAATTTAAAAGTAAGCCATATAAAAAGTCCCAAATAACTTAGGATTTTAATTCAAATCTCAAGCTGGTTGTACTACTGTGAATCTGACAGGCAAGTCTGCAATCACTCATTCAAGCTATTGTGTTGTATTTTTAAACCAGCGGAAGAACCTTTTCTTTTCCATCTACAATAACAATGCCTTGTCCTCCAGTCTTACAGGCACATTATGTCAAATAATTAACTCGCCTTCTAAAAATTCTGTAACTGTAAGGCACTTTTTTATACCTTGAATGATATACCAGCTTTTTGCAATCATTGTATATCAGCTGTTCCAAAGGCACATTTTTCCATGCAACTCTTTAAAAATCTACTCAAACTGGACAGACGTATCCTTTCTATCCAGGTTTTTATAGAAGTCCTGGTATACACCATATTTACTTCCATTTAGCATCAAGTAACTAACATAATATGTCACAATGCATTCAACATACATGCTGAATATAAGCACGCTGACAGAATTTTATTACCTGTGTGCAATGGGAAAAGGGTTTGGTGCAGGGGGGGTGACATTGCCTAATGCTTGTGGGTCGGTTTTGCAAAAAGCAGCCTCCTAGAACAGAGAACAAGGAGATACTTATTAACAATTTCCAGGGAGAACTAAATAAATGTAAAGTCACGGATCAGGTGCTCCATACCTTTATTTCTGTTCAAATGCTGAATAATGTCACTCCAGTGTAACCATCAAAGGATATAACGCAAGGACGCTCACACTTGCAGTCCTAATCGCAGCCAGGTAGCGCGCCTTATAGAGACAAGATCGCTTTTCCAAATTATTTGTGGGAAATTTAGCTTCCTATAATCTGCTTTTATTAGCTTATTTATGCTGTTGCAATTATACGTCTTGTTTTGTTCCAACAGGGGTTTTATCACATTTGCATGAATCGGGCGCCTCCTTAGCATTCTAAGGTAGCTAACATTCTGTGTATCTCAGTAGAACAAATTATCAACGAAAATGGAGAAGTAACCATCCATAAACTTAATTTGAATTTGTCATGTTCGGTGACAGTGTTAATTTGCAGCATCTTAAAAAAAGACTGCTGGGTGTTATGAAGTGATCTTAGAAGCATTTTCTGCATGGGAAATACAAGTTCACACCACAATACACACACACACACACACAGAAAAACATACCGGATACGTTGACCCCATCCGAACGTTGACACCAAACAAAACGTTCATTGTCTTTCCATCCACTGGTCTTCCATTCATAGCTGTGGCATTTTCCTTCTATAAATGAGAAGAATGAACATTTAGCATTTAGTGTCACTTTTCAACACATACCTGACAGAATCCTAATAAACAAACTGCTACACAGTGTAAGATCAGAACCACCGATGTAACACATGAATATCGAAAAGTATCTTATTTTCTATTACAGTGCAAATATACTGCATGTATGAAAAAGCCATTTTATTTAGAACACACTGTATCTCACAAATGGGCTGAATGCTCTTCACCAGTCTGAAGAAGCTTACAGACCTTTACAGGGCTGTGTTTCAAAGATCTGTTGTGGGCAGTTGTCCTGATTCTCTAGGACCTGAATGACCACTGCCCTGGATCGTGATCGCTGTCCTGTGCTCTCAAAGCTCCTCCCCTCCACACAGGTCAGCTGACATAAGCTCCATGACGACCACTCCGTCAAATGGCAATCTCCTGTAGAAGAACAGCTGATGAGATAGTTTCTGTATAACCATTAACAACAATTCAAAAATCATTTATTCGCCTGGAATGTATGGCAGTACATAAATGTTACGAATTCTGAAAACACATACAAAACAAAAACTCACTCACAACACAACAGAAGTGAGCTTCAATGAAATAAGACCAACCATTAGGGTTGGGTGGTATATTGAATATTTACAGTATATTGATATATTTTCAAAACAAGATACAGAATGACAGAATACCATTTATGGCAATATATTTTTATTATGTGTTACAATTAGGGCTCTATTAAAGATTTTGAATAGAGACCAAGAGCATTCCTTGCTGGTTGTTGCACAAAATCCCAGAATTCAAAACTAAAATCAAACCATTCAGTTAGTGTCTCAGGGGAGAATTTGGTGGAAGGGAAAAGGACAATGAATCTGTGTTTACTCTTTTTATTTTAAAACTTCAGAGAAAACATTGTGTATCGCTAATTTGCCAGAAATAAGTGTTCTGAATGTCCCGGCCTAATGGAACACACAGAGGAATGCGGGACATGCATTTTCCCAAGTAACAAAGTAAGTGAGATCTACACTACATGGATAAAGTATTGGGACACCCGGTCATTACACTACAAAGAATGGTAGACACATCAATTTCAGTATGGACCTTCTGCATAGTACAAAGAACTGCATGCATGTTTCAGGTTTGTGTGAGTATGTAAGTGTACAATATATGGACAAAAGTATGTGCCTGACCATTACACCAACAGGAACTTTTATGACATCCCATTGTAAATTCATAGGCATCAATATGGAGTTGGTCCCCCCTTTGCTGCTATAATAGCTGCCACTCTTCTGGGAAGGTTTTCCACAAGTTTATGGAGTATGCGTGAATTTTTTTCCCCATTCATCCAGAAGAGCGTTTGTGAGGTCAGACAATGATGTTGGACATGAAGGTCTGGCTTGCAATCTCCATTCTAGTTCATCCCAAAGGCGTTTTATGGGTTGAGGTCAGGGCTCTGTGCAGGCCAGTCAAGTTTTTCCACACCAAACTCACCCATCCATATCTTTATGGGTATTGTTTTGTGCACTGGGGTACAGTCATCCTGGAACAGAAAAGGGCCTTCCCCAAACTGTTCCCATAAAGTTGGAAGCATATAATTGTCCAAAATGTCTTCTTATGCTGAAACATTAAAAGTTCCCTTCACTGGAACTAGGGGGCCTAGCCCACCCTCAGAAAACTAACCCCATACCATTATCCCACCTCCACCACACTTTACAGTTGGCACAGTGCAGTCAGGCAGGAAATAACATAAGAACATAGGAAGTTAACAAATGATCGGTGGCCATTCGGTCCATCAAGCTCATTTGGGGAGAACTCAACTAATAGCTCACAATTGTTAAAATGTTATCTAGCTCACTAGGTAACGTTCTGTGAGCATCCGTCAAACCCAAACTCGTCCATCAGACAGAGAATCATGATTCATCAGTCCACAGAACACAACTCCACTGCTCTAGAGTCCACTCCATCTGACAATTGATGATGTGAGTCTTACAAGCAGCTGCTCGGCCATGGTAACCCATTCCATGAATTTCTCGGCGTACAGATTTTGTGTTGGGGTTAATTCCAAAGGAAGTTGAAATTCTGCAGTTGAAACAGAGTACTGGCAACTTTTATGCACTATGCACCTCAGTACTTGGTGACTCTGTTCTGTTACTTTACATGGTTTGCCACTTCCTGGCTGAGTTGTTGTTGTTACTAAACATTTCCACTTTGCAATATGCACTTACAGATGATCGTGGAATATCCAGCAGGGAAGAGATTTTACAAACTGACTGCAAAGGAGGCATCTGATTAAGAGTTGTGTCCCAATACCTTTGTCTATATAGAGCAAGTATTTTTTTTTTGTTTTGACTATGACTAAGTTTAAATGAGATAATCTGAATAAGATGCTTTTATGTATTTTTAATGACCCAGTTACAGAGCTAGTTATGTAAGCGCAGTAATTGGGTTATTAAAAACATATTAACAGCTTATGGTATTTTTAATGTGAGTTATTTGACAATAATTTTAAACAAAATTAACTAAGTAACAATGATTCATTGGTTTTCCGCTCATCAATTTCCCCGTGAGACTGATTGGTTTGATTTTACCGGTGAACTACAGTAGGATTCTATGTAATGTCATAACTGAAGGTCTCACGTTGCTTACAACCAGGAAGGAATATTATTGGTCTTCATTCATAATCTTTAATAAACCCCTAATTATAATGCAGGACAAAAGTGTATCAATATAAACGGTATTATGTGATCCTATGTCATGTTTTGAAAATGTACTGATCATTGTCCCCCAGAAACCTCCTTTGTGCTGTGGCACAGTTCGGTTGGATTTGTAGCTTCATTTTTTTACAGAGTTTCTGTTCTCTGAATTAGCAGCACATTCACACTTACTGACCACTGCAGTAATGTCACATACACCATTTATTATTTTACATTTATGAACCATATAATTCAGATATAGTTGCAGTACTTTATCCTTCTTATTCAGGCACTTTGTTAAAGTAAGTCGCTTTTTAGCTATTAATTATACACTAAAGTAGTCAGATATCATTTGTGACACGGGCTGTATCATATAATGTGTATAGCATCAGCTGTTACAGTGAATCTTATGGTATTTAGGAATGTGGTTGCTTTAAATTACTGCACATGCTAAGCAATTCCATATAATGATTTAACTCCAAGCTTCACTCTAGTGTGTAATTACCTTTCACTGCCCCCATATAAATGAATACACATACAGCTCTATTGGACTGTTGTCTTAATAAATTGACTTGGTGTTTGCTGCCATGAAGACAACAAAACAGCACTCTACCGGGGCATGGTACTGAGCAGGTCAGCTGGAGTTCCTGTCCGCTGGCTGGCCTATCCTTGTCCTTGCAATTTTCCTCTTCTACAGGTCTGTATGACGAGAGGTCCAGAGGGTCCCCCCAGTGGACCACACACGTCAGGTTTCTCTCTCGAACTCCCTCTCCACACTCGGCACCCTGCATAGGAGAAAAAGCAAATGGCTCAGGGTCACAACAACCCTTAAGTGATATGATTTGGCACTGGAACATTTCTCACTCTGTTTTATTATTAGTGATATTTTTAATTTCTTGGCGGAAACACGGAATGTTTTTAATTCTGTGAGGTGCTCTTTGCAGTATGAATGATTTATCTTATAAGTGCCAATAGCAAAATTATATATAATTTAAAATGTGTATGATGATTTCTCATGAGAAAACTTAGATGATTGTGAGTCTCCGCAGCAACTCTCAGCTTTGTGCTGTGTTTTTTCATCTAGGGGAAGCAGAACAGAGAAAACAGGTATCTCATTGTAATTTTTTTTTGTTTCTTTGTTTACCAAGCTGACTTTGGTTGAGTTTGTGTACACCCACTACTGGGGAACAGCAAATGATACGACACTGAAACCCAAAGTATGAGGAAAACCAACTGAGAGTAGATAAAAAACCATCTAAATACAACGATTTATAGTGACACTTTATTGATCCCCATGGGGAAATGCCCCATCTTTCTGCCCCTATGGGTCACAGCATAGGGGCAGTCGCATTGTGGTGCCCAGAGAGCTGGTGGGTAGGGGCCTTGGTGAAGCAGCCCACTGACATATGACTATTCTGCCTTTGGATCACAGGCATAGAGGCCTAGTCTGCTCAGTCACATGCCACCCTTCAGATAAGCAAACTTTTTCACTAACTCATAATCTAAACCCTGAATATGCTAAATTAAATGCAGCAAAACATGAAACCTTGTACAATTTAACTCATTTCACACTCACGAGTTTGGGTCAATGTAGATTGTACTGTTTGAAATTTAAGTTTAAATTTACATTTTTTTTCTTTTCCCATCAAAACATGAAGCTTGTGCTCATTAGAGACTTATGCGATTCTCTCCACTACAGTCAACCAGTCAAGGAATGACTGCTTTGCAGGTAAAAAAATTGCACCAGCTTTCTTTAAACTGTATACATTTGAAGGTGCGACACTCCCCTTCTGCCATGTACAGGGTGCCTCACATGAAAGTAGCCTGGCATCTTATCAAATAGAATTGATGTGAGGCTACAGTACTTTGAAGTGCGGCACCCCACATAAACCACGTTGTTATTCTTAATTCACTTTTTTATGGAAAGGCAATTTCACCTACAGTTCCGACAAAATAAATGACAGTTAACAAAAATGTAGAGCGATGACCTGAAACAAAAAAGTAAGTGTAATGATATATTAGGATCGGCAGAGGTGCCATTATTCCCAGACATCTGACACCCTGAAAGTCTGTGATATAAAAATCCAGATGCTGGATTTGAAAGTATAATAGGAGTTAACATATTTTGACAAGTGGCGGTGGTTCTTTTTAAATGCAGAGTGGGTTTTGGGCTATCCAAGGAGAGCTTCATTACATTACACAGAAAATGGCAGCAGACTAAAGCTAAAACAATTAACAACAAGATTATGACCAACCAGTCACAGTTTTCAACATGCTTGCAATAGCATGTACACTTCCGTGGCTGAAAATGATCAAGTGTTTACAGATTCAGCTGTTTCGCATCCAGATCACCCAAAGAAGATTACTACATGCAAAGTTAAATTTACAAAGACCAAAACAAGATTCTCAGATCTTCATAGGTCATACCTCCACACGGCATGGAGACCACTTGCCTAGAACCCATTTGTAGCAAGGTCTTATGGGACATGGTTTGGTCTGGGACAGCTGGGATGGGCAGGGGCGTCCTTCTTCATGGGCCTGTTGCAACATGGTCCTAGATCGCACCATCTGACCTACCAAGAGAAAGGTCAGGATACAAGGGAGAAAACAGGATCAGAGCGACAATGATGGAGAAGAATATAATATGGATGGTTATACGTTGTTCCATAGAGACAGGATAGGCAAGAAGGGAGGTGGTGTTGCAGTATACGGAAAAGAAAACTTGTAGGCAGAAGAGCTCACTGATAAATACAAAAAGGACAGTATAGGTAAACCTAGATGCTAAAAACTCAACTGGCCTAATTGTCAGTGTTTGTTATACAGCACCTAATGTAGCTGCAGAAGAAAGCAGAATGTTATACAACGATATCAGGATTATGAGTTATACAAATTATGTCGTGGCTATGGGTGATTTTAATTTACCTGGATACAGTGGGACACAGTCTCTGACTCTTCTGTAAATGAACTTGAGGTGGTGGAATTAGTACAGGATTGGTTTTTTACTCAGTTTGTTAATACCCTTACCAGGGGAGAAGCCCTTCTTGATGTTGTTTTTTTCTAATAACCAGAATTTGGACTGGAAAATTAGAGGTTTTGGAACCACTGGACGGTAGTGATCATAACATAATTAAATTTGAGGTTAATATTAGTGTCTTTTATTAATATTAGTGTCTTTTATTAATGTTAGGAAGGCTAACTTTATTGGTATTAGACTGAAACTAGAAACTGTAAACTGGATGGAGTTAAATAGCAAAACTGGTAAAGAGGCATGCAATTTTTTTAAAAGCACATTGTTGCAAGTGCAGGAGGACTTCATACCCGTTTTCAGCAAAACTAAATCTAGGCAACTAAAGTGGTTTACTATGGAAATTAAGAATAAAGTCAGGAGGAAAAGGGCTCTCTTCCATAAATGGAAAATAACTAATGATTTCAAAATAAAGCAGGAGCATCTAAGTCTACAGGTTGAGTTAAAAAAATAACATCAGACTCACTAAGAGGAATGTAGAAAGGAAGTTGTATTGGAGGTTAAGAATGACATTAAAAGTTTCTTCCAATGTTTCAATTTCCAATTCTAAAACCTGAAATCACTAATTTCCAGGGTAGTAAGGGCCTTATAATTGAAAATGAAATTGATTGAGTAAATAAGTTTAATGATTATTTTACATGGGTGTTCAGAGTAGAGAACACAAGCAACTTACCACGATTTAGGACAAATAGTGTTGTCTATGACCAATATATGTACAACTATGGCTCATGTGGTACAAAGCCTAGCTAAGCTCTAAATAAACAAATATCAGGGCCCTGATAGCATCTTACCTATAGTTTTAAAAGAGATGAGGGATTTTATCATCCATCCATTTTCCAACTTATCCACTTATCCTTTGAGGTTGCAGGGGGTCCACAGCCTATCTTAGAAGCTATGGGAACAACCCAGGAGGGGGGGGGGCGGCAGCCCATTGTACAGTACACATGCAGATTTTAGTAATTCCAATCAGCATGTCTTTGGAATGTGGGGATGACACAGGGAGAACATGCAAACTCCACGCACATGGAACCCAAGCGGACTTGAACCCAGGTCCCAGCCACCACACCATCATGTCGCCCCAAGATCTTATCAGTCACCCTTTAACTTTACTTTCTCAGAAATCCTTATCTGCGGGTGCGGTACCTTCAGATTGGAAGCATGCTGATATAACACCCATATTAAAAAAGGGGATAGAAGTAATCCAGCAAACTATAGGCCAATCAGTGTAACTTGCATAACTGGAAAAGAAATGGAAGCTGTATTCCAGATGAAAATGGTAGATTACCTGGATTCAAATAATATTCTGAGGGATAGCCAGCATGGATTTAGGAGAGGTAGATCCTGTTTAACTAATGTACTTGAGTTCATTGAGGAACCTAAAAGAGAAATTGATCACAAAAAGGCCTACGATATTATCTGCTTAGATTTCCAGAATGCCTTTGATGTTGTTCCATACAAATGGTTCCTGCTTAAGCTCAAAGCTGCAGAGATTTTAGTAACTGTAGCAGCTTGGATTGAAAACTGGTTAACAGACAGGAAGCAGCGGGTAGTTCTTAAAAGCACAATGTCACAGTGGGCCTACATTCATAGTTGGGTACCACAGGGTTAAATTTTAGGACCATTATTGTTCCTAATTTACATTGATAATGACATTATTACATATAGTAAACTGGTTAAATTTGCAGACGACACCAAGGTGGGCGGTGTAGCTGCTAAAAGAAACTAGCAGCACAGAGGCTACAACGAGATCTTGATGTAATTAGTGACGGGGCTGATACCTGCCAGCTGAAATTCAGCGAGGATAAATGTAAGGTAATTCATGCAGGGAGCAGAAATATAAAATACAGGTATAGATATTTTATGGGTTTCACTGAAATAAAGGTAGCCGATTATGAGAAAGTTCTCAGTGTGTATGTTGATGTTTCTATGTCCCAACTCTCGCCAGTGTGGGGAAGTCAAGGGAGGTGATGCTAAGATTATACAATTCCTTGGTAAGACCCCACCTTGAATATTGCCTGCAGGTTAGGTCACCATACAGTCACAACATCCAGTTTTGGTAAGCCTGTGCCCACCGTAGCCTGCTGCTGTAGCCCATTTGCTTCAAGGTTCAACATATTGTGCATACATAGATGGTCTTCTGCATACATTGGGTGTAATAAGTAGTTATTTGAGTTACTGTTGCCTTTCTATCAGCTTGAACCAATCTAACCATTCTTCTCTGACATCTGCCATCAACAAGGCATTTATGCCCAGAGAACTACTACTCACTGGATGATTTTTCTTTTTTGGCTTATTTTCTGTAAACCCTAGTTTATTCATGAAAACCCCAGTAGATCAGCAGTTTCTAAAATACGCATACCAGCCCATCTGGCACCAACAACGACGCCGTGTTCAAAGTCACTTACTGTAAATCAAAAAACCTTTCCTCCCCATTCTGGTGTTTGATGTGAACATTACCAGAAGCTCCTTACCAGTATCTGCAAGATTTTGTACATTGTGCTGCTGACATATGATTGACCGATTTTATATTTGATTCAATGAGAAGAAGTGTCCAGTAAACTTATTTGTGCGTACAAAGGACACATATTATCATAGAACCGAGCGGAAAATTCAGTATTCTAGTCTTCAATTAATCAATATCTTAATTACTGAATTACTGATGCTTAGAGGCCCTGGAGGAACAGTCTAGGGCTGTCAACGAATGAGGAGGAAATATAGACCTTTGTTAGAGTCATAAAGACACAACTGTCAATTAGGAGCCCCATACACAGAGGGGAAAACAAATTCGTAATGTTGCTCTCCTGACTCAACTTTAAAATCTTCTAAATATTGGAATAGCATCTTTTTTTCTGAATTTTAATTTTGTTTATGTTCAGCTCTGATTTCTAATTAACAGCATGACAGTGACTCCAGGGGAAACTTCCGGCATATTGATAGGAGTCTCTGAGGGGAGAACACAAGCCGCCGCTAAATGAAGACTAATGAAGACTGTCCAGTGTTTCTCATTAACCAGCTGACAGTCTGATTTGCTTGGAAGACTGGAGGGACTTCAGAGACAACAAAATACACCAAGGTTAAATACTAGGCTCTCATGAAATAATGATGTGGCTTAACCCAACAAATGCACTGAGGCTAAATTCCAAGCTCTTCTTAGATACCATGAAATAATTATATGGCTTAGCTTGTATCCTGTTGAGCATCACAGAAAAAAACATTATTAGCGTACATCCTGATGTTATCACTGAGTTTCATTTTGAAGATGGCCACAGCAATTCACCAGGCAGCCTTGTAGCCTCATAGGTTCCTCTTGAATTATAGCATGACCAAAGGTCACATGAACAGACTTAAACCTCCTTATAGTGTTCAGAATGACTGTAAATTGACTGTTGTGTTTGTATGTGTTTCAGGCTGTTCCTTAACTTCCTGGACAATCAGTTATTCTGAACTGACGGACAGATTGCATTTGCAAATAAAACAACATTTATATATATTTTCTCCAAGATGTGACCTCGCTTGGACAAACACACCTTTGAATAATGACCACATGTAATATATGAAAAAAACTTGATTGCCCCAGATACCGATCAACTTCCAGCTTTTCTGCTATTCTGTGTGCATAGGCAGTTAGCACTGCTGCACGAGGAGACATCAACGACCACGCATGGCGGGAACCTCATTTATAAAGGCAGCAGAAATGATTAAGGAGTGCGTTATCAGCCTGGGGAGGAAACTGGAGACATCATTACTGGAAAATAACATGTCACACCCCAGAAAGCGCCACATACAATAGCCTGGGTTGTAGAGAAAACAAACTTTGTAGTGTAGGTGTACACCAAGACAGATTTAATTACATATGAACACCTTAACGGTATTTTTGCTAAGCAGAAACATTTATGCATAAAATTTATGCATAAAAGTTCTCATGTTTCAGGTGAATTTGAGTGAAATATACATTTGTTAAATTTTGTCAAAACATTTTCTTTTGCTTTACTTTGTTTTGTAGTCCCAGGTCAATTCTCTTTTTCAGTTAGTCTCTTTTGCATGGTTAACCCAGAAGTTGCTTAATACATGCTAGAGCAGGTACAGCTATCAGTGAATGCTGTGACATTTCTATGCTGATGCAAACCGTCTCTCCATTAAACTGTTCACTAAAATAACTTATAATCCTTTGCAACATATGTCTGGAGCTCCAATGGTGGAAAGAACATAAGTAATACATTTTTGAAGAGTGGAGGTGTGGGCTGCAATCTGATGAATCATCCCGTAAAAACACGCCATGGAACTCTTCACCTTAAAGCTGCCAAGCTCTGAAACCCAACATTTTCTGAAGTTTCACAAGGATGAATTCATTCACAAACATTGCTCTTACCTTGCAATTTATTAACTCCCTGGTACTAGGGATATTTCTCAGAACTGTTCCAAAACCCTCATGACTGTCATCAGGGGGTAGAACATTGGGCAGATTCCACAACCAGGACCCCCACAGACTAAGAAGAGGGTAAAACCATCCTCTACCAACCAATGACGTCAATGGCATGTTTGAGGAGCATAGCTAATCTTCACAGCAGTGTCAATATTCAGCCACTCCAAAAACTACCAAGACCAAACAAGGAGGTCACCAAAACATTGACCAAGCAAGTGTGATGTAGGTTTTCTGAAAATCTGCTATGTAATATTTCAACCAAATGATACCCGCTGTCACGGTTCGTGGCGGACAAGCAGGTACGGAGGCACGAGCCACAGGGTTGACGGGATGAAAAGGGTTTATTGTCAGGAGACACAGCAGACAGGCACGAATAACCATGACACTACGACAATGACCGACGCAAGACTCAGGAAGACGGGGACTG
>JAABNX020000001.1:47899082-47921932 GCA_015163995.2 Mormyrus lacerda | reverse complement strand
ACTGCTCTCTCCTGAAACAGAGAGCAATGAACCGTACATCATGTTGAGTTCGGGCACCAGGGACTGTGTGTCAGTAACGATCCTGTCCTCCGCTTCCTACCACAATCCTCCTATTTCAGTCCACTAATTAATTTCAATCTGCAGGGCTAACATATAGGTTAACAACCTTATTATGTCATTTATTATTCTGAACTATCCTATATCAATTTCATTCCATTAAAACTGCAGCAAAAAAGTAAAAAAAAAAAAATACCAGCAACAAGTATGATGAGAAGTTTTCCATTTTCATTCAAGAGACTCCGGAAAAATGAGATTGTAGCAGCAGGATCAGTGACATAATACAGCATCTGGGGGGGAGGAATGGATTGTATGAGTTAACAATCAAAATCTACATCACAGGAGAGCAGCTTTTCAGGCAAATAAGACAACAGTGACAATAAGTATCAGTGGATGTGTCAGTCAGCAGGAACCCGAGTGTGTAAAATGGTGACAGGAAACTCTAAATGCAACCTGTTAATGACGTCAACAGTGAGGACGATGTGTGCAGAGTCACACACAAATACAGAATCAAAGGTCTCTTTTTCTGTTATACACAAGGAATATGTGGAATTTGCAGTATACATCTTATTCAAATATGAAAATAAAATCCACTTGGTCATAACTGGCACTTAGAAAGGCAATATGCAATGCGTCACAGTGCTGTTGGGTAGGTTCGCAAGACGTCTTTGCATTAAAAGAAGTGTGTATGACATTCATCTGCCTGTTGTATGTGGACTGGGACTGGTTGATCTGGCTTTGTCAAGTGTACTTCACTTTGGATAAATAACTGTCAATGTAAAATATTAAAAACATATGTGACACTGGGTCAGAGCTTCAAACTGTCATTTGCGACCTACTGACATGCTCAGATGATGACGTCATCGTGGGACAGCTCC
Source organism: Mormyrus lacerda (assembly GCA_015163995.2). Classification (NCBI taxonomy): domain Eukaryota; kingdom Metazoa; phylum Chordata; class Actinopteri; order Osteoglossiformes; family Mormyridae; genus Mormyrus; species Mormyrus lacerda. The sequence goes on along the minus strand of JAABNX020000001.1, from coordinate 47,920,997 downwards.
AAGAATCAGTCCCAGTTACAGTGAGTATTTGTGGTGCCATTCAGTTAGGTGTAACCCCTTTGGTTATAGCAACTGGAATACTTCTGCATGCATTCCACCTGGAGGTGCCCTTGGTCTGAAAAAGCACCTTTAAGTGCTTTTCAGTAGCACTTGTACTATTGCAACTGATTGAACTTGATATTACTCTTAATCTATTCATATCGGTGAGCATTTAATGAAAAATGAAGCCCTTGCTCATGCTTACAACAGCAGGGCAAATCCTGTGACTTGAAGTCATCAACTTTAGGCTACAAGCTCTCAAAATTACACTGTCCATATGTTGAATGAAGTTTCACTCCTCACACACCTATTAACACAATAAAGCAAACTGCAGACGTGTTCACCTGAATCATATGAATGAAGTCTAATTTCTTCTCTGACTGTCTGTCTCTCCAGTGCTTCTCAAACTCAGAGGCAGTCATGTGATTCCATGTGAAGTTTATGTTTTCTAAGGTGGGGGTTCTCAACAGAAGTTCTGTACAAGACAAAATAACATTTTATACCTGGTACTATGTATTTTGATGATTCATTCAGTTAAATACATTAAAGAATATGTATTTGACTAAACTCAGAAATGCAGGATATGAATGTGAGTATGTGAAGTCCTAGTACCCTTGCATTTCTCCAGCATCGGCTCGCTGGGTTCCACCATGTCACAGCCCACCTTCACATCTGGTAAAACCTTACGCAGCTGTGAAAGTATCTCCAGGTCCACCTCTCCTGCAAGACCGAAACACAGATTCAACTATGGAGCCCAGATATTCCCTGTGGATGTCGTCCATTAATGCCTTTTCCATGGATTTAGTAATATTGAGATGGTAGCTCCTTCTATAGCGTTCATCCTAGCTGGATCCTGGAGGGCAGGCATAGCTACTCTTCATGTCAGTAACTGAAGGCTGACCAAATGGCGGAGAACCTTTTGCTATTCCTGGGACAGCATCACGCAATGAAAAATTCATGCTGATTGTCCATGGATATTAATCTTAAGTGCTTTGAGGAACAACATTTAAAGTTATTCTTCCAATACCTTTGTGCTAGACAGTGATAAATGTTACACAAAAAACCCTGAAGTTCCCCCATTAACCTTTCAACTTTTTTTCACATGGACATGAGTGAGGTTTACGGAACCCACACTGAAGCTATATGGGGAAAGATAAACCAACTTCAATCAAAGGTCAACCTAGAAAATCACAGTCACCATTAACATATAAAAACTTAGAGCCTACCTAAAGGTACTGAGTGTAATTTCTTTGCATCATGTTGCTGGCATGGGTGGGCTTTCACCCTGACTACCCACAACAGGAGATAGAAAGACCCAACCAATCACTAGTTCCAGTATCAGATCCAAAAGGACCTCCTCAGAGTACACCAGTGAAGTCCCTTTATCCTGACAGAGAGGACATTCTGCATTCTGCACTAAAGGTAGGCAGCACAGCATATAAAGGATCCCATCTCTATTTCGATGCTGACCTTTTTGTTGACGTTCTCCAGAGGTGCTGAGAATTTGACACGAAAGCAAAACTACCGGCCAACTCGTTTTGTGATTTGCCTACTCCGCCAAACTTTACCGACAGAAAGGAAAGATTCTGCAAACATTCGTCATTGATCCCTCTTGGATCATTTGGAACTGAAAAAAGATTTTGTTGGCTACCTGTAGGTCTATTCCTCATCACACACATCTAACAAAAGGGGTTGTGCCATTCTAATAAGAAAATTTCTTAACATGTTCTATTTATGGACAAGCTTACAATTCTAAATCTGTATTAAATACAGATTTTATAGACTCTGTATGCCACAGTTCATGTCTCAAAATCAATACTGCCAAGATGTTGGCTTTCTTGCCAGTGACTTCAACTGTGTGATAGATAACAAACTGGACAAATCCTCACAGGCCCCAGCCTCAAACCCAAGTCTTCTCATGCTTTGGAAATTATATGAAGAGATTCTGGCTTGATAGATACAGTATTTAGAGAGAATTTAACCCTAAAATTAGGGACTACACATTCTATTCCCATCCATATAATTCATGCTCAAGACTTGATTATTTTTTTATACCTTCATCTATTGTACACAAGATAAAAATGTACAAAATTGGCTGTATAACTCAAGGTGAGGATCTGGGATGCTGAATGATGATGCTAGTGTGGCTTGCTAACAACAAAGGGATATTATAAGCAGAATAAACGAGGCACAAAAGGTACCACAAGGGGTAAACATAAGAGGGAAGGTAACAAACTAAACAAAGGCCAGAACTAAAGCACAAGGAAGCAGAGGAGAAATAGAATGACTTGAAACATAGTGTACATACAAGTAACACACAGGAACAAGCACATAGTGTTAACAATGACTGACAAAGGAACAGGACATGGGCAGGCACTTACACACATATAATGAGATTTCAACAAGATGTATGTTATTTTCAATATTATTACATACAGTACAAGCGACGAGGAGCTACAGGGAACATGTGAGGGTTGTTAACAGGCAGTAAGGACTTGGGAATCAATCCCAGCGAGGTACAAAGTACATAAATGGAACAGGTCATAATCAACAAACAAAGAAACAAAAAGTCTATTAATGACAGATGGAAAGTACACTTCTCAGGGGCCTGTTTTGCCTATTCAGTCAAGCCACGACCCAGGGAAGAAGGGGAAAACAATAGCAGTTAAGAAAGGTGCAAAAGTTCAAAGGAATGAGCGGGGCCATGTGTTGGCGAGGTGGCTGGGGAGTTAGGTGCTTCTGAGCTTGGTACTGAGTTCATAGCTTCTTCAAAGCCGTGAATTTGAGGCTCAGCGGAGACAGTCATCTTCTGTGCCTGGAACGTGGAACTCTGGCGAGATGGCCCCTTCTGGGCCGGGAAGGAGCTCAAACAACTTAGAGGGGGTTTGCTGACCCTTTGATGGCCCCAGGTCTCAGCACTGGAATCAGTTGTGTAACTCTCTGTATGTGAGGGATGCTAGTCTTCTTTTTGACCTGGAACCCTGTCCCAACCTGTGCCTGATCTTGTCTAAGTGCAGCTTCCTTCAGCCGTCAGTTAGGTTCCTCTGCCACATTGTTTGTGAGTTGGGCATTACCACAACCCTCAAGAAGGTGAAGGACTGGCTGGGAGATCCCAGCACCGGGGGGACTCCCTGAAATAGTTGTCCATCCCAGAGTCCCTCGATGGAGCTGTGCTGCGGAGTATCCGGGGACATCCGGGGGTGGGCCACTTCAACATGAACAATACTCTACACTGGTTGTTCCAGTGCTTTTACATGCCTGGCTGCCACCTGGATGTAGAGCTCTTTGTCCATTGCTGCAATGCTGCACCACCTTCAAAGGTCCACACCAGTGCTCACGAGGCCTACTACACCCCTTGCAATCCGGTAGACCCATGGAACAACTGGAAGTGGACATCCTGGGCCAATTCCCTACCACTGGCTCTGGCAACCTCTACATCCTCCTGGCCATGGAATACTTCACTAAGTGGCCCGAGGTATGTGCAGTGCAGTCAAAGTGGACCCTCATTCTGCAGCTCACCCTATTCACCAGCAAGCACCATCGCCACAGGGACCAGCATCAGCCCATAGGCCTGCAGGATATTAGTGCCTCCTTCTCTGCCACTGGGACTAAGGTGGGTAAAGGTGATATGGTCATGGGACGGCTGATACTTGAGAGCTGCGTAGTGCTGGGCATTTCCTGGTGGGTAGACTATGCATTGTTTTAAAGTGCGTTCTGGGCGCCAGAGGGCTAAGCCTGTCTGTAATGCGTCAGCTAATTTGTGCTCCGTATTGTGCGACACTCCACATTGGCTGGCTTCCAGTTACAGTTATCTTTCTTTTTGTGTTAAATAGCTTGCATTTGAAAAATCCCCATCAACCGTGCCTGTGTACATGTTTATCTTTCGTGTGTTTGTTAGAGTACTCTCCTGCCATGTGGAAATGTTAATAAAATGCATGCCCCCCTGCATTTTTCCCAGTCTGTGTAGTGAGATTTATCTTGTTTGTTTGTTGTACTGCATCCTTTTAAGGACTACCTTGTAAAAAGTGCTTACTTGAGCCTAGACTGCCTGCCTGCCTCCTGAGGTCTTCACTGCTAGAGCACCACAATGTGAATTATATCTATTGATTAATCTAAAATGTTCATATTTACAATTATTTTCTCATCTTGAGAGAAGTCTCATACCTGTACCACTCCCAACGGATATAACATTGAATGCAGTCTTGCCATCGCCAATGCTGCAAAAGATATACAATCTTTGTTAGAAAGTGGACTTACAGTAAGTGGTACTTTTATAATGCTGATAAGCTTGTCAAGTCAAACAGCTGACATAACAATAAGTGCTCATTTAATCTGATAATATTTATAATGACATATACTCTCACTTAAGGACTTCCGAAATTCATTATTATTGGTAACATCGATCACTGTACTAATCGCTGCAGCTATGCAGAACTGCAATAGAGATTTCTGTATGTTTTTCCTATGTCTGTTATTACATTCTTTATCTTACCATTTTATTTATTTGGTTCGTAAAAATAATTTTCCTAAAAATATTTAACATACCAAACATTTTACAATAGAAATTTACGCTTGACAAAAGCGGGTATTGTTTTAACATTTACCGTGCGAGGACATCAGGAAGGCACTCATGAATGAATGTACGCATAGCCTGATGCTCCGATGACAGATCAAGGAACAACCGGAAGGACTTGTGGTACCTTTTGTAGTCAAATGCAAGGAACTTCATACCTAAAGTAATTTTACACTGCTGTTAATTTTTTTTTATAATATATTTAATAAACAAATGCAATTTATACATACTACATCAACTAACCGTCTAAGTAATATGATCAGAGCTACCATACACAAATCGAAAAAAAAAAACACTGAAATAAAATATCAAGTACAAATATACGAACTGATTAAAGAAATTGAATTTTTAATGTGTTCATGAGGCAATGCTAAAATGTTTAATGCACATTTGCGGGATAATAACACGAATTACATCAACATAAATTAAACTATCAGTGCCAGCCAATATAGTTCAACGCAATAATAATTTAAGTGTTAGTGTTTTCACTTACTTTTTAACACTGGCGCAATGCACAGCTAGGTTGCACCTGAAGATTTCCCCTGTTAATTTAGTGGCAGATCACGGTCATCAGGATTACAAAAGGCTATTTATTTAATTACTTACTCTGACGGAGCCGGATTCAGAGGATAATTGAGTCTTGCCAAATTACACATGGTAGATATGAGTGCGAACAGTAAATAGTCACTTACCTCTCTGTTTTGGTCGACCTAAAGATGCGTTTGAAGGAGGACGCTTTGCTTAAGAAATCCTAACCCCTCCCTCTGTAGTTTGCGATAACTGTTCCTTAAAGACGCAGCCGCGCTCCTTCAGAAAAGACCAGTGCTTATATTAACAAAAATTAACACATAGAATATTAAGGCGTTGCTTAATATTCATAAACCTACCTCTCTTGCTACCATCAACTCATTCAAGTAAACTAGGTTTAATTGAATGATTTGGCTAATAAATTATTAAAATGAAAACCATGTTTTCCAAACTGACGGAGACTGTAATAATCTGTAGGACAGCTGCAGATCAAGAGTGGGCTTTAAATGGATGAATTTAAGGTGAGCTCATCACCCTGCGTGAGATCCTAACTACGGTGATGACCTTCATGCACAGCATATGCAGGTGAGGCAGATGGACAGGTATAGCTATACGTGTATTACAGCTTTACGAGTTTTCAGCCAAATCAATCAGCACCAGATAAAACGATAGGTGACAAAATTTTCACAGGAGTACTTTGACATTTAAGCCTGAAACATTGACTGACGTATATCATCATTACAAATGTTATCATTTTGACAGTACGTTTTGATTTATCTTGTCTTCTGACTAAATTACATTTTACTTTTAGTCACTTGTTACTGATTTAATTATTGTTAGTTTTAATTTTAGTCCAGAAAATATTCATTTTAGTTGAGAAAAAGTCATTTGGTTAAAGTCAGATAAAAGTAAATTAGTCAAAATCCAGTTCTCTTGTTCATCGTATGAATATGCACAGAATATAGTGTACCTCTAAGCTATTACACTAACATGTAGACTAATGAGCTAGACCACATGCAGTGAAGCTAGACCACATGCAGTGATTACTGAAAATGAAATGAAGAGTGGGTGTAGATAGGATTTACTGCAATAGATCTGGTAATTGCAGCTCTAGTCTGTCATCACAGCTTTCTAGCCTTCAGCAATGCCTTAGTTCTGCTGCAATGCGATTTCACTAGAAAAGGCTGGACCAAGCAGCACTCATTTAGTCTTCATCACAGAAAAAGACAAAGTCTTTCAACAGAAGGAAAAAACAAAACCTTCCAGCAAATCTAACCATTTTTAATGCAAAAAAATGCATCTTTCATACAGCAAAATTATGTGGCGGCAAATGTATTTTCTCTTTCAAAAACTGTGACAGTTCATTTTACGGAAAGAACTTCTGTTCCAATATGACCTTTGATATGTTGCGCTTGCCGTGAGTGAAGTTACGTGTGACACTAAAGACTCTTTCTGTGAAAGCCTGGGAAGCTGGTCTAGATATAGAGCAAAAGGTACACAGTGTAACTTTGTGCAAGCCAAGAGTCTGTGCCCGTCTCATTGCTCACAGGTTGTGATAGCTCCTCTTTTTACTTCTTGATTTGCTGTTTGACATTTGTTGGAGCCCCCTGTCTTGAATGTTTTCTATGTGCTTAGACAGAAACCAAAATTCTGTTTGCCTTGATGTTACTGCTTCAGGTTCTTTGGCTTTACTCTCATGTGCAACACTGTCAGACCGATCACCCATCTGTGAGTCTGAATCTGGCAGGATATGCTTAACCTCATACTCCTCTGCTTCTTTCAGCAGGGGTGGAGAAGTCATGCAGCTGCTAGAAGGAGACAGAAGTTATCCTTGTTTGTATCCAAAAAGCAGCCAAAGCACTGATTCATATTGATTTTCAATTTTTGGACAAGGGTTTCGTAATAACTTGTAAAGAGAAAAACACCGGAAATAACAAAATCCTGTGTATCCTCGTGTTTGTTGCGACAGGCTTGCGGGCGAGCGAGGAAGCAGGTGAGCGAGCGGTAAATGCAGGAAAACGGGGTTATTAGAGGCAGACAGCACGAACCAGGAGCACACGGCAACGAACATTAATGACTGATCTCGGGAATACTGACTCAGACGCGCAATAAATACGCAGGACAGGCTGAACATAACAGGCAACAGGTCATAACAATCAGGAATTAACATGAGATAACGAGAAGGGCGTGGCACACAGGAGGATCGGACGAGCAGGTCATGACAGTTTTGGCTTCTTTTTCATTATTAAGCACGTTTCCCGCAATCGCATGCTGCAATTCTCTAACACACAGCAGTGCCAGACATGACTGTCTTCTCTACATGTGTTGATGTGGTGCAGTATCATCACCGCTGTATTCTTTACTCACATTTTAAGTTATTCCTATATTTGCGGTCACGCAAGAGTGCAAGTACGGACCTTACTATCGAGGTATCGGTTCTTGTGACATCCCTACTATCGACACACCTAAAATAACCCAATGCGTTTGACACATTAGTCTTAGCGTGGTGGACGAGAGCCATATGCACCGGCATTGGCATCAGGCAAGTCGCCACCTGGATAACGTTACATACCTTGGCATGAATCTCAGGGTGACGCGTCTCTAGATGCCTCTTCAGGTTTGTGGTGTTCCTTCCTGTGTGCTTCATTCCACACGGGTTACACTGAGATTTATTTTCATCAGCGTTAGTTAGTCTGTATGTCTGACCACTTTTTCTGCCCCAGAATCACGTCGGCAGGATTTGCTCCTGAGAAATATCACAAACAGATCTATGGTACAAGTAAAGACAATGATGAAGGGGTGTCCCCCTCTAGTGACACATGTTTGGAATGTTCAGGATATTAACCATCCATCCATTTTTGTAACCGTTTATCCTGTTGAAGGTCATTGGGGGGCAGTGCCTATCATGGAGGAAACCCCATGATGACACGGGGAGAACATAGTGGCTACTTGAACCCTGATCCCTAAGGTGTGAGATTGCAGTGCTTACCACTGCAGCACTGTGTCACCCTCCGGAGGTTAACGTGGTTGTAATATTGGTATATGTGCCCTGGAGCTCCTCTAGCAGAGCACCAGATCTGATCAGTGATACCAAATACATTTGGGAAAACAGGGACAGTGTGGACACCGTGCTTTTTATTATTAAATTACTAGCATTGGTATTATTATTGTATCATTTCCATCTATACATTTTCTGAAACCACTTGTCCTATTTAAGGTCAGGGAGGGTCCAGAGCCTAGGGGCACAAGGCGGGGAACAACCTAGGCCCACCCATTGTAGGGGACACTCACACACACGGACAATCCGGTGACGAAAATAGATCGTAGTATAAGCCATGTGGAATGACGCCCACAGGAAAGAACACCACAAACCTGAAGAGGCATCTAGAGATCCGTGCCAAGGTTTGTAACCTTATCTAGGTGGCGACTTGCCCGACGCCTGTAAGGTGTTGTGATCCAAACTGCCCCCCCCCCTGCCATGGACTCCCTCCCCTGACGTCACTGCTACAGAGAACGGTGGAAATGCGCTGACTTCTGATCTCTTTTGGAGTTTGGTTCAATGTCGTATCATTTCCAGGTGTGACGATGCCGGGTATGAAGCTCATCGCTGCATTATGTAAGACAGAAAAGGAAAAATACTGCAGCAGGCAGTTTGACTTCAACAAAATGTCAAACATATTAGACGGACAGACAGAGACGACTTTACTAATCCCCGGAGGGAAATTAAGTTCTCATAGCAGCCAGGTACATTTAAATGTACATTATTCAAGTACATGAATCGCTTCTTGTCACTGAAGGTGACTATATTTGCACAAACAAGCGTTGTCGAAAAGAATAGCATCACTGTCTCATCTGAATGAAAAAGTAGTAACTGTCACATTTGCAATGTCCTACAGGAGGATATTAATCTTAGCTTCAGGTTTGATTGCAAAATACCATATTAAACAAGTGATGTGAGTTTTTTTAGTCTGCTTAAGGCAAGAAAAATAAAGTTACAGCAAGCAGTCCCTTCTGCCACGTTAGAGGAGTCAATCCGTGGTAGGGGACCAGTTTAGAGCACAACAGCTGCGGCACATTTATTTACCGTGGTAATGTGTGGCTCCAGGGGCACTCGTGCCCGTTATTGGGAATTAACGCAAGACTCCTGTTCACGTGCACGAGAACCCCGAGCATTTCACCTACTGTAATTATTTCACCTTTTTCATATAACTTCAGGTGACTTATCATGAATAGAAATAATAATCACATAAAGATTTCATAGCAGGCAGGTCACACTTTCTGATAGCTGCCGTCAATTTTTTCTTAGCCCATAAAAATTCCAGGAAAAAGCAGTAAAACAGCATTTAAAAAGATTTCAGGTGACATAAAAAAATGGTTATGAATTATCACTTCATACCTGCACTTAATGGTTCCCATTCCTTTTGAAGGTCAATTGATTTCATTCTCTGATTCATGAGAAACCGTTGGATTAGTTGACGGTCGTCTCTGGCATTAAAAAGTTGCTTTCACCTTCTGCCTGGCTGGATTCTGGTCATTCCATTTGTCTCCTGCTTCACCTTTTACTTACTGTATGTACTGCTGTCTTAGAAACCTTGAGGCTGGAATCAGCCTGTTGTACAGTTTAGCCTTCTGCCAGCAGAACCAGAATTAAACCAGGATTTAGCAATGCAGATTTGTTTAAAAATATAAAGTGGTCTCTTCATTTTTTCCATGGCTGTTTATTGATACAAATATTTCATGCCTCCAAGACTGGCCTAGTCAAGTGAACACTTGTTATATACACTGACAAATTTAGGGTATGACAGCACAGGTTTCTTGTCTATTTCAAGAAGCATATTTATTCGATTAACAGTTGTTGCAAGATTTTCATTGACCTACGTATTAGGCATCAATACTTAATATGGTTCAAAAAGCATAGTAAAAGCTTTCAGATACTTTATATATCCACCTTGCTTTTAATCTGATTTACAGGCATTTGTGTTGCTTTTTGCTGTTTCTATGGGAATTTAATGAAAGGACACTTTTGGTATAATCTTACACTCATTCAGGAGACACTTCTGTCCAAAGCAACATAAATACAAACAAGGATCAGAGAACAGAGTCAGTTTCCCTGGAGAAATCGAGGTCTTGCCCAAGGGTTCAAGGTTCAACAGTACAGTAATGTTAACTAACTAGCTAGTTATCTGTGAGCTAAGTAAGGTATAAGATATTTTCTAATAATTATCATGGAATAAACCATGTCAGGTTGACACTGAGGTGCCGCCAAGTTCACTGGTTCACTAGATATTCATGTGCTGAAAATTCTGTCAACAGCAATAAATATTTACAATAATGTCTAGTATTTATCAAGTGATTATATTTATTAATGATGCATATCCATTAAAGATAGTGTTAATATGCATTAAATAACTGATGATTAATTAACAACCCAGTAAATGGGTGTATTAACCCAGTGCTGAATTGTAACAACCCAGCATCATGGTTAAATTGCACAGGTCAAGAGGCTAGCTCACAATAACCTAGCTCTGGGTTGCTAGTTAACCGAGTTTGGGTTAACCCAGAAGTTTTCAGAGTGTGAAGAATGTTCAAAACGTGAAAATAATGAACCGCGAAATAGCTCAAATTATTATCAGGCTGCGCAATTTCTTACTTTTTCCTAGTTGTAATTGAGTTGGTTACATGGCAGATGGCAGAATAACTTGGCCTCCCTTCCTACCAGCAATCAACTAACGCAACCTGCGAAAGGAACACTACGGAAGACAGAACAGTTACAGTCGTACCTCAGAACTCGAATTTAATCCGTTCAGCACTCGGGTTCGAATCCTAAAAAGTTTGAGTCCTGATCGAATTTCCCAATAAATTGGTTCCCAGGCCCAAAAAAATTACACCTATGTTTTTTTTGGCATTCAAACACAAAATAAACAGGATAAAACAGGAAGAGCATATACTAAACACATCTAAGCACATTTATCCAAACAGTAAAATGTAAAGTAAGAAAATAAACGCTGTGCGTAACATTTTTTTCTTAATGGCTTCCAAAACGATGAAGAATGTACCCCAACACTACCCCAAGCCATGCCCCAACACTGCGGCAACACTAGACTATGCCATGCGGTTAATTGTTTATTTTTATTATTACTCTGTATTCGTTAATTTGTTTGTAAATCGCTTTTTGTTGTTTAACTTTTAGGTTGTAACATTTGTACAACTATTGCATAACTTTTTGGTGAGCAATGGTCAAAAAAAGCTTATCAGCAACAAACTGCTATCACAGGGAATGTAAGGCTGAGACTGAAGCGTTACCCTTTGTTTCCACTGAGAGATGTGTCGCGTGACTCATTTCCCCGTGTGTACTACTAATCTTATAGGTCGGCGTTCACGGTTCGACTTCTGAGATTCAATAGATCATTATTCTTTTCCCAAAAATATTGTGGCAAAAATCAAATCATAATATTGGGTATCACGAATTGAACTGAATCGTAAATTGGGTGAATCCTTACATGCCCAACTCCAGGCAGTACAAATAACAGGTCTGAGGAAGACAAATCTTCAGGTTATTTTTAAGCACCGTGTGGTCAAAAATATTGATGATAAACTAAAGTTTTATGGCTGGTAAAACAAAGGCATTCAAATCTTCTCACAAAAGAAAAGCCACAAAGTATCAGGGCTGGAACAATTAGACTGGAGAACAGTTCTTTTCTTGAAGCTGATTAGACTTATAAACTCTGCCATACACTAGATGTTTTTTTTTTTTTTTTTAATATATGCAGTAGCAGATCAAACTAGACTCTTTTTCATGTGCAATAAATGTGATTATTTATTTTATTAAGAATAATAAATGCAGTAGTGTTAGTGTTATGAGTATACTGTAAATATAAGCTCTTTTTACGCTTCCCCTGAGCTGGCTGTAAAAGGCAGCCACCCGTTGTGCAGCCCAGGGCGCTGGGGGTTAAAGGCCTCACTCACGAACCTGCAGATATGCCTGGGCAAGGCTTGAATTGGTGAATTTCTGATCACAGGCACAGAGGCTTAGGTCAGTGAGCCAAACACCGTTAACATTATTAATATTCATCTGTACTTTTAAAATTGCCTGTAACTGTTTTTTTTTAACTAGAAGTGAATGTTTGCTTTTAGACTATATGGTGCTAGTATTGGGACCTCAGTAATTTATTTTGTTCCCATACATGAACCCCCGTGTTCTTGGAATGACAATAAACCTTCCTGAATCTTAAAAACATCAAGAAACATCAAGCCAGCCTTTAGAAATGCATTTCTGAATGTGCACATTGGACATCTGTGCAAAGCCCCCAATTGCTGAGCCACATAAACAGTATTATCACCGAAGGAATTAATAATAATAATAATTGAACCCTTTATTGTCCCCGTGGGGAAATTCTTTTTTACGCCTCCCTCAACTTGCTCTTTGTAGAGCAAGCTGTCCGTGAAGGGCAGCCACCTGTTGGGGTGCCCAGGGAGCTGGGGGTTAAGGGTCTTGCTCAAGGACTCGCAGACATGCTGAGGCTGGGTTTGAACCTGCAACCTTGTGATTACAGACACACAGGCTTAGCCCACTGAGCCACATGCTGCCCCCCAATGCTGTATTTTTCTAATGTATAATTTTTTACATTTGCTTGACATTTAAGTGCACAGCTGACAGATCCCTCCACCGTAACAATACATTTTTTAGCGATTTATACAGCTGGATATTCATATAAAACACATGATGGCATTACAGAAGGTTACAGAAGGTTCCGTCCTAGAAATTTAATGGGGAACCTTTGGGTTTCATATCCATGTTCTTAATCTCTACTCCGCAAGGACAGTGTAAGAAGGACAAGCCAACGGGAAGGTCCTCACCATCTCCAGGAAGAGCCAGCACGGTGCGGTAGCGATTCTGCCTCCCTTCCGCATTTTTGCTCGAGCAGGAGTGTGAGCACGTTGACCACGCTGACCAGGAGCTGACCACACAATCCCCAGGGCATGACACCTCACAGGGTAACACTGAGGGCGGGGCGTCTTCCAAGCACCGCTCACTGGGTACCGCTGAATCTGTGGGATGGGATGCAGAGTTCTAGATCAGGAACAACTGCCAGCATGGTGGAGTTGTGAGGCCACTCAACTGAAAAATGTTTGTTCTACCCAGAACCACTAGACACTCAATTACATTGTCCCTGGTAGTTAAAAACAGATTGTTAATAGCCTGAAAATGCAAAAAGAAAAAAAATGGACCGTTAAAAAAAGTGAAACTAAACTGATAAAGTCCACTTCAATATACATGAAAAAGCAAAACCTGACAGTTTTACTTTTAAGCTTTATACCCCATAATTCTCTGTGAAGCTAAGCACCTAATAATCAGCAGTTTTAATACACATTAACATACAAGCCTAGTACTTACCCCCTTTTTCCATGATAAATTTTGACAAGTAATCAGAAGTCAGCACATTTCCACTATTTTCTGTAGTGATTATGCCAGGACATGCAAACTCCACACACGGAACCCTGGAACAGCGCTAAGCAATGCACCACCAAACCTCAAACCACATCCCAGATTAGCGTTTATTTTTATAGAAAAACTTAAGTCATGAGTGACAAAATAAGTAGTGGTAGTAGTAAAGTAAACATCTTACCACAGACATCCGAAGTCTCCAGGAAATTCCGGGAGTCTCCCGCATATTAATAGCGGCTTCTTGATGCCTGCAAATTGAATAAAAGTAAGACAGCCCCCTCATATATTGATTGGCTGTCCTAGTCACTTGGTTAACATATCTGCCAAACCTGCTGCTAAAGAGCTCTCAGTGTCACCTGAAGAATTGCTAATTGACATCTACTACTACTTGGAGAGGAACTTAAACGGTTTCAGGACTTCTGTGATGTAGCCCAGCAAAGAGCTCAAAAGTACTGCCTTACACGATGGCTTTCTTTGGGAAAGCTTTGAACCATCTGCTCAACCAATGGCCTGCCTTCAGTTATTTTAAATCATTGAATCAGAAGTTCTGTGATATTCAGAAGAGGCTGACAGATCTCACTATAAGAATTTACTCTTGCTTTCTTCACAATGTCACAATGTTTTAATTTGATTTTTCAAAACAAGGCACCAGTTCTTTACAAGTTGAATGACAGTGTTGAAGAGCTCCTGCATGACATAACAAGCAGATTTATTGTGCCAAAGTGTTACGTGCAGTGGTGCGTCTGGTTTTGTTTTTCCTCTCTCCTTTACCGCTCTTGGTAGGACCCAGACCGATCTCGCCAGCCGATAGGTCAGCATTCGGACATCCCGCCTCCAGCCTGATCACACAGCTGCCCGTCCTGCCTGCCTATTATCGTGATTGATCTAATACCGAGCATGCTTGGCGATTGGAGACGCCGCTCCCAGAGTTCCTGTTACCTAGGCTTTAAAAGTTCCGGCTGAAGCGTCTTTCAAGAGATTCTTTTTGGGTCGTGGGGTGTTTGTTTGTTTGTTTGTTTGTTGTTGTTTTTGTTGTTGTCGCCGCCGCCATTGTGCTTTTCTTCCACTGGTCTTGTTTATTGCTGTTTCATTTACCCATTTGCAGTCTTTTCAGGGTAGCTTGTCAGATTTAAGGTACCACAGTTTAAATAGGCTTCATATTCGTTCACTTACAATTTTGCCCAGACTACCTTAAATCTGACAAGTTACGCTGATAAGCCAGTAACCCCACTTCGTAGTACAGGCAAGATCAACAAATTCATTGACAGAGTTCCATAAGATTGAGGTTTCGGGGAAATTGCTAAAATCTGCAAAGCAAGCAGCCTCAAAATACAACAAAAACTTGCAGAAAACACAGAAAAGGAAAGAGGCCTATCTTAGGCTAAAAAAAACGTGTTCTAAAATGTAAAGATAAGAAAGTAGAGGAACACATCTACATCTTGTTCTGTAAATAGTTACTGAAATAGGATTCTGTTCAGAGAAATAAGGTTTGTTGAAGTTACATCACCCGATGCATCTCCCTACTTGCCAGGGACATGCACAGAATAGGACAAAATATTTTTAATCCATTTATTTTCTAATACAATTACCCATCAAGTAATTCTCAATCTTATCTTCTTCTCGTCATGCATTTATATTCTTAAAAACCTCACTATCAAACTCTTCTGCAACTCTGATAGAATGTCTTATCACCAGAAACAGACGGAATTTTTTTATTTTACTTTTTTGCCCAGGAAAATATATATGACAATCCAGCAAACTATAGGCCAATCAGTTTAACTAGCATTACTGGAAAAATAATGAAAGCTATAATCCAAGTGAAAATCGTAAAATACCTGGATGCAAATAACATTATGAGGGATATTCAGCATGGATTTAGGAGAGGTAGATCCTGTTTATCGAATCTACTTGAGTTCTTTGAGGAAGCTATAAGTGAAATTAATCACAAAAAGGCCTATGATATTATCTACTTAGATTTCCAAAAGGTCTTTGATGCTGTCCCCCGTAAATGGCTCTTGCTTAA
The DNA here is from genome assembly GCA_015163995.2 of Mormyrus lacerda. Classification (NCBI taxonomy): domain Eukaryota; kingdom Metazoa; phylum Chordata; class Actinopteri; order Osteoglossiformes; family Mormyridae; genus Mormyrus; species Mormyrus lacerda. The sequence continues at coordinate 47,905,388 of JAABNX020000001.1, read as the reverse complement.
GATCAAAGGTGCAGGGATTTTAGGAACTGTGGCAACTTGGATCGAAAACTGGCTAACTGACAGGAGACTCTATAGACACTATGCCATAATAACGACTCGCTTCCTCCTGTCAGTTAACCAGTTTCCTAATTGTTAGATTATGGAATAGTCCTCCTGCTAGTGTAGTGCAAGCTAAATCCCTGGGTTCCTTTAAATCAGAGCTAGATAAGATTTTAACAACTCTGACCTATAAGTTAAGTTCTCCCCAGACGAGCTCGATGGGCCGAATGGCCTCCTTTCGTTTGTAAATTTATGTTCTTTCATTAATGAAACATTTCAGAAACGCCGTAATTTGCCGCAAAACATTATTTACCCATTTTTTTCACAGCAATTTCACACAACTGTAGTAATTTTACATTTTTAAATACAAGCCATGGACTCAGAGAATACTTTAAAAAATGAGCATGCAGATAATTCAAGTTAACCGCTCCAACCCATCTAACGTTGCCTCTTTTATTATTCTATGTTTCAAAAGTCTTCCTGAGAGACAAAACAACATGTAGTAATATATTGGGCTTAAGATAGGGTTTAGGTTTGCTGGTGTTATATACGTAGGACACGGGGTTCAAGATAAAATACTGAATAGGAAATTCTGTGCACTTCTGTATATCTTATAGTTAGGCACTTATAGCCACTTATTTATATCAAAGGTGTGAACGCCCGAGAAATTTGTTTGTTGCCAAGCAGACGCTCACAGACAGATTAATTCACCTAGAATAATAATACTTCTATGACGTATGATGATATATTAAAAAAACTGAGACATTAATTGGTGAAGCAAACGACAAACTGACATGCCAGAACCATGGGCAGCACAACCAAAATGAAGTGTGTTTTATGTTGTGCATCGTATTTTTAGTTTGTGTTAATAAGAACGCCCATCTCCACGTTCACGTTATTTTTCAGCAGTTTAGTATTTTTCCGTTTTGTTCACCGTTCAACATTAAATAAATGTTATTTTTAATATCGGCATGGAATGTAATTAATATCACTTTTATTAGTTTATTTTTACAATGTATACAATATTTATTTTGGAAACTTGTCCCATCTGACAGACCAGGTGCAGTAGCGAGGCTTGACGTCATCGCGCGCCGGCGATACGAAACGAGATTAAGTCCTTTCACGTATTCAGACTAACGCAAAAAAAAGTAAACTGCAAATCTGCATTATTGCATGATAAACTTAAAATTGGCTGCATCAAAAGCATCGTGATAGTTTGCAAACCCTATAGGCTATTTACAAGGTAATAAAACTGCTACATACATGTAAATACGTGTGCAGTCTCTAATTAAAGTCTCACTCCAAGCACCTAACCAAAGATGGCAACTCCATAAGCATGAAATGCCGATCTCTTTTTAGAAGGCACTTTGCATCACAGAAAACCTGTAACGGCAATGTCGAGGCGAATTATACTGGAGGAACACCGTTAATTACAACTCATTTTAAACTGTAATAATTGCCCCGATTAAAAGCAATAGGGCACGTTCCAATATACCAGTACAATCAGATGTCTGTACCACACCTATCCGAAACAAATCGCTAGTGCAATTAAATCAATCTTAAGCTATGTAGATACGGTGCAGCGCCAACTATATAACTTAGTGTTTCCAACAAACTGCCACGCGAAATCCATCCCTTTCGCAACAGGCGGAAAACGTCAATCTGGACGGGTGGAACACATCTGGGCTCAATAATCCCCGTAAAAACCTGAATATTGCACACTGTTCTTTGTACTGATCGAGTTCCAAACATGAGTGATTCATAATTCACACAGGCTGCTTGTCAGAATGCTCTGACACTTAAACGCGACGAAGGTTGCGGGGCTTCGTATACGCAAAGGGATCCATGTTCTATTCAAAACACCATCAAGTCAAAACACAGTCCATGAATCGGAGTCAGGAAAAGAAAAAAGCAGATCGGGACAAATGTAAACCCAAAATCGGAATCCAATAAGTGTTAGGATACACGGGACAGGTTCTGTCACAGGGAAACGCTTTATACAGAGGGACTCATGATAACCCATACCAGCGAAAGCTAATAAACAAGTACAGCTATGAAGCACAGGGGTGCAATGCCCCAGAGCCGGGGGAGGTGGGAGGTTATCCCCCCATTTTTTGTGTATGTGTTATGACTCCCACCCTAATAAGATCATACATATTAATGAGAGATTTTTTTTAAGTAGTATTTAAAAAATACACGTGCTATGCGTGTTCTAATCCTTCTGAATGTTGCGCATGCCCGTGAGATTTGATCATTGCAGGGGGTTCTGGGCCCCCCGGCACGTCCCTGCCTCTGTTTCCAGTGTGTTTGTCCTTATAGATGTGCAAATACAAAGGATCATTCGTTTGAATCAAGATAAATAGTTGTTTCTTTAAATCGAGATAAACGTTGTAGTTCTATGCAAACGCATACTCTTTACATCCATTGTACTAATTAAATTACACTTTGAAAATGCTGTTATAGAAACAACCCAACTTGGGTTAAGTGGCAAGTCTCAAATAGTGGTATTTTATTTTAATCTTGTTTACACAAAAAATTATATTGCATGCACAAGGCAGCAAGCAAACAATTAATTATATTGATTGGACGATAGACCTATATGCTTATCTTGCGTTCATAACGTAATTATGCTTAGGCAGATTTCAGGCGCTTGACATCCAGATTTGGTGCAGTAGCGCCCTCTTCTGTGCATTTCGCACTTAGCGTTACAGATGCTCCATAGCGCCTGACTCCCCGGCTGCCATGTCCTGTATGCCTGTCTTGTATCTCTGGTCCCTGGTCCCATGTGCCTTGCCCAGTCTTGTGTGTGGGTTCCCTGGTTCCTGGTCCAGTTTACCATATCCCAGTCCTGATGGGGGGAAGGGACCTGTCAGAATCTGTCATATTCCTGTTTGGACAGCAGATGTCGCTGGCAATCCTGAATTCCCCTAATGTGTCAATTACTTGCAAATTTTGGGCCTGGCCTTTGGTGTCCCCCGTAGCATTATGGTACTTTCCTGACCATAATTTTTTCTGGATTTTTTTCATCAGACCACTGGTAAAATGCCTGGTATGCCAGATGGCCAGTCCAATCCTGTCCCTACAAATTCACAAAATTATAAGAGAGAAAACAAAACACACAGTGCATGTATGGATACAAACACATATGCATCCACAACCAGATAATTTGGTCCGACAAGCAGAAAGCAATCAGGTATGGCGAGTGGAAATATGCCTCCGAATGCCAGTTCGCCAGCCTAGTCTTTTGTTTGGATGCTTCGGATCTTCCTGTCATAATTTGACACAGGGCACTGTGTCACTTAACCATCCTATAATCCCGGAGGTGAAAAAGGTAGAGAAAAAGACAGAAAATGAATGATCAAGTGGCCATAACATCCCCACCTTGAAGCAAATCTCCAGTGACTGAGCACCATAAATACACAATTGGAGAAGGCTCAGTTTCAGGCATCTGCAAGAGCAATTTCAACCCTTTTTTTGTGCAGCTGAGCAAAGACATGATCTTAAGAGTTCAAGCAGCAGTTTGATCCCTATTGCTTTTAGTCTTTGGTTTCTATTAGTCATTGGCCCCTAGAAAACCAATGGATTGTGGTCAGTGAAAACTACCACAAGGAAGGAACGGAATCCAAGATAAATTCTGAAAAAGGATACACCCTGTATACAAGCTATCAATCACAATTTTTCTTTATGCAACATTTTACATATTATATTGCATTATAACACAGAATTAGACAATTAATGATCGTCATTCTTCACTCTTATCAGTTCATTTAATTTGTCGTCGCTGTCGGTCGTTAGAGGATGGAGATGGTGCTGGAAGGGGTGTCAGAAATGCAGTTATGCTCTAGGGTTTACGATGCTTATTAAAGCCATTATTCTTAATGCATTGTGTGCTGCGTATTTTCAACTGAGTACTCCTGTTTAAAAAATGAAATTAAAATAATGAAGGTCAGTAAAAATACAAACTGAAATAAAAAGCTCATAAAACAGCTGAAAGGGAAGCATAAAATATATAAAAAAATTAAAATTAATGTAAAAAAATGGAACTAAAATCATCTTGAAATGTTCGTCAGAAGTTACCTTGGCGTTGACAACTCACAATGAAGCCTTTTTATTGGCTCAAATTGTATCAGATTGTACTTGCACAGTTGACAACTCACAATGAAGCCTTTTTATTGGCTCAAATTGTATCAGATTGTACTTGCACAGTTGACAACTCACAATGAAGCCTTTTTATTGGCTCAAATTGTATCAGATTGTACTTGCACAGTTTCTTCTGTGCTGTGTAGACCAATACAAATATTTTGTAATAGTGATATTAGAAAGGTTTCCAGTTTAATAAATGTAAGCAGCCACTGGCATTTATATAAATGTAAGGAGAAATGTGCCATTATAGGTATTAAGATAATGTTGAACTAATGTATTAATATTACACTTACGGACGTCTGCAGAAGTGGGTACAAACAGGGCTTTTTTTAATATAGTAATATATGTTCTATAAGAATGTACCTTTGTTGCTGTAATTACAAATTCCCTTAATCCCAAATGTTTTTGTGACCAATTTCATGCATAACATAAAAGGACAAAGATGAACGTTCTGTATCTCAAGTTGTCATCTGAGCACCTTGGAGATGCAGGGTGGATGCAGGTGTAAATTGTGATCTGATCAGCTAAGACACATTTTAAAACCAAGCGTAAACAGGGGCCTTACAGTAAATCATGGAGAATTTCATTTAACGTTATGTGAGGTTGGACTTATGCAGCACATCATTCAAAGATGTGCCCAAACGTGCCATTACTGTAGACTGCTTTGTGGATTATGTAGGGAACAACTAATAGTCACTTCTTAATTTGGACGAGCTTCACAAACCTGCGATATTTATCTACAGACGCCTCACTGCTAATGAAAAGTCTCAAGCGTGGGTTTTAAGTTGCAAATATTGTGCAAAGATTATAACCCCTCCCACTGTATGACAATGTTTCCTTTAAGATTTAAAATTCAGTTCTTTTATTATGATTGTATATATGCAGCGTTGCCAACTCTTATGCTTTTGGCGTGACACACTTTTAGACTCTTAAAGTCATGCAAGAAATCTAATGGCAAATATATTGGAAATGGCGGGTTGTAAAGGTTTCTGGTATATTGCTCTTAATCTGCAGGTCTCCACTCTGTCTCTGTAGCAACTGTAAATTTCATATCCCTGTATAAAGTGTAAGTTAATCTTTTCTGTATTCACAACCCATGAATACCAGCGAGCTATATATGATTAGCAGGGTTGCCAAATCCCACGCATTTGGCATGACACTCACGTTTTCTGACGCGCACACTCACTCAAGAAATTTTACCAGAAATCTATATTATTCCATTATAAACCTAAAATTAGCTACATCAAAAATGCTGGGATACTTTGCAAACCCTTCAGACTGTTTACAAGGTAATAAGACTGTTAAATACAGGTAAATGCATACTTGTCAGGAATTGAAAATCTCACGCCACATCAGCAAGTTGGCAACCCTGCACATGGGCACAGAATAAGGGGAGGATTGGAGGGAGGGGGGGGTTACAACCCATAAATTAAAATTGGCTAATACAACACCCCCAATATTCATCTTTTCCCCTAAATAGGTGGAGACCTCAAGCACGCCAATGTTCAAACCAAAGTTATGCCCTTGATTATATATGACATATATTGCTGTTGGGGGCAGTATCAGCACAGGTGAAAGTGAAAGTAACAGGTAAGTCACTGTTAGTTATGGGGTCTAATCCTTGGTTTTATAATCGACACATTTCTAACCCTTTCAGTTCTCTTTACTAGATACTGAGACTAAGAGCTGCACATGTGTATTAATCTATCCATCTCTTTCTGTACTCACTTTTCCTATTCACGGTCACGGGAGGTCTGGGGGCTTTGGGCACAAGGCAGGGAATAACCCAGGATGGGGTGCGAACCTATCACAGAGCACACTCACACCACAGAGCAGAAAAAAATTTGTGAAACCAGTTTAACTAGAATAGCGGGACCTTTGTGGCTTGTTTGGGTGACATGCTGGTGGATTTTAGCACATAAAGTCAAAGGTTAACAACCGCAGAGTAAAGCAGAAGAACATACCAAGCGTAAGATTGTCATAATGAACACCCCTCCACTGCAAATGAGTTCTTGCAGTAAAGTGTAAACATTAGAACATTTTTTGAATTTGTAATGAAAAAATAATCAGGACTTATATACAGTAATTCATAATGCTCCATCTATCTTCTCTTTTAGAATTTGT
>JAABNX020000001.1:47866811-47881792 GCA_015163995.2 Mormyrus lacerda | reverse complement strand
ACAAACAGATGAATATTAAGCCCTTGTGATACATATTGAAGTATTTTTATGAGCGTTCTTGACTGATCTTCTTGAATGTTCTATGTCCAAGACCGAGACAAGCCACACCTCTGACATGATATTACATAGGCCACCTTGGTCTTTGTTCTTATAGTACAGGTAATTTAATCACAGCCCTGTGGCCCACACCACATGACCTGATTGCTTGGTGAAGGAAGTACATTGCAGGGAAGAAGACAGGAGTGCAGACTTGGACTATGACTCTAATAAAAAAATGTAAAAAAATTTAAGCCACACATTCAATCTGCCAGTGCTGTCAGCAGAGGCAACTTCCCATAAGATCTTTCAGCTGACGGTGACATTTCAGTCCCTCTCTGAGTCCGCTGCCCATTACCTCCATCTTCCCAGAAGATTAGATTTTTACCGAGAGACCGTTTCAAGTCAGCTAAAGGGCGAGTGCTGGTGGAGAGAAGCTTCCGCAGACATGGGCTCACACGCGGGCTTCGTGCACAGCCACACACACACACACACACACGCACACAGCCACACACACACACACACACAAACACACACACACACACACAAACACACACGCACACACATAAACACCAGCCTTGATGTATTCAGTCTTAGGAACAAATCGATGGCAAATGTTGAACTTGCTTGCATTTCTCTCCTGAGCACAATTATATCAAAAACAACATAGGACTTCCCAAGGAAACACAGCGCGCTTGTTACCTTTGCCATAAGGAGTGTCAGTTTACCTTTTCTGGTCTGGTATTAGCAATAAATTTCAATCACAATCTATAACACTTACTGTCAAATTTAATCCCAACTATTAATGAACCCATTATAATAATAATAATGAAGGTAACTTTGACATTAATTGCAATCATTACTGGGGACTAGGTCACTCAATTGTCAGTTCTAGGAACTGAAAGGCCGGATCGGAAGGCTGTTTTTTCCTCGGAATGGGAGAGTGCGACAAACCTCATTGTGTCTAAGTTACACGTCTACTGGGGACCAATTGGATTAAAGAGAGAGCATGTGAGTGATTTACTTTCTAAGTGCTGGAGCGGATCCCATGTTTTTTTAGCTTGTGTGTTATATGTGTGGAATATGTCCTCATTTGCCTGATGCCCCATTTCCCCTGACTGAGATGTACAGATGTGGCTCTATGTAGCCTGAAAATGCACACATGATAAACACAAAGACGGAATATTTGGCATTTTTCTTTTTGGACCCCTTTTCAAGGCAGTTATTAATTTCTGAGATCATGCCATACTGCGCCAAACTTAGTTATAGGGTGATTCATTTGGATCCTATGCCATCTCCTTAATAATCACGCCCATAACTTATTATGACAATAATGAAACATCTCAATTGTCCATGTAATTAGGGGTATCGGTCTTAAAAATGAGCAGCAGTCATCTCGCATAACCCCTGCTGTCGCATTTTACCGCACGACGTCTTTGCATCTGAAGAATAAGAGATACACCGCTAACTTTGATGCTATTCCCCCCACATCCCGGTCACACCTTCTACCCGAGCTCTGTTCCAATCCCAAGCCGCTCCCCGGAGCAGGCGTGAAAAGAGGCAAGAGGCTGCCATGTGCCGTACCTTGAGCGGTGACGCACACGAAGCTCTGGCTTTTGATGCCTGGCCCGCAGGCCCCTTCACTTAGCGTGCAGGGCTCCTCAAATGCCACGTGCCACCGGAAGCAAACGGGATCCTCACACGGAATGGACTCCACCAGGTGGGGGCAGCCGCGGGATGTGTAAGCGGGCTCACGTACCACGTGCCGCCGTCTCTGCCTAAAACCTGTGAGGAGGAGGGGAAACCTAGCGTTAGCATGTGGAATAACATGGCCTACCAGGCTTAGTGTGGCAGTGCTACGGGGGGATAGCCCATGCACAGGTTTCCATATACGGCAGTGTTTACGGCCACTCACACCATATGTTTGCATACACCCCCTAAGGTTTGAGGGACCCCTGTTGGCCACAAAAAGTCACTACACTAGGTGGGCCCCAAAGTGACCTTTTGAGATGGGTCCCAGAAGCAAAAAACCCATCCCTGCTTATGTCTCTCCCGTAACCCCCACTCATATATCCTCAGTGCAAATAAACAAATTAACAAATAATAGAAGAGAAAAAGTAAAAAGAACAACTTCCTTGGACCCTCACCAGACACGCCATGTTTGGTATCTCCATGCTATTTAATACCGAACATTTTCCATTTTCTTTTTCTCCAAAAGATATCGCCATCTCATCATGCAGACATTATTTGATTTCCCTCCCGATTCCCAGCTGGCGGGACTGTGGTGGGCGGAGCTCCAGAGATAATTACCATGGGTTTCTACAGATACTTGCAGAATGAGCTGCAACACTAGTAATACATCAACGTCGTGGAACAGGAAGACTTGGCAATGGAAGTGTATATACCCACCAGATTTTTTCCTTCCATTCTAGCTTCCCCTAATAAATCTCAGAGGGCCAGAAAGTTCATGGTTAGTTAAAGGTGTTTCAATCCGTACAATTACACCTGCGGCACACTGGGAAATGGATGTAATTCAGCCAGCAGAAAGCCATATTTAAATGCATTGGATCGGTTAATTTATTTAGCACTTTGTGCATGTGAGATTTTTATTATACTCCTTGCAAGTGCATATGAAGTCTGCATCTTGTCACCAGTGTCTGCGTCAAACTTAAACATTACACCAAATTTGAAGACTGATAATATACAATATCCAGCCAACTTGATAAATGATAAATGGTTTATTTTGAAAAAGGTGTATCGTCACTGGATAGCTAAATTTTTTTCAAAGGCCTGTTCAAACACATTTGGGAAAAGGACAGGAAACCATTTGGTTCCCAACGTGAAAACTGCACAGTGTGCTTTTTCTAAGAAGTTTAACATGGTGCAATGTAAAGCCAACAGCTGCATTTAGGTTCTTGATTCACTAGATTTGACTTTAGCTTAACAAATTAATTAATGAAACTATGTGCCCTCTTTGTTTCCAACTAAATGTTGTTATGGTAATTAGAAGCTATCACCTTATTTCAGAAAGAAATGGCTAATTAACACTTTATGGCACTCAATGAATTAGTAACAAAAGGTTTATAGAAGGCTTATATGAAAAGTCCTGAGTTCTAGATTTATATATTTTGTACATAATTAACCCACTGCTGTTTTAAGAGGTTTCCACACACTATGGGGTCTCATCTGTTAGCACTGTGACCTCATCTCCCCCAGGCCGGAATCTGTGTGTCATCCCTGATTCTGTGTATGGAGCTTCTGTGTTCCCCTGTGTCACATGGGTTACCACCTACAGTATAGAGAAATGCGGATAGGTGGGTCGGTGTGTCTAATTTTCTCGTAGTGTGTGACCGTGCCCTGTGATGGGCTACCATCCAGTCGGGACTCTCCCCTGTCTTTTGCCCCATGATTCCCAGGATAGACTCACCACAAACATGTACCGAGTAATTAGTTATGAAAGGTGAGAAGAATGTTTCAAAACTTTTTTGCTGTAAATCGGCACGCAGTCCGTCTTGATCAGTTTACTTTTCTTTTTAAACTTTTTACCATGTCTTTCTCTCTGTTTCTCTATGTTCCAGATAGCACTGTTGATGAGTATTAAGTGGAAGACTCAGTTTTCTCCCAAAAGTGACAATTGTGCATTTTAGTTGCACTATTAGACAAATAACCTGTATGAGTTATTCAGAACCCATACAGAAACTGGAGGATCGGTGCCTTCTCTGAAGATTTCAGGAGCCTATCTCCAAAGTAAATGTAAATCACATGACCAGCTCCTTGGCCCAAAAGTCAACCCATCCTGCACCCTCATATCATGAAAAAGAGTCCTGCAGAACCCCCTCTCTAGCCTTCATAGTCTTATTCGAGCATGACGTTGTGGTTCAGTTCACATGTTTTTTTCCTTACCAACTCTACTGTAGGTCACTACAGGTCACTTCTCTCACTTGACCACATAGAAGAGCTTTGAATTCAATGCTCTTACCCGTTACGTTCCACACGTTTGCATTACAACATGAATAATAATAATTGAACCTTTATTGTCCCTGTGGGTAAATTCTTTTTACACCTCTCTCAACTTGCTCTTGTAGAGCAAGCTGTCCGCGAAGGGCAGCCACCTGTAGCGGCGCCCAGGGAGCTGGGGGTTAAGGGCCTTGCTCAAGGATCGGCAGATGTGCCGAGGCTGGTTTGAACTACTGTAGCAACCTTGCGATTATAGGAACAAAGGCTTAGCCCACTGAGCCACACGCTGCCCCATGAAGAAGCAGAAGCTGAAAAGGACACCAACAGTAATACCTGCATTCATGAGAAAAAAACAGTTCTACGTTTCTAAAGCCACCTCCACATGGAAAAGGAGCTTGTTGTGGTCCTCGCGAGTGCAGTGAAACTCTTGTTTGTTAATTACAGTGAGAAGCTGTCTGTTAAAGGTGTTATTGGCATGGGGCTTCCAGGGAAACACAACAACACGACGGACCCTTTAAAGCTCAGACACCGAACGGAGGTGAAACGGGGTTAGCAGACATGTGCGAGGGCTGTGTTGCAGTTTCTGTGTCTGTAATACAGCGTTCCAGCAGCTTTTTGGATGGCCGTGTCGAAAGCCTTTCTGCTTTCACACCAGAAAACAGACTGAGTATCAAATGACACACAGTGCACCGATACTAATGTACATTTTTTCCTTCTGTATTTTTTATTTTATTATTCCATTTACCTTTAAACAGCAGGTGAAATGTGCTTTCCGACTGGTTGAGAACTGGCTAAGGCTGGAACTGCTTATGTAATGCACAGCTACCAACAACCCTGTTAGCCTTATTACCTGTCGGAAAAAGAAAATAAAACACTACCAGAAACCATACTGATTAAAATTTTATTTCAGAGGAACTGAAGAAACCTCCGGTCCAGTTTTGATTGCTAGGAGACAATAGGTTAGGGCAGGGCACTTCCACTGCCGAAAACCCAACCCAAAGTCATGGTCACAGGGGACGCCGCTGAGTCACCGACAGTCTCCCCACATCACGTTGCTTTATCTCCTTCCATCTCTCCTCCTGTCTGCGCACAACCAAGCAGGCAGGCGGACGGTGCTATGTTTGGGAACGCTGGACTATTTTGGCAGCACAGAGCCATGCCCAAGGACTGATAATGTGAGTGCTTAGTTTGCCCCATTTTTCACAAAGAAACAATAAATACCTAAAACTGATATGCCTCATTTTTGATTTAATACTCAACATATGATGCTTTCTTTTTTTTTTTCTCGCTTATGTACCTTTCCTTCCCTGAGGTTCCAAGCAATTGTCATGCAGACATGGCCCCCAGGCAGACCACGGTGACAGCAGGCACTCTTCCGGGCAGGGGATGGAGCAGTGCTGAACAGCAGTGGGGAGAGGCCCAGAACAGAGCCGTCCAATCACAGGCCGTGACACTGGAGGTAAACAGGAGGAGGACACAAAACTGTTCACTCACAAGCATTGATGCTAGGGGTTTTTCTTGAACAAAGAAAAATATATTGTGATTATTCTTCCATAACTTTTTAAATGCAATTTATTAAACGCATCCTGCAAAACATAGACACGGAAACAAAAATGAGAATGTGTGGTAGGTCCAGAAATACTCTGGTCCTGGAAAAATGTCAGTAGAGCAGTGTTTCCAATCCGGTCCTTGGGGTCCCACAGCCGGTCCATGTTTTTGCTCCCTCCCAGCTCCCTGCCAGACAGTTCACATTTTCACTCTACCAGGAGCTGGGATGGAGCAAAAACATGGACTGGCTGTGAGTCCTTGAGGACCACACTGGGAAACACTGCAATAGAGTAATCCATTACCGGACCACTGGCTCTGATCTCTATGCATTAAACATAAGCCAGGTAAGCCAACTCCAAAACAAACATCATTGTTGCCTTCCAACTGATCCAAATCCGAGAAAACTATTGATTGTAAAGACCTTCATTAATATTCCACACTTGGAGCAGCTTGTTTGCGCCGCTTCTTTTTAATTTTTTGTTGCTTTATTCCATTGACATTGGTGGACGACCGTGTCTTTGAAGGGGCCACAGTGCCGGTGAACTTCTGGGTCAAACCATGCGAGGAGTCAGAATCATTAAAGCATGAACAGGGACAATTGAGACAAATGTGGAAAATCGTGGTTTACATTAGATCGATGATTGCATTCCATCACTTCAATACATTACAAGTTATTGATCCTGATCCTGATCTAGTTAACCTTTAGTTCGCCTGGCTTACCTAACAGGTTGTTACCTTATAGTGAGAATAGAATTAGCGTGTAAGCATGTAATCTCCCCTACATCCATCTATCCACCATACACAGCAGACACATCCATTTACAGCCTTATCCGCTGCAGTTACCCCCTCCCCCCCCCCGGGGAGAATCCACCTTGGTTGATGCTTAAGTGCTTCACAGCTCTCACAGGTAAATGCAGACACACAGATACACACAGAAGGCAGAAGTTTTTTCCTTATTATTCACCTTCTTTTCTGTTATGTGGAGCAGTGCTATCAGAAAGCTGTACGCAGTGTATTTCCCTGGTTTGGATCCCACCCCCACAGAAGAAACTCAGGTTGCCATGACGCTGATCCTGCGGGCTGAGCAGGGGGGGCACCTGGCAGTCGGCCCAGTCTGTGGTCCTCCAGACGTACCTGGGGGAAAGACAATGATCTTTACCAATTCTCACAGCCATTAGGGAAGCGGAATCGGATAACGACAGACAAGGAAAACAGAAGGACGGGGTCAGCGGCCCTCCGCTTTTTGGAAGCGGCCGCTGATGACAGACAAGGGACAATTGGACTAACGGGCTATGGAGTACCGTGCCAACAATTAACGACGGCTTATTTGGAATCAAACAGTCTTCTGAGCTTCTTCGCCAGCATTCTCTCCAGCACTCAAGCAGAGAGCACTGCATGCTATATAAGTGCAACCCAGACTAGAATGTGCTTGTATACCTTTAAAATTTTACCGTTATCACTTTTTGCAGTTCCAAGGGATGCTCAGTAATGAAAATGCAGCAACTATGAAAAATGTGTGGCATAAAGCAATTGAATGGAGGTTTTAATAAGACAACAGTAATTTATAAACCAATTTTCCTTAATCATGTGGATGCTTGAATGCAGTTAACCAAGCCTTATGGAAATAAGAGCCCGTTTTCTCTCCTGCAGAGCAGCACGGCTTATTTGCTCATTATTATCATGAGAGGAGAGGGAGAATTAACACCTTGTGTCGCGATGAGCCAATCGGGAAGGAGATACGTACATGGGACAACTGGGGAGGGAGTCGCCAAAGATGTTGCAGGCCTCTTTTTCTTCAAGAAAGGGACATTCCACCCCCCGGCCAATCGGGGGCTGTGTAACATGACGGGTCCTTCTGCGGTATCCTGGGGACAGGTCTGCAGCCCGACAGGTCTTTGAACATGGACTCCACGGTGACCAATCAGATGTCTCACAGTCTCTGGGCATCACACAGGACTGATGTGTTATAGGAGAAGCGTCTTGGACACATAGGCTGTGGGTGGAGGAGTGATAAGATATTTTAGTATAATTTCATATATTTGACTCCTTCTACATGCATACGTTTTAAAAGCGTGCCTTTGATCTTTGTGACGCGTAATATTAGACAGGCATTAGATAAACAGAGAACAAGCAGGAATTGTTCCTAAAATATTGCCTGGCCAAGTTTTGTTATATGACATCACAAGGTCAAACTGGAAAGGCTTTAATACTATATTTGTTTGGGATACCTGTCATTTTGGGGGAAAAAGATTTACTGGGTAATTCTGTCCATCACCCTTATGGAAGCAACAAATGTATAGTGGGGTAGTGCAGGTCTACATCCTTTCCCTTGGACGACTGAAAGAGGAATGTCTGCCCTGTATCTTAAAAGGAATTACGTAGTGTGGATCTCCGCATTGATGTGACAGGTGAAAACATCGATCGCGTTGCGGAACCTGAAAATATTAACCTATTTCAAAGATATTTTGCACGTTTAATAACGAGGTCCAGTGACAACTTTTCCACACTATTGGAAATTTTGACTTTTTCACCCCACCCCATTCAACACCCCCACATTCTGCCCTGCAAGAAGTAACTGGGGATAAGGGCCTAACAAAAGAGCCCAACAGTGACGCCACTCCACCAGCCGCAGGATTTGAACCGGTAACCATCTGTTCATAGGTGGAGTCCTAAGCCAGAAAACCACATACCAACCAATGAGTCCATGTCTGTGGGTGGGGACCCAGGCTGAACGCTTTTCCTGGGAGCCTACAATAGCTTTAGCCCTGGTTGCCGGTACTCAGGTAGAAGTTTATCTGGTGTCGTTGTCTAGGCTACGTGAGCAGAGAGAATTAATGTCACAGCAGAAACTGAGACTATAAAATGCTGATGGAGCTGTTCACTGCCAATGGTAATGAAACAGTCAGGGACAATAACTTGTTCCTCCTGGATACCACTACCTTCTGATAGTCGATGGAACTTTTGGCAGAAGGTTCCAGGATTCTGGCAAGTTTCCAGTTCTGATGATGCATCTGCACTCGACCACAGTAACATCCACACTGACAGTCGACAGTGTGCACTACATATACTAACACCTAACAATGAATATTAATTAGGGCTGATTCCAGGATGTTTTGAAGGTGGGGAGGGAGCATTAGAGGGACCATATTTGACAGAGAGTGTATCAAAAACAACCTTATCAAAAGCCAAGAATTTGTTTTGAATCGCTGAATGACAGAGAAGGGGCCTCACTGGGGCCCTAATCATCATTTTGCTGTGGGCCCTCCCTTGTATATACCGCTGATATCCACCAATCCATCCACTTATCCATTACAGTTTTGCTGTGCTTGAATCCTATCCGAAGATATACAGAGCACAAAGCAGATAATTACAATTACATTAATAATAACAATTCACTGATGTGGTTTATTTATGCAGTGTCTCTCCTTTAAGACAGCCGCTTATCAGGATCACTGGGGGAAGGCGCTCAGGAATAATCCAGGAAGCACTGCACAGATAATTATAAAACCTGTATTTTTACGATATAAAATATTTATGTTGGGCTCTACTTTAAGACACCCTTATTAAAATATATTGGCAATAAACATCTAATCTTTAAATATACCAAAGCACTTGCAGAAATGACTACATTATGAATCAATTTCAGATTGGTTGAAAACGTCTAAATTATAAGAAAATTATCGAGGTTCTCCTGTCTTAACCTTGTGTATTTATGGGCCCCCACCGGACTGGTAACACTGCCCCCTCCCACTGAGCTGGATTATTCTTATACAGTGAAACACTCACGAAAAAACTAGATTTAATCAGATTTATGAGGCTGAGGTGATAAGCAGAGACCCTTTTTTATGAAAAATGTGACCAACCCTGCAGCCAGAGACAATTTTTCTTTATGTAGGTATTTAGCAGTTTTTTCACCATCAAATGAATCTTTATCATACAGTAGTTTGTAGATTAAGGTTCTGGTGGTATGTTAACATTGTGAGGGCAAAGTGTTTCTATGCAGAAAAATAACAAAACATTAAAGTGCAGTCCTTAACAGTGTATTGTGTGATTATGTCCATCCAGAAACAGCTCTTTCACAGTCATGGTGAAGCACAATGAGGCCAGGACGTTTCCACACCCAGACGGATTGGCCATTGATTCCATGTGACACATGTAACGGATCTACGAGTCGCGGTTAAAAACAACTGTATCAATCCTTTTTGTCGGAGGAAAAAAAATAAATAATTACTCGCAGCCAGGCTCACACAACCATAGTGCAGATCTCAACACCAAGCTTGTGTGCGTCATTAGCAAGGTGGCGATTAAGATGCACCTATTTAACAGGATGTAAAAATCTACTGCAATGACCAGCAGGTGCATTTCGGAGACTCCTTGAAAACAGAGTTGACAGTTTACGTTCAGATGTGGACAAATTTGCTGGTACCCTTCCTCAAAAAAAAAATAAATAAAAAAAAACAAAACTATCTCTGAACTTGAAACTGACAATAGTTTAATGGGATCCCTTATTTATTCCAAATTTAACACAAATCAGATTTTGCTTTTGATTATTGATTCAGCTGAATATTTTATATAATCAAACAAATGAAAATGGCACGAACAAAAAATATGGTACAGTGATTGATCCCCTGCCTATCGCGAAAGATGCGCTCCAGACCCATTAGCGATACGTGAAAATCCGTCATATAGAAAGAACATATGAATAAACATTTTTTTATAGTTTAAGCCTTAAAATACCCCACATGCTTTAAACATATGTAAACTTGATAAAACAACAGATATGATATGTGGATGTTGGGCTAAGATATGAGTAATATAATAATAATAATAATAATAATAATAATAATAGGCATAATAATAATAATAATAATATGTGAATTTTTATGTGATTCCATTTTAACGATGGCTTTATTCCCAGGACATGCCGCCCTCTTTCCTGTTTGACTAAAGGTAAGCGATGCGGTGGCTCTTATACTCTCTTCATTCCTCTTGACGTATCGTACCGTTGATTCATTTAAGCCATAATGGTGAGTGACGTCCACGTAACGATTTCTTTCCTGATGCATATCCAGGAGTTTTACCTTCTCCGGAATGGCGCTGGCGTTTAGGCTCACTACTACCAGAAGGTTTAGAAGATGCAGGAAGCTTGAGAGCCATCGTAGGGCTTAAGACAAAATAGAAACAATGGGACCACAAGCGAGGTACGCCATACGCAGAGAAGTGTGACGCGTCGGGCAAAAATCCGCGATATAGCGGGGGCGCAATAGCTGAACCACAATGTAGCGGGGGATCACTGTACTCTCAATTTAAGATTTTATTGGCACCACCTTTTGCAAGAATCACTGGCAACAAGCATTCTCTGTACTTCACAATGAGACATCTGTATTTGCCAAAAGGTATTTTGGCCCACTCTTCCTGAGCAAACTGCTCAAGCTGTCTCGGGTTTGAAGGGTGGCATCTCCACACTGCAATTTTCAGATCTTTCCATGGATATTCAATAGGATTAAGATCTGGGCTCATGGAGGACCATTGAAGAATAGTCCAGTGTTTTTTTTTTTTTTTCTCAGTCATTCTTGAGTGCTTTTAGCTTTATGTTTTGGGTCATTTTCCTGTTGGAGGACCCATGACCTGTGACTGAAGCTGAGCTTTCTGAGAATGGACAGTATGTTTCACTCCTGGATGCCTTGGTGGTCTTGAGGCTTCATTGGGCCCGGCACAGGTTCAAGGTTCCAGTGCCAGATGCAGCAAAGCAGCCCCCCAATCAAACCCGAGCCCCTCCATGTTTCACGGTAGGTATGGTGTTCTTTTCTTTTAAAGCTTCATTTTTTCTTCTATAAACGTAGAGCTGATGTGACTGGCCAAAAAGCTCCAGTTTGCCTTATCAGTCCAAAGGACATTATCCCAGAGACCTTGAGGTTTGTCAACATGCATTTTGAATCTGTTCAGCATAGAACAAACGAGACTAAGGGGGGGACATGATCCAGGTATATAAGATTCTAACAGCTCTGGATGCTGTTCAGCCAAATGGCTACTTCAATATTAGTTTAAAAACTAGAACTCGTGGCCATTAGTGGAAATTAATGGGAGATTTTATACTGAATCTGAGGAAGCAGTTCTTTACACAGCGTGTAGTTAGAGTATGGAATAGTCTTCCTGTTAGTGTAGCAGAAGCTAAAACCCTGGGCTCCTTTAAATCATAGCTAGATAAGATTTTAACAACTCTGAGTTATTAGTTAAGTTCTCCCCAAATGGGCTTGATGGGCCGAATGGCCTCCTCTCGTTTGTAAATTTCTTATGTCATTATGTAGGAACATGAAGCTGCTTGGAGATGGTCGTACGGCCTTTACCTGAATGGCTGATGAAAAGCTTGAAGGCACCTGTGATACTAATTATAGTTAAACACTTAGTTTGGAACATGACTATAATACAAGGATAAATAGTCTCTTTAGAGGTACTGACAAATCTGTCCATACTGTCTTAGCATATCTGTAAAATAAACAACAAATCATTTCTTTTTATAATTTTATTGGTTTACTCTATCACATACTAAATGCATGCAGGTATACATTAGACAATTGGTTTTAATTGAATCACTCTTCAATGAGCTATAAGGGTACAAACAAATTTGTCCACATGAATACATTTTACATGCAATATACAATACTGAGCAAAAGTCTTAGGCAGTCAAACAAAATGTTTAAACTATTTATTTTTGCAGTGGATATTTGGTCAGAAAAAAAACATGATTTACTGTAACATTTAGACATGTGCAGATTAACAGTAACACAATAAAAACTATCAAGTATTTCTTCTGTTCTTCAAAAAGTTCATATCTTGTCGGATGGCTAGAAGAACATAGCTTCAGGTCCCAAATCTCTCCTCAGGGACACCCCAGCCATTCCATGTATTTGTAAAATTCCACCACCAACTCATTTCAATATTTAAAAAAACTGATGACATATCTAGTGCTTGAGTCGGAAAATACATGGCTGTATTTGTCGGTTGTTGCAAATACTTGGGGTGACCTTAGGTTTGGAAAGGCTAAGCTGACACAGTTTGACAGACATAATATCATGGTCTTACACCAGTATGAAGTTAAACATCATTTTCTTTGATTGCCTAGGACTATTGCCCAGTGTGGTTACCACTACCTATATTTTCTGAATCATGATTGGCTAAATTAAGGGCTTACCTCAGCATGACATTTTTCCCGTCGTTCCTCACGCAGCGAACCTGCCGTATCCGGTACCCGATCTCGATGTCCCGGTCCTTGGGACTTTGATAGTGAGGGTGAGAATGATGACGGCGGTGCTGGTGCAGATGGTGGCCAGCACTACGGACGTTGCGCTGGACTGAATTTCCCTCTGAGGAATCGGTGCTGAGATCTGGTGTGGTCCTCCGCATCCATGGCTCTTTCGGGGGAGGGGGCCGGCACTGACTCCACGCCCCCACTTTCAGACTGTACTGGTGTTCTGTCTCTCCGCTGGGGCAGGGTGGCGTATTATTGCAGGTTCTGGTCTGGGTGAGGTTGGGGCAGCTGGCGCCGCCATATTCGGGGGCGGCCAGGACTGCCCGAGTCTGGTACTGGAGGCCCAATCCACAGGTCCTGCTGCAGGTGGACCAGGCGGAGAATTCGGACACCACACAGTCAAAGGGACAGGGGATGAGACAGGCTTGCTCTAGCGTTGGCTTCTGGGAAAAGGACTCGCAGACGCGATCTGCCACCGCGCTGCGGTTGGACTTGCGCACGCACTGGACGCCGCGGCGCTGAACACCATACTGTGCCGTGACGCATGATGCGGCCCGTGACCTCTGCTCACCCGCAGGCGGGGGCGTCAGCGAGCAGGTGGCCCAATCGGACACCTCCCACTCGAAAAGGTCACGGTGCCAGTCGCACACCTTGAAGCATCGTCTCTGGGCTTCAGGTCGGTCCCCAGGCCAGCAGTTGGAGTGGTGCGTGGTCCAACCCTCGGCATGAACGCACCACACAGTCCTGGTCTGAAACCCCCCGGGGCCACACTCCTCACCCACGCATTTGCCCCACTGCCCTGAAGAGGAAAAAAAAAAACACTGCCCTCAGTATCTCACCATGTTCCTGTCAACTGCCAATCAAATACATAAGAAAACAAATCCCAAGACGGCACAGCTTGAGCCACACCTGCTCCGACTGGATTGTAGTTTTACTTAGTATTTTGTTGCACAGAGGTACACTGTATGTTTGCGTGTGTGGTAATTAAAACTTGAAATCCCACAAAGCTTCAAACAGATACATGCTGCCCTGCTTTTAAATGAAAATTATTTCAAAATGAAACCAAGATTTGTATGATGACCAAGATTTGTATGATGTGCATATTAAAACAGAGAGAATATTCTGGCCAGCATCATCGTCAGATAGTAGCTTCTGTTTGGAGCCAAGAGGTTTGTCAGTCTCTTTTCACTATTACAGCTATGTAAAACAATCTAAAAGCGTAGCAGGTGCAAGGTACTTGGACGCCTGAGAGGAAAGTCTGAGTCACCGCCTCAGAAGCCGTGCCGATCACATGACTTTAGGCTGATTGCAGTGTTCTGGTGAAGCACTGAACAGACGGACAAAATGTCCAGATGAGCAAAGGGCTACGTTCACATGGATCAGGTGAAAGAGGAAGTTGTAGAACTGAATGATGCCAAGCGGTCACCAAACCGGAACCAGGACAGAAAGAAGAAAACTGGAAATCAAAGACTAAATGAAAAAGCAGAACCAGAACAACCCTGGATCAAAGATCCAGATAAAATCAGAGGAGTAAGACATCAAAGACCAAGAAAAAAGATAGATCAAGACCAAACCTTGACTACAGAGTAGGAAAAAACAAACCTCAAGACTGGGCAAAGGGCCATTGACCAGAATGACCTTAAATACATTGATTACATAAAGTCTGGGTAATTATGCATCAAGATTGACAGCGGCAGGTGGCTAGTGAACTGAATTATGGATTGGAAGTGGCAGGGATGAAAGGAAGGAATTGGACCAAAAGTGTAGGAGGGTTTAACAAAAACATGGGAGTGACAAAAATATTTCTGGAGTCATTATGGAGTTTATTTCAGGCACAAGGACAAATACAGAGGAAACACAAATGCTGCTGGAAAACTGAAATGGTCACAACAAGGTATGTGGTCAAGCAGCTCCTCAGGCTAAGAGGCAAACCTGAACAAACCAGAGGAGCCTGCTGAAAAGCCACAAGTGACGTCAGTGAGTATCACCTGACTCAGCCCTTTCCCCCACCTCAGCCCTTTCCCCAGAGGTCACTCAGGTATCCATATCTCAATATTATCTTGTGACTAACAGCTTGCTGGCATTTTAAATATTATTATAACTCAAAGCTATTCAACTGCAACCTCACAGCCTGCTGATACAATCTGCACAACAAACAAACTGTGGTTAAAACAACCCCAGATGCATTCAT
>JAABNX020000001.1:47845421-47864854 GCA_015163995.2 Mormyrus lacerda | reverse complement strand
CAGGTCTGTTCACTTGACCTGTTTCTTGATGGGTTGGCATGTTTGAAGCATGTGTTTTATTGCCAGCACATGCTGAAAGATGAAAAGGAAAACTCAATAAATATATTTTGAAAATGAGAATGTTGCAAAGATTTGGTTTTTCCTTCTTTTGTGACCTTATTTCATAGGTGAAACTAATAAGTTGGAACAGCATGAACAGTCCAGCAGGTCGTATATGGCACATTCATAACATGGACTGGGAAAAGGTTATTTTTTACAAAACACCTGTTTTTGAGTTCACTGGGTCTGTATGATCATTTTAGCCAATGGACATACCTGTATTTTTCCTGCAATGATAAGGTGGTCTGGGTTCCCCAGGGTTAAACTATAAAAAACGTTTATTTATATGGTATTTCTATATCGCAGGTTTTCATCGCTTTTAAAGTGTGTGGGAGGGGTATTTTAAGGCTTAAACTATATAAAGACTATTTTTAAATAATGTCTGTTCATATGGTGTCTCTATGTCGCGGATCTGGAACGTAACGTCCGCAATAGGCAGGGATCACTGTATTCAGAAGTTGATGAGATTTACATTTTAGATTCAGAGGTAAACTATACAGATGTGTATTAGTGAAATTAAAAGATAAATAAGTCATGTTTTTGTACAGAGAATTTCAGGCACAAACGTATTGTGTTGTATATGAAAAGATATTGTGACACTTTCAATCACTCAGACTGCCTGTGAGAAAAGCTTCTCTACCTTTAAATTTGTTAAGAACAGGTCAGGAAGTTCAGACTCAGAAGCACTTGGAGGCCTTTGTGCTAATGTGCACAGAGAAGGAAATCCTTATGTTGATAGATAATGAGACGCTAATAAACAAAGTTGCAGAGACCAGTGCACTACTCAGGTGGCTGTTACCGTTATAGATGACTGCTGTTATAGATACCATGATATTGTTCTTTAAGCCATTTACAGGTAAAAATTTGTATAGTACTGCAACATGTTTTGTTCATATTTGAAAAAAGCAAATAAAACCAGTTAATAATAAGAAGTGAAGTATTGCCTCATTTATCCAGTTTTCACTTTCCTGAAAAAAAGTGGACTGGTCATGGGCATGAAGCTCCTGGGCTGAAGATTGGCTCCACTCGGGCCCTGACCTGCACTGAATTGGAAATATTTTAGAAAAATACACTGAATTACCAGGCTTTACAGAACAATGCGCTATTGCACACTTAACATGTAAGCTTATAATTACGTGATTTTAATAATGTTAATGCCCTGTTACTAGCTATTGTATTTGAAAATAACTGCAAGTCTCCAAATAGCATGAAGACAAAAGAATAAAGTCAGAAATCTGAGGCACACTTTATGGTGGGGCCCAAGGTTAATGGCGACTCAAGACGACTTTCAAAGTAACGTCAAAGAAGGACAACATCATTCAGTATCAATCTTACATAAGACGGCCCCAGAACACTATCAGGAGTCTGAGGGACTTGTGGCTGTTGTGTGCTGCGCTGTCATGTACCGAACTGCTCAAACAACCGTAAAGAAAACATTTCACCCAAGGTAATTTGCTGGTGTTCTCTTTGTGGACGCGCTGTAAGGAAACATTGTTGTGCTGGTAATTAGGAAGCAGCTTGCCTTATCTCTCAAAGGCAAGGGCATTCAAAGGCAGTTTCACACGACAACTGCACATTCTGTTCTGTGAGGCACCTGAAAGATCTGGCTCCTACCGCACACATAGTCCGCTGATAGCCCCCAAACAGCTACGATCTCTTCCTCTCTCTTACAATCCCTAATTTGAATTTACTGCCCCAGCCAACACAGCGGTCTGCTCTGGAACCCGATGCTGCGACTGCACCGCCCACTGAGCCCTTCTGGCCGCCCCCCACCTCCCTCCGACAGGCCCACCACGAAAACTGCTGAGCAGATGCCAAACGAACACAGACCTCTGCTGTCTCCCGCCCCTGGTTCTTGTCAAATGATGGATCGCAGCCCCTGCCGCCTCCCACTCTCCCCCCACCCTTCTCTTCCCCTCCCACTTCCCCCTTTTAATTTGTACACACCAACCCTGATACCAAGAGAATCCAACTATTTATCCTTGTTTCCCGTCACCCGCAAGGTATCTGCCACAACTTTCCATGTAAACAAGGCCTATTGCAGACTGATCTCGGTCCACCACATACCTGACGACTGCGTTCGAGGCTACAAAACCAACTCAGACAGCCAGCCGCAGGCCACCGATCCCCACCAATCGGCTCTTCTGCCCTCACCAGGGCAGGATTGGGACAAAATGTCAGGAAGGCGGGGGAGGGGTCCCCACTGTTAATTTTCTCGGCCCACATACTCATCAGCCTACTGAGAAATTGCCCAATATGCCAGATGGCCCGTTCAGCCACAGCCCTTCCCCTTCCTCAGTGTACCTCCCAACTGAAATCTCTTTTTCACGAAAGCTGGCAGTTTGGCCACATCTCTCAAACCGTTCATTTCCCTTTCTCTGAGCCTCTGCTTCCTTTCTGCAGCTCGATCCATCCTTTCCTTAGTGGGACCAGCATTTATCCCACACTGAACCCATCTACTTAGCACAAACCTGAAGCTTCCTCTCCAGTCAATCAGAAAAAAACATCCATCGCTGGCTCTCTGTTTTATTTAATCTATAGATTACGTCCATTCTCTATCATGCTAACCCTTCCATCTCCCCTTGCTACACTCAAACTAAAGCAAGACCTAAATTAAAATCAGAGTTGAAGTCAAGGAATCCTCTTGCTTTTCCTTTCAACTAAAGAATATTTTAACAGTAAAATTTACTTAGTTGCTAAGGAAGCCATCCCAAAATCCATTTATCCACACATAAGATAAGTATGTCTACTCAATAACAAGTCTTGGTTGCAACAACATGGGTGGTTTGCGTGTGTGTGTGCCGTTTGCATGCTGGTCACCGCATGTTTTGTGAGCTCTCTCGGGATACTCAGGGCCCTTGTCTAAAATCCTGCAGTTAGGCTTAGTGGTATATCTAAATTGCCAGTAGAGTATGATCGTGTGTGGGTGTATGTGCCCAGTGATTGACTGCCTTCCATTTCAGGGTGTACAGTACCCCAGCCTTCTGCCTTATGATGGGACAAACTCCAGGCCTGTTTAAGCAAGACATTTCTCCCCCAAAAAATACACCTTGCCATGGTAATGATTTCTTAGAGTACTGCAGCAGTGGTCTGGCAAACTTAGGGTGTCCTCTGTCTCAGCACATAGTGTCTCCTAGACTGAGTTATTATTGTTTCTGTTACCTCTCTTCAAGCTGAAGAACAGTATATGCAATCCAAACCTAATTATCTGCATCATAAACTCATAATTACAGACACTGTACGTGCCCAGAAAAAGATATCTGTTTTGATTACAAGGAAATGATCTGCTCTTCCTTATATTAGCATCATTTTATTTCAAATCCACCTGACCATTATGACTCACTTTCGTGGTATTGTTATCTCTGTGTGCTGTGACTTCAGGTTCCTTTGTCCCAGCCTAAAGGTAATCGACTGCCCTGAAGAGACGTCAAAGATGACATTTGGTGCATAAAATTTCATAGTGATGTCACTAAAAACTAACAGAACATATAGCATCTCATTGTACCTCAGGAAATGTTTAAATACCACCCATTTAATTCACCCAACAGAGAAAAATCTCGCGCATATCTTAACACATTGCGTAACATCTGTTTTTCTCTTTTCCATACACGCTGTGCATGAACGTTTAGTATATAGATGGAGACCTCTTTCTTACATAAACACGGCCCTCTCGATACAGCTGCAAGTCTGCATGCATAATTACCAGATTAATATAAGCCAAAGCTCATTAGATTTTCATTACAGTCAATCCATCTTTCAGAGTATTAGCTAATTTTATCCAGGTGTTTGTTTCCGAAGCCCTGAGAAATACTGATGGCTAATGGGTAATGAGTAAATAACCACCTTAATATATTATATATTTATTTAACAACACAGCAAAATTATGCACCAGAAAGTACTAAAGGTGCCAAACACATCGTCTCCTATGTGACAGTTAAGAATATACAGGCATGTACTGTACTGTATGTAATCCGTGAGGATCTGAAGCACAGCCGACATTAGTGAAATTCAGCATGTCAAGCTGTCTGGCAGCAGCAATGACAATAGTCATGGGGGCCTCTTTTTTTACACATCCCTAAGCCCAAGGTACACATCGACCCAGCCGTGTGAAAGCCTTAAATACCCACCGACAGGCTCTATGCAATGCGAAGTTCAGTGGCAGTGTCCTTCACATTGTTGTGTCACTATGAGCTCCCAGTGTATAGAAAATGAATCCTGGATAAGTTATATGGGAAAACTGTGAAATATCAAATAATAAAGGCACAATAATAAGGCAATTATGTCCTCCATTGAAAAAAGTCTTGAATGCTTTAAATTAACTACAGTATTGCACATGAAACCATAACTACACTGGGTAGATAATTAAGTTCTACAAAGAAACCACTAAAACATTGACTGCCTTGTTTAAGTAAGTTGAATTTGTTACAAAAAGGTATTTTGAGGACGTTTTGTGCAACTGTCAAAGTGGTGATACTAATTCTTTCCACTTGACGTCAGAACTGAAAATTTGACCAAAGTTTTCACATATTGCACCTTTGACCAGCTGTGATTATTCACAAGAACCAAGGCTATTGTGACTCCATGGCATATCTTGCGTTTTTTTTTTAAAAAAAAAGATTTCTTTTATAATAAATTTTGTATTTAGTCAGTATTTGGGCCTAGTGTTTTAATGGAAAAATCCCATTTACAAAAGGCAGCAGAGGAACCACTGCATATAATTTTTAATCCTATCTGAACAATGCATGCACAGTAGTATATATAAAGCATTATTAATAAATGCTTTGTTTAAAACCTTCTTAATAGGATTACAGTTCTACAAAGTGAGGGCATTCACTCTGCTCCTGCAGTGACGATATGTTATTGCTCTGGAATTAATTGATTATGCATGAAATAATTTTCTTGAGAACTAAGTGATGCTACTGCACACTTTCCTACTTAGCCCTGTGCTCTCTATGCACCTAAAGCCCCAGAGATGCCTGCATGACCCGCAGGGAAGTGGAAATCTCAGTAGCAGGCATCTAATCACCATTTATGCAACAAAATCGAGTAGCGCTTTTAAAAAAAATGTAAGCGTGTTTCTCGCAACGGATTGTGAAACGGGGGTGGTTATTATAAATGGGACAGCGATGGGGGATGAAGTCAGATGAAGACACAATGGAACCACGAACGCACCAAGCCACTCTTTTGCCTGTAGTGTTACGCCCTCCACTCAATAACGGCGTGATAATTTTATCCTGAAGCATGTCAATTGAAAAACGGATTTATTATAACTAATATTTTTTCAGATCACTCACTCATTGTTTCCTGATCCCACTCTATAATAAGCTGGCCGATGCCTCAACTGCCACATTCTTTCCGGAGTACATAAACACAGACTCACTGAACTGGAACGGAAAAATACTCAGTAAACTGGAGCCTTTTATTTGTTGTTATGATGAGAAGCTGAGAGCCTGGGCCTTGTTTCCACAAGCCTTGTTTTACAGAAAACTTGAAACAGCATCTGCTTACGCCCCCCCAGTCTAGTGTTAACCATCCAACTGGTTAAATTTCAGACTCAGCTTCCACATCTCCGCCGCACAATACACACTATTCATTAGCACAATGGTATCAAGCCACGTGTGACGCATCCCGCTCATGCTCGGTACCCCAGCGATGCCCTGCATGAACAGTTTTCCAGGTTCTCATCCAATCACAAGTAATATGCAGATGCAGATGTGTTGCCAGAGGCCATCTTCATCCAATCAAAAGAGTCCTCTTGGTAAGTAGGTGCCATGCAGTAGAATAAATAAATAAATTATGCATTCAAGTCAAGTGTATCTTGTTGTTCAGCTCATATAACCACCACACCTCCGCCAAAAAGTAACTGAAATGTAAACAGCTGGTGCAATTCAGTTTAAGGACCTCACTCAAGAACACTACAGCAAAGGTCCTCATGAGAAATGTAAACCCCTTAATCACTATACTACCTTCTGCATCTTATTTAGTTTGGCACACAGACAGTTTCCCAAGGAACGGCAGTGCAGAAATATCTAAACTGTTGTTTTTACAGTTAATGAGACACTTTAAAAACTTAAATACCCACCTTACTGTTCAAAATGCCACCTCTACACAGAGAGACCACTGAATTCAACCAGCAGAACAACTATGATTCACTACTATTTGTTTCTGTTTGGGCTTTTCTGCTGCAGTATGAAAGTGTTACAGTCAAATGAACATCTTAATGTTTTCATTCACAAACAAAGGTTTACTGCGGTAACTGTGAAGAAAAATCACATAATTACATATCATGTAGTCAGATTAAAACGGCGTGGTTTATCATTGGTGCAGCAATGCATGCTAATTAAACCAGGCATGACAACAGTGCCATTAACCAGTATTTGTCACAGCATGACTGACCTCACAACCACCCACCGTCACGGTGTGGAGGTACACTGGAAATTGGTACGGTTTACTTGCCCTGCTTGCCAGTCCATACAAGCCCGTAATAATGTGTGAATCTCATTAAGTCTATCATTTCTCGTCTGCCCAATTTCTTAGCATGCAGAGACAGAGAGGTTATTGCTAATTGGATTATGAATGATTTAAACCCCTAAATGGCAATCCTGTCGCTGGCCTTCAAAGGGAAGCACAAGCAAAGAAACGGATACAGTGATAACCAACGGCCTTAGTTCCTGAAGCCTGTTGATGGTGAAGGCTGTTGATGGTGAAGGAGCATGCGTTCCAAAGGCTCAGAGTTAAAGGCTATGGGAGCTTCAGTAATGAGGCCAGACCTTGGTTAGCTAGCTCATTAAGATCAGTCCTTCCTAACACAGGAAGCAAGCTAAAGGTGAGAAAACAAGTACTTATTGTGCAGCTGTTTATTGTATTTCTTAATGAGTTATAACTCTGCAGTCATGTTTTAATGTTTTCCTTTCAGTGAAAGCCATATTGTCTACATTCTTTTACTGAATTCTTTTTTTCATGACATCACATATGCTGTATATAGGCTATGTAGAATCACACATGGACATATCACCGAGCTTAAATTCCAGGTGGCCTGAGACAAGGCCTAGCCTGGTACGAGAAGTAAACATTGGTCTAGGCACCAAAGGGGGGTTAGTGACCCCGCACACACAAACACACTTTAACACACACACAGATATAAAGGGAGGCCAGCACTCCAACTTT
The DNA here is from genome assembly GCA_015163995.2 of Mormyrus lacerda. Lineage (NCBI taxonomy): Eukaryota > Metazoa > Chordata > Actinopteri > Osteoglossiformes > Mormyridae > Mormyrus > Mormyrus lacerda. The sequence goes on along the minus strand of JAABNX020000001.1, from coordinate 47,857,588 downwards.
TATGTCCCAAAAGATTTAGGTACCTACAGACAGCAGAGTGGACCTCACGGACAGGGGTCCCTTGACTTGGCACGCAACCCCCTCCCAGACATCCTGCCTTACATACCACTCACCTAACAGACCAACACTCTAAAGAAAGTATCTTTTAAGTTTGGCTTTTGTATACCCTGTATACTGATTTACTCATGACTACTACTGTAGTTTCAATATCCAGACAGAGTATGTTTGTATCTGTCTTTACACAATCTTAGTGTTTTGTGTGTCACCCTTATAACCATGTTCACAGAGTATCACCTATTTTACCCCTTTACACCTGAACACATATAAATTTGAATAAATAAATAGGTATAGCTACCACTGCATATATGTTCTTATGCAGTGGTAGACTGACATATTCAATCTTGAAAATTGATCGGTTAACCAGGAATCTAATGTTCAGAGATTCTCCTTTCTTTGTGTAACAAACCCCCCCCCCCCCTTTCTTCCACATTCCTCGTGGCCCTTATCTGATCTTTGTGTCCCGTTAGCAAGCTCATTGTGCTTAACCAATCTGCATTAAAAAAAAACTGAATTAAAATGTATATTATCCATTTTGGAGAGAAGATTAATTGGGATAAGCCACACCAACCAAAATATGTTGTTCCCAGATGTGCAACTTAAATTGGTATTACCACACACTAACGGCCACACCTATCTAAGGATAAAATGTGCTGTTTGAATGTGAATATGTCATGTAATGTCTGTACAAAGTGTAACATCTGTTGACATGCAACCCAAAACACCTACGCTGTATACTGATGTGAGTCGGTAACATACATTATATAAATAATTGTTAATTAATTAATACAAATAGTATGAGGTGTGAACTGCTAGGCTGGTATGACATGTTTGGTATCAAACTGATGGAAAATCACTCCTGATTCCAAATCCGGTCAGTGGTTACCATAAAAGTGCATTTATCAGAAGTTACACCAGTCTAATGAAAATCATCAGTAAAGGGGAATCAGTCTGGTCATAAATCCCAAAAGGACTGATACAGACCCCCTTCCGAAAGCCTGCCAATGGATGATCAGCCATTGGTCCAAGAGTCAAATTCCTGGTCATCCCTATGCATGAACTTTAGACCATAAAACCCTGTTACCTCAGAACAAGGAGGAGCAAAAAGACCATCAGCCCAAAGAGGGGCAGAGAACATCAGCCCAGGAGAAGAGAAGCACGCAAGGCGGTCTTCTGAAGCTTGCCGAAGAAGGCCCAGCTGGACAGGGAACTGCAACCAAGACAAAGCTTCACAAGGAGAGAGAATTCAGGGGCACCACTCCATTACTCCAAACGCCGCGCCTTCCTGAGTGCCATCATCCCGTCATCTTATCAGCCTCTGCAGCCAACTGCCAAGACCCCCCCCACACTCTGGAACCAAGTAAAACAATTTCCTCTTATTCTAACAACCTAAGCTGTTCTCTTAACCTGCTACTGTATGTGACTTTAGGGTCGGGATTCCACAAACTGTGCTTGCTTTGCAGAACAGTATTTCCCTTTGAAGGTTACTCATTCAAATCCAGTCATTGCATTTCCATAATTACATGGTCTGTTTCTATTCTGTTATTTTGTGTTTGTTGTTTATGTTAGGTGTAATGTCTGTCTTATGTTAGATGTAGTGTTAATTAGGAATAAATTCATGTCTTTTACACAACTTCAGCCTCCGTTCATTGAGTGCTCACAATAGTCCCTGCTTCTGTGCGATTTGGCTACAAGCTCTGAAACTTCAAACTTGCCTGAAATTTCGCGAGACTCTCTCACCGGCCATGAGAGGAGCTACACTACCGATCTTTTACTGTACATTACCTGGTGATGCAGCTCGCTGGACAAGCCTTCTAACCCAGGTTACTAAGTGATACTGGTAATTACGTGAATCTCACGTAAGTCTCACATTAACAGACTCACTAGAATATTGAGTTTGGAGGAGCCGACATAACAATTGGTTAATAATCAACATTAAATAATAATTCATTAACATTTAATTAATTTCAAAACATATTGATAGAGATATTAAAATTTACCTGAGCTAATAATCCCTACAGCTACATAATATTTACGTCACACCATGTATACCACTGCACATTCATGAATGATTTATCACACGTATAAATTGTACAGCTGTTCCAAATGATTTTGCACTATTTTGCACTTTTCAGATTAGATGCCAAACTGCGTTTTGTTCTCAGAGCACTTGTACTTTCTACAATGACAAAGCCGGATCTAATCTAATGTAATCTAATTAAAGTATGCTGCAATTTCAGATTTAAAAAAGATCCTCTCAGAAGATTAGATTTATTATTATCAGATTGTCACTTTTTATGATTAAATTTGCTACACAACCTTTAAATTTCAGATGTCTTCTGAAATCTGAGCACTCACTGTGCAACCAGGACCAAAAAGAGAGAGAATTTTTTTTCCACCAAATTACTTATAGATGTCAGCCAGGTCCCCCACTGGATGTCACCTGCCGGGGTTAAATAGATTTGCTCTTTTCCGTCTGTCATCCCAGCATGACGCTCACTCTCCCCACACATTAATCTGGCATTTTCAACATCTTCATTGGCTCACAGGCAGAAGAGGTCAGTGAGTACATTCATTCTCGAAAAAAAATTAAGAAGCTGTTGTTTTTTAATATCTCCAAAATATCACTTATACAAAGGGTATTCAGCTTGAATGTTGAATTCACAGCTCTACTGTACCAATCAATTACTTTTAAAACCTTTTATTTACTTTATCCTTTTATATCATTACCAAAAACATTAGCCATGTGCTACCTTATGTCCAATTCGTACCACAATTGTTACCACTCAGGAGTGTTTTGCTTGATGAGGCAAAGAATTATCCAACCAATTAGCCAATGGTGAGGAAAGATTAGCTGAACTGAATGAATCTGGCTGGAATTCTGGGCCATTACTTGTAGAATAACATGGTACCGCATCATCCAGAACTTTCAGTATGAATCGTCCCACACAGCACCTACCCCAACCCGGAGCGGCTTTGGGACAATTACCATTGACTGTAAAAAACGCTAAATCGATGAGATAACAAAAGCCAGAATCCTTGCGTAGCAGTAATAATAAAGGCTTGGCCAGTATTCAAGCCCATGTATCACTCTTGCTTTTTCATTCACACAGCGTCATCCTGAATGGCGTTGGCTGGGTCAGGTTTGCTGATGTGGATACAAATGTATCAAGCAAGGCTGGTGTCCGTAACGCGAATGCTGATTACGAGGAATGTTGAACACAGCAAAGGTGCTCAGGTAGAACAGGACACCGCACACCAAGGTTAAACTCAGCTGATGGCCACAACGGCGCCAACGCACAATACTCATCTGTGCACACAGGGCCAACAAAGCCATCGGCAGCTATGGAGGGACCTCTCACCTCAACGTTCATTAGAGAAATACAGATGTCCCAGTCTCCTCTCAGCGCTCTCCCTCCCAGAGTAATGGGGAGGCCAGCTAGCAGGATGGATTGGGTGTCATGCACTCATCTCCTGCCAAATGGCCTCCACTGCACTGTAAAGCCCGGCACCCTGACCATTATTAGTCAACTGGCACTGCCTGCAAACTCGCCCCCCCATCAGAACGTGCTACCAGGGAGTGCTCCAATCATATAGAAGCTGATAAGAACTAACAATCCGGCAGACAAGTCTATTGGCATCAGGAAGGTACATTATTTTGATATCATTTGACTATTTATACATTTATACAACAGCAGTCAGGTTTCAAATGCAAGACATAATCACTATAAATGGTGGTATCATTTTGTCTGTTGAATCCTGACTACTGTCCAATTGTCATTGAACTTCTAATTCACACTTTTTTAAATCAAAATATTCTTTAACACACACCTGCAGTATAGCTCAGTAAAAATGATCACAATGGCACAACAGGAATTTATGGAATATTGTTAAAATATTCAAGCATTTACAGTATTTTACTGATATTTGATATATCTAGATTAAAATAGAAATAAGTTTGAAAAAGCATAATTTGTTTTACCAATACATACAGTATTTTGACAGCAATTTAGCGACACTGCGTATGCTGGTAAGGACAAGTGAGATGATAAAAAATGTAAATTGTTGATAAAAATTATAAATTGGAAAATGCTGGTGGACCAAGTTGAAGAAAAGATTCATCCATTCTGCAAGATCATTTAGGAAAATACTTGTAAATTAGGAAAACAAAAAAAATATTAATATGGTAAGATTTTAGCCACAGATTGAAGATTTATGTTGGTATATGAACATCTTTTCTATGAAAGACATTCATTATCATATAAAGTGTTTGCAGTAATTGTATTTTGTTTATTATTAATAATAATAATAATAATAATAATAATAATAAAGCAATTTACAAAATATAATAAAACATACAAAGGGTACCCCAGTGGCTTTTCTATGTGGAGATTTTAAAATGATGGAGTATGAATGTATTTGAAACTAAAAGCAGTTGAATGCAGTTTTAGCAACGCAACAAGACAGGTTGCACAGTCATTTGTACCTGCTAGCAGTAACAGAGCCAATCACAATACCCCTTTGACCAGCGTTCAAGTAATTTCCAAATAATATGAAATTGCCATTACCCTCCACGCAGAATTGCATTTCCTCTAAATCACTGAAGGCTGCAGAACGACAGCACAATACTTTTAAATACAGATAGTTTTAAAAAGGCAGGAATTTAAATATTAGAAAATATCCTGCAAGGGTAATTAGACAATATACTAAACAAAAATCTTTCACCTCTGATGGAACGTACAGAAGCATTTAAAAACTTTTCATTTCTATTTGGTTGGAAGTGAGAGGCTGTCATTTCCAACTTGACTACAGTGCATGGTCAATTGTGTATCATAGCACAGCTTAATTACAAACACACAATGACAATCTACTGTGAGAACTGCCTTCTCCATTGATGGAAATCTAAGTGAATTCCACAGCCCCAGAATCGCTAATAAGCTGGACGTATTATTATTCCAGCCTTGAGATGGTGCCACTGATGGCTTTTCATCTTGCCTGAGTAATTAATCAGGGAATCAGGTAAATGCATCTTCTCACAGCTCTACATTCACAGGGGCCTTTTCGACTGAGAGAGCTCTCCCATGGGCTGGGAAGTCTTTTTCAAATGAGCCCAGAGCAATCGAAAGATCGAATGGCCTCGGAAAACACAGAATACAATATATATCATTTCAAACGTGATTGTGTTTGTGTGTGTTAGGGCAGGTTGGTCACCGGGCATGGAAAAATTCGATTTGGTTTATTGGGTTCATGGGAACAAACTGCTTTAAGTACAAAGGGATTGTACATTCATTACGATTAATGAGCAGTTTTCCATCCCATAATCCTAGTTTATCCAATTTAGCATAATTAAAAGGGGTAGAGGTTGGTGAATGGTCCCTGCGTGTAAGACGTTTGCGGCTGCAAGTTGATTGTATTAGCTAGAACTGATAAAGCAAATTAATAAACAAATTACTGCGGGGTTTAGATGTGTAGATCTGTGCCAACGTTAGGTTACGCAAAACTGTTTCTGACACACTAATAGTTAGATAACCATGAAGTTTAACAAACAAAAACCATGTCTAAAATCAGCGGCGTACGATTAAGCTATATTTAAGTGGCACATTTTAGAAACATGTGGGTGCACAACTCTCGACACAAATACATGCTCGAAGTGCACTAATGGTGTTTAATTTTATTTAAAGAATTAAAGAATATTTTATTTAATTTACGGTCACTATACTCTATATAGAGTACATCTGGTCCTTTCACGTAATCATAGTGTTTATGTATATAAAGTAAAGAACAAACCATATCATTAAAAAAAACCTTTCAAGTTCATTATTAGAATTAAGCACGACCTGTAATTGAAAAGACATTTGAATTGGGCGTGATGCTGAACTGCATGTGCCGATGTAAACAAAGGAGGAATCAGCTGGCAGAAGAGCTGAAGCCTGGTAAGGAATCTAAGTTATCAGAAGCAGAAAAACAACAGCCCAACTGCCTTTTATTTGAACATTTAAAAACTTTATGTTGTGTTTTGTCTGAACAAAGAGTACTTTTATTTATATATGCAGACCGAAAATCAAAATAAAAAGCACACAAGCATAATTCAGTCCCCGTTCCCAGCATCTGCTCTCATGCAACAGCGAGTTTCTGTTTTCTCCGTCTTCTCACATCATTATACCGCTTTCGGCACTGCGCAGATGATCTGGTGATGGCAGAAAACAGGGACACACTCGCTGCTACCTCACCCCACACCTGCTTCACTGCAAAAGGCTTCGGTGGAACAGTGCTGCTCCTGTAGATGACGTCCTCGTGCCATTTCACCTCGAGCATGTCCGTTTCTCTGCGAATGTCTGGCTGCAGAAGGGGCCTGAGACTGTCCTCTATCAAGGCCCCATCCACTCTCCAACCCCTACATCATTTCCGATCGAATGACAGAATCCGTCTTTTTGCGATACATTATGACTTACCAACTGCTGCTATAGAATCCATCTTGTCACACATACTGTATATACATATATATATATATATATATATGTATATATATATATATATATATATATATAGTGCAACAAATGGTAAGGAAGTTTAAATTGTCTCTTTTTAGGCACACCAGACTACAGATCTATGTTGGTACACTAGACTCTAATGTTATTAAAATGATATTATTACTTCGTACATATCTTGAACATAACAAATACGTTTTCTTAATAAATAATAACGCACAATTTATTCAAAATATTTGACTTAAAAGTTTCCACGCAAACATTTAAATGCTGACATTATTAAGGTACAATATTTCACAGCATAAATATGGCTCAAGTATATAATTATTAAAGTACATATTAGCTATAGTCTGATGTAACACATTAATAACACATAAAGTAACACAATATTCATTTGCACACATATGTACAACAGTATTGTTCAGGTTTGAGACTTGAATCTGAACGTGTTCAAAACTTTTACGCAAAGTATTTACAGTAAAAGCTTAAACCTTCAATATTTAATTTAATTGTAAGTATGTACTCTCAACAAAACACCAAGATTCAGCTTAAAAAATAGACAAGAAAAGTGATGGAGCCCAGATGAAATTGCTAGTCGCCAGTCACAGGGTGCTCACTCATGTAAGGAACTGGCAATTTAAAGTTACTAATTCATCTAATTCATCTAAAAATGGAAAATATCTGAACTCAACGCACGCAGAACCGGGGTCAAGAATCCAGCTCACAGCCCTGGAGGTGTAAGACCCTAGGCTTAACCGTCAAGCCACTGTATTACCTATTCTAACCTAAATGTAGAATTATAATATCTATGCTTCAATAAACTGCATTTTATCATTACCCCCCCACCCCCAAAAAAAGAAAATGACAGCCTGTCACTATAACTTTTAGTTATACTCATAGCTCAGTGCCTGATTTGGGGAAAATGTGGAGAAATGATCTAAAGCGCATATTCTGGTTTCCTTGGGGAGTTCCTTCATAACACGAACAGACTTTCCTCCAGCGAAACTCATTGGAATGCAATATCAGTTCCGATGTGAATGTTTTTCTTTAAAACCATACATCTGAAGAATCCTTCGCCTGCTGTGTCATATTCAAGTGTTTCAATAAAAACAACATTTAAAAAAAAAAAAAAAACAAGTTTAAATTGACAGGTTGACGAGAATTTTTTGTGAAAATTCAGCCAAAAATTGTCAGAGACATTTAAAATTAGACTGTAAAGGAAAAACCTCTTCAAGAGGAACCTGTTCTCTTTCAAACCTACAAGACAGTAAATCTGTCAGACAATTTGTATTTTTTCATATGCAAAAATATGTATATTTGACCTGCAAGTTAGTACCAAGGGATTGAAAATATTATTTTTACAAAATCCTTACTGATATTTTCATATTTCAAGGTTCAAGAAAACATGACACAGTAAATTTGATAACTGTATCTGCTGTTCAAGTCACATTAATATCATTATAAACTTTAAACATTAAAACCAAAAACTAAGTTTCAATAAAAATGAGATAAAACATGCTTCCAAAGTCTTAGATTTTCTGAACCATTTTCACAGGGGCAGCTAAAATCACCTCTCTCAGGCTAACTTGCCAGCTATATATAACAGTTCGTGCCTGTCTACTTAGTAGGAATTTTAAGGGTTGGACCAAAATAATAAGCAGAAAGAAAATACAGTCAAGAAAAGGAAAGAAATTCGGCATTTAAAATGCTACACATTATAGAATTTCTTTTCCCATTATTTTAGAATATTTAAAACTGTTACTAAATAAAACTTTGATACCTTTCTATAAAAAGTACATTTTTTTTATGACTTTTTAAAACGCAGTAACACAATTTACTAAAGTAATTAATCAGAATATATGCCAGGTTACTAAGACAGACGTCAGGTTCTAATTATAACAACTTCCCCAATATGGCGACTATGATTTTGCACCCCTGCTATAGCAGTGAAACAGTCAAAAATAAGCGCTGCTGTGAAAGCACAGCACACCGCTACAGCTGACATGTGACCTGATACCTATCGCGCCGCCTGTCCCCGGTTCGCAGTGCTGGTGCACTGACACCTTGCTTCCGTAGTTCCTCTCTTGTTCGTTGATGGTTAACTTGCTCTTGTCTGTCCTGCATTGTTCCCTTGACAAGTGCAGAACGGAGAGAATTCCGGTTGCCTCGTCCATAGCTGCCCCGCTAAACTGATAAGCATTAGGCCACGATCACAGACAAACACCAGACAAATCCCGGAAGACAGCCCTATTTCTGTACAACGGCGGACTGCTTTATCTGTTCTACATCCCTTAACTGCTCAGGGATGGCGGTGAAGGTCCAATAACGCCTCTTCCTCAGACTGTGGCAGACAGCGCAGCATGAATCACCCTGAGATATTTTGCACTCACAGTGAAGTTTGTGCGTTTCCCTTCTGTGCTTCAAAGACATGCAGTTTGACGTTTCGTTATTTTACTACACAGTGGTCTATGAGCACCCTCACTCCCATTGCACGTTTCTTACTTATTCTTTCATTCTTATATCGCACGATTTTGCCTTGTACTGCCTTGATTGTGTCACACACAAAGGGGGCAATTTGTGGCTTAGCAGATTAGGACCTATATCTATGACCGGAAGGTAGCTGGTTTGAATCCTAAGGACAGCGGACCGATGCCACTATTGTCCCATAACAATCTGACCAGCGGACCGATGCCACTATTGTCCCATAACAATCTGACCATGTTGTGGGGAACATTGTGCGTCCTGGTGTGTGACAGTAAGTGGCTGAGGATGGATGGGACATCCTCTCCAGGGTGTTCCCCACTGCATTGCCTATGCTTCACCAGGGCCTCTGTGACTCTTCATTGCATAAGTGGCTACAGAAAATGGATGCATGGACATATTGCTTGCATTACATCACCGGAAGACATTTAAAACAGTACATAACATACTTTCTGACGTCAGATTCATCACATTTCAAGGAAACCTTCCATGAACCTGTAAATGCTTCGCCCCTCTGGCAGCCAGTCACATCTCATAAGCTACTGATGCTGCTCACTTATACTAAAATATGTAATCTCACTCCTGTTCTAAAATTAAAATCGTATGCAGAGCTACTCACCTCTTAACCTCACTTACTTTGCTGAATATTACATGAAAACTAATTCTCTTGACCCCCCCCCCCCCTTCAGAGGCAGAAGACCCAGTTTGCATATGAGTGAAGTAAACAACAAAAAAACTAAATTCCCAAGACAGAAGTTACTCTGAAAATCTATATTTGGAAAAGTGTGTAGAAATAATGTAAAGCACACATTCTGGTTTCCTTGGGGAGTTTCCACAGGGATCGGGAACGATGAAGGTGCCTGCAGAAGACCAGCCTTCATCTGTCATAAGAAGATCACCGGCATCCCACTCTGGAAGGAAGCCACTTGGGTGGGAAGCCAATGACATCTTAGCAACTTTATGGAAAAATCATTCTGACCTTTTCATGCTCCCTGTGCTACTGTAAGCGTGCAATGACGATCATGATCAAAATGATTGCAGACTTCAGAAGGATTGCTTAAAAAGGAATATATATATATATATTTTTTCACCCACCTCAATCGGTCTAATCATTAATCCAAAGAGGAGCAAGCAGCTAAGGAATCCAGAAACATACCTCAGATATTTGCAGAGAAATTGCTTTCCAGCTCTAAAATCTATTGAAGCATGCCGACGTTGGTAGAAATTCATTGATTTCAAAACACGAGTTTCACTGCTGAATGCATGTCTGTGGAATACATATCCAAGCAAACACTCTAATTGTATCGGACTGTAGTAGCGCCTTAAACTAACCTTTGATTTTTCTTCTCATTCAAAGTTCTCTTGGTTTTAACTGACTCAGTTGTAAACAGCTACTAAGAGGACTAGACAACTGCAGTTGTACATAATTTCCTGTCTTTCTTTCAATCGCCACACTCAAAAATTGCTCTAAATTACATTACTAAGAGTCATCTTAGTTAATGCCTCGGGTGGAACTTGATCGCCAATTTAGAGATCACCTTAAACTGTAGTCTACAAAGTTATTCAATTTCCCCAGAGTGCCTGTTCTTAATATATGCTGCAGTCAGTCTATTACATGCGTTTCTAGCAAGCAGGAAATAAAAATAAACAAAATATTTACATTTATTTAATTAGCAGACACCTTTATCTAAAGCAATGTGCAATTGAGTAAGTAGGGTCAGCCAGTCATTGGAGCAACTTTGGGTAAGGGCCTCGCTCAGGGGCCCCAAGGGAAACCTCCAGTCCTGAATCCTAACCTACACAGTGCCCCATTTCGGAGATGTTTCGGATATCCACATATCCATACCTGCAGAAAACCAGCCCTATCTTCATCTTATAATTCCGCAAGGAAACAGATGCAAATTCACTTTGAAAGTGTATTATGCATGTAAAGAGAGTCTGACTTCAGATAAATTACATGCTTCTACAGTATTTTTGCCCAAGATATCAGACTCATACTCAGGTCCCGACTGTGGAACAAGCTGTTCCCCCAAGACACCAGACCAGGGGCTTTGTGTGGGAATTTATAATCCCTGACTGCAGTAGGTTATCCCAGTGGAACTGCTTTATGAACATACCATCAATAAATTTCTCGCCTCTGGAATAAAACTGTGATATATAGTAGAAAACTTCTTAAATTCTAGCAGTCTGTTTCATAACTCAGAGGAACACTGGTATATATGCAGAACTCATCATTTCACTAGGGACTCAAGAGAGGGGGGAAAAAGATAACAATCCAAAGGAAACCAAGATTTTTAAATTTCAGTATTAAGACAAATTCAGATACACTGTTATGATGTGGATATTGTGATTCAAATCTAGAAAACCTCATAATTATGGATAATAAGAATCTTTAGGGATGTGCATCTCCATCTCTGAGGTGATGTGACAACAAATATTGATTCATTGCAAACTACGCAACGGATTAAAGACACATATGAAGTAACTACTCTTGTGATATGATACGATCCATCCCTATTTCGATGCAGCGAGATTAAACACAATATGACGTGATGCATCACCGGACACACCTCCAACTTGTGCAAGACTTGGCCAAGAGACATGTGGAGAATTGGCCACTGATACCAGTGGAGACCTGAAGATGAGGGAACATTTCTAAATAATAAAGGCACAGGGCTACGATTAATAATTAAACATTTTTGTGACCCTGGCTGAGTGCTGCTTCCCGCTTCATGAGGGCCCGGGACCCTCCCACTCAGACCCTCTGCTTTGTCTTTTGATTTGTTGGTGATGTGACATGGCATGGTGAGGGATGTGCACGCACAGGTGTGGTACAGTATCAGTAACCAGGGTAACAGTCTGACTTAAGGTGTTCTGACCCGATGGGGAGTGCAATATGAGAGGAGAGGTGGGTGATGATGAATACAGTCTGGAGGTGGATACAACTTAACAAAATAAAACTGAAGACTTACTCGAAGGCCAAAATCTTTTCTAAATAAAAATAGCAAAGCCAAAAAAATACACCAGACTGTATTAATGATTTTTCCTCCCTTTCCCATGAACACAAGAACAAGTTGGTGATTTGTCTCCCTTGACAGACACAAGAGTGCCATCTTTTGTGCAGAATAGTTTTACAATTTT
>JAABNX020000001.1:47816972-47842407 GCA_015163995.2 Mormyrus lacerda | reverse complement strand
CCCCCCCCCCCCCCCCCCCCCCCCCCCCCCCCCCCCCCCCCCCCCCCCCCCCCCCCCCCCCTCAAACTGATTTTAAGGTGATTTGCAAAACTCTTTAAACAATTGAGACAAAACGGATAAAAATACTAAGTCCTTTAAAATAATTTTAACATGCTAAAAGAAGTTAGAATGGTGCCAATAAACCCTTATTACCATTCCGATCTAAAAAGAGAGGGTGTCGTTTTGGCATAAAGTCACATAATATAATTTGACCAATAATAAATCAGACGCTGATCTGGGCCTGTAAATGCATGCGATAACGCCCAGGTCTTACCTGTTTTCCACGTGTAGTATTTATCCTTTGGGAACTCAAGGTCAGCCTTTATTTCAGTGACTAGCAGGGACATGAAGAGCAGCAGGTAATTCCTGACCCGCCATGTCAAGGCAGATGCAGCAATGTCATCCTTGAGAATCATAGTCTGGCCAATTGACTTTCTGTCCTCTGTTACTCCTGTAGAAGAGAAGCATATATCAGGGGATTTGCGGCACCATAGCTGCTATTGTATTCTGTGATCGGGTCTGCATCTGAAGGACTCTTTATACACATCAAAGTCAAACACGTGCCAGAAGAAGCCTTTAACTACCGTAAGAGAGTCATTAATTGGTGATACACCACAATACAATTTCTCTTTGCTTTACCTAAATGGGAACCATTATATTACAAGCAAGGCAGCATCAGTTAAGTGCAGGGTCACTTTGAAAAGATTTGTTCTTTTCAAAACATCAACATCCCACCGACAGTCAGAAACATAACCAGATGTGGAGATTTCAGATCCAGAGAGTACGAGACCAAGATTTTGTTTCAACCAGCCATTTGAGTATAAAGAGTCACTGTCACAGAGTACTCTGATTGGTTGAAACTAAATCTTGAAACCTCTGAACATAACTCACACTAAAACATCTATTCGTGCAGAGGAATAGTGGAACTGTGATGCGATAAATGAAGCTAGTGAGTAAACAGGCTCTAAAATATACAAAGAAACCTTGAACAAAGGTAGAAGAAAAACAACTAGCTGAGAAACATGAAACATTTCTAAAAGACTAATCATAAGAACCTTTAATGACTTTCACTTTGAAAAATGTGGGTTAATTAGGACTGATCGATTAAGTTCCTCAAAATATCACTTAAAAAAACGATTTTATTGCAGGAGCTCGTTAACTTGAGTTTTTGGACTGCTGCGGTTCCTATTATCTTAAGGACAAAAGGCTGGGTCAGACTGCATACCCATCTGGGTGTAATGAAGACACCTTATCCTGCATACTTTTCATCTGTCAGCATGAACATTCGAATTGAACAGACAGAATGACTGTGACCATTAATTTAAGATTAGTTTTTTTTTTTGTGGTGACATTGGTTAAAGTCTGAAAAGCTGAAAAGACAAAGAAGACACTTCCATTTTCAACCTCTTTTTAAATAAAATATTTTTAAGAAAGGAAAGTGCTTTGCAGAGAACACAATAGTTTTGTCACCACCAATGTGAACTGGGTGAGGATGCATCACAGTTAAGCTCCCAGCCTTAAGCAAACTTGTTATTAGTGAAGAGGCTCAAACTGGAAACTCCCTCTCTTTTAGTTCGTTGCTAAGGAAATCCTGAAATTTGGGGTTTCTCCTTTAATCTGAGAGATGGCATTTCATATTTCACAGTGCACTGAGGCCGGAGATATTGTGTCTTAATCATAATGTAATCCCCATCTTTCAAACTCAGCCTTTGCATCCATTCTGTGGGTATTTCGTGGTATGCACATAATAAATTGCGTTCATCTGAACTTTCTTTTCTGGACAGCTGAATAAAAAGATGGGATAATCAAATACTATGTGGATTATTTTAACATGATTTCCCAGTAAAGCCAACTGCTCAAAACTCGTTTTTGGATGATTTCATTCGGGGAAATTTGATTCTTATCTCATCGCCTTCACTGCGTTTCACTGCTGCGTAAATGTGATTTCAAAGAGAGGAGAGAGGGAAAGTGATGGATTTAAAAAAAAAAATGGAAAGAAATCTCCTGCTCTCCTTGGCACAGTCATTAGTGAGAATGCCAGAATGTTAGTGCGGACAGCAATAAATAAACACAGGGTGACATGCCGATTTATCCAGGCTGTAGATGCGCTCGCGCAAACACTCGGCAATTAAGGAACTGCCGCGCACTCCCCCCCCCCCCCCCCGTATCCAGGCATTCATCACATTCCCTGAGGGGCGAGTCCTAAGAAACCAGCCGATCCGTCCGTCCCGTCCCTCTGTGGCCTGAACCTATCGTCACCTGCATGTCATTTGGGACTGGAAACGCTCCGTCTTTTGCAGAAGGACACGTCGGGAGCCCCGGACCATGTGATCAACCGCCAGTCCTTCGAGAGCTTGCGCGGCGAAAAACAAACAGGGCCCTTTCTGGATGTGTCAAAAGGAGCATTTTAAGTGTTTAAATTCATGGTTCACATTCGGTGCAGTTTAGACGTAGTTTATCAAATATGCTACCACCTGGGGAATGTGGAGGAGCTTGCTGGAGTGATGGATGTTAGCTATTTTTGTAGAGCCCGGGGTTCTGAGCAAGGTGCTAATTCATGTCTACCTGCAGTACACCCCACCCTCCCACACCCACAAAATCACTCCCTCCCCCTGAGCAACATGGACCTGACAGTCCTCAGAGTACAGAAACACCGTGTTCTTCTTCAGAACATCTGGGTCAAATGAAACCTGCACGGAGTTTAGCAGAAGCTCTTGGCTAGAGCGGCTGGTCGGGCCAAAAAAAGGGACCCTGTCGGAACATTCCGGATATTACTGAGCGAGGCGTTCTCAAAAGGAGCCTTGTGTTCCTGTTAAAATTCCGAAACGCTTCACAAATTGCTTTGCTGTTAATGGGGGTCAGATCTTCCTCAACTGACTTGGTTTACAGGTGGCCCCAATAATTTATGCTTGATTGCATCGATTCAACAGGCACTAACTGGCACTGACAGCTTCGGGACTATGGAGATCATATCACACTGCACATACTGTGAGGGCTGAAGCAGACGTAGCTGGAGAGGGTTAAAGAGACGGAATTACGAGGCCAGATGATGCCCCTTCTGCACTTGGCTTGTTTTGCTCCTATTAATTTAACTTTGAGACTCTCTCTGCCTGTCATATTTTCCCTCAAACTGTTTCAATTCAACCAGCACCAGTATTCCCAGTGATGCAGTTGTAATAAAATGGAGTTTATATCTCTCTTTATGTCGTTATATAAAAAGGTCTTGTCGAATTTACGTAAGTGAAGTCCTACAACTGTTAGAATTTAGACACATGCGCAAGGAGCACTGCAGTAAACAGAGACAATTTATTCTATTACAGTGAAGGATATTCACTGGAACATAATAAGGAAATAGAAAGCAATAATTCACATCTTACATTTTTTTATCATGTTCATCATTTTGAGATCAACAAATGATGAAAGGTTGAAACTTCTCTACGATCCATTTTTATCCCCTATGTGGATCTATTTTTTAAGCAAGCAGAATTTGGAAAGGGCTGATGTCTATGCAGGTGAAATGCATTCAGTATTGCTGAAATGCCAGGACTTTGCTTTTAGCTTACAAAGTGACCTCAGGATAATTAAATACTTTTTGCAACTTTAGATATGGATCAAATAGTTCACTCTCATATAACAATAAGGCCAGCAAGGGACAGGGGTCTTTTGTAAGTACAAGGATTTGAAAACAGCCCACATTTTTGCTGACTTCTATAGTCTGTTTTCCTGTTTGATTGTGTAACTTGGTTAATCCTTATTTATTAATTTGACTAGAACACTTCTTTTGTTGTGATTAATGTGCATATTATGTATAATGTGTATAACATGACTAAAGGGACCAATGAACTGTAACATGGCGAGAAAATTAAAAAGTCTGTGCACAACATGGTCATACGTCAGTGGTTAAACTGTATGGCTCAAAGTGTTTACATACATTTAATAATTTAGTCGGTACTTTTATAAAACGTGACGTACAATTGAGAAACGAGGTCAAATGGTACTTAGAGCAACTGGGGGTTTCAGGGGAAGCTGAAGTCAAACAACGACACCAATCTTCTGTCCCTGGGATATGAACTGGCAACCTCCCGATCCTACCATCATGTGAAGGCCTTTTTTAGGCAAAGAACAAGTTTGTTCGCAATCACACAGATATGGTCCCCATTGGGCGCTTTTTCCGTACCAACAAAGTACCCCAGCCGGTTTGGAACTTTCGGTATGGGAATTTTTGGTACTGTTACTCGACCGGAAGTCAGTGAAAAAGTGAAATTGCCAAAAGTACTGCACCAAAGGTACGGTACTTGGTGCAGGAGAAAAGTACCCACTGAAGAATTCTGCAAGGTACCCCGGCTCTGAAACCACAATCTGCTTCAGCTTTCATTTGAAATTCAGTGTAGATAACACACAGCTGGATCTGCCATCACAGCACAGTGGGAGAGGATACACTGCTTTCCATCACTAAGGTAGGACTCCATAAACAACCAACAGGTAAAAGAAAAAAAAACTGTACATACGCTGGACAACAAAGGACATTAGGCTATAAAAAACAACTACTGTATGAGTATGCTCTTAGTATTATTTAATTCATTGTCACCTCACTGCTGTTTTTAATAGATCCATTCATATCCATTCATATCTGTAGACAACGGCACACATTTGCCAATAAAAGATCTAAAGCATAATAGTAACAACAAATAATCAATAATCGACTGGGAGCAGATGTGTTATTCCAAACATACCTGAACCTGAAGATCGCCAGGCATCACTTTGCTGGGACAGCTAGGCACATCCAGGGCTGCTCTTCCTCGTGCCAATGGCAGGAGCCTGATCAGATGCTCAGTCAGACACGGCCGGGAGATAAACACGACCTTGTCTCCCTTCTGACGCATCATCCAGCAGCTAATCTTCTGTGACTCCCTCTATGGAAGATCAGCGTGTGAAGGATGCTCCTGTCACAGTATTCCTGACAGCCAGCTCAGATAACCCAGTGGCAGAGGCTGGGTCAAGAATCCACAGAATGATAATTTTCCAGGGACCAGACCTAGAAGTGGAGAGGCTGTGAAGGAAGAAGCGGAGGCATTTCAGGAAGAAAACACACAACAGACCTCTCTTTTCCTGCGGAAAGGCATGGTATCTTTCATATTATGGGCAACTGTAGCTCTGGTCTGTCTTCAGTAGCATATCCCTTTTCAGAGGTCAGCTTCAATGCTAGTAGTAGTGATCATTGCTAATACATACTGCGGCTAGTCAAAGTGTTTTAAAGTACTATTAATGCACTATGCTCACGCAAGCTTGAAGTTTTTAACCAAAAAGCTTCTATTCTATGTCATTTTGAATTTTGCTTGTTTGACATACAGTATTGTGTGTTCCACTAATTTGATTAGCTAATAGTCTTATGCAAAGCAACTTAAGCAGCAAAAACTTAATTCCGGTCACCTTTCCTGCTTAGGGCAAGCAGTCTATTTGCCCCACTTAGCCTTTAACCTATCATGGGCAGGTTATAAAACACCACCCAACATTATATCCCATAATTCCCCAGCTGGCACAGTCCTCAACTAAAACAAATTCACTGGCATAAGTGCATCTCTCGGTATGCATTTTCCTCACATACACATATGACCTGCCATTTCCCATTTGTTTTCCTGTAAACCAATGTTTTGAAAATGAGTTGTCAAAACCAGAAACAGGAGGAGATTTTTTTTTCCACACAGTTCCTGGTCTAAGACATTCTAGGGGGTTCATCTGTAAGGATGACAAAACAATCAGTTTAGGAATTGAATCTGATTTGTTCACTTAAACAGAAACATAAAATGAAATGATCAGAACCAACCATATATGGATTTCTGAGTTTTCAGTTTATTTTAGGCGAAAAATTCAATCATTACCATCAAAAGTGGAATGAACCTGGTTCTGGTTCTCATCTTAGCGAATCCCTGGTTCTATTAACACCACGTGCCCCTGTTCCGGCGTTCTCACTTACTCAGCTCACCAGTCTCTTTTCTCCACCTCTATTGACTTTCCATCCCATGCACTCTCAAATCTAGCTAACCTCACGTGATTTCTGAAAGCTTCTAAGTTCTTTGCCTTATCCCCACCATTGGGTCCCAAGTAGAGCTGGCGCAGTTCACATTTTCAATCCGTCTTCAGTGAAGGGAAGAATAGTATATGTATTTGAGCTGCCTGAAGTGTTGAATGTGCCACCTTCTTAGCATAATAAAAGACGAATGAGTGAGATCATCAGCCTGTGGTCTCATAATGCACGTGTAAGAAACAAGTGATAACCCTGCGATTGTAAAACCAAACAAGTAATAGAGTAATTTCACAGTTCTGTAAAGACCTATTATGGATCATCTGTATGCAAACTCAGAAACAGACAACGCTCATAAAACTAGGATATGTAAAGAATCACAAATTATTGGAATCGGGAAACAGCAACACCAAATTTATGTTATAGTCCAAAACAAACTGCTAAATCACCATTAAATCACTGCTAAATCTTTACACACCTGTTTATATGTTCAACTAACACAACACCATTAACATAAAGTCCCAGACTACAACAATGAAACGGTGTATCTCTAAAACCAAAAGGATTCGTTGTAAACGTGGTTAGAAAATGTGCTATCTGCATTTATGCATCGCACATTCCACATCTAAAAGAAGCATTACAAGACTAAATGGCAGTTATTGCTTCAAATGCACGATGTTTGAAATGCAAACACAGATTCAGATTTAAGTGAGCAAGGTAGACAGCACCCATGCTGTGGATAAATTATTTTGAGCTACGAAGGAAAAACTATCTTTCCATCACGTACAGTGGCAGACGGGTGGAGTCGAACGATCCTATCCAGCCAAACATTGTGTCACGCCCGGCTCGTCCGATCCTCGTGTGCACCACGCCCCCTCATTAACCACGTGTGCTACCCCGATTGTAACCAGCTGTTTCCTGTTTTGCTTGTTTAATCATCTGCATTTAAGTCCACGTCTGAGTCTGTAACCCCAGATCCATCATTGATGTTTGTTGCCGTCTGCCCTGTGAGTCCCTTCTTACCCCACAATAAACCCTTATGCCCTGGATCCTTGCCTGTTTGCCTCGTCCTTCCCCGCTCACCTGACACCAGTCACAACACATTGCTTCCATCTCCAGATGTACATGCACCCATTTTTCATTTAGCAACTTAAGTGAACTTCAGTGCATTAATATGACATTATTTAAAGGCATAAACCTTCATGTTCATGGAAAGTGTAACGTTGTTATGAGATTCTGGGTACAACAATAAGACTGATGGACAACCACCAAGTGGGGGTCATTGTTTACCAGTTTTTCTATACAACCCTTGTGAGGACAGAACATGACACAAGACATTTCTCTGATCTATGGCGATAATGTTGATGACAAAGAAACAGGGAAGTCCACTAGTTGCTGGAGAAGTGGGGGTGTCTGTGGAAGATATACTGTTAGTCAGTTTGTAAGCACTGGTATGACAAATTACAAAGCAAATGTGTTTAGACAGGAAATATTTTTTGAAGTAAAAGCTGAGCAACAAAGATATATTATTATCTGAGTATGCTGTATCAAATCGATTTTTAGCAAATCATCAAGAGAAATTTTCACTTTTTAAAGATTAATTAAATGTACGCTTACATACGGATACTTTGGTGCATGTGGCTTGTTCCCAAGACAAATGGCTTTGACGGAAAATATATCCTTCCAGGAGAACTTAATTAGAGAGAGGACTCTGTTCTTGACATTAGCATAATAACAAAATTATGTTTGTTAATTTGTGTTTTTTTTTTTTACGTTTATAACCTGAAAGTGGATAACAGTTGGTTTTCTGCCAAACTTTTAAAGCAATGAACTTAGAAATCATGTTCTCGTACATACAGATATCAAAGGAGTAATTTAATTAACATATCATCTATAAAAACTAGAGAAGGCCGTCACATCGACATTGTTTTGACGATCGTTTATTATTGTGGAATAAAATGCATGCCTCATTAGTGCATACGCTCTCTCTCTTTTACTCATCAGTATAGTATAATCATGAATACTGTACTTCAGCACTTGTACATAAACTATTTTCGAGATAATAGCTTCAGAATTTTATGTATTGACATATAAATTACAGTTTTATTGAATTGTTAAAAAGTCTTATAAAATGAGAAAATATTAAGGACAGCTATATGAAATAATTATTGTCTCTTTAATGACTTATATTACCACACAGCCCTGTAATAGACAGGTGGCTGGAAGGTGGATGCGTAACTCAGATAATTAAATTGAGATCTTAAATGTTTTATAAAACGTAACTGATAAACCCACAGGGCACTGCTAGTGCCTGGTTAAACAAGCCTCTCATTTTAATTTTGACAAGCTACAAATAATCAATGATGTGTGATTTAGTGCTGGAAATAATTCTTAGACATTTCACTGCTGGTGACAAATGGTCTCTGTATGTTCAGAACTATCTTACTGAAAAGCTCCACACATAAGTTGCAGGCACAGCTTTGAGAAAGTCAGCTGACTCATCAGAAGATACGCAGAATTCCTGAAAGCTAAGAGAAAGAAATGCTTTGAAGAACACGATCGCTGACAAAGCAGATAACCTCTTTCAAGGGTCATTACTTCAATCCAAATTTTGTTTCAAAACGTAACAAGTTACAATTTATGAAGCACGTCAGTTGTTCGGTTAAGATTATCAAAAATCCTTTACTCCAGCTCCAGGCTTAGAAATAAAGGCAAGATTTCTAGATTCTGCATTGTGTTTGAACTGTTGCTTGGCTACTCATTCTCATGCCGAAAGAGGAGAACAATGCTGCAGATGCCCATTAACCGAACGTTTCTCACACCGTACAGCTGACAGACATTGCATGCTGGGACACTACCATTCTGAACTGTGTCACAAGAACAAACATGGCCCACGGCACAGTGCATTAAAATGCTGGCATTTCTGTAGGTCATAAGTAAGTAATGTTTGTCATTGCTGACATTATCTTTGTTGGATCAACGCTATGTGAGCTTATGTTTTTGGAGTACGCGCAGCATTCAACCTCGAATAAACACCAGAGAGATCATAATATCCTTATTTCTAGGAACACATAACGAGGCTATTGTGTTGTCCTGTTGTTGTTGTCCCGTTGTTGTTGTTGTTGTCCTGTAAACACATGAGTTACAAACACTTCCTATTAGAATCACTGTTACTCCGTCTGGATAGTGGAGTGTCATTAGACAGGTCAGGATAGTATACAAAGAGCTTTGACAGGGTCTGATCTTCGCTCACAGTAGACAAGACTCATGCGACGTCTGCCGCAAGGTTATCAATAAT
The DNA here is from genome assembly GCA_015163995.2 of Mormyrus lacerda. Lineage (NCBI taxonomy): Eukaryota > Metazoa > Chordata > Actinopteri > Osteoglossiformes > Mormyridae > Mormyrus > Mormyrus lacerda. The sequence continues at coordinate 47,833,048 of JAABNX020000001.1, read as the reverse complement.
GGGTTCAATGAAAGCTTCTTGGTGGCTTTTGATTGGTTGTTTTGGTAAGTGAATCATTTATATTCAGGTCATCAGAGGGACAAAGATTAATTTGGTGTTGGTTGGATTTCTGAATGAAAACAAATGGAATAAATGGAAATTAGCTGGTGATCTGCTAATGGAGGAAAGGAAACATTTATTCATAAAGTTTAGTGGGATCTAGAATTAACCATGCTGAGAGCTATTAACACACAAAATACAAATTAAGTATTTAGGACATCCGTTAACAAATAGTAAGATGACCTCATGTATAAAAATTTTGTCCATTTTGCTTAACTGCTCATCTAAGACAGGGATCCAGTCACCCTGGCAAGGCAAGGCACACCTTGATCAGGATGCCAGCTATTCACAGGGCACACGCATATCAAGGGCAAAGGAAAGACATGAATTCAGCTAAACCACATGTTTCTGGACTGGGGGAAGATCGGAGTGTCCTGAAGACAGCCACGTGAACCTGTAAAAACCACATGTAAAGCCCTGGGGCCAAACTGAAGCTACAGGGCACACTGCTAACCAGGAAGCTGCTGGGATACATTACACACCGATATCTGAAATTCAGAAGCATGTATAGTGGGGAGGTAAAGCAGCAGCGTGCTGGATGCAGATTGGGTCTGTCTTTGTTTATGTATCACTGTCATTTACCAATTTGGATCTGAGAATCCAAATAAATATGTTACATAAGCAAGCTGCAAAACCGACTGTCAATTAAAGCACAATAGAAAGTGCTATTAATTTTTGTCATCATCTCCATTAGTGAGGTTTTCTTTCAGCTTAATGGGTTCATGAGTGTATTAAGAGCACCCTAAAACTTTTTACGCTCATCCAGTCAATGGCCTCTAGCAGAGACACCGCCAAAGGATGTTTGCCTCCCGCTCTTGATGTCTATTTCTGTAGTATTTATACTCAGATATTTGCCCGATCAATATTCAAAACCATAACTGAAACATGTCATTTTAGTTAATATGCATCACATGGTGAACAGGGTCTGTCAGCAGCCAGTTCTTCAAACTGCATAAAATGGAGAGGCAGCTATCAGAATGTCTGAGGTGAGAAGATGCCGCTTTTGTCAGGACTGTTCGGAAAAAAAAAAAATGCTGGCATTCCAAATTTTAATTGGCTGCTTTTGATGCATCCTATAAATTTTGAGCTGAAGAAACCTCCTCATTCTGAAGGTCTACAAACATATTGTGTGTAAAAACGGGCATTTGGGATGCATACAAAAAAAGACAATAAAATTTCAGTCGTCTGTTCCCAGAGAAGAAATAAAGAAAAAAGAAAACATAAAAATAAACATAAAGGATAAGAAGGGAGAATAATGTCTATGTTGTGACTGGAGAAAGGCTTAATTAAACCTCAGTATTAGTTGTTCTGTCCGACTACCTCTGTTAACCAGTACATAATTAACCTGAAACCCCGAGAGAGCACTGATAAGGTCTAATCACCTCCACTGCGATGATATAACGGGACACACGGAATGGTAATGAAGTGAAATGGTCCCCAGTGGCCCCGTAATGAGTATCCAGTGGGAGGTATTAAAGATAGGATTGTTCCTGAGAATGTCTGGCTGCTAAGGCCCGAAGAAGGGCAACGTCAACACCTGGTCCCAAATACCCCAGATGGCTGTACGAGCTGGAAAGGGGTTGTGGATCTGCGGAAGGAACAGGGACCCAGAGGCACAGCTTAGACCAGCGAATCAGGACAAACCCTGTAAGGCAGTTCTATGCAGATGCAAAGGAGCAAGAAACTAGGGGGATGTGTGTAAATGCATTGCTCTTAAGGTTACTGCTATGCAAGCAAATTTATTGTATTATATTATAAATTCATTGTATTGTAAAAAAATCATTTGCCTTATACAATGGGCTATATATAGATGCCGTAAACACATATACCCATATACAAATGTGCATGTGTATGTATATATGTATGCGAGTGTAAAATGCTGGAAGCTCCCTGCTACTCAATACCAAAACAACTCAACTCATATATTCAGAAGCCAGGAAAACAGCTTTGGGGGAAGATCACGGCGAAGATGTTTTCTCAAGGTTGGTGGAAACTTACCAGCGGCATTACAAGCAATGTATTCCTGTACCAAAGCACATAACAAGCAAAGCACTGATCTGGACAGGCTGCGACCTTCAAACACAGCACCTTCACACATTTTTCCAAAAATGTCATGAAAAAAATTGCTAATTAAGCTGTCTCATGGCACTAGACAAAAGCAGAGTTATCAAAGGTTTATGAATATCAAAAATGCAAAGTATCTGAAGACAACAGTGATCTAACCACAATCAAAGCAGCGAGTAAACAATAGATGTACTGTGTGTAACGCAGTGTAATTTGCATGTGTAGTATCAGGTGTAAAGCAACCTTTGCATGGTAAAAATGCAAAAATAAAAATCTGAAAAAATAAAAACATTTATTTTTGGCTGCTGCAAAATACCTTTTACTAATCATTTTGGTTTTGAAAGCTTAATCCTTCCTAACATTTCATACATAAACACTGCATCAATAGAGCTTCATAAATGAATTTAGGTTAAAAAAATGTACATTTTAAATACACAGGATTGCATTGTTTTGCCAGTCGGTCAATATTTAGAAGATTTATGCACTGGATAAACTCGAAATGTCAACACATGTGAATCCTTTGACCTTTCTAAAATAAATAATTAATGTAATTGTGTTTAATTAATCTTTAGAAACCTCAGCCTAATCACAGAGGTGTGGATGTGAATCTTGATATCCACATATGTTATACATTTTATTATATTTACAAAGACAATGTAATTAAAAAAAAGGTATCAGCAAAACCATTGGCATTTTATACAATGAAAGATCTAAGTGTTTTCAGCTATTGTTAACTTATTTATTTTTTGTAGTAGCAGTAAAAAAAATATAGTGGGACATGCGAATGGAATGACCGTGCTTTATGGCATATCTAAGACTGGTTTTAAAGCAGTCAAGCGGAAACTGTTTTCAATCTATCAGCGGGACGCCGATGTTATTTGTCAGGACGAGGGAATGGAGGCTGCGGCTGTATCTATGAGAAATGGTACATATGTCTATGATGGCGATCAGAGATCTGATGGTGCTCAAATGTGGGGATCGGGGAAACACCACGGACTCAGGACAATTTGCCACCTCGCTCTCAAAGCAGGGGAAATCCTTCAGCCACTGTAGTAGAAGGCAATAAGGCTTCCCATTGGCGATATTTACAATCAAAATGTTTTTTTGTAACTTTCAAACATATATTACACATAATAATCATGCATGTCCCAAAATCAGAAACCTTTAGTTTCATATGTAAACTGGAATACAATGTTATCTTGAACAGAAACCAAGTTTTTATAGCAGCACACGATAGGACTGCATAGCAGCAAATGAAACAAACACATGATGAAATCTTTCAGAAGGTGACTTGAGCCGATCGCTTTGTTTACAAAAACAAGGGCGTCATCAAGGTTAACCGTGCCCAGTCTGCGATTGAAGAGACACACAAACTGACACCGTTGTCTGTCCTGAGTATTTCCCCAGAGAAATTAAATTATCACAGCCTCAACGCAGCTCCTAAATATTCTATGATATTTACCACAGGCAATACAATTTTACTGTCAAAAAAGTAGATATCTATCCTAATTTTTTTATTAGAATTATATAACTTTATTATAATGATGGTGCAAAAGTGTACCTCCTCAGCTGGCATCGTAAAGCACATTTACACAGTCACACACTAATTTAAAGTCCCCAATTAGCCATCACAGTATGTCTTTGGTCAACAGCAGGAGAATCTCTAGCAAAACCTTATGACCAGAGGGACCAGGTACAAAGTCCACAAAGTATAATTCAAACACCTAGACCATAAGATGAAGTATTATTTACTTATAGTATTGCTTATTAAAATTCACAAGAAGACTCATTTGTATATGTGAGCATCAAGAGGTTCCACAGTTTTGAAAGAAAAACAAACTGGAAAACACATATGGCAAAATGCCCCACGAATGCTACCCTTGGCACAATCAAGATTACTGTATGGTATTAAATCATTTTCAGTCCTTCTGTCCTTGGTTCCACCAGCGTACTAACAGCCTTGCATGCGTCTCCACTGTTTTGAAGAAAAAGCTTTATTGACGAACATTGCCCCTCCAGCAGGCAAAAATGTTGGCCCCGTTTGTCAAATGTAGTTACCTAAGAGGTCTTTAAATCTAAACAGCCTTTGATGCCCACATCAGACGTTAATAGCAGAAAGCATGATCAGGCTAAGCTAAAATTTCAGAATTTTGATTCAAGTTTGTCTTCAAGAACAGTCAGCTTGGAAGCCAGCTTCTCATTAGCCTCTTTCCTCCAAACAAATACCATTGCAGCTATTGCCACTCAATTTAAGCAGCTGTAGAGACAGGCACACCATGTGATTGTGCACGTGGACCAGGTGACATTGATGGGTCTCCGATGGGTCTCTAAGGCCCTGTCACCACCTACTGGATATCTGGCGGCAAGCGTGATTGAAAGTAGCATTTCTCGGACCATTGGGCCCAAGTCACATGATCGCAGGCAATTTAAGGGTCATAAAACGGTATATTTCCCTCCCACCTTATCGCTCATTGAAAGTTGCAGAAATAAAAATAAATGGCTGTCATTCTAACGTCAAGCTTGAGGGCGCTACTGAAAATAATACACGGCTATAAGAAAATTGTTGTATTTTCATGTTTTTTCCCATAATGCCCCAATTCAAAGGGATTAGTTTCAAGCTCCCATGAGTGCGTAATGGCTTCATTTGTGTGTGCGTGTGTGTATGCTCTCCGGCTTGCCCGCGGGCATAAATCACCACCGCAAGGGTCTCTTATCCAAGCTGACAGGGCCGTTCATCAACGGACCTGACCTTCCCTGCTGCCGCGCCCATTACGGTTCAATTAACGACAGCGGCCTACAGCGGCCAGAAGGAACAGCTGCTGCGTGTGCATGGCGGTAATTCAATAACGTCTCGCGACGGGAAGACATAAAGCCGAGCGTCGCTGTCTTCAGCACCGCGTGTGCGGGTATCCAGGTCGACTGAGCTGGCGGGGGGCGTCTGGAGGGGTGGCAAAGCCCACACGGATGAACTTGCCGACGTCATATGGCTCACTGGAACTGTTACAGGGGCCCAGAAACAAACAGTTGCTCAACTTTTTAACTATAATGCCACTCAAGATCACATTTGTAACCTGTTGCCGAAAAAGGTACTTTACTTTAATGATAGATGCTAGGGTTTGGAGAGGGAGTCTCAGTCTTCAAGTCAAGTAAAATGAAGTCAAGTCTGGTAGACTTATTGTCACATCATCCATATACAGATACAGTGGCACAAAATAGCATTTCTCCAGGACCACAGTACAACGCAAACATCAATGACAAGGGGAGGGTTTTCACACTTATAGTGCAAAAACGTTGCTGCTCCTCCAATGATGGAGAAATATTTAAGTTCAACGACAGACAAGGATGTTTTAAGGTTGTCCCTAAAAAAACACACAGTTTTGGTCTACCATATATTTGAAGAAAAGCTAAATAATTTCATTAAAGGAATTATTTATACACTTTTATTTAAATACTATCCATCAATACACATTTTAAAAAGTTTTCAACACTAGGGCGTTAAACTATAATTTAGCTAACTGCAGTTGAAAATAATTTTTTGTGTGATCCTGATGCACATATCCCCCTGCCAGCCCCCCAGAGATTTTTCTCACCAGGCTGATAAACTGAAAATTAACACTACAATCCTTTTCATGCAGCATCGGGGATGGTTAGAAAAATGGAATAATCAGCACGGCCTACAACCGGTCTATAGCGGATGCTAATTTTAAAACACTAGCTGGAAATATTCATCTCCTCCTAATGGCTGTGCCGTCATTAAACTGGAATAGGGTGAGGCTGCATTGTGATTAGCACTTACAACCCTGTTTCTATAGAACTGTGGACATATTCAGTACCCATTAGACACTCAAAAAATTTATATGAATTATAATGTTGTAGTTTAGCCACAAGAAACCATATTTCAGCTTATTTATTATGAAGACTGGCACATGTTTCTGATTAACCTCTTGGAACTGGATTGGGAAAAGCTTCAGCGGGTTGGTTCACCTGTTATTCATGATATAGGGTGCTTTTGGTGCCCCATAGGATGCCCAAGTTGGAGAAGCGGACAGTGTAGCAAATGCTAATGGCAGAGCTAGCTATGTGAGATCAGTGGGCTCCTTCAAGAAGCCATTTCCGATTCCTCTCAGCAAATGCCGCGATTTATGCACTACTAAAGTTTCTAAAGTTTTTTTTTTTTTTTTTAATGCTGCATACAAGCCCTGAAGTTCTTTTAGACAGTCAGTGTCAAATATCTGCAGAATTCACTGTGGCTACAGCTCTCTAGGGAGAAAGGTGCCGTAGAATTGCTTTGCAATTTGAAGTGTTTCCTTTGTATCAATTTTAGGAATAGGGAGATCACCCAAAATGTTAATGCCATGACAAATGCAGGGGTAAAAGTGCATTGCACGGTGGGGATTTTCATGTTAGAAACGTTTTTTCCTACTTGTACACACCTTCCACACTTGGAGGTGCAATTACGCCTCCTTCCAGAACCTTCTCCAAAGGAGACGGCGATTGCATCTCACCTTCACGTGCTCCTTAATACCACGAGCTCCCTAAGCTCTGCCCATCTCCGCGGAGAAAAAAGCACAACTTAATCAGATGATAAGAAGGAGCGATAACACAGCCAAATTCCATTAGGGTCCTGAATAAACTTTTAAACTTGCTGAATGAGGTTTGAGTTTGTTGCATCTCCAAGTTCCAAGCAGAAATGGGGTTGGGTGGTGGCTGTGATATAATGAGATTTTTTTCTGTGGCCCCCAATGCCCCCTCGCATTGTGGTGTCAGCAGGAAGAGGATGCAGCCCTGTTACCATAGTGACAAGTGAAGCATTTACCAGTATCGCAATCTGCCTGAGTCAAAGTTAAACATTTATTTATCATAATTTTTCCATGCCAGTAATCTTGCCAGTATAAAAGGTTATGTGCACATATGGCCGCAATTAAAGTCTAGAAAACCGTACAAATTAATTTTGACTTCCTCTTATGTTACATGCAAATGATTAGAATTACAAAAGTGGAGGGACAAACTGGCCTAACTGAAATAACTGATATCTACTGATTACAAACAACAAAACGTGGCTTGTGGAGCTGGACCTTGCTGCAGTGTTATGAACATAAATAAAAGCTACTAAAAGAACTGGCTGGTGTTTTCTGTGAATATACAAAGCAAACGTATGAATTTCCTGAATATCCTCTGCTGATTGAAGTAACAACATACAGCAGTCTTCTATAAATACATTCAAAGTTTAATTATAAGTTTGTTACACTTATGCTGCTTCAGAAATTAAGCAGGGTGAATTACCAATAAGATCATTATAGTCTGCAATATCTGTACAATCAGTTATACTTTGTCTACTTGTTGATACTAATTAAAAAATTAAAATTTATTTATTCTAAATTCAAAAGCTTTCCTCCAGTAATCTCACCAATATACTGGAAAAAGTATTCAGAAAACTTAATGGAGACACTATAATTATACATAAAATTTAATTAGAAAAGATTTCTTCAGACAACAATGTGGCAAACAGCAGACTTATAATATGCAAAGTAAATATTTAACTGATGATTTCTAACACGCAGAAGGCCTAAGTGAAACAAAAACAATTCAATAAAATATCAATATGGTACAAAAACAGGACATTTTTATTTAGCTTAACTGATAATCGATTAATCTGCAATGTAAGCAGGCACAAGGGGTTTCAGTTTGGGAAACAAACCTTTGGTCCTGATTAGTGACGCCCTGATGGCTCTCATTAAATTGAGGACATGTTTAGAGGTTAAGATGACCAGCTGGGCTGATCATGCAGGCAGCGGCGTTGTTTATCACCATTCAAACACCACGCATTTACATAGCGACCCTGAGGTTTGGCCACAAATAGTCACTACATTAAATATTAAATAAAAGTGTTTCTTATATAGCAGATGCCCCAAATAAAGCAAACCACTTCTGCAGGCTGGACACCAGAGGACCCACCTGAAACAGAGACCAGACCTATTTAAAAAGTGTTGCCGTTTTTGCCCCGTCAGACCCTGCCGCTCTGCATTCTTATCACTCCCCGCAAATGGCGACCACCCCATTTGTTTTGATTCACATGTTTACTGCTAACGGCACCTATGATCCTGCTCTGAAATTGCCCCATAATAATGTCTGTACACAGGGACCCCCGGTTTTCTTCACGCAGCGATGCGCTATAATTTAATCTCGCTGTGATATTATATAGATGCAGGGACAATTTTAGGATCTTTAAAGGTGAGGGACAGAAAGGGGCCAACCTTATCATTAGCCAATGACATATTTTGAATCTGTGAGTGACAGGCTAGGGGACACTGCAAGGACCAATCAGCTTTCATCTAGGGACAGTGCCTTTGTGGCTCCCCTTCTGTATGAAGGGGAAGATCATCTGGTGGGGGGGATTCAGAGAAAGGCTGTCCGCATACCACATGACCGAAAGGCAGGTGGACAATATGGCAACTTGTGTCATTGTGAAGCATAAGTACTGTACTGAATCTTTCTGACATGGCTTTAGGTGATATCTAAAATGATTGGGAGGAGACCAGGCCTTGGGGTTACTGAATTCACCTTCATACTGTTCAGTTAAACACTGGGTAGAGCAGCAAAGGGTCCATAGCAAATGTATCCCTCTGGATCCATCACTTGTTCAATGTAACATGTTTCATCTCTCTATGAGAGATTGTGGCATTATCTGAATTATCAACACGAAGATCCCAATGTACAACGTACTGTAAAGCCATGTGCCGTGAATCCAGCACGTCTCCAAATCCAGAGAACTGCTGCCACTTCAAGGATTAAATGGAAGTAGCCATGCTTGAGTGAGTACCCGAGTAAACTTGAGGGAGCTCGCAGAAGGTCCTGCCGCTGCAACCCATTATCGCAATTCAAAGCAGAGATTTTGAAATGCAGGAAACACAGAGACAGAGACTTGGATTTGCTGCCCCTCACTTAGCATAGGGGCTAAATGTGACTGGGGAAAATCAAATGCAGCAGCCCCAAGCGAGACAGCGTGCCGGGCTGACATGCTTAGGCATCAAAACCCTGAATGTGGAAGCTTATCATTCCGAGGGCAGAAATTACAACAGGGAACAAAATTATTTACTTCTCTCAAGCCTATTGTAGATTCTTTCAAATCTCACTTAAGGGGAACATTTAATATCAATGCAGTTCAGACGAGACAGAATATTATAAGCTGAATATTCTTTTAATGTAAAGTGAAAAAGTTAATATTCATAGATGGATATTTGATTCAGATTTTGATAAATGCCTTCATCTAAGATTATTTTGTCAGAAATCAACACAACCGAAGACACTAAAAGCAGCTTCAATTAAGAGCTTTGATTTGTTTCTCTCCTTCCAGAAGTAATCTTTGGAATTCAATTTCCCGGTTTTTTATAATGAACAATTTGCTACTGAACATTCAGAATAATTCCTCAGAAGACAATAACTGACACCGTAAGATTTGTAGTATCGGAAAAACTGTTCCTGGGGCCTGGAAACTGTCCGTCCATCCATCCATCCTGTAGTTACTTAAAAAGGGGAGGGGTAATGGCAGGACCTTGGTGCCCATCATAGGGAGCATAGAGCAAAAGAGCGAGAAACACTCTGTACTGGATACAGGGCACAGATGGGCACACACACACACACACACACACACATGCATACACACACACACGAACACACTATATGAACAACTTAGGGATGCTAGTTGGCCTAACTTTATGGCTTCGGACTGCAAGATCTGCAAGATAAAACAGGAACAAAGGCATTTGACACAATGAGAACATGGAAATGCAACAAATTTGAACATTAAATAACGAAAGTAAATCCAAGGGGAAAAACATCGACCTTAAAGCAAAGCACTTGAGTTTAATTTGGTATATAAAGTCCACAAACGTAAGCCGTTATTTTTCAGAAAATTTACAGATTGAAGCTCACACAGGCATCTTGCAAGATAAAAGTGAAGTTCTTTGGGGCCAGTTACCATTGATTAATGCAGGTTTAACAATACATCAGTGTTTAACCCCCATTTTCTTTTAAAAAGGTCTCTAATCAAGCAGATTATCAAAATGATAATCAGGGTATAAGGATTTTATGAGTCGTTTCAAGATTGGGACACCCCTTAGAAGCAAAATGTCCTTGCTTTGGCTGAATCTAACAGTGTGGACGCCGGGACACAGAGCTCATTCGTTCAAGGCCTTTCAGGTCTAGAATAAACTGTGTTCAAATTCAGCCTGGTGTCTGGCTGTTAATGTCCCATACAGAGGAAGAAGCAGGTGACACACAACAGCGCGTCATTCAATCTATTCCATCCGTCCATCTTCCAAACCGCTTACAGCACTGTGATTTCATCTCTCGCACTGATGAAATGTGTATGCATATGCGAGAGCTTGCAGTGAAGTAACGAAATGCGGGAACAGCTGTCGCAGGTTTTTGGGGCACGATACAGTAGAAACGGGAGAAGGCCTGATTAATCAAACTTCTCACTCATCTGCATTGCAAAGGCCTCTGGCCTCCACAGCGCTGTCTGATTAACTTAAACTTGTAAATGCCTGAATTAACCTGATTCATCGCAGAAATCTGAGGCGTCGGGAAGGCAATGAAGGGAGAACATGATTTCTACGTGTGTTATCACAACTTTACAGCTAAAAACAGAAAGTAGCCAAGTTTTTAAAAATGCTTTTGGGGGAGGACTCCAGTGAATCATACATGCAGGGGTGTCATTTGCCTCTGTTGTCCCATCTCACTTCAGGCGGTGCATACGCCCTCCCTCCGTATCCACTTGACGTCTCTTGGATGGAGCATTAACGTTTGACATGTGCTCCAAGCTGCTTCTTTGATGAATGACATGGGAGTGTCACCATAGCGATGAAGTAAACAATCGCACAAATAAACCAGTCATGCTTGTAGCTTTGGGGGAAGGCATCTCCGGGTTGAATGCTAAAGTATTATTACAGTAATTCCAAATGACAAAAGCAAATGAAAAAAATATTAATCCCACCATTAAGTGATGGTTACACAAGGAACAGGGACTCACTTTATCCCCCTGCACAAAATTAATTTCATATCAATGGTGCTGAGTAAATTACATTCTGACAACCATATTGGGAATTTCGAGGCAGAAAACAATTACTGACACAGTAAAGTATTTGTAGTATTGGTAAAAATAATTCTATCCTTCAGTTCATCCATCCTGTAGTTCCTTATACAGTGGAGTTCATCCCAGGTAGCATAGGGCAAAATGCAGGGAATTTCAAAGCTGAAAGTCTGGGAGTATTGTCTGCAGAGCACCATAAAGTAGCAGCGGTAGAACTTCGGCCATGAGTCACGTCTACAAAGACATACCCCAGATTTCCTTGATGGGGCGACACTGATTGGTCAATCGTTATGACAGCACATTCTTATTGCGGATCCCAGGTCAATATTGGGATCATTTCCGGGAGTGATTTCTCATGCAGAACGTAAACCTATGACAGAAATGACGGACGGGATACCTACTCTATTCGCTCGCCACCGCGTTATTTATTATTTTTTTTAGGGAACCACTGTAGGGTTATTTTTCACAGAAATAAATCCCGTATGTGCACTCGCTCCCACTACTAAGGGATAAATAATCGTCTGGTGCTTTAATGAAATAGCTTACAGGGTGACGGGACAGGCACTTCAACACCCCATGTGCTTATTGACACTCCCCAAAAATGCGCTTTGCTCAGAAAAGCGGCACGTTATCGAAGCTCCTAAAATCCGCTGCTAATGAACGATCGCCCAGCACTTCGGGCTGTGCCATGTAGGGAGAAGGCTCGCTGTCATCCATGCAGCTCGCATGCGGAGTCTGGCTGATTAAAAAGACTTTCATTTTTCCTCAGTGCTTTAAAATAAAATAATGACTTGTATTTGTGTAGATGGAGCTGTGGAAGAGCAGGAGACTGTTAATTCTGCCATCCCTTCAGCAAAATACCACCAAACCTGTAGGTATTTACACTGCTTGACTAAGTCCTTTAATGGAAGGTCCAACATAGAGTACCCCATCAAGAAACATAAATACCAAGACCTTTTTTTGAACATGTAACTATGCTCAGTTGGGATGAAATATTTGTGACAGAGAGGCTGCAAATAGCTAAATAAACCCTACTCCCCCCCCCCCCTTATTTGTATGAGCCAGGGAATCTTGTCCATAGGGAGACTTCCGAGTCACCCTGCTGATTTCATGTCAGCCATCAGCTTTTAAGAGACGTGAAAGCGAAGCAGCCCCTGCGGCGCTGGCGCAGCGACTTGCAGGGGAGGTGCGGCATGAAGCAGTCACATGCAGCAGGAAGTCATCAAACGCGGCAGGAAGTCGTCAGTCTGTGCCATTCTGATGAAATAATGAAGTGCCGGGGGGGCGCTGCCCAAACATGCGGCACAGCCTGAATGGGACGACAGTGCAGAAAAGGGTCTGTCAGATTCACCTGTGAGTAGGCTAGTGTGTAGGCTAGCAAGGGGGGACTCAGGAACTAAGCCTCACACCATCATTCCAAATGGTCGCCCCACCTTGGCCACGTACTGACACCCTTGCTCTGTCAAGGAGCATGTTAGCACCTCTCGCATAGCTACTGAGCTCCTTCGCTTTGCAGTCTAACGAACAGCCGATGCATGTGGAACTCGGGTCGGCCATGGGGAAACAGGGCTGTAAACAGCGAGAGCTACAGCGTGCGCAGAAAGTGAATTATAAATAAAATTAAAAACCTAAACTATACATGTACATATCATTCTAATATCATGCCGTTACAGCAGCTCTAACACGCTAACGTTTTTGTTTGCACAGGAAAGCAGGAAGCTTTTTAGAAAGCAGAACTTTACTTTGCTGTTTAAGAAATTCCATTCCCGAAATTACTTGAGGACAAAAAAAGGAGCCGTCATCTCAAATACAACAAATAAAAAACTGTCTCTGGACACCTTAATTAAATTTAGCTAATACATACTGTGCTTGAGAGAGTCAGATGACTTTCCGGCAGCAAGATATCCGCAGGCCACTGTGGCCCTGTTCACACCCGGCATTAACATGCATCTCTGCACGCATCTGGACCGACTGTTTGTAATCGGATCTCACTTTCCCACAACTTATTTAAATAAGTATGTAAATCACTTCCGTATTCAGAATCTGCCAAACAACAGAAGAATGAGAAGAAGAAATCAAAAGCTATTGGCAAATTCCAAGGTAAACACACTGCTTGTAAGATGTTTGTAGTGAATACTCAAAATTAGATAAAGAAATGTATGTATAAGTAAATAAATTACTAAATAAATATTTTAATAATTAACGTGTCCTTATATTTTTTAAGAATTTCATATATATTTCTTTATAACGTTGATCTACTACATATAATCTTTAAATTGTATTTCGTAATAACGTGATTTTCACTTGACAGTCATTATTATAAAATATTATTTCACATAATGCAAATGTAATTTCTTAAATTCCAACAGTACTTTACAATAAATACTTCTCAATATACTTGACGTTGAAGGCATGCATTTTTATACCGCGTCAACACGATACAAATGACTCTTCTATTCAAGGGCAAAGAGTTCAGTCCGTAATGCAATATGTTGGTTGACATATATTTTGGCTTCGGCTTAGCAATGAAGCTCAAAATTCGTGAAAATTTCAATGAAGAGGTTCAGTGTTTTGTCTGATACACCAAATTATATATCTGACTTGGAGTAAATTGAGTAAAAGAAATAAAGTAGTCAGGGGAGGGATTTCTGACTGGGAGATCAAGCCCCCAGACCACCCAGTATAAAATTATATAAACAATTACACTATTATTACATGTTTCTATTAGCATATCCATTATCTAGGCTGTTTACCTACATGCTTAAATTTTGCATTCACGTAATTTTTACTAGCATGTTTCTCCAATATTAATAAAAAGCGTAGAGCAGATTTGATTTGATGAGCAATGGCTGAGCTGATTCCATGCTGCATCGCGATGAGTTGCCAAGCCCTGTGTCATTCTCACAAGACTCACCTGAAACCAGGCTCCGAAATGCAACATTTCACGAGTAACTTTACTGCAACTCAATGAGTTTTTGCAATGAATGATCAGTGATTAAACCTCTCAGGAACAAGAGGTGATGCTGATTTGTACATCGCGCACATCTGAAGGTGCTGATAGTTAAGAGCTGGGTGTAATCTCATCCTTTTAATGCTTATATGTGTCTCTGTCTCCCCGGCGTCACACCCTGTAAACCTTTAGACCCCACCCCTTTGCTGAATATATATATTTCCAGGTTGCTGCCCCTTCAAACTTCTCTCTTCTTTCGGGGGGTTTAATTTGCATGAACTCTCTACCCATCTCGAGGATCTGACAGATTCTTCAATCTATTTAACCTTTTAATGCTGAATGGGCAATACGGCAAGAATAAATATTTGTTTCTCCCAAGCAGGCAGAGTCAGTACCCCCCACCATACCCCCCAGACACGCCAAAAATAAGGTAATTTGAGGCACCGCCAGGGTCTAACAGCCAGAAGCCTCCATCGGAGTCAAGGGGAATCCAACGAGATTTGCGATCCCACCTCAGGCAGGGAGACCCGTATCCACGTCTCATTGTGCAGCGGCAAAAGTGAGGATTATGAAAATAAGTTTACGTGAACTTTTTGTGCCTCTCTATGAATCTCCCGCCACTCAAAGTGAAAAGCGGAGAACGGGTCTGGCCAGATGCCTCCGCCGTTAATAACCATTGCAGGGCGCAAACGTTTAGTCAAAGTTCCCCGTAACCCCCGAACATCGCTTGGCTCTATGAATTACACCGCTGGTGCATATATACTGATATTCATCAAATAAGCTGCTTTTCAACAAGGTCATTACTCAGATTAACCTTGGTACATGTTTGTATAAGTTTTATTGCCCCCATTGTCTATCTGGGGGCGCTCATTAGAAGAATAATGTACAAAATACATACATGTATATTCATTAAAATATTAAAATCAGCCAAAGCTGTGTACATAATATACTGGGTATGTTTCTTATGCAACTCATTGCTCTCATGTTAAGTATTACTCTAAAAATCACATTCCATCCACAGTTCCAGCTAAGAACAGCACTAAACTTTAAAAGGGATCATAAATGCTACCTTCACCTTATTTCGTCTAATAAATATAGAGGCCACAAAAGCTCACACAGCAGTATGTCCCCTTTCAGACGGGCGATTTTGTCGGCCTTGCACGCTATCGACCCACAAGTACCTGGTGTTCGGGGCTTGGGAAAAGGGAGGGGGGGCTTTCTTTGCCTGGTCGCCAGCTGGAAACTATTCTTCTGTCTCGAGATGAAGGCCGAGTTTCAGACAAAAAAGATTAGCATACAGAACACTGGGCAGGGGCCGATGGGGGTGGGGGGGCTTTGTGCACAGTAGGAGAGAGCATTTTGTGTGGAAGTGCGAGTCGCAGGCACACGCTAATTTCCTGTTAACGCCCTCCCAAGTCCGTGAGTAATGCAGGAAGAGGTAGCATCACCTTGGGCTAGCCAGCTATGACAGTGGGGGAAGGGAGGAGAGGGGGGGTCAGGAGGTGATGCCGCCCGCCCGATTTCCCCAGACACAGGCGGACATGAGCGCCATTTCATTTGCATTCTGAGAGAAGCCGGTATAATTACGGGGGGTGTCTTTATCGTTTGCACCAGCTAGGCCCCGCAGGCTCACGCTGGTACCACAGGTGTCACAAGGCCCCCCCCTCAGCCCCCCCACCAGTCTTTGGACGGCATGTCATGACGACCGGGGACCTGACCTTCTGCTGATCCTTCTCCGCTCACTGCCCTGGACCCCACTTTGGTGTCTGTAATGAGATCAGGGAACTACGTCCTCATCTGCATTGCTAATGCCACCCCCACCCTGACTCTTGGGGCCCTCCAGGACCTGACAACTGACACACTCCCCCCCAC
>JAABNX020000001.1:47798465-47816616 GCA_015163995.2 Mormyrus lacerda | reverse complement strand
AAAACAAAATGCATTTCCATTCCCGTAACTATGTCGTAGGCCACTTAAAGACATAGCAATTAGGGAAAAAATGCTTTACTACAGGTAAACTTGGCATATCAAACAAAACAGCCAGAGAGAAAAAATACATATATTAAATATACATATATTATGCATAGAAACATAATAAATGTCTGTCTGGGGCTTTTAAAGGTCATCTTGATGAGGTTTTGAATGAGAGACAGACATAAGAACAATGTAAATAATGACAGTTTACAATTTGCACTGATATGCGGAGTTATGGTTATGAATACTTACGCAGATGATTATTTGCAGTTTGTCGAAATGGGGTCCAAACATGGGAATTCACTCGCTGTATAAGTAAGCTCATTCCTGACATGCCCCGGACAACCATCCCCATAACAGACATTTGTAGCTCAGCGAGTGTAACACTAACAATGGAAAGGTCGTGGGTTCAAATCCTAGACAGCCCATGTAAATTGTAGCCCTTCCCTGTATTATTATTGAGTTACTTTGGACAAAAGCAATACATAAATAAGCAAATTTGACTGTTTGGGAGAAAACCCTGAAATGACAAATGGAGGGGGGTGTCAGCATATCATGAATATGTGGGAGGGACATTGATAGTGAACATAGGACCACTTTTAACAGGATGGCAGGAAGGCATGGCCAGCTTTGACAAGGGCAGGTACAACATGTGTCTGCTTACTGGGAGGTCTTACAGCATTCCATTGTTAATCATGTCCACGAAAAACTTAACAAAAATGTTCAATTACCATTAGGGTTGCAAAGAGGCGGTACATTTCAGGAAACTTTCCAGAATCTTTCCATTCCATGGGAAGTTAAGATGGGGGATTTTGGAAATATTCCAAGTTGGAAACTTTCCAGGGGAATTACCTGGAATACATGGGGATTAATGAAAAAAACCCAGAATTTTGCAACCCTAAATGACATCGAATACTACTGATAAACACCCATGAGCTCACCGACCTCCTTATACAGCACAGGGCAGTGGTGAGCCCTGGAGCCTATTCCAGGAAGCATAGTGCACAGCATCCTTGATGGAAGGTCAGCAACACACAGACACTTTGGGCAATTCAGAGAGCTTTCTCACCTAACCTGAAACTGAAGAAACTGAGGCAAACTGGATTACTCGGAAGAAGCTGAAATAACACAGGGAAAACCCCACCATCATGCAGTGAGTGGGGGATTCAGACCCCTGAGGTTACGGTGAGCCTGCTATGCTACCCACTGAGCCGCTGCACAACCTCTTAAAAAACAATAATACTCTATTCTTACATATGGGGAAATGATCTCTTTGCCTATCCCATCGTGCCCTCAATGAGAGAGGCAGACACATATTCAGGTGAGAGCAAGCTTGGGGGGCACAGCACAGGATCAGCCAGTGGGCAGAGGCCATAGAGTTGGTAGGTTAAGGGCCTTGGGCCCAATGGCTGCATCCTCACGCAAAGATAGCAAGGAATTAAGAGATGCAATCTGATGGAGGAAGCTCTCTCATTTGCCAGATTACCCTGATTGCAAGTTTACCAACACGTCACAGTCATTGTAAATATTTTGAATATATATTTAGAATAATTTATTTTGACTTTGATTAGTAATATAGTTCAGTTTTTAAAAATGCTTGACTGTTGATTAATCTCACGCACAACCAATTGTTTAAAGTAAATGCAAGTATTTCGTTTAGCAAAAGTGAAACATCACAGTTACTCTTGTGTCGCAAAACATAAAAGCAACCATCACATCAACACAGGGATCCAGAAATGTAGTCACTACACATCTCTCTCTTACCCTCAATTTCAGCGCACTCTCATATTTTATGGCTACATTTCTTTATCATAAGCTAGCTACACTTACACTTGGCTGAGGTCTCATTTTGAGCTCTACAGTAGTCGCAAACAGCATACGCTGTACACAAAACACGATTTAGCTGCATGAAAGTAAACAAAACAACATATGCCTGATAGTGAGAGTCCTGTACATCCTCTATGTTCACATGTGGCTTGCTTCCGTGAAAACAAAGGCAAAGCATTCTTCAATCCAGTTAAGAATAACCAGTTAGGAAAAGAGACATCAATATGAAGAGAGCTAATCAGGAAAGGGTCACGAGCTAAGTACGAACCAATCAGAGTTCACTGATGTAGGCGTAACAAAATGATTACATTTATGAGCATTCACACTAATGCGTTGACAGAACGATTACATGTTGGAGAGTGGTGAAATTTTTCTCTGTTACTGGGAAAAAAGATCCGTGGCAGTTAGGACAGAAGGCTAATCGGAAGGAAATTTTTGCGTTACTAAATAAAAACGCATTAGTGCGAACGGGCCCTAAAGGTTGAATTAGCTAATTAAGCATTACATTGTTGACCTTCTGAACCTCCATCACTTCAGACAGTCTTGCCACACAACCTCCTCATGTGCACATTCAAGGTTAAAATCAGCCCATTCAAAGGATTTTTTTTCACTTCTTAAGAACTCATTTAATTATCACACCCCTAGTTTCATAGCTCCAATTTGACAGTTAATATTGATTTTAAAACTTGCTTTCAACATGACACAGGAACACAAAAAAAGCTTCTTTGCAATTAATTTCCCACTATATAGAAATGTACAAGAATACTACATACTGTTCCTCAAATATAATTTTCTATACACTATATTTAGGTTTGTTGTAGAATTTTTAAAAATCACAAATGAAGACAAACCAATTTGGTGCAAATCAACAATAAATCCTCACTGTTTCTATTACTTGTATCGCAGTCCTAACTTCCACCGTTAACATAACTTTACAAATCCCTACAAGAAAATATCACGTGAGGCCAGAATATCCAGTCGACCTCTTAGCATTTTCCGCTGCTCATAAATTGTGAATTCCCTCGTGCTCATTAG
Source organism: Mormyrus lacerda (assembly GCA_015163995.2). NCBI lineage: Eukaryota > Metazoa > Chordata > Actinopteri > Osteoglossiformes > Mormyridae > Mormyrus > Mormyrus lacerda. Next base: position 47,813,709 of record JAABNX020000001.1, on the reverse strand, counting down.
TGCGCTCACTAATCGCTCTGCGAGAGATGTAGCCCCTCCTTAAAATGAGTAACTGTGGCCTACTGCTCAAGCTTCGTTTAATTTCAGCGGTGCATTGTCGGCTCGTTTTAACAGCTGCTGCTTGCGAGGGTGATCGAGCCTGACTGTTAGCATGCTAAAGCTCTCTGCTTGACAAGTAGTTCCATCATAATCGTAATTTTTAATCGTTGAGCTTTTGCCAGGTTTATCGCATGTCATGAATAGTTTTGGATACTGGAGCAGAGGTGTAGGCTGGAAATATTCCGGACTCCTCGCCCAGATGGCTCTGGAAGACAGGTGAGCTACCGTCACACAAGTTCGATAACAAGAAGTATCGTGGTTCGGATTCCTGTGGGAGGGCAGCAGCTCATGGGTGAAACAGACACTCATACTATGGGCCACATGAGGGACAGGAATTCACCAGGGAACAGCCAAAAATGACACGATATACAGGACCGCCCAGCACAGGCCAAGTCACAGACAACTATTTCATAGAAATACCCATGAGAAAAAATGTCTAATTATCCAGCCCAGCTGTGACAGATGATTCATATCAGACCTGTCACAGAAATGGAGAAAAATGCTTTCCGGCACATTCTTTGAGGAACACCTCTTGAGCTACAAACAACGGCCAATACTTTCAACGAGCTCCGGTAAGCTAATTGAGTTCGATGAGCAAATTGGAAAAGACCTGCTCGACCCATACAGAAGACGCGGCTTAGGGGACCTGCGTTCTCCAGGGAGAGTATTTACTTGCCTGCCATCTCTGGGGCTGGGCATCGCGGTGCCCGGCAGGTAATGAAACTCTGCCTCCATCGTAGCGGCCGGGGACCCATATGACAATTACCCTGTGCTTTGGCAAGAGGATGAGAGAGAGAGAGCGCAAAAAGGAGGGCGATGGTAATCCAACCTTGGAGAGGAGCGGACTTCAGAAGTATGAACACCTTCCACGTCAGTGCTAGCCAGTGATTGGGGTGCATGTACTTAAAATGGCATAAAAACATTACTGTTTTTGTTATTTCTATCAAAGCTCTAATGCTTCATTTCACTTTCAGACAGCACTGCCCTTTGGACTGACAAAAAATAAAAAATAAAACAATAAGAAGCTTGTGAAAACATTTCCTTTCTTCATGGAACATCTCTTGCCATTACATTTCAGCTGCAATAAGGCCTAATAATGTCGACATCAATAAAACATAAGCACATTGCTGCATAAGTTATGAAGCACAACGCATTCCATTTTCGCCGTTGCATTTCGCTGTGAGCGCATGGATTGCCGTTACTGCGTGATCGAGAGTCTGGAGAGCTTCCGTCTCCTAAGTGATCCACATAGATCCAGGTAGGAGCAGCACTGATCTGAAACCATCTGTATTCCGAAGCTCCTCTCTATCCTCACAACCTGGCTTGTATAAATAAAAGAATTAATCTCATAAAGGCCACATCTGTTGGCTCTCGCAGGCTCACTGTATGTTTTTCCTGGTACATGAGTGCCTTGGTGGAAATCAATTCAAAGACTCAGCAGCATATATTTCCTCACTGTTCTTTCCGGTCTGCAACATTTCAGACATCACACGCAATTTTACATGATATGAACGCAAAAAGAGATTTATGGGTAAATATGACACAAGCTTAGACATTCCAATTGACAGTGATGAAAGTTTCTACCTCATATATTAGTATGACATTTTATACCTTGTGCTTCTATTCTGTTTATTACTGCTTTGTTTACTACCAACGGAATTTCATATGTGCGTGAGCCGTACACAGCTGAAGATGACAATAAAGATACTTTACTTGTCTTTGACTCATCTCATAAACGGCATACGATACATTAAAAATATGTCAAATAAGCCACATTGTACACGTTCTCTAGTTATACTTCACTGATGGCCTTGATGATTCATCCATCTGTGTTACCTGTTTCGTAAGGCCGGAAACAGGCACGATACACAGCAAAAACTGGAGTATTAGAAAACAGAACAGCTCCTCACTCTGGCACAAAGTTTTCACCGTACTGCGTTTGACCTGGGGGTTTGTCTTACGAGTGGATTCCCAAAGGAAAAAAAAAAAAAAAAAGACAAGCTTGTGGGAGATAAAAATAAAAAGATCAATGAACCAGCATCAATAAGCAAACACCAAAAGGTTTTCAATAGGTTACAGTCTTCAGGAACAAAAATGTTACTTGTGACACACTTTTACCGTGTGTTCCCTTACTCCAGAACAGAGAATACCAAGAGAAGACCAAGTCCAGATGCCCAGTTCGGTTACAGACAGGAGGCAGATGAAGTATTCTGCAAATATTTAGGGAATGCTAATATTTGAGACATAGACCACATTTCTTGGGACCCAAATATCATGCTCAGCATTTACAGTTTGATGTCGCTATTTGGCTTTTAGCTCATTTGTTCTCAATGACAGCCTACCGAGGCTTAACAACACATGTATACAGAGAGGTTCACATTCTGCTAGTTCTTATGTACTTTATTGTCAAGTATGATGTTGTCAGACCGGGTGATAACTTGATCATTCCTCCCACCATAGCAGTAGAGCACAAGAGGCTTTCAGTTTGGCATGTGACGAGATGCCCAGTTCGACAGACCTGCAATGCCGACTATAGCTTTTGGCGGAAAAAATGTCAATGTACATCAGAAACTTGAATTTACACTTCTGGCAAAAATGTTGCATTGCAATCTAGATGCCAGTCTTGCTAGGGGCATCTGGCTTCATAATAGATACTAAATACTCATCTTAGTGCTCCTGGCTTCATAATGCAAATTAAATACTCATCTGTGTATTCCTAGTTTCATAAAACTGACTAAATACTCATCTGTTTATTCTTGGCTTCATAATACAGACTAAATACTCATATGTGTACTCTTGGCTTCATAATGCAGAATTAATACTCGCATGTGTACTCCGGGCTTCATAATGCAGATTAAATACTCATCTGTGTAATCTTGGCTTTAAAATATAGACTAAATACTCATCTTTGTGCTCCTGGCTTCATAATACAAATTAAATACTCATCTGTGTATTCCTAGTTTCATAAAACTGACTAAATACTCATCTGTTTATTCTTGGCTTCATAATACAGACTAAATACTCATCTGTGTACTCAGAAACATGCACAGGAATGAATATGAGACAGAATATGAGACAAGTGCTAAGAAGTGATTTCCCTCAGATAAATCGACTCAGTTCAACGCAATTCAAAAGCAGCAGACCCTATAACTGGATCATACAGTTGTACTGGCCACCTTCCCATCCCACAGCGCCGGACCTCTGAACTTCCAGCAATCTCAGCTCCCAGTTACCTCCAGCACAGAGCCCTCACGCAACAGCAGCCATCCCTGCAGAGCGTGGGCACCCGGCGAGTTCGGGTCGCCTAAACTTCAGGTCTCTCCCACACCCTGCCGACTCGCCCACCCATTCACACCCCACCCACACTCTTGCTGTCTGTCAAGAACAGCAAAGAAATAAAAGGCAATAAAAGCAGAAGAAGATCCATCTCCCATCTGCGGACCCTGAGAGAGTCGCGGTGGTGAGGGACTCACCTGCACTGCTGCTGTTGCCGCTGCTCCTGCCGCGGTGAGGAGGGGGACGGAGGGGCCGGCACCGGAGACAGCAGCCGTGTGCTGGAGCGCCGCTCTTTGCTCTCTTTTCACGGAGTGGGATGATCCGGCTCAGGGAGGTAGTGCTCCCCCGCCTAATGACATCTGCTGCTCTCTTTAAACCTATTGGTTGACGGGAATGATTCCCCACTTATCCCAGCCCGCTGTCTCACAATGAGTCTGCCCACACAACCCCCCCCCCCCCCCTCGCCTACTGCCTTCTTTTCACATTTCTCCTCCCTCCCTCCCTCTCTCTCTCTCTCTCTCTCTCTCTCTCTTTAACTCTCTTTCATACAACTCGATCTTGCACATCCCTTGCATAATTCCATGGACAAAATAGTTTCAACCGGATGCCCCTCCTACCTCCCCCACTGGGTCCAGGTTGGGGCAACTGCCCTGTCACCAACCCCCCCCCCCTCGCCAATGCCAGGCTGGTTCCAGCCCACCAACCCTGTTGTAGGGTTTCTCACCTGAGCTTCTTCTCTTTCCTGGCCAGCCATCCTTCCACATCTGACACCTTACTTCGCTTCTCTATATGTCCCAAATCTCTCATTTCTTGAGTCTGCACATTTTCTTTAAAAGGCTGACTTGGAATTTCTGTCATTAAAAAAAAGTAGAACATTTGATAGATGCTGGTCCGAACCACGTCATCATCCATCTATCCATCTTCCAACCACTTATGTTAGGAATGGGAAGGAGCTCATCGCGATGCGTGTAGAAAATGACAGATAATAGGGATTTTGTGCTTTTCGCTTAAATTACCCACAAAAGAGGTGTTCTCCTCACATTTTTAAGCTTTTAGGGTAATTTATAGTTTTATGTGGATTTTTTGTGGATTTCACTTTGTTTTGTTTTTCGTACATTATCTCAATTTGATAGTCTTATTTCCTAGAAAGACTCCCAGCACATTAGAAAAGTCTAAAAATGAGCACAGACCATGTAGTGAAATGATTTTCAGGATTACCTGTAACCTAAACCAAAACCATCTTAAGTTTCATCCTGGTTGATCCCAAGATAATCACCTGCAAATCTATGCATTTGTAACAGAATCTCTTTAGATTGTGAGTTTAATACATACTGTCGAAAGTTTCAGTTTGCAGGACTTAAACGGCTAGAGAAAGCTAAGCTTTAAATTTTTAAAAAGGAAAATCAACGAACACTTCAACCTCTACTTCCACCATCTTTCACTTACACAAGAGAGGACTTGCATCTTGTCTCCACGATTGTGATTTCTTTAAGGCTCGGGATAAGCCTAATTGCTGACTTTCATAGGTTTTACTCTAAAGCTTTAAATATCAGTATTTCTGTCGTACAATGACCACATCTGGACACACATTTCAGAAGCTCTCTTAGACACAGCTGTGGATCACATTTTATGCCCTGTGGATATTATGGGGAAACTTCACATAATTTTTCAGGTGCTTTTAGAGTATTTTCTCTGATTCTTGCTAATGGAAAAAAATGCAGGTCTGAAGATGTACATTTTAATAAAGCATCTTTTATTGATTCTCTGGGTTGGTTGTATTTAGAGGCTTTTCATTGGATGGAAATAAATGGCTGCTACCATAATTTCAGTGAGGGAGATATTTACTGATTCTTACCGGGTTACAGATGTCGCACCCTGATAAATTTGCCATTGCATGAATGGCAATGCGTGTAACCAGTTCCTGATGTCCTCTTATGCATCACAAGCAGCTGCGTTAAGCCTTTTATCAGTAGACACACACACACACACACACACATACACACACCACACACACAATACGTTCACAAATAATTCAGAAACATTAGGAGAATCGTGGACAGAATTTTACTGACAGCTCAGTCATCTCTAATTAAAATTTCAGCTATAAGAAAAGCCATCATTGGAGGGACAGGAGTTTGGAGTGGGGGGGGGGGGGCAAGGGCAGGATTGAAAACATATAAATATAAGGCATATAACTGATTGCCATTTTCCCCAAGTGAAAAGAATAAATAAAAGATTTTGATTATAATCCCGAAGGGCAGCTTCTCATCTTCCAGATGGTTTTAGTTACATTTATTCTGCAAACAAATGCACTAAGCACATGCCTCATAATCCACACGAAAGTGGAAGAAATTAAATTAAAATAAATTTGAACATTTTAAAGGCAGCTGTTTTGATGCCATATCCTAAAATGTACTGTTGGGTAATTCTTTCATGTCAAAAATCAGAAAAAATCAAAAAAATAAAAAGATCATCGTTTAACTCTAATGCCTCAGTTATTTCATTGATGGAATTAGTTGTATTTGCCCTGAAAATTTTACAGATTAATAAAACAAACACAATACTCATAAAAATAGTCATGCTTCTGTGAGATGTCCTCTGCCTGTACTGGAGTTACGTGTCTTTGAAGAAACTGCTTGATCTTTTGATTGTTTCTCCCTGCTTGCCCAGACCAGGGTAATTGCCAGTTGCAAAGAGTTCTTTGAACCCTTGCCACTCATCCCCGGCGTCCATCTGCGCACGACCATCTTCGTCAGCCAGGAAAATGTTTCTTTTATAATTGGAAAAAAGATTTTTCAGCTCAAGCTATTGCTCTCCATGTCCACAGCTTTTCCAACAATCAGGGCAATTATAATGCTGCGCAGTACACAGTGGGGGATTAAGATATAAGCTGAGGAAATAATTAACAAGAGGAACAGCATGTCAGGTTGGAGCAGTTGTATTACAAATTAGGAAATAAAGCTGCTTGAATTTTGCCTAATAAATCCAGTCTGCCAGAATACCTGCTGACAGCCACAAGGCCACTTACTGCTGGACCTGTTTAGGAGACATTTGTTCTCTGATGGGTAACATGCATATGACTACAACTAGAAAATGACCCACTGTCCCACGTTTACCATAATCAATTCTAGATATAGAGGAGTCTGCCCCTTCACTAACTAAAACCTACGTTTTCCCAGTGCAGTAACACCATGCTTACCGTCAGCAAGCTACAGTAAGCACAGACTCAAACCACACATCAGGGAAAGAATTAGAACTAAATGTAAAACTCAAAAAAACATGAAGCCTTTTCACAGAAATTCGAAAGGGTGCAGCAGAGAAATACTTCAGAGATTGAGATCCAATTTTTTAAGACTCTACCATGGAGTCTAACTCACTGAGTTAAAAATGCACAATTTTTACTGCACTATTTTTGGAATTTCAAACAGAAAACATTGGGCCTCATTCACCAATATTTTCTCTCAAAAAGAATTCTCTCAAATTTGTTCCTACAAAATTTGTTAAGAACAACCTACATCGGATTCACAACGTGTTCTTAAGTAGCAGAATTGTTCGACCCTTTGTTCTTAAGAATGGTGAATCCTGCGTCTTTGTAACTGAAAGCGCCTGCCAGTTTGTCCTAATTAGCATAGTGAAACGTCCTGCAACTTCCTATAAAAGGGCATGAGTAGGGCCATGTGCAAGGAATGTCAAAGAGATGCGCAGGCTGTGAGCTGCTTGGTCTTAAGAGGAAAAAAAACTTCAGTAATGCTGAAGTGGAAGTAAAAAGTACGTGGGGTTTAAGAACAAATTTGTTCGTAAGAACGGTAGGTGAATGAGGCCCATTGACTTTCAATAGCCACACAAAGCACTCCTAGAATAAAAAGGAAAAAAGCCTAATATTCCAAAAAAAAAACACAACAGAAGCAGAGGCCGTGTGGCTTCGATGACTCAATAAAACAGCAAAACAATACTTTTATCCATAAATGTGCGTTGATCTTTCATTTGTCAGAAAAATATGCAGTTTGCATTGTTGTACTGATGTTATCGCTTTGTAAATATGGCCCCAAATATTTCCCTGACTTAAAGTAAATGATTAGTAGCTGTAGACTTAATGATTCGAAACCCTCCTGAGTGAATCTTCCATTCCTCCACTGGCTGTTCAATATCTTGGAAGGCATTATGAGAGACGGGAAAGTTAGAAGTTATACAATCCATTAAAATGCAGAGGGTGCCATGTTGCCCCCGGCAAGTTGCTGAAATGATCTGTGGCAGGTGGGGCAAAGCGCAGAATGCTGAACGACATCTTCTGATCATCTTGTTGGGCGTGTCGCATGTGATCCAGTCTGTTGCATGACTACTTACATGCACCAATAGGGTCAAGGTCTTTAACATGCGTAACGACAACTAATCGCACTTCCAGCTGTATTTATATTCAAACAGTAGATGAGTTCGAAGTGCAGCTATAAATCACTCTGCCTGACCTTTCATAGCACTAAAGTGCAGTGAAGCAGATTAGTTCGCTGATAAAAGGTCGCCCTTTCCTTGCTAGGTTTTGGCGATTTAGTGCCTAGTTTGACCAGTGCATACATCTTGGTTTAAAACTAAACAGCTGGTTGATTTTTTTTTTAAATATATAAACAGCATAAACAGCATATGGGGTTAGGAATCGCTTAACATAACAACTGCCACTGTCACAAGAGAAAAATCACTATACAGTATCACCATATGCCCAACCACCATGTTTAAAATCATCACCTAATACCCAAAAATGCACAAGGGCATTAAAAACATTAAATATAAGAGTGCCTGACAGAATAAACATACCAAATTACATTAATTACACTTTACTGTCTACAAGGGCAACTGTATGCATACACGTCCTGTTTAATACAGAGTTCAGGTTGCATTAACTCCAACTGGAAATTGAACCCGATCCACAAATATGCCTCTCAGTAGATATTCGATAGCCAGATGTTCTTTTTGGGGGCTTATATTTCCAATCAGGGTAATTATTATTGAGTTACTCACATTTATTGTCATGACATTGTTTACAAGGCTGTTTTCGTTTAGCACGCAGCACCCTTGCGATCTGCATTTAATTTGTTCAATGGTGACTTTCATTCGGCTTGCTAAAGAGCTTATAGCTTCCTAGAGATACAGAGATACAAAAGGTGAGATCCCATTACACAGAAGAGGTGTCATTTTAAAACTGTTCCTTGAAAGCATTACACTCTCACTAAAGAGTGACAGTCTACAATTTCTTCGCATTAGATATTTCCATTTAAGGGCATACACTTGGCCTGGCTGCCTCGTACCGTCTGATTGTACAGTATGATTGTAATAGTGCTAGAATTTGATTTATAACTGATTTATAAAAAATCACAGATAGGTGTAACAAAATCTCCACAGAGCTTGGTCACCAGCTCTGATCTGTGCCTTGAGTAGGTAGACCTGGATGACCCTGCCTGGACCAAGTGAGGGTTAGACTCTCAGAGAAAGCTGGAGGATGGCTTGAACACGGATGTATCTTCTGTGTGTCCATGCCACAACATATATAGTGATACTATATTTGTCTCCATTTTTCACTTGCTGGTGTTTGTCTGACACATACCTGTATAAAGGTGAGAGCAAGCTTGGGGATCACAGCACAGGGTCAGCTGGTGTCTCTGGACCAACTGGGAGTTAAGGGTCTTGCTCAGAACCGGTTTGCAAGCTGCGAGAATAAAAATGGTGACTTTGTGAGTCACAAATGTGCCCCCACCCCGTAATATGGGGAGGGGGGACAACTTACGAAGGTCTACAGGCTTCCCACCCCCTACATTAACCTCACGAAAAGGCAGAGATGAGCAAATATTTGGAATGGTCTAGTGGTCCTCTAATGAAACCCTCTGTTAGATCATTCTTCTGAGGTGTTGGATAGCTTTTCATTTAGATATCCACTCATCCTCAGCCAGCCGGAGACTCTTCCGCCATTGAGTGCAGACAGTCACTGCCGGTACCAAGGGGGACACTCCAATCAGCGCCAGGCACTCAAACATCCACAGCTGCTCAAGGAGAAATGGACCAAACACCTGAAATCATTTCAGGCTTGCTCTTCCAGCAGAATACAAGAGTCGAGACAAGCTGAGAGAGGCACTGGGTACGATTAGTAGCTGAATTCACCACTTGAGTAATTTTGACGGCCTGTCCCTGATGGACCCAGACCAGCCGGGTTCTCAACACTGGGAGCGGCTATTATACGAGGACTGAGATTCCAGAATTCCTTTCTTGTAATTTTGGCTCACTCGAGAAGTCTAAAAGTGCCTGCACAGTCGGGCAATATGTCCGTTAACAGGACCAACGATTCTTGACCTCCAGGGTAAATCTACCACATTTAGCTGAGCCATTATTTGCTGAAATATCAAACAGGTCATGGTGACAAGGTTGATTTTAATTATTATATCTGGGAATCATACATTTTAATTAAGCGCTCAAGTAGCGACCACTGCTAACATCTTAAGTTCAGACTCGGCCGAGAGGAGTCAGCAGTTTCATTCATTTTTAACGTGGAAAAAGTAATTTAACCAAAGAGTATGAATTAACTTTTGACATTTCACCGTAGAAGATGGATCAGCTGATTACTGATTTTAGCTTGACTGTATGCATTTAAAAGTCCTGGTCTAATTAATTAAAGAGGATTGCGTTTTGGACCTGTCAATGCAAAGTCCGAAATTACACCTTCCATACCGGCAGTGTTCCACAGATGGGGTATGTAAATGATCCATGTGACATACGGTTGGAATCACCACGGAAACTGTCTTTAAATCCATAATACTGGGCTACAGGAAGGCTGAGCCCCATCTGTTCCTGGACCACCTCTACCATCCTGGTACCACTCACTGGAAGTTCCTAATTTTGCATTTTCTGATCTTATTAGATTCTTGTTTTGTTTATAAGATGCCCCCATGTTGCTCCCCATAGCTCACAGTGCAGGATCAGCCAATGTGCAGCGCTCCTGGAGCTTGGGCGGGGGGGTGGTTAAGGGCCTTGCTCAGGGGCCTAAGGACATGTGACTGTTCTGCCAAGGCCAGGGCTTGAACCAGCAACCTTCTGACGACAGGCGCAGAGACTGAGCCCACTGAGCCACTCCCCCCCCCCCTCTTTGGGTCCACCTGCCTCACACTTACACTGTAAAAGCTCACAGCCACGAAGAAACATTACAAGCATAAAGACATTGTATCTCTCCAGGAAGGGATGTTAGGGCGTACTCACACTTGGCCTGGTCGCCTTGTACGGACCTGAGCACGATCGCCCCCCCCTCCCTTTCCCCCATTGGACTGCACTCACATTGTGCTCATGTTCCAAGCCCAAGCACCCTGTCATCATCATGTGACATTTTGTGTCGAAGAAAACCTAGGAGGAAAAGCACTACAGCACAATGGAGTTGATGATTAATGTCCTTACTTTGCGGTCTATTTGGTGTCGTCTTGGGCGCGATGACATGAAGTCCTCTTATAGATTTATCAAGTATGCAGCACAGTGACTTTCCTTGAATCTTGCTGCACATGTAAGAGGACAGTCCTATATTTTACCAGAAATCTCTGTTCTGCACGCTGCATCCAGTTTCAGGATACTTTTGTCAGCCTAAACTTCCACTCCACCTCTGCCGTAGACAACAGTGATAGTATAGCATGGAGCGACCACACGAGTCAAATAAACTGTACTTTGGGGGTCAAATGTGCTCAGGCATGGTACAGATCGCCTAGTGTGAGTATACCCTTAGGCTGATATAGGTTAGCAGGTTAGGGTGGATGCTGGCGTCGGTTAGTTTTACCGACATGAGAGACAAAAACAAGGCTTTTGCATGTAGTGATAAAAAGAAACAGGTTAATTAAGCTAACATGTAACCTGGTCACCCATTTATCTTATAAAACAAAACAGAAAAAGAGGATTCCGGTAAACATTTACACTGCAGTTTAGATGAAAATGAACTGGTTCCTCATGCTATAAACTGTGAGTCCTTGCTGTAGGAAATTCTCATTGTTTATGGTACTTAGCAGGGAGGGATAAGGTGTGCAGGTGAATTGTAAGGCGGACAATTGTTTCCTCCGAAGGCCATAATATGTTCTTTTACAGTTTTATTCAAATGAGCAGACAGTGACGAAGGACACAATTGCTTCCAGATGGCAACTCTTCAGTGCTGGCATCCAATGAAAGAAACACGGATTTAAAGAAGACATTGCACTGAAAATAATGCTGTAAACTTGACAGGTCTTCAAATACAAAGAGTAGGAGCAAGACACTTCATTAATTTTTATCTTAATTGTAGCACATAAAAGCACCTGAATGGCATTTCCGTATAACTATTTTGATTGTGGTGATTGATGGTGATTTTCAGAAATATTTATATTTCTAAAATAGTAAAATGTAAACCAGCAGAGGTAGAAGTTTCAGATCCAGAAAGCAGCAAAAATCCTGACCAACCAGTTGAGTATCAAGAGTCATAGTATAGTATTCAACAGGTTGGTTGAAACAAACTCTTGGCCTGGATTTTTACTTTCTGGACCTGAAACTTCCACCTCTGCAAATCAGTATTGTTAAAAAAAAATACAAACTTACATGTGGATCCAGTCTCTTACTGTCATGACCTGCTCGTCCAATCGAATCCAGCTGGCTACGCAGCCAAGGGAGGACCGTACTGACCCGACGTCCGCCTGCTCCAACGCGTTTCTAGCTGCGCCTCCCCAAGCCGACCGGGGAGGGAGAAAAAAGAAGCGGAAAGTGAGTAGACAGGCGGAAGCAACAACAATCTTCCTGGGAGCCGCCTCTCTCTCCCTGGCTTCTCCCCCTGCCAGTGATCGGGGGGATCCCCAATCCCCTTGGACATCACCACCACAGTGTCCCCGCAGGTACCCAAAGCCTGCATTATGGCCGCAGAGCTGCCACCACTAGCAGCAGCCTACCATTTCCGGGTGGCGCGCTGGGTGAATAAGGGGGCCAGGGCCGTCTGGGACACTATTCCCCGGATCCCCTTAAAGGGCCAACGCCAGCTCTTCCGGCACCAAATAATAATTGCCGTATCTGTCCCGCTTGTCTTGCCAGCACCTGTCCTGCCTGTCCTGCCAGTCTTAGTGGTTGATGCTCTGGCCCCTGTGGCCAAGATCCTGGCACTGCCTGCAGCTAAGCCTGCTGTCCCGGCACCACCTGCAGCTATGCCTGCTTCCAGTTGCACTGTTCCAGTGACGCCCACAGCGCCTGAGGCTCCAAGGCATCCACCGCTGCTCGAGGTCAATAGCTGCTCTGCACGTCTCTGCTCCGCCTGAGGCTCCTAGGCCTCTGTCTCCTGCGCGCCCAGGGCTGCTGCTCTGCCCAAAACCCCAGCTCCAGCTATTGCTCCACTCCCTGCAGCGGTCGAGGTCCTGGTTGCCCCTGTAACTCCTGCCCCGGTGACCATAATCCCGGTCCATGTCCCCGAAGAGGTCACAGACCTCTTGACCACCGCTCCTTTCCCCTTGGTGAAGAAGGAGCTCGAGTGTGACCCCTCGGGAACCACCCTAATGACTCCTCTGCCCTCTCCCCAATGCGGTCGTTCCTGGCCAGAACCCCGACCTTTCGGTGTCCCGAAAGGGCAGGGAACACCTCTGCAAGGGTTGGGTCCGCCCTCTCTCTGCAGCGTGTAGCCGCTTCGTCCGCCCTCTCTCTGCAGCGTGATGCCACACCGTCCGCCCTCTCTCTGCAGCGTGAAGCCGCTCCGTCCGCCCTCTCTCTGCAGCGTGAAGCCGCTCCGTCCGCCCTCTCTCTGCAGCGTGAAGCCGCTACGTCCGCCCTCTCTCTGCAGCCTCCAAAGCCCATGCCCATCTCTATTGTGCTTTCAAAGCCCATGCCAATCTCTGCTGTGCCTCCAGAGCTTGTCCCCGTCTCTATTACACCTCCATAGCATGTCCCCGTTTTTGCTGCACCTCCAGAGCATGCCACAACTATGGCCCCAGAGGTCACACTTCAGGCTCCCAGTACAAAGAGGGCCACTCCTTCATTCCAGGCTCCTAGCCTGGGGAAGGCTACTCTGTCCAAGTCCCCAGCTCCCAACCCACGAGGAGCTACATAACCTGCATCTGTTCTCGCAGCATCCGTGCTGTCCCACAGAGAACTCTAGGGGTCTTGCCAGGTGTCCCAGCCCTGCCCCGCTTGCTTTCAAGTGCCCTAGCTGGACCCTTTTTGTGACAAACAGAAACCTGTACCTTCAGGTACCCTGTTCACTTCCAGGTGCCCCGTCAGCTCCTGCCTCATCTCCTGCCATCCCATCAGCTTTTACCCCATACCGGTATTTACCCAAAAACAGGTATGGCCAGGTAGGATAGAAAACCTACTGGATAGTAGATCTGCAGGACCGGAATTGGAGACCCCTGCTCTAGCCTATGTCCCTTATTAACCCCTCGGTTGTTTCTGATCCTGTCTCTGTTGTTCCCCTTCTTGTCTGCCCTGTTCTGTTGTGGCATGTTCTGCCTGTCTCTGTCTTTTCTGCTCCCTGGTCTTTTTAATCCCTGTTGTCCCTGTTGGCTGATCCTGTGTTCAGTCTGTATCATCTGTGTGGTTTGGATTGTTGGTTTCTCCTGTTGTTCTCTTGGTCCCCAGTGTAGCCCCTGCATGTTCCATGCCCCTCATTGTGCTGAGTATCCCGTCCTGTCCTGTTCCGTCTGGTGGCTCTGCCCATCTGGTCTTGTGTGGTGTCTGTTTTGAGAACCCTGTCGGTCCTGCCATGTCCTGTCCAGTGTCCCGCCTGTCCCTTGCCCTGTGTGTCTCCCCCAGCCTGTGGTCCCATTAGTCCTTTCCACTGTTCTTCTTTCGTGCCCAGATGGTATGCTTCGAGGTTGGGGTACTTCTCCGCCTTGTCCGTCATGTCCACATGACCGTGCTGGGTCCTCACTAATGTAGCCCTGATGAATCACGCCTGTTGCTTTTTGCCCCTGTTTGTCTCGTCATTCCCAGTCCAGTTATTGATGTTGATCCTTCCTGTTGCCTGTGCCCTTCCTTGTTCCAGTCCTAAAGTTATTGATCCCTCATGTTCCTGTTAGTTTCCAGTCCTTGTTTATTCATTTCAGTAAACCCCTTTTTGTTTTGCCAAACGCCTGCATCCCACATGTCTTGACACTAAGACGTTAATTTAATTTTACAAAATACTGATTTGATTAATCGCAATGTTCAACCAAAGGTGTAATTCAGAACTGATAGGAGGAGCAGTTATATTTAGTGCAAATAACATTAATAGTTTTAATATTTAACACAATAAAAGCGGCTTATCAGTTAGTGCACTTGACTTATAAATATCAGGAAAAGTATCAGACTTGGAAATCTGGCTTGAATTATTATTTGGGTCTACTTAATCATAAATTATCTGCCAAAGAAATAATCTATGTATGAAATAGGCTGGATAAACAACAGAAAATAGATGGATAAGCATAATCTGCATTTCACTCAGCTACCTTTAACCAAATATTGTAGCAAAGTATTGTATCCAAAAGACCATTGCTTAATTTAGCATTTACATCCCAGCAGGACCAATTTTACACAATTTGGAACATATTCCACTGGGTATTGTCCTGCTGTAACATCCACTGAAACCATATGCCTGTAGGATACAGGGCATAACTGTTATCAATAGTAGTTATCTTGGCAAGAAATTCACATAGCAACCAAACACTGATTAGCGTCCATTTGCTACTGCAGCAGTACCTCAAGCAGGGCTTTGTGAACTTCTCAATAATACAAGATCACATTGCAGCTACAAAGGCAATTTGCAGGCAAATTTGCTGTCATAATACAGGAGTACTTCTAGATGACTGAATTTTCTGTGTGAGCTCTTTTTCATCCATCCATCCATCCATCCATCCATCCATCCATCCATCCATCC
>JAABNX020000001.1:47786941-47798365 GCA_015163995.2 Mormyrus lacerda | reverse complement strand
CATCCATCCATCCATCCATCCATCCATCCATCCATCCATCCATCCTCTAACCACTCATCCTGGTCAAGAGTAGCACAGAGCTGATCCCAGGTAGTACAAGACACAAAGTTGGGTTACACCCTGGGTTGTTGCTACCCAGTCATATACTCCATGGAGAATTTAGGGACACCAATTAGTTACACACACACTCACGCACGCACATACACATGCACAGTCCATGTATTTATATCATTATTGGCACTCTCCATTACTTTCTGTGGGCATAATCCTAATGTCAACTATGCCAACCCCTATGCAACCTTAACCCCAAGCAACCAAACAAAATAGAAGAGATTAGGTAGTTAGTTTTTTGATTGCATAAACTGATTTTTATAAAATAGAGGTTATGTTTGCAGGGACCAAAAATATCCCCACAAGGTAAAAAGTTTTTTTTATCACATTTTGGGGAAATCTGGTCCCATAATGTATAACCATTACACACACACACACGCACACACACACATAGCAGAGATGGGATTTGAGTCCCAGAGGAACCAGGCAACACTGGTACTCACTGAACCATCATCCAGCTGTCCTGCAAGGTAGACATATTTTAAAAAGGAGCAACACAGCAGCTCTGTATCAGTCTGAGGGTGAACCGTGATCAATTTTTTTGTCAGTATTATTATATAATTTTGTATGAACAGAAAAGTCATTTTCGAAAAATTACATAAGGAAACACGGTTAATTCCAAAGCAGAAGAAGACCTCAAAAATAAAACAGAGACCCCTCCATACAAAGCTACACCCCAATTTGTACAAAGGGAGCATAACATCGCATGGGCGTGTATTTAATCACCCCTCTTAAATAGGTCTGGATGATTTTTCACGGACACGCTGACATTTAAATAAAAGTAACAAGCTGTATTACATTGAAAGATGAAACATTTCAGGTGCCAATAACTGAGAACAGCACTATTTTATCATTTTATCAAATGTACCCATGAATAATGATGTTTCATGGAGAAGGTAAAAACTGTGGGTGAAAACACGGTATGTGCACCACTTCCAAAAACAATAAAAATGTTTCAGGGTAAACAGCGAGAGGGATTAGCCCCATATTAGCAGATAATTGCTAGCAGAAAACAATGTAGCTTTACAGATCGTTTTAGTGGCCAAAAAACAGTTGCACAAAAGGGGGTAAAATCAGCAATACTGCTCTCATGTGATCAGGCATGTTGTGCTGTTCCATTTCACAAGTTACAAAGGGTTCACAAGCTGGCATCCCATGGTTGTTGCATTTATTCCCACATCTTGGTTTTTTTTGGCACTTTCTGCTTGTTATGTTTACACTCATTCTGTTGATTCCATGACAACATCTGGACAAGTAACAGATAAATGTAAAACACTATGTGAGAGGCTGTAGTACTCTGAAGTATTTCTACATAGGACGATTTCCATAGCGAAGGCCAAAAAAGTCAAAACTCGCTTGTATGCCCTGGAAACTTGATAAGTTTTAGTGTAAAATATTAAACACACAGTCGTCAGGGGGAACGGGGTTGAGGAAATGGTCAGAAAACTTGCCAGGTAAACAGGATTCATCCAACAGGCTTCCCCAACCACCTTACATATGGGCAATCCTTTTTTTAAGGTGGGAGTCATAAGAGCAGCCTTAATTCATAGAAAGGAGCCAACCTTATCATTAGCCAATGCTATATTTTGAATCGGTGAGTGACAGGGGAGGGGCCACTCTGGAGGCCAATCAGCCTTTAGTCGGGGCCAGTGCCCCTGTGGTCACGCCCCTGTATTACACTCCACCTTGCACATTTACATTCTGCTGGTCACTGTTAATGGTTGATCCGTGCCAGAGGTGGGCATTGCTTATCGGGACCCCACTCGTTGTTAATTGATTTAGAGAAGCTATTATTAGGATAGGATCTAAGTTCATCTGGTGTCCTAGTTAGATGTGAATCGCTAATGGAAAGATGACGCATATGTGGACCATGTACCCTTCCCTAGAAACAGTCTCCCAACACTCCTGTATGGTTTTATCTGTGGACAACAAGCAGGGTTTATTATTTTTGTACCAAAAATAGATTTAATTTAAGATCTAATATAATATACTGTAAGATATAAGCTTCATCAGTGCCAGTTAAAAACAGTGATTACACAGACATTTTTACCAGGAAGCAAATGCTTTGAATAACTTTCTAGTTCATTCTAGAGTCAATTCCATTAAAAAAATAAGAAGCAAATTATAAGAGAAAACGTGTGACACGCTGACACACAAATAGATGAAGACAGCTAAAGAAATGTGATTTCCTTCAGAATGAGATGTTAGAAGGTATGAGTACAGCATCGGTAGGCACCAAATTGCCTGAGCAACATTATGTAAATATTTAATGCTGTGTACATAAGTGAGTGCATAGAGGAGTCTAGAAAGTCCTATTAAAACATAAGGGTTAGCTTTATTGTCAGAGCTTTTTGGTGTGATACTAAATAACGTTGTGAAAAGCATTTTCATGAACAGAGAAAATGCATACATATAAAAAAGATAGAAAATGCTTAGAATGAAAGACTTTTTTTTTTACAGAGGGGCTTTCTGAAGGATAGATATATGCAATTTAAATAACACTAGTTAAAAGCCACGGTTTTTATAATTTGGGCCAAATCAATACCAGAAGAAAATTCTGAAGGAAATTTGATTTCCTGTTTAAATCAATTTAAAGATAATTAAAGCTAAAGTTGCTGTATCCTGTTACCAGCTATTGATTCATGATCTCCAGTCAGCATTACAGTGGTTTTCGTCTGCTTAAGGACATATGAAGTCTTTGAGAAAAGTCTTTCGTTTAACATATTTTATTCTTGTTTTTAAGTCGACGTAAGACACCTAAATGTAGCAACTACACGCTTGTCCTGAAACAGCCCAAAAGCCATTGCCCAAGAAACAAAGATAATAATTAATGTTTTTCTAAAAAAAAAAATCTGCTCTCCATATTGTCCTCCTCCCCCCTCCACTCAAGATACAGATTTACACCAGGGAGGGGAGACAGAGTAACGGACCATGTGATTTGGAAATTAATCATAAAAAACCAATTTAATATGAGAATGAAAATATAAAAATGCAATGTTGAGAGAAAGGAGACACCAACGGGGAACAAAGCGATATCGTGAAACAAGCCTCAATCATTCTGCCAGCTCCGAACAGCCTCCATCGCTCTCCGATGCAAATTATCATAATATGCCGGAGGGCTTCACTTTACTAGCACTTAAGTGGGTGAAGTAGGAGGAAAACAACGTGTTTTCAAAAAGCACGGCTGGAAAGTTTCAACAGAACTTCAAACGCCTGCTTTTCCCTTTTTTTTCCCCCCTTCTTAAAGGAAGGTGACACCCAAAGACTCTTCGGTTTGACACTGACAGTTCCCTTTGGCACGAAATGAAATTGGTGGCGGATCGGGGACAGTGAGTAATTACAGATTCGGGACGGTTACACGTTATAGCTAATATTTACATTTATAAGCTATCTCCTGCTCAGCCTACGCAAGGAGCCCTCAATAGCAGACTGGAAATAGTTATTAAAGCTTGATTCTGGAACAGAATTGCTCTAATGCTTGTCAAAGCGGTCTGACGATTATACGTGCAGATGTAGATGCTTCATAGATATAACGTACCTCAGTTATTGGTGAATTCTTTAGTATTGTGTAGCGTGTGCTTATGCGTCACACATAAGCTATTAGTGAGAAACACCATGACTTCTGCCAGAGGCGCTAAAGAATATATTACCAAAAATAACATCTAGTTTAATATACTAAAAGCAGGCTTGACACAGTTAAATGTGTTTAGAAGGATGGATTCCGGTCCCACATGCGATGAAATCTTCTGCGTCTGTCAGATAGTCCTGCTAGGTGCATTCAGTTGTCTTAAAGTCCCCCAACTGGACTTAACCCATGAAGCAGTTTACTTGTTTTTTACTTGTTTTTTCTTACAGCTGTTTTGTTGTAAGGACTCCAGCTGACGTCCTGTGATGCGATACGAGCGCTGAGGAAAATACCTCTCCCCTTATCTCCTGTTCCCCTTCAGTGTCAAATAAGGGCAAATTGTAATCAGAAAGCTCTAAAACGGCTTGACAGGAAAGGGAACTGCAGTGCTCGTTCCGGGCCTTTTGATCCTGTTTGAGTTACCTGGGGCCCGTCTCAAGAATAAAACCTAGGAGTTATAATTGAGAAACCCTCTCTTGCTATCATTGCGGCTGTCCATACACCCTGGGGGTGGGGGGGGTTCCTTTTTGAATGCTACACTGAATTGCTATTTTTCCAAGGCCGGTGTGGCGTGGCGAACCCTATTTACACTTAAACTGGATATATGTGAACCAAAAGACAAATCTCTAACAAACCAATACAGGACCGGTCAACCTAAACTCCATTTTCATGCCAAATCGCTGAGTGTGATAAAAAGTGATAACAACGGTGAGCAAAGAGTAAAGGGGGAGCAAAAACCTAATTAACAGATTAGGTTGTGAGTGCAGTTTATAAAGTGCAGTTTAGATAAAACCTTAACGTTCTCGGTAAAATCGCTGACCATATGGGCGCTTTATTCATATTTATCTGTGTGTTTGCAATACACAGAAAATACACAAAAACAAAAAATAATATTAAGCTGACATAAAACACACACACAGACCCACACACACACAAACTCTCTCTAAAGTAATTTAAAAAGAAAAAAAAAACAATGCAGAGTATTGTTGGATATTTTCCACAGTTTGCATGCTCCTTAGAGAATGCAATATGAAATGTAGAGACAGGAACCACATAATTGACAGAGCTCCAGTCATTTCTATTGTCGTGCATGTGTGTGTCCGTCTCCTGTTGTTTTTGTTTCGATTGACTGCTCATCCATTGCAGATTTGCTCTGCAGTGTGGCACTGGTATGAGCAAAGAGCGATTGGCAGGGCAGGGAACAGGCTGGACAGGGCACCAGGGCATCATATGCCAGCCACATGTATGCTAAGGGTAATGTCGCAGTACCAGGTGAAAAAAACATATCTCTGGACATTTGGGGCAGCTTAAGTAAACTGAATACATACATTGAGTTTACATTGTTTATTTAGCAGATGCTTTTGTCTAACATGACATACAAGTGAGAATTAAAAAGTAGCGTCACATAATATCCCTGGATACAGTTAATGGCCCTGCTCAGGAGCCTTCACTCTGCCAGCCATGGGACTTGAACTAATGACGTTCTAATCAGAGGCACGATCTCCTAACCTGCATAGCTAGACATCGACCCAAAATAAGACCGGCGCAGTTCAAACCCACAGCCTCTTTTATTAACCCCCTCATTTCTCTGGCAGATTTTATTATATTGCGAATTTTGCAAAGTTTTCTGTTACACTTTGACCCACATTCACACGGCTGAATATATTTAATAAGAGAAGCAGGTTAACTGCTTGCCAGATTTCCGCATCAGCTTTACCTGCTTGATCACCTGCTGCTTTCCGCCATTGGCCTTATCCTTATAGTTGTTGACAGACGTTTGAACTAACATAGTGGATAAAGAATGGACAACCGGGTTTTCCTATGTGCAGCCAACCTTAACTTCATCTGCACATTTATTGCATGTAAACACAATGCATGTGTCACACTGATAAAAGTCTTTGTCTGTTATGTCCGGGCGGGCGTTTTATTGGGGTACATATTTAACTGTGACTGTTGACTTCAGTACTTAGTTTCCTGACCCTAAACACCAAATGTAGACCAAGCATGTCACAGACCATTTATACCCTGGAAATCAGTGAAATTTCAAAATAAATATGCAACAGAAAAAACGTTTTTCAATTGGATGGAAGCAACATTCAAACTGGGGCCACTGATTGCTTCCAAAACTCTTACAGCGTAATTTCTCTAGATACCTCTTTGGCAAGAAGAATGCAGAGAAAGGATCAGATGATAATTCATTCACAGTTTCCATCATTTATGACTCGTGCATATAAATGAGTATCATGTCATTTGAAAACGATTAAACAAAGGTGATGCAATCCCATTAGCATCTCCCCCAATATCCATAATTTTTAAAATATACATTAATATGGGACAAGGTGGCTTATTAATGACAAGTCGAAGCATGCGGTCCAGCCTCATGAAATAAAACAAACATCCCAATCATGACCAGCGACTTCCCCCGGATCTGTTTCCCCAAGCGGGAGCCAATACATCTCCGCTTCCAGGGAAAAATATCGCTTAATTTTCCCAGGGAACTTTTGGTCATGTCAGCAGATTCACCGTCTGCTCATCTCTCATGAACGGATGTTTATCTCACTATTGCGACCGGGAGTCCTCTGCTTACGGCATGCAGTCCTGGTGTAAATGCCGGGCTTGTATAAGCAGTCTCTGCAGTGGCTGATGAATGACCTGTTAGAGATCTTCGACTGCTGATATCGCTTTGCAAAGGTAAGCTCCATACACCACGGTGATCTGGCATCAAGTGCAGAGGAAACCAGGATGTACATAGTCATAGATGCAAAGACTGATTAGACGCTCATTCTGGCTCAGCGTGTGACCCAGACATCAAACGGTAATGCCATGCATACTGAGTAGAGCCCTTTACATATATCAGACCTCATCGTAAATAGGAATCTGTTAGGTTCCGTAATCCACAATACATAAACAGTGCTGCTCGATTTAATATTGTGTTGTTCAGAAATTAAAAATCATATTGCCTTCTACACATTAAACAGACAATACTGGAGCCATAAGATTGGATTTCAACCAATGTTATTGAGGAAGGTTCTGTCTTCACATAGTTATGGATGTCATATAGGAAAAGGAGAGCAATTAAATATCTTTAATTCAATGACTTTAATCTTCGTAGCAATAATTTAAAATATGTAGGAACAGGGCTTGTTAAGAATGAGAGGAAATGCAGAAGGAAAAAAGTTTAAATGGTTCATTTAAAAATCAGCAAGCCTCAGCAGCTAAAGATAGAAGCAGATTCTGTGTTTGGGAGAAAAGATTCACCTCGGGGGGTATAAAAAAAAAATGCAACTCTTCCACAGCAGAGAATTTGACTGAAATTTAAGGTACGGTTCTCTTTGTGAAATCAATACTCATTGAAATCTTATTCTGTAAATATAAGTGTCATGATGAAGACACAGGGAGCCAAGACAAACAGCGGAAAGCTGACACGTGTCACGATCAGCGGAAAGCTGACACGTGTCACGATCGAGGAGCAATACTTTGTCCATTTGGCCCCTCAAATGATGTCGTGATATTAGAGCTTCAGTAACAGTTTTCTCAAAACAAAGTGGCTACACTCTGGCTTACGCACATGCAGTAAACAACACTGGGGATAGATTAGACATTTATTTTTATTATTTAGCTTTTTATACCGTTTTCTGATATAAACAGGCAGAAAATCGATACGCCACAACCCATACCGAGAGTCATCAGCTGTTGTTTTTTTCTTCTTGAGAATATGGAATATAAGAAGAATTATACTAGTGATTTTTCCCAATTTCTGTTCCCATGTTTTTGAACCTCCCAAGATGGATATGATGAGAGAGAAGCTACAGGAGATGCTACACCGCATTCAGGCTGCAAAGGGAACCCACGGATGTTTAGAAGTTTTGGATTACCAATTACATTTTCAAACAAACTAGGACAAGCATGCTTGACTGAATGAGGGTGTGCTGAATCTGTGATTAATGGTTATACTTTTGTTCTAGTTAATTCTGTACAAATGTATTGTAAACAGAAAGCGATTTATCCCCAACATGTTATTTCAAGGTGTTATTTTATCTTAAAATGAATTCTTGATTACTTTTGCAAATTATTGCCATTATGGACAACTCTAGGAAGAAACTATTTTTAACAAAATGGAAGTTGAATATGAGTGATAACCAGTATTGCTGAAGATGGTTTAAATATGGTATTCAGTTCCCCATTCTCCATCCATTATTCCAACATTAAGAGTTATACTGGATGCCTTTAAACCACCTCTGGATTGTGTTTTCAGTGACGGTTCTCTTAACAGCACAGACTGGCAGAAAAGATACTTGTATGGAGAAAAAAATGCAGTAAAATTACATGCAGCCATTTCATGCTTTACTTTGCTTTTTGTAAATTACTTTCTGCTGGATTTTTCCAAACTGAACAAAAATGGAACCTGGTAATGTTACTTTTATCTTCTTTGTTCACTGATTTTATCCTTTAAATATACATTATCCATCTCCTGCTTTTTTTGTGAAATAAAAGGAGTTTCAAAATGTACACATTTTTTTAAAAATCTTTCAAACTATGAGTATGAAGATAAAAAAATGCACAAATCAATACAGAAAAGGGTGTCCTTGTTTTCTTTACAAAATAAGTTCAGTCCATTTTAATTTGTGTACACAAGCCCAATTAAAATGTCCAGACATGGTAAGATTCTTTGTCTTTGTGCATAATGTCTGCCTCAAATCTGTAATTGTGCAGGCCCCAATTAGCATTCTGACACAGCTGTAGTCACAGCAATTATTCCTTTCATCCATCCAGAATCGGCTTTGTGTTTACATGGTAGGTGTTGCTATGACATCCACGTCAGTCTATACCACCTGATGATGAAATTACCTCACAAACTCTACACTCCAGTGTGGTGCTGAAATCACACACTTGTCACTACTCTCTGAAATGACAGCTTCATTGGTCTCAAATTATTTAAAAATGTAAAGCATACAGCTCTGACATTTCTCATTAATTACATTTGCTGCTGTAGTCTGATAAAAAATTTAAGGACTTAATGTGGTTCTAGAATTAATGTGGTATATACAGAGGCGCTTCTATGATGTTTTTTTAAGGTCGGTGCATATGATGGGCCACCATTCATACCCAAGGGTAAATCTCATCATTCACCAATAACATATTTTTAATAAGATAGTGACAGGTGAAGGGGCACTGCAGTGGCCAATCAGCTTTCTAATATCCCCCTGTGTCCCTGCCCCTATATAAACCTCCTTGTTGTATCCATAACTTGAAGTTTCTTCATAGTTTTCTCCTCACTGGTTAAAGCTGGTTTGATGGATAAAACACGTCTACTAACGGACCAACACCACATTTACAAACAGCAGCTAAACGGAGCACAAATCCCTGACAGCACTGCATAACCCTTCTGAATTTAAGGTGTATGCCGTAAAGAGCAGAACTCGAGATGATACTTGATGTTAAACAAGGGCTTTTGACCATAAATCAGGTGTGGAAGACTCTTAGGATTAACACGCAAGTATCTGCATTTGTGTCCATCCCTGAAGCAAATTCCAAATTCATAAACAGCCTTGAAATTCATTCATTGCTCTGGTTTATGCCCACGGACATAACATGCAAAAACCGTCTTCTGAAAGGTCACTATCGCTCTCAGAGCCGCTGAAAGAAATTTGAACAGAATAATATAATTTATTTCGCTGATATTTAGAGATGGGACATTTGTGGCTTCAAAAAGCCCGAGGAGGATGACATTGCCATGTGTTGGAAGAGGGTTAAAGAGGCTGATGACTAAAGGAACGAGTTGATCTTCCCTTCACCCTATGTGTTTGGAGGTATACTTTTCAGATTACAGACCACTAATTTTATAGGTCTCTTTTTGGTATGGATTCAGGATTGTCTTTTAATGTTTTAAACGTGTCTTAAACTAATCCCAAACCAGAGGTGTAGCATGCACAACCAGGTCAAAGCTGAAACGAGGTGAGAATTTCTCTTATTCACACAAATGAGAAATATCTGTGAGGATGTAGAGCCTACACTGTACTTCCACCTTTCGTATATGCCTTGTCCCCAGGATGGCAGCTGGACTGCTAATTAAGCATAAGTGTGTGTACATCCTTACATATTTGAAAGGCTGTGTCAAAAACAGAGCTAAAAAAGTTCTCAGTAAAATACTTCATAACACCATAAAAAACAATAACATTCTTAACTTTACAGAACAATGCATGAATCATTCATATTTTTTGCCCCAACTTAGAGCGCAGAAGGAAAGAACACAACCAGCTCCCACATGAAAAGAATGAACTAGTAGTAATTATGGCTTGCATAGAAGCTCTTAAAAAGCAAGGACGTCATTGTCCTCACAAACGTCACATAGCAAGAGCCTCCTCAAGTGGCCGCAGGGTCCTTTTTGTTTATCAGTGTTCCCGATGACAACTTTAACAATTTATCTCATTCTTCACACATCTAATCATGCAGCTAACAGAAGATATACCCCACAATACCCCACCATATGCTGGAGGGGGAAAAAAAACAGTGACCTGTCTTAAGGGCTATAGGTCTATTGTACGGCCTCCAATTGTGATGTTTTGTCATAGCGGAACGTCATAGCACTAACATAAGACTCTAGGCCCTTCCTAGTTCACCTATCGAACACACAGGTCTACAGAGGATCCCGTCAGTACTGCCATACACACAGTACTCGCATACCTAGAGAATAAGGACAGCTACGTACAGATTTAAATTCACTAATTACAGTTTTGCGTTTAATACAGTTACCCTCCTAAAACTGCCTGACAAGTTCCTCACCCTCAGCCTATAATCCACTCTGTGTGGCGGGGTCAGGGTCCGCACCCATCTGATGCCCATTTGTGTTTCTTCCCTGCTCTGATTAGCAGGTAGCTGGTCATTCTGGTCTCGCTCCCGTCACATAGTCCCTTAACCCTAGTGCAGGGGTGGGCAATCTTATCCGCAAAGGGCCGGTGTGTATACAGGTTTTTGGGGTGACCTTTAGGTCAGCTGTTGAAACCCAGGTGTCAGGACTCTTTAGACAATCAGTCCTCTAATTAGTGACCTAATTAGGGAGTTGCAGGGAAAACCCGCACACACACCGGCCCTTTGCGGATAAGATCGCCCACCCCTGCCCTATGTGTTCTCCTTGCTCCCTGGACAGCTGCATAGCTCACTGGGTTGAGCTCCAAGTCTCCAGTTGTGGGTGAGTCAGAAAGCAGCCCCACCAGATTTGTTTATTAGTTTTCTGATTTCCCAGGTGTTTTTATTGTTCCTTTGCTTCTTTGTTTTGCTTGTGTCCAGTTTGATTTTGTTTTTTTTTCTCCTTTTAGTCTTAGTGTAGTTGGCTCTCTGTTATGTTCCCTGGTCTCTAGTGCTTCCCTGTCTTGATGATCGTTATAGTTCACTACTACTTGTTTTCATTTAGTGTTTTATTTGTTTCTCATTGTTCTTATGCCTCTCTTGATTTGGTTAATTGATTATTAGTTGCGCCTGTTCCTTCTTTGCCCTGGTGTTCCTGTTTATTTAAGTGCTTGCCTCTGTTTTATTCCTTAAGCAGTCATTGTGTTGATTATTCTGCCTGTTTGCCGAGTCCTTTTCCCCATGGTTGTCCAGTTCCTTTAGCTGGTGTACAGTCCCTGACAAAAGTCTTGTCGCTTATCTATTTTGTAGAAAAACCTGCTATTAACCTGACTTTTAATTAA
>JAABNX020000001.1:47776495-47786841 GCA_015163995.2 Mormyrus lacerda | reverse complement strand
ATTAGAAATATATTTCAGCGGCACTTGAGTTCAATTTGTACACAAGCGACAAGACTTTTGTCAGGGACTGTATATATGATTCTGCTAATTATTCTGCCCTGTTTAGGTCTGACCCCTCGTGGTCCTGTGGTTTTCCTGTTTTTATCCCAGTGTGTTCTGTTTTCTTGAATAAGCCCCCTTTTGTCTTGGAGCCGCTCGTGGCTCTTCACCTTTTTGCCCGCTTACACCATGCTGCCCTGTGACAGAATGACTTTCTCGAAAAGATAATCCCCAGCTTCCACGACAACCTTTACCCCCCTCTCTTATTGCCAAGGCAGTGGGTACCAGGAAGAATGAACTTTGATCTTCAAGCCATCTGGAGACACTGTCAGAGAACCCAACTGTCCTCAACTCCTCCTGGTTGTGTAAGTCTAACCAATGAGGTGAGACTGCTAGTGAAGGGGGGGGGGAGTCGTACGGACTCGAGGGCCCTCTGGCACCTAGTGAATTAAGGCAGTTCGCTGAGGTTTGTTGATCCTGGGGTTCCAGCTTCTGTTGCACCCGAGCCTTTAGCGCCCAGGCGCTGGCATTCCAGAGCTTCCCGAGTCTGGCCCAGAAGGGGCCACTGCTCATTCTGGCTTCGCCCCTGTAGTGCTCCCTGATGCCATTGTGTCCCCCTTGCCCTCCAGCTGTCACTGCAAGGTGTGCAACCAACTTCCCGGCTACTGCAAACCCCGAAAATATGGATGCAGAGGGCACCATGCTTGAGAACTTCAAATGGGACCCTCTGGGTCTCACCATGAGCCCCAATCCATGGACCCCTACTTCCAGTCAAAGTTTGGGCCACCCCAGGCCCAGGGGCCGTCACCGTTATCACTGGGGGCTAAGTACGGGGCCGGTAGGTTCTCTATCTCCCGAAGGGGGAGATGGGGGCACACCAGTCAGACCAACTGTCCAGTCTCTTTGGAAAGCCAACCTTTCGCTTCCATTCCTGAGCATGCCACCCAGTCCAATTCTTTCTGTGTCCTTCCATTCCTCTTCCCCTACTACTACCTCTTCCATAGCTAAAGCTCTGACATCACTTGAGGACATCAGGAGGGCCCACAGCATCATGAAGGAAAGTTGCCCCCCCCCCCCCCAGCACAGACTGTTCACACTTATACCATCATGTAGGTGATACAGAAGTTTGAAAGCAAGGACCACTAGACTACAAAACAGTTTTTACTTACAGGCCATCAGGCTGTAAACGACTCGAATCCACTCCCCCCTCCCTCCCCAGCACTCCAACTTAGCTGACACGATGTACCAGCGAGCAGTGAGTGCTGTAACACACACACACACACACACACACAGAGGACAATACTGCAGACTTCGCACAACTTATCTACTTCTTTTTCCACATGTATCATATTGATATTTTCTGCGTATGTCTATGGTAACTATGTACTCTGTATAGTGATATTGTCTTATGTTTTGATCTGTGCCCAGATGGAACATGCAGCGTAAGATTTTCATTGTATGGTGTAACTGAGTGTTTTACAGTGACTTTCTTAATATCTTAATCTAAAAGAGGACAAGTCAGAGTTAACATACCATCAAGAGAAACATGGGTACCATCACTTGGTAAATGATTCATTCCCTTGGTGAAAATTAATAAAAGGATAAATCAGTCTGACAGAGCTACACAACAAAATTTTAAATATTATGAATTATCCTTCAGTTATCTCTGTTTATTTCTGACCATGCAAATTCTGTAATATATCTAAGAGTAAATTTATTTTAAGAATATTACAGGTGCATATAGAGCTGACTAATTATAGGCAGAACAGGGCCCCTGGTTTCGCTTAGTTGCAGAGGAAGTGAAATGATCGATTAGGGTTTCATAGGTCAGTGGCAGAGATGGTCCTGGGTTCATACGGGAGTTTTAAACCTGGTGTGGATGCAAACTCTGTCATCCTTTTAATTAATATAACAAGTATAGGGATCTTTCCTTTGTTTCAAAACAAAAGAAGTTGAATTTAACTTTAAAGCCACATGCAATTTCAACGCTTAAAATACACTGTAATGTACCTGATATAGTTCTTAGGGACTTTATCTACAAACTTCTAAACTTGTATAGAGTCTAGTGGATGCAATGGCAAGATTAGCCATTCAAGCAACAACTGCACATCTGATTGCCTCATTACAAGATCTGAGAGAAGGTAAAGCTGTTAATCTCACACATAAGAGCCTGTCACACTGTATTATTGCTTTGCCTTTCAACAATAACTCGGGGCAGAAGTATCAGAAACTCTCTATCCCGACAAATATTGTCTTTATAATTGCATGTGTTAAATTGAGGGTACTAATGATTATGCAGGATGGCTCAGTGGGTAGTGCTACAAAGAGTGGAGGGTTTGAAGCCTGTCTCTGGTCTGTGTGTATGGCGTTTATTCTTCTTGGATAGTTGGGTGATGTAGTTCCCATCCAAAGACATACAGGTAGGTTAACTGAAGATTGTCCATATTGTGATTGTGTGTGCCATTATGGGGACACAATTTACCTGTAACGTGATAAATATCCGGTTTTCTTCCCTTATGGTGACCAGTTTCCCGGTCGACGTGTGTGTGTGTGCCCTGTGATAGACAAGCTTCCCATCCAGAATATCTCTGTCCTACATGTTCCAGAATGAAGTCTACCTCCTAAAGGAATTTACCACGTGATGCAATTACTCACAAGCAACAACATGGTACATAAACAATCATAATTAATTGTCATTAATTGTTTTTGTCATATTACATTATGCCAAAGGCCTCTCTAAAGCACTGACATTATATATTTGATGGTCTGGACAAAAATGTTTCTTTGCATCTTACGTTGCATAATACATAAATATAAGCTTTTCCAAGCCCCAAGTGAATGTGATTCTCAACTGTAAATGTCAACAGGTATATTTCTTTTAAAGAGGGAGAATTATTACACAAGACACAATTATGATGACTGATATGGAGAGGTGGCGGCAGCTGAAATGACATTTCATCAAGGAAAAGGTCAAATATGTCATTTTTTTCTGCCCCTTGCTGTTAAGGTGTATAAACAAGCATGTTATTATAAAAGGTCAGAAATCATGAAAGTGTTTCACAATAAAAAATGGGATTTCAAATTAAATTACAATTTAATAGGAATATCTATTTAAATTTAAGTCTCTTGTCCAGGACCCTTACATTACAAAAAATGATGTTTAAGCAGTGAAGATTAAAATACATCAGAAGGAAAACCTGTGATTGATGTAAGAAAGGCAAGCAACTGAAATCTTTTTAAAATACATAACACATTTAGCATTATTAAATATCATGCAGAGGGACACTGAAAATAGTGTACCATATCCTTGGTTCTTTTAGGAAAATACCAAAATTCTGAAGATGAAATCTCTTAGAAGGGAAGCAATTTGAGAGTTTTCAAGTAAATTTACAGGAGGGGAAGTCTTTCCACAACCCTTGCAAAATTAATCAAGACTTGCAAAACTGGTTGCATAATTAGCATTAATGACCCACAAATCTTCAAGGTCCTTTTGCCAGGTGTTCAAAGTCCACCTATTCTGCAGTTTCTGGGTTTAAATTTATGAATTTGATCAACAGCCTCATCCAGATGGCCAGACTGAATCCCTCCAGTGCCCTGAGAGCCAAAGATGACACACAAGCGGTTTTACTAAGCAGTCCCTTGCAAACGCAGCATCCAACCAAGTTTTCTGCGTCTCCCTATAATTAATAGCAGCATTGTTGCCACATTGCTATTTTGAGGCAGCGCAAAGTGATTGAACTTTAATAAAGTTCCAATAAAAACCTGGCGCTATTTTGACGATCTAACACAAAATATAAAGCGCAAGACGCAACTAATATTGATGGATGTGTCCAAAACCATTTAGCTGTTTTGACAGCAAAAAACAAACATAAACACAAATTTTTTTCACAATGTGAAAAAGGGTTGTCCTAATTATTCAGAGGAGTGTTTTGGGCGTAACATACAATGAACTAATCGGAATGGCATGTCACCTCACCTTTCAAAGGCAGCAGCGCATGAGTTAAAGCGGAGTGCAATTTTAGCAGCATGCTTACCTGGTAACCATATGGCTTAAGTAAACGAACGTGCGCATATCATCTATGGGATCACCACTGTTCCACCTAAGCCTTTCTCGGTGAATTGGGCGTTGGATGAGGGAACAGCGAGTGTATCTTCATTTTCTGGCATCACTACATCATCCGCCCCTTGTCGAGTGCGGTATAATGATGTCAGAAGACGAACGGAAATGCGCTGCTCAATGAGCTCAGCGGCTCGAACGGGGACTTATCTATGTTAACTGTGTGCCTTTTATTTTAATTTTGGGTATGCAGTTTGCAAAGTAAAAGTACAAACTTTGTTCAAACAAAACACAACCTACAGTTTAAGGTGTTTTGAAATGTTCAAATTAAAGGCAATATGGTTGTTATTTTTCTAGATCTCACAATTTAGATTCCTTACCAGGCTACAGACGATTCAGCTCTTCTGCCAGCTGATCCTTCCTTGCCCGTGCTGTCGGCATACACTCCTTCGTTGGCGTCTGGGTATGCAGTTCAGCATCCCGTCTTCTAAAGTCCTCCAATGTTTTCTCATTTATCACGCATGGCCATGTTTTGCAATATACATGTCACAATCAATGCAACGACCTTCTGAGGGCTGTACTGTAATGTTCCACGTGAATCTAAACATCTGAAATGCACTTTCTGCAATCCAAATGTCCTTTGAATTACCGTATGTGTTTAACTCTGATAATGAACTAAAAAAGATTTTTTAATGATACGGTTTTGTTTTTTTTCCTTTTGGCGTTTCATTAAACAGTTGATGATTACCTCTAAGGACCAGGTACGCTATAATAAAACCTATATAAATTAAATTAATTAGAAAAACATTAGTACACCTCCAGTCAATAAGAAGCGATGTGCACCTGCATGTGTGTAAAACGCGCCATATAAATACCGGTTCACAAAGCGCCATTGACTTTAGACATGGATTTTGTTGGTCTGAAGCTTATTGTTACTCCGTTGCCATAAAATAATGTGGCAAGAGAGCAGCGAGGGAGAGGATGAAAAACCAAAGAATTAAGTGCAAGGGATTGCAACCCACTCCAATTTAAAAGGACACAGATCCTTAATCACTGCACAGTTGACGTGAAGACCATGAACACTCCCTTTTTTTAACACACTCCAGAGAAAAAAAGAACCAAACATTAAATGAATGGACTACTTTAAAAAAAGAACCAAGTAGTATAAATCAATAAATTTGAAATAAAACAGCAAAAACACAAGAAACCTAAGCAAACCGGCAGCTGTTACCTTGGGGTAGCAGGCTGACAGGGATTGTACTGCAAGGGCCCCTACATCGCACCGTGCAGATACACAAACGGGGAAGTGAGCTGAGCTGAATGTATACGGTAGCTCATTGACATTTTAAAAAGCAAGATTATTCTGGTATTTCCAGATAAAATTAGCAGAGTGGTGTGTGTGTGTGTGTGTGTGTGTGTGTGTGCATGGGGTGGGGGGGCTAGCCAGCACCCAGCCCCAGTTGTCTGTTATCCACCTCCCTGAGGTCAATATGCCTAAGGTGGGATACCTGCTATCGGCTGCAGAGCATTGCTTTCAATATACTTCTGCCTACATGCATGACATTTAACACTGAAGAGCTTTAACAAAAGAAACGACTGATGTTCTCTTGTGCAGAAATTAGATAAATTCGGTGTCCCTTCCTTTCAACTTCGAGCTTCCTCAGCTAAGGTTCACTGAAGATATTCAATGACTACATTACTGTGGAAAAAAAGTAAACAGATATTTAGCTGAAGGACAAGACACATAAATTATCCACTATCTCTCAGTCTCAGCACATTATGTTTTTGCTTTGTCACCCTAGTATTACTTCTTTGCTTCTTGGCTGGATTTAAATGTCTGGCATTTCCAAAAATTCATCACAAGAAGTCAGACAAATTGCAATTTGTTTGCCTTGGTGAGAAAGGTGCCCATCTGTCACCCATGGCTGTAATTCGTGTTTTCCTGAGAACATTTCAGACATTAATGTGACATTGGACAGACACACATCATCTACACACATTATCACTTTATATAGTTGTACATGTACAACCTGCTATGAATATGCTTGCAAAAGCTCAGTCTAATATTATTCTGTTATAATTAAGCATATTACAGTATTTGGTGTTTCCATTAAAGAACAATATACCTATTCTGTCCACGTCAATGCCATCAAAAAGTCTGCATTCCGTAAGCTTGTAAGTCATTAGCAAAAAGCATTTTAAAAGCGGGAGGCAAACGTCAAGATTCCTACTGAGAAGTTCAGATTCGACTCCTGAGAAATGTTCAATGTTCAAACATGCATCTGGGGAAACAGACTGGCTCTCAGCTGTTAAGCATTGTGTTTGCTGTAGCAACCTTTTCAGGCTGTAATCACAAAGGTGTATCAAGGGTCATTTTGTAAAACAGACACCACACTCCCCTCACACATTATTGCAGGCCAAATTCTCTCATCCTTCTTCTGTCTGAGACAGGCAGCAAATGGCCCGACCCGGGCAAATATGTCCTTTGTTGATGATGTTGGCCACACCATTCGATCACACAGAAAATCAGATCTGCAGTAAATGCACTGTATGCGTTTTGAATTGGGGCCACTTGATTTTATGTGGAGTCTCGCAGGAAAAAAGCAAACAGGCCTCTTTTTGAAATCTATAGCACCACAATAACCTACAGCATTTTTGCATAAAAGTCGTGTCTTTACTTTTTTCCTGAGGGTTGCATTTCATTTCTCCTTTTAGTGTATGCCGGGAGACACGGCAATCATGGATAAACGAGATCCATCATGTCTCCATCATTTGCCATCATCTCTGCTGCAATTAACATCGAACGACAGGAAAACGGCAGCTGAGGAAAGCATCTGGAGCGATTTGTGACTGCAGTCCTTCACTCACGACGGTGGAACAAAACAGCTCTCAGAGAATGATCCCTGTTATTACTCAACCGCCTTCCCGTGGCACTTAAGTTTATTCATCTAATCAGCATCACTTACATAACAGCACATACACTACGAGTGATTCCCAGCACATAAAACAGTTAAATAAATGTTTGACGATGCAGCCTTTAAAAGTCGAGGGGGGAAATTCACGTCGGGGACACACACACACACACACACACACACACACACCAGGCAAAGTGCTCTGATAACACACCATGCTCTTTTTCCCCAGAGGAAAACAAGAAGAAAAGTAAGGCTTCTAAAATCTTCCATAAACCAGTGATGTAATTCCTACTTGCTTGTCTCTGGCAAACTGCAAACAGCTTCTATTTTATGTAAACACATGCATGAAAAGACACTCAAGCCCTGTTTCAAATTTCTTAAGTCAACCCCATCAAATCAGTTATAGAGAAGTAAGACGTGTCACCTCAGTCTAACCTAATAAACACAGAGAGCTGAGCGCTTATCAGCCCAGTAGGAAGAATCAGCTAAAAATTGGGTCATTAACAGCATTTAATTGGGGTTATAAATATACATACGTGACAAATTGTTGGCAGGCTGAGAAATATGGTTACATTTAAAGATGTTTTCATTTATTTCTCTCTCTGGTTTGTCAGTTAAGGTATTTAAAGTGCATTTTAAAATGTGCAGACTTGGCTTGCGATTGTTGGCATAAGATCATAAGGAGGCAGCAGTCTGCATTTTGAGAGTTTAGGTGCAGATCTGGTAGGTGGAAGGATACTCCATTACCAGGAAATTACATTCTGTGGGGGGGGGTTTGCTGTGGTCCCTCGGGCTGCAGAGCACCTGCCGTCTCGCCTCAGAACCTCCCAAGCTCCCCATCGCCTCACTCCGCAAACGTGCCCCGGTCCCACCGCCAGGACGCGACCTCAGCTCACGACCACACAACAGGCCCCAGGCACCCGTGGCTGTGTCCTTATTCTGGGGAATTTTTCAGAAATCACTGAAAAGGTGTGCAGTTCAATTAGAAGCACGGCAGACTACATTTCCCCAGTAATATAGTTCCTTTAGCTCGACCATTCTCTTTATTATACGTCACTCTGGATAAAAGCATCAAGTAAATCAGGAAATGTAATGCACCTATTCTTCCAGAAAGCCTCTTAAAAACGATGTGTCACGTCTCGCAGTGTGGAGCGAGCCAGTTAAGCAGCAGTCAGTGGTTTCACCTGCTCAGGTTCCTTTAAAACTCCATCTGCCCTCACACTTATTGTGAGGTATCGTTGCCCGTCATGAACCTTACTAAGCGCTTTCTTGCCGTCATCAGTCTCTCCCACTACCTACCTACCTACCCTAGCAGCCCCTGCCCATCTATTTCTCCAACTCCCTCTGATTATCCTCGTGTCTTTACCCCTGGTCTCCTGTTCCGCTGTAGGATTGATCTCCCTGGCCTCCGACTCTCCTGGAACCATGACCCCGACTATGCTTTAAGCCTGCCGATTTAAACTTTACTTGCCAGCTTCCCTTAATAAATCCATGGTTCTCCTGCATCTGGGTCTCCTGGTTTCTGTCCACGTCCGGTCTGACACCACACACCTCTTCATTAAGAGAGCCCGTTTAATGAGATGAACTCAGATTTCATTCGGGGGGGGGTGGACTAAATCAACAAACCGAAACGCCTTAGCGGAGCACTCCTCAAAGACACAGGATTTAACAAGATCAGTCCTCAAGTCATCATGCTCTAGCATCTTGGATTTGTCCAGTGTTAACATACATACATAGCCCAAAAGTCAATCAGGAACCCTCCTGACGTGTTTGCCGTTACTAATGGTGCCCGTTTTGTCATTCAAGGAGCAGATGAGGAACCGTGACAGCTTGGTGTGACTCATCAAATCAGTGACTACGACAAAAAACTAAAGGAAGCTAGCCTGTTCCATGAAAGTCCTCAGATCTGAAAGTGGGCAATGGACTGGGCTGCCTGTCAGGTACTGCCCCCAGAGGCCCGTAGGTGTGATAACCAACTGTGGGCATGACCCACAAGACCCTGGTGCCCCCCAGTCTCCTTGATCCCCCAGTCTGTTCCTGGAGGCTGCCAAGAGTTTTATTCACTGGAACTTAACCTAGAAAGAGTGTCTTCATTATTCCTGGGAACCATAAATATCACAGGTTCAGACTTCTGGGCGCACCAACATAAGGGGACTGTAATGTACCTAGATACGCCTTTCAGAATCTATCATTATATATAAAGGAGGGTTTTTTAAAATGTGTAGAAAATGGTCTACCTGAAGCCCACACTAACGTTTAAGCCGTCACCCAGCAGAAATCAAATTTATCCCTAAGGAAATGCTACTACTGCAAATGCTGAAATACGGCCGTCAATGCTGCTCATAAGTCATCAATAATCTTTAATGTTCTCCCTTTATGTCGCTGCTTAATCTCAGTAGAAAACCTGCCATCTAGTGGATTAAAAAAAATAAAAATAGACATTCATTAGAGATAAAAGTCTGCAACCCACCTCTCTCATTATGATACAACAGCGTTAATCCTAAAGAAGAGAATGTATAATATACTCCAAAAGAAACACATCTTGAGAATTAATAAATAAAGTATATCCTTCCATCTTGTAAGCACTTCTCTTGAAGGCCATAGGGAAACAAAAAATATAAAAATAAAATATAAGATATCCATGTCTCAGACATGAGCAATTAACAAGTAATACAAGAATAAAGTCCATTTTCCATATTTGCTTAGTTAGTATGGGGGCTGCAGTGAGTCTGGAATCTATTCTATACCAGGCAGAAGGTGGAATTCATGCATATATTATAACTCCTCGATCAGAAAAAAAACCTAAAAACAAAACAAACTGCTGACAGAAAGATATTTCAACATTGATTTTCTTTATCTATTGCAAGTAGGCAATGCACCTTTTCCTGCTGCAAGCCCGGTTTAGACATCCACATACAGAAATTGCGTTCATTTGGCTTCACTTCTGTGGGGCCGGGGGGGGGCAGTTAGGGAATGTCAAGATGGCACCCGAAGCGCGGGGGGGCAATGCTCTCACTGGATTTGGTGTCGTGTCTCCTGAGGATCTATTCTGCCAGTACCTTTGAGAATCTATCCTGTGATGGTGCTTTTTCGGAAGCCCCAATTCAGGCCGCAGCCACCCAGCACTACGCCCTTCAACATTTTCACACCTGTGTTTCCTGACCCCCACCTGCCTCTCCACGTGTCCGTCATGTCCTGCATACTGTTCTGTTCCACTCAGGGGCGTGGCTGTGGATCATCTGCCAACCCAACAGAGGCAGATCAAATTTAATCAGTGCCCCCCCCCCCAAAAAAAAAAAAAAAAAAAACTTTTATCACAGTTGACACCTCCCACC
>JAABNX020000001.1:47759907-47776400 GCA_015163995.2 Mormyrus lacerda | reverse complement strand
CCCCTTTGAACATCGGTGCCCACCCCAAAAAGGAGCCCTGTTTACGCCGCTGGTTCCTGTCTGGGCTAATAAACATCGGGTGCTGCTAGAGATTTTGGGCCCCATGAAAGAAAATGATATTGGGGCCCTCATTCCTGGGGCCCCTAATCCAGACCAGCCCAACTATGTTCCAAGAACTTCAGCTCGTTCTAACTCCCCACCCCCCATGACATGGTCAACCTGGGTATGAAAAATCCTGCTCAATGCAGACATCGAACCCAAACTCTGTTTAGGGCTGAGAGGAAGCTCAGAGGAAAAGTCATTTCTTTTCATTTTCCTGTGAATACAAACAAAATCTTTTCCCATGTAAGAGGACTAATGACAATAATGACAATGTGCCTTTTTCGCACATAAATAACAAAACATTACTTTTTTTATTTAAATGTTGATTGAGCAACATGGTAAAAAAATTGCAATGCAAATGTTTGCAAATGTGTTCATAAAGTCACATGCAAATTCAAAGCACAAGGGCAATTCGGGGAAACGCAAATACAACAATGTTTGGCTTGTGCCAGGAAAGCTGAGCACCTTGAGGAAGCCCACAGCGCAGAGAGGAGTCAGGACAAGAACCGAACCCGCAACCCGGGGAGCTGAGCCAGAGATGGCGCATAATCCCGCCCTTTTTCGAGTTTGTTTTTTGACCTTTCAATGGAATGGCTAAAAATAAAGCAGGGAAGAAGAAAGAGAAGGCAAGAGACCTTTCTGGATTCTTGCCAGTCCCTTCCAGTCCAAAAAAAAGCCCTTGTTTAGTACCTACCATGATGCTGAGCGATTTGTGGATTGCTGTTCATTCCTTAAGATGCATCTTTAAAAGGCTGTATTTGTCATACTGTAGCTGGCAGGGTGTGTTTTTAACTGGGACGGCTGAGTGGACTGTCAGTCAGACTAATCATGTTGATGTTTTTACAGCTGGTGAAAGGTGGGTTTTTAGGTCCTTTTTCTGTCGTTAGCTTTGCATCTTTCTAGCCTGTTCATATCCAGCTAAAATGCATGGGTTTAAAATTATGGGTTTTATTAGGCAAAAGGGTAAAACACTCCTATTACCTAAAACAAAAAAGCATTCTGTTTTTATTTCTTAGGAAAACACTGGATATGTAATTTGCAGCCGCGACGTACCTCCCATGTCCAAATTATTTCTAAATTTCCACTTAGAAATAAGCGATAATGAGTAATGAGTGAATGGGTGGAATGAAATTCTCACTGACATTTATGATCTGCTGGAAGTCAGAAGCAGTTGAGATCTAAGCTCATGTCGACATATCCTGCGATACAGAGAGACAGTGATGCGCGGGATCTGCGTTGAACATTGTGCGACTCATCCGAGCCTCGCATGAGATCTTCAAAAACGATTCCTCATGAGAAGAATTCAAGAAACGCCAGGCAGAGCAGTAAGTGTCAAATTCGCACTGCAGGGATGAACTTGAATGATGAAAATATGTTCCTGTATATATACATATTTTTCTTTCTCCTGGAAAAATATGCAAGTACACCATGTTAACGAAGGAACCCAAACACTGTGGATATTCCTCTGAAAAGACCGGATGTGTTTATACATTTCCATATTTCACTGAACCAACAAAGTGAACCAACAAATCAACATCAAAGCTATATATCAAATTACCTGGACATGGAAACAGCTTTGCCATGCTTCTCTTTTACAAAGTTTAAATGTTTAGTTTCTAAGTTAATGTACAGTTTCTCGGTAGAGAATAATACTGTCTGATACCTTCATTAAATTATTATCTCAAATCAGGCTAACAGCTTTTCCCCATGCAATTTAATATACCAAGATAACAATTCTAAGATAGCAGTAATTAAATAATGCTAATTGGAGTTTATAATTAAATAGTTAATTAGGAAGGTCCTGCCCAGCTTAAGATAACCAAACAATACTGCATCTAATAGCAGAAAGATGATTAAAATAATTTAAATAAAAAAAAAAACATTACTTCCAAGCACCATTGGGCACTTTAAATGTTAGCTATCCACTTGGACTGTGAGAAGATAAACAAATACAGTATATTTTTTTGAGATTTTTTTCCGTGAACTTCAGAAGGTTTGCTTTGCATTTCTAATGTATCTCTGAGAGAGGAAAATCCTGGTTGCCAAGCAACAAACATGCAAAGCAGTGCAAGCTTAAGAACATTTAAGATTTCACTTTGTGTTGTATTGGTAAACCTTTACAAAGATGATGAGACGAGACTGTACTGTATTAGGTCAATATATATAAAACCTTAAACATTAAATGGTAAAAATATCAAAGAATATTTTCTTTAAAATATAGCAATTTCTTGGTGCAGTTGCTGCTTTAATGATAATGCCAATATTCATAATAAATGTATGTTTGTATTTATTAAATATAAAGCAAAAGCCTTAATGATGAAGAGCAGACCTTTGGCTTTGCATAATCAGTTTTGGGAAACAGCAGCAGATCCCCTACATACCACAGCTATATTGCTTTCATCGCACTAAAAACAGGCCCTGCTCCAAGCACAGACACCAAACGGAGACCTGAAGTGGAGGTAACCAGTTATAAAGGCCTTTGAACAAGCCGGAGGAGCCCTAATTAGTGGTGAGTTTTGCCGACTCGCACAGAGCAAAGCTGTGCATTTGTACAACTGAATATTCCATCCCAAGGCCCTGTCAGCTCTGACAAGCCTGCTACAGGGCGGAAAAGCATGGCGTAATGTGAACGATTTTTAACATTTCCCCTCTCACCTTAAGGACTTCTACAAGGGCATGTGTGGATCACTTCCACATTAGCTGATTACCCCACCTGGAGTGAAGTTCTACTGTTTATAAAAAGAAAAGCATGGAGTAGCTTGCGCGCTGATGTATGCGCAGGTAGCAGCTGAGTGTGTCTCGGTGCAGCCTGCCTAGCGCGAAATGACAATCTGGAACGTGGCGGACCCGCCACCCTGCCCAGTGAAAGATGATGTGCTGTAGGACACTCTGAGTTGGCTGGAAGCTGTCCAGATTAATTATACGACGTCCGCAAACAACCGGGGGTCTGACCTGCCCCCGGCACATTTCCATTCCCCTCTGACAGGGGTGTGGACACCCTTGGAGACGACGCGTGGATTTATCTGACAATCTTAAGAGGCCGAGAGCAGCGGTCTTGCCGCCTGATTTATAAAGAATAGATAAGATTGATCAAGCTAGCGTGGGTGTGGAAAGAGAGGCCTGGTGTGAAATAAATGACCGCTAGCAAAAGCAGGCTGTGGGTGCTGGTTTCAGCTAAGCTACAAAGATTATCCTCTATTTAAATAAGAACGGAGAAAGGTCATCGGGCCAGCAGTGGGGTTAGGGTGCAGCCTTAAGGCAGCATTTAAATGGAGGGATAAGTAATTTTCTTGCTTGAGGAGGGGAAGCAGAAGCAAACACATATGTTAGATGACCAGGGCTGCAGTTCCCCCATCATGAATTATCACTCAAAGCGATGAACAGCACAGCCCGTAGGGGCTTCATTCTTATCCAATGGGTTTCTTACCCCATTTCCTCCCCAATATCCCTTTATTTGACCACATAAAAAACACACCGGAGATTAGCAAGCGCATATTCACCCCTGCATCGATCACGCGGAAGAGGGCTCCTTCTGCCGCAGAGTAATTGGACATTCC
The DNA here is from genome assembly GCA_015163995.2 of Mormyrus lacerda. NCBI lineage: Eukaryota > Metazoa > Chordata > Actinopteri > Osteoglossiformes > Mormyridae > Mormyrus > Mormyrus lacerda. The sequence goes on along the minus strand of JAABNX020000001.1, from coordinate 47,772,741 downwards.
ATTCATTACCCCAATAGGCCTTAATCAGATCTCGAAAAGGACACTTGCCGATTTGAATACAATATGGATGTGGGAGGGATGCAGTTAATCAAGGAGACGCTCACCTCGTACATCGCAGCAAAAACAGCTAGAGGCATGAGTCCGGTAGACATCTTCAGATAGGCAGCCGTGAAGATGCGTCGTACGAGACGGAACCTTCACCATATGATCAAGTCATCATTAAGCATCACTGACATACCTTGTGACCAATGGATACCAAAAAAAACAATCAAAGTTAAATATAATGAGGGCAGCGATTGCTTGCTGGATGTGGGAAAGACGTAAATCTGGAATGGGCTCAAATGTGTAAATCCAGAAGCCTTTCGAAGGATGTGAGACTGCAGATGCAAAGGATGCAAACCGGGACCGTAACCGACACCCGGTTCCTATCTGTGAAAAGTGCATAGCGGCACAGATCGAAAACAATGATGTGATCAGAAGCACAATCTTGCTCTGTGCTGATGCTTCTGAATGGATGTATGAGGCCGACCCAGAGGCACAGCCCCTTGAGGGACGAGTCAGGAAACAATATTGGAAGAACCATCCTTACTTACACTAATATAAAAAAACATATAGAAATCTCTACAAAAACAAATATCACCTGCACTAGAGAATGTCGAAGGAATTATTAAAATCATGATAAGAACATTGCGGATATATAGGAGGAAAAAAACGTATTACAGAGACTTGAGCTGTGGCAGCTCTGGGAGGGATTGAAGAGATGTGAGTGGAGAATCAGACCCTGGGGTAGGTGCTACTGAGATGAAGACCTCAGTCAGCCTATTGATCGAGAAAGAAGGTTCTAGGGTCACAACAAAGGGAAGGCATCACTGACACCAATAAACTCGATGTTATTACAAGAAAAACAACATCCAATGGCAGAACATCACAGCCGATGACATCACCAAGCAAACCTTTTTCCTCATTGTATAAAGTGATACACTTCAGGCTGTTTATGTAAATCTTCACGCGAACAAGACACAAGAAGAACTGTGTGAGTTATACTAGTTAATTATCTTTAATTATCCTTTTGGACTTCTTGGGTTTATAGCTGCCAAATGAAAACAGACGTTAAGTGAATAAACCAGGAAGGTCATGCAATCTGTCTCCAGATGGCAATTAAGTCTTATTTAAACAATTAAATGCAATTCTTCAATTTCACCTAGAAGTAAAAGGCATACTGGTGATGTTATTGGTAGTATATCAAAGCGTTCATTGACTGATGTCACATAGGCCAGTTCTGTTCTTTAGCATTCACTTGTCTAATATACAAATTCTAAGAAGTATTATCGGTTTAAAAAAACTTGTTTTGAAAAGAATAACCTTTGAAGCCGAAAAACAAATTGCTTTTTTTTCTGGGTTGGGAACTAATAACTAACACTGAATGCTTAAAACAAAAAATGTGATGTGCCAAAAGAAAGAAAAAGAGGTAAAAACCTTTTTCCATATAAACCCTGGCAGAAAAGAGATACATTATTAATAATCAGGGCTTTCTTCAATTTACAATTAAACAATTTTACCCTAAATATCTCCACGTGGGACGCAGTGAAAGCAGACAATGTGAAAGTCTTCTGAACTACCTACTCGTCCATTTCTCTTCTTATTAACAACCCCTATCAGTGCCTGCCTCCATTACAAATAAATTTCTCATCATGCGAACTGATAAGAGAAGAAGCGGAGTCTGATTTTCCCTCCACGATGTGAGGCACGCAGTTCCTTTAATCATCCACCGGGAGTGCTGAGGCACCATTGTGTGCCGGGATCGATGCTCTCCTTTTAAGCGGCTACCTGTTTCACCTACGAAACCCGGATGCCTAAAAGCAGGGCTGTCTTCTCTTTAAATACTGAAAATGTTTAGTGGTGAGGCCCCCGAGTCCCTGTTCCAGTCAATAGTTATACAAAGGGCCGTGAACAAAGATGCGTTTTGCATGTTGGTTACCCAAAAAGCAACACCAAAGTACAGCGGAGAAGCCACAATATTATGCAGGTGGTCCTCAGTGTTATGGATTTCCAGGCATTTCCACTTTCATTCCCTCTGCAGTAAATTGGCTGCCACCAGGGTCTGCCCCGATCTGCCTGCTAAAAATGAAGACTGAGGCACCTCAGACAGGCCTGTCAATTTGCTCCCAATAGCAGAGGACGAACAGGCACAAAGTCTCCCCTCTCAGTCCAATTCTCAACCCTAATAAACTAATCTGAATTGATGCGCAAAGAGGGAAAACTGTTGAATAATGTGCTGGCAGGTCATTGGATTACAGCCTCTTTCACTGTTATACAAAAAACAAAAACATATTTAAAAAAAAACAAAAAACAAATAGATCCTCTTTTGCTTTGTGGGCCAAGGAGGGGACACTAGTTTCAATCCGTGGCATTTGGGTGCATGGAGAAAAAATATTAATTGTAAAATAGAGCATCCCATTTATTGGGGTGCTACTACGTTCACCGTACCTGTCACAGGAATTTTCCATTTCATTTAGATTGATGTTCTAGGGGGTGCTGGAAAGATGGCATCTTCATTTCATTCGCTGTTTAAAGGCTTTATTCCCACGTGCAAATGCAAACAAAGAGCTGGCCTGGTGCGACCGAGAAAAATGGGAACGGTCTGCGGCCATTGATATAAACGGCGGCGAGGTAATTGAGGCATTTCTGCATTCACAGATAAAGTGCTTTTCCCCAGACGAAACAGCTCAAGACACTGAGCCAGAGCTGAGGTTGCTGTGCGTTTCCAAAAACTGAGTTTACCGGCATGCAGTCTGCTCTAGCCTAGATTAAAAGGACTTAATTCAAATCTTTCCAACGTTCTCCCCAGGTGAGTAATGGTAATAAAGAATTATGGCTGTAAAGTATCATTATAACAAAGGCCTGAAATCCCTAGGATGCTGTTTTAAATTAGACAGTTGGATTTTTCAGTGCCAAGCGCTTTAGGTAAATACAAATAATGATTCACAATATTGAAAAAGACTGGAGGGAATTAAATTATAAGAGCTTGATGAATGACGTCCAGCAACAAACTCAAAACATGGCTTCACACTGAGATGTAAAGTAATTTTTATATTATGACGAAGGGTAAAAGTTTTCACATTATACAGAGTGCGAGAATGCGAGCATCGCACAAACAACTGCATTACCACCTTCTGTCAAACAAGTTAGCGATACCAGTAGACAAACAAAGCAAAACAGCACACAGACAACTGAATTTTAGCAATTAAATATTCTACAATTTCATTATTATTCTGAAAGGAACGCAAATGAATCATAAATGAATGAATAGGTCATTCTCTATGATGGGCTATGGAGGTGTCGATTTCATGTAGTAATTACAAAGAAAACAATGTATTAAGTACTGCTACCAGCTTTGTGCAGCAGGTGGCGCAGTTGTTAGGGTTATGGATTTAAGTTCCTGGTGGAACAAATGATTGAGTAAAGCATTCAGCTCAAACTTCTAATTATGTAAATATTTTAGAGGAAAATCTGCATTGCTCTCTGATGGTTTTGAAGAACATACCATTTATCTTCATATATTCCATGATTATCTTCCATAAAAAGACATTATAACTAGTGTACTACCTCACAAGATCACACATGCAGTCTTTAGCTATATTTTGCTTTCAGGCTGGTATTTCAAGAAAATCAAATGCAGTTTATGGAAAACTAAATGGAGTGACTGTCCAGTAATAATGGACTGAAGGCCATCATGAGCAAATGCTCCTGATTAATGAGGTACCCAAAGGCATGTTCCCTTGGACGGATACTCGCTGAAATTTCCCTGGATGAGTACAAACTCAAATGACACTCTCCAATCCTCATAATCTGCCAGCCAAAGACAGCATGCCTTAAAGGCACCTGGGAAATATGATTCTTTCAATAACAGAAATGATTTCTTACCCCAACTGTGAATACAAAATATCCAGTGGGGCATTTTAAGTTCTTTTGGACCATCTGTGATTAAGAGACCATTCAGACACGTGTATGACGTAGTCAAACGATCAATAAAATTGCAGTTAAATACCAACAAATAAGGTACTAAAAGCTTAGGAGGCTTTTTACCATCCCTGTTTTTTGCATACCATGTTTTACTCTCCTCAAAAAGCAGCTGGAACTAGAGTACTATAATTTACTGCCATTGTCACATCCGACAGGACCCCTCATTTGTTGCCAGGACCAGAGATGCAATCAGATCTGTGAGCCTCTGCGCATGCAGTAAGTGTCTGGTTCTGTCAGCTTTTCAGCCCATGGAAAGTGGAAAAGCAGTTAGTCATCTCCTCCGCAGCTGCTGTGAAAAGGTCCAGTGATCACGAGTTCAAACCCCCCTTTTATGCTTTATTTAAGCATTTTTTTAGCACTCCTTTCATTTACTAATTAACTCTGCTGTTTTTGGTTAAAGCTTAGAGTTCCCTTCATCCGAACCAGGCAAAAAGTGTAATTACTATCAATTAATTAATTAAATTATTACTCCCTTAATGAGCTGCAAATAGCTAAACTGGAAAGGAAAGATTGGTTTCATGCGGACATCATATATCGGTTACAAGAAAGTATTTCAGGAGTCAAGACAGGGGGTTGTTTATTACATTTGTGAGACATAAAAGTTTCTCCTGAAGCTGCATGAGCGTTAACTAATTAAAGTGTGGGCGAGGAACGGGCTCCTTTGGAAAATGAATTTGGTGTTTTTCTAAGGAACGGCCATTCTGTAATGCAATTACTGCACTTGCAGCAATTACCCAGACACAGCACCTGTGGATAAATTAAAATTAATTCAGTAATTAAATGTTAGCCATATATCCTAATCATAGCCTTACCACTAGGTGGTGCTGACACCAAATACTGTACCTTAAATCCATGCTAGCTTTGGCTTTAGAACAAAAACCATATGGTACGAATATGCGAAATGCCACACGGGAGCATTTCTTTCATGTCAAAAAATTTGCCAAGTCACTTGAATATCCAAGCTACTCAATTGCTAATTATCACTGATTTTGCAGCTGTGATGTTTTCTGCTATGTACATTGCAGAATGTAATCATTGTGTGAGGTTTTTATTACCCATCCATCCCTTCAGTCTTCCATCCATCCATCCATATATCCATCTTTTGTACCTGCTTGTCCTATGTGGGGTTGCATGGGTTCCAGAGCCAATCCCAGAAGCTACGGGCATAAGGCATGGAATGGCCCAGGACAGGGTGCCAACCCATCACAGGGCACACACACTATTGACACACATATTGACATAAACAGTAAGAAAATAAGGTGTCAAGTTTTTTCCCCCTCAATCCAGGAAAATGGTTTATTCAAACAATCATATATTGTAATGAAAATACTACAACATCATAAAATATTTATGTCTACATTTTGTATATATTTCACAAACCTATTACTAGATGATACCAAAACATAAATATCCATAATTTGTCATTGTCTCAGCAAAAAAAAAAAAACATTCACTTGTAATATGTGCAGTTATGTAATTTTTTTGAGTAATAATTTGACTTTGACTTTTTTTTTTATTTGATTATTTAGAAGCTTTTATTTAAGCTTAAAATAAATGTATCGCTTGTAGCCGCTTCTGGAATCAAACGGGGAGGTTTATTCATATTTAACAGACAAAAAAAAGTGTAAATCTGCTCATGCTGTGACATAGAGTCTATAATCCACACTTCCTGTTGTCAGGGGACTTAAGCACTGACTAGGAGGATGATACTTGGCTCCATGCTACTGCATAACTAACGGCACTGGCAATGTCCAACCATCCTCGTCTGAAGCAGCAGAGCACAGAAACACAGGGGATACTCATGGGAGCGACATGGCCGCAGAATGGCAGCTTGAGTGATGTCTTCTTACCTTTTAAAGTCTGGGATAACAGCTAAAGGACAGTAGTGCTACCATTACGGCAGCTTGTCACCAAAGACAACTTAATGCATCTGTCTATCATCAGCCGAGACGAAAGCAGACACTGTATTTTCAGTAAGTACAGAAAAACGGCCCACGTGTATTTTCTGTGGCTGTTAGCCCTCTTGTGGTAGAACTCTGCATTGCACTTTTCTTTCCAACAGGATTAAAATCCATCCTTCCATCCATCCATCCAGTTCATGTAACTGCTTCTGAGTGAAGCTGGATAATGGACATGAATTCAAAGATGAGCAGTTTAGAGGAAACAATGTTAAGGAGGAGGAGGAAGAGATGGATGGATGGATGGATAGATAGATAGATAGATAGATAGATAGATAGATAGATAGATAGATAGATAGATAGATAGATAGATAGATATAAATAAACAATACAAATTAATACACAAACAAACCAATGAATTGCCCGATAGGACATTTTTTTTAACCTACAATGAAGGTCTTTCGCTGTTTCACACATTGTCTGTTTTTTACACAAGTCAGGAGTTTTCGCTTTATATCCTCTATATAACTTAACATTCCCTAGCACTTTATTTCACAGCTTAAATTTACTTACACTAGCAGTAAATATACAAGATTGTAAAACCCATGCACACTTATCCACAGTGGCTTCTTATATGCTGTTTACAACAGAACAATGAGCCAAACTGTTGACTCACGCTGTCTTTTTTTGCGCCTTCTAAACAGACATCAAGCAGAACAATGCTAAACCAGGCTGGATTCATATTTTTCCAGAATAATAAGACAGAAAGTGGTGTTGACAGTAAGGCAGGTTACACTGATTCAGATAGTCAAATGAGGAAGTGTTAAGCGATCTCAGGCTATACGTGAGACCGTATTACATAATTTTATTACAGATAACATGAGCTAAATTTGTAAGCACTGCAAATATAGTTATGAGTTGCAGAGTAGTATAGACTGTAGGATACAGAGTGAAAAACAACAACATACCACTCAAATGCTGCATTGTCATGACTGATAGAAAAAGAGGCAGAAGAAGGAAAACTATTTTTCCTCCTGGCTTATTAAAAATAAACTATCTGGCCTGTTCACTTCCATTGAAAAGCAGTGGATGTGTTCACGATTGATATAGTTCACCACAAAGGCACAGTGGCCAACAATAACAAGGCAAAACACTGAGAATTCATGGTCCCACTGGATTATGAGTTTCTGGCCACAAAACGCACCATCAAACCCAGGATAGGTTCGCATCGTGGGACATCACCAAAACCTTCCCACTTAATCAAATACTGTCATGTTTCACCACTCAGAAGACTGGAGAGAAAAGAATTGTCCATCCTGCTTGACAAAAGAGAAAGTAGGATTTTAGAAGGAACCTATTAGGTGAGGTTATGTCTACTCACATCACAGACTGATAAATGGGCAGGGCTGCTACTTTAATTCCCTCATTGTTGTGGCTGGCGTAGAGGATGAGACTGTGTCTGGCTGCCCAGGGGTATATCCACCCCCTCCCCCCCCCACACACACACACACACAGACTTTGGTGATGGCCTAGATGCCGTTCTTGGTAAGGCTCCCTCCAAAAGTGACTATTTATATTAAAGCAGCCCAAGCCGAGATGGGGGGGGTGGGGCTTTTGTGTTCCATTCAGGGCACACTTCACCAGAGACACCCGCACAAAATAATTCGATCCTTCAAGTGACTGACAAGATGAAGACTCAAAACTGGTGGATCCCCTTCTTCTGTCTTGGGTTTCCTCATTGTGTAAGCCAGAGGTTCCCAACTCATATTGCACCAAGCTACAGAACATTGGGGCTTTAGTGGAGGGCTTGGTTAATTTCCAAAAACAAACTCATGTTCTGATCGCATCTGAAAAAAATGGAAACAATTAAACTTATTAAATTGCTGATTGATGTGCTGGTATCCCCCAAATGTTTCACTGCTCCGTGACACATTTGTATGACATAAACAAGCCACTGATTTTGCAGCCGTGATGTTTTCTGCTATGTACATTGCAGAATGTAATCATCGTGTGAGGTTTTCTTTACCCCTTCATCCCTCCATCTCTCCATCCATCCATCCATCAAATGGTTAGTGACCCCTAAAGTAAGCAACCAGCCCCCAGAGACACTGTGCACGGATTCTGCATGTGGTCTTATGCATCCATCCAATGAGACTCACCATCCGTGTTATGATGACCTCGTCTTTAATTCCACCCTTTGCCACCCTCAGAAAGCAGCTGAGGTCGCATTGCCATATAACCGTACAGCGTAATGGGTTAATAACAAGCTGGCCCATTCTTGATTACCCTCTTTACCAAAGTTTATCGGCCATGGTCTCCCTTCCCAAGGCTTGATCCACTAAGGGCAGCCAGACTCCCCTGAGACTTGTAGACCTAACTGAAATTGGTGTATAATAAGAATGTGCAGTATACTGGAGGAGTGTGCAATATTTCAGCAATACTATTATAAGTATTTGCCCCTCCATTAACCTAGGGACCTAGATTGATAGCATATTGATAGCAAAGTGCTATGACGTTGACTCAATACCATGTGTAAAGAGCTGTAGAGTTCCCCCAGGTCCACAGTGCAACACACAGAAAAATTAGGGGCTATACTGTGTGTGCATGCACTTATCCACAAGTCATAACACACATTCAACCTATGGTCAAGCACTAGGACTACACACTGTGTGTAGTGTAAGCAAAGACAAGCAAGTGCAGCAACATGTGATATTCTATATATAAACACCAACCTGTAGGAAATACAGAGCAGTACATTGCCTTTTTGATTAAATACATGGTCCGTTGTAAATATAGCAGCAGAAGGAGCACTAGAGTAGTGCAATTAAACAATAAATAAGTTGCCAGGGGGGAAGGATGCAGGCCCTTTTAGGTTCAGGCAGGTGGGGTGGGGGCAGTAAGATGTTAGGGTCCTGAAAGCCTCAGGGAAGAAGGTTTTCTTGGCAGAACTGGCGCCAGTAATGCGATATACAGCTTTCTTAGGCTGCTTTCACTGACACGGCAGAGTCCTCCATAATTCAGCCAATATTTGTACATCTTCTACAACAGCCAAGAAGGTCAATTCTTTACAGCTTCCTCAATAACTAACTGCTCCTCTTGAGACCTTGCTAGAACTGCTCAATAACCCACTAGCCTCTTCAATAAATCTACCTGTATCCAAACTTTTGTTCTTAATATCAGTTAACAGTATGGAAAGTCCTCGCTGAATGACACACAAGCTATTCACATTGTCTTAATGGTGGTGACTTTGGTTGCCATCACAATGACAATACAAGATCTAATGCATGTCAGAACATGGATCTGGGCATAATTCCACCTCCACCTTCATCCTCACACATCTCTCTGCTCTCTTCCCATTGGACATGGGCAAGACATCTCTTCACCTGACTCCAGTGTTTCCATTTCCCAATATCCCATTGATGTTCATGCAAACAATAGTATCAGTAGTCAACATAATCTCATAAAGGCCCTTTTGCAGCTATCCTCCAATCCCCCTTCAGGCCAAACCCTTCTCTAGAACACTAAGCCCCTGCCTCTGGGATTTCAGACTCAATGCTTGGGCTTCTTGCCACTCCCTTGTAATTTGTTCATTATCTCAGTCTCCGACCTCATGCTAACCTCTCCACTAATTCTCCACTATTCCCACTCTACGAAGCGACAGGTAACCCCAGCTGGCGAAAAAACTTTATCTGCATGCTAGATGTATACATATCTCAATATTCCATAAAAATGAATGATTACTAATATAAGCTATATCTCTGTCAACAACTGAAGGACTGTTATCAGATACCTCGTGGAAGGATACTCGTCATTCTATATACGGATGCAAAAATCATCAGAAGTTAATTTATACCCTGTATACCATTCTGCTTCCACACTAAGGGTGACGCCATGGCAATTCAAAACAAAGGAGGATGTCACCTCATTCATCCCACATTATCAGGGCATAAATTGTCCATTTTATTGCAAGGGTGCGTCACTCTTAGCATTGAATCAATATTGAATCAAGTCATAAGCTCCAATAAGAGAGCTGAATTCCTGCCAAAACTGTGCGTGTTTAATTCGGGCGATGCAGTGATAATTGGGGTCAATGTGGTGCCAGAAGTTTGAGTCTTTAGCTGTGAATCACTGGTCGCTGGCACCTCACCGCTTTATCAGCTACCTCTAGTATGGTGGGATAAGCTGCTCGATTCGGCTAAGTGTCTGATGTACAGTTCCTTCCTGCTTTGATACCTCATCATATTTGGGCTGATGAGCTGCCCTTCCTTTAGCAGATAACGTCGCTCCACCTCAGACATAATATCCCATTTATCTCCACCTTTTGTCAATCCCACCTTGCAGCTAAGATGCCATAACCTTTAAATAGTCCACCAGGACCCCTTGGTGCTATCTCTTCCACCTTGACCACCTTTCCCTCAGGGTCACTGGTGGTCCTACTTCTCCATGCCTTGGACTCCTGGCGGCCATGAAATGCAGAACTGTCCCTATTGAAGGTGACTCCAAAGTGATATCCAAAGTGATATCCAAAGTGTCATGTTTCAAAGTACGTTTTATAGTGGGAAAAAATACTCACATCTAGGAGTATATCAGAATCATAAACTTGCTTGAAAACACAAAACATGCCCACATATGACACCGCCCCACCAAGACTTAGTGTCTGGAAAGGTTTGCTATGCCATTCCTCAGTGTCTCTGGTAGGACTTGGCAGCTGAGTTGCTCTTTGCTAGTGCAATTTTACAACTTCTTTTGGCTCAGATTTTGGTCCAGTATAATTCCCCAGATTTCCCCCCCCCTTTGATCTGGCCAGAATATTACTTCCATTTCCAATTTTTCAGATTAGACAATTATGCCATGGAAAGGACACAGAAATGTGGTCAGAATACACATTACTAATAATCACACACATAAGTGAGTGCATGTACAACATATGTGTGTGTGTGTGTATGATTACTGTATGTAAGTATTAAATTCATCTCAGTTTCAGAGTTGTTGGTCTTCTGATTTGAAAAAAAGTTTGTCCAGCTCTGTTGGTGCAGGTCAAAGGAGACTTCAAACTAAACGCGATTTGGTGGAGTCCTCATACGTGATGCTATAAGATACTGCTTCCTACAAGCGGCACCGTCAACCAAGACAGGTGTGACTCACAAACATTTTTTTTCCCCTTTCCTCTGTGGAAAATATTGTCCTTTTTTTATAATTTATGATTTCAATCATTTTGGCGGGCAAGAAGAAATTTCACGGAAATCTGACATTCATCACCACACCTCACCTGATTGGTCGCGCACAAAAATGTAGAAATAAACACCTCCGGCTTTTAATTCAGGCGATCCAAAAGCAGGTCTCTCTTAAGGCCTGTCGGTATGACTCACTGATCGTCAAAATGATTTCCAGTCTGTCTCCACACCTCTAAGCATCGCTCTCTCCAGACAGATAGCGCCTAGAGTCTCACTTACGTACAGCGGACCGGACGGACTGACGAGTTCACGCCCTGAAACATGGCGGGTGAGGCGGTAGGTGCCGACTGGTGGGAGTTATGCAAGGCAAAAGGACAGCCATAAAAACCGAAAAGGACGTGTCTGTACACACCGCACGCATCATAACTCTGTGCTTCTAGATGCGTCTGCGCCATGATTTACCAGCAACAGCTCAATGACGTGAGGTAGGGATGACAGCTATGAGTTGTTGAAGATATTCATTTACCAGACGCTACCATCATGTGCTTGTTTGTTGTGTTAGACGGATAAAGGCACTGATATTTTATATTGAGAACTAGGCATCCACACAGAAAATAAATGAATATTTACTTTGTTAGAATAAATAATCACATCCATCGAATGCTAATGATCCCCTGCATACTTCGATTTGGTTAAAACAAAAACAGAGGGCACAGGTCCCAGGTCAGTCTGTCTGTTGAATGTGGGTGTCTGTGTGAGAGTGGCTCATCGGCGAGGCCTGCCCAGACGAGGCTCTGGATACCCCCCTTGGTTTGGGCGGTGGTGCTGCAGCGGAGCGCGGTGGTGTCCCCGTGGGCGTTGGTGCTGCGCATCCGGGCGTGTAGGGCTGGACGACAGCTGCCCTGCTGCGTTCCCCCACGGCCCCCTCCAGCCCACACCCACCTACACTACACTACATATAGGTACTGGAGGGTGATCGGCTAATCAGCACCCATCTCTTTTAGTTCCACTTTAGACACCACACCCACAACATCACACTACATCGCACAGAGGGAAGGGGGAGGGTGATCAGCTACTCACCCCCCCTTTATTATTTTAATTGCACTTTACATACATTCATGTCACATCACTCCTTCACTAGGGCATTGGAGGGCGGGGGGAGCTGTGCAGGTCCTGGGTCGGCTGCTTCGGCAGCCCCCAGCTGGACGGCGCGGACCCTTCCCCTCCATTTTAACTCCACTTTAGACATTGAGGGCTTGTGGGGGCTGGGGGGGAGGACCACAGCTCTGGCTGGGGTATCCATCCCCCACCTGTGTCCCCCCACATTTTAACTGCACCTTAGTTTCACACACATGTCCGTTCCCAATGATCAAGGGGGTGGTGGGCGGACCGGGGGACTTTGGGGCGGCGGGTGTTGGTTGACGGGCCCAGGTGCAGGGCGACGGCATCCGCGGGGTGCTGCCGGCCTTCGGCGGGGTGCCACTAGCCTGCGACCCTGGGGATGGGGGGGCATCCTCTGGAGCCGTCCACTGGACAATTCCAGGGCATCTGCTGCCGGGCCTCGAGATGAGTGTGTGCGTGTGGGGGTTTGTATATGGTTAGTATGCATGCTCTGTATGTCTCTATGTATGGCCTGGGATGGGGGAGCACGTCAGTGTTGGGCAGGGCTTAAAAACGAAAAAAAAATCCATTCGGTTCATTCCGAGCAGAATCGATATTATAACGTTTCTGATCTTGCG
>JAABNX020000001.1:47738857-47759807 GCA_015163995.2 Mormyrus lacerda | reverse complement strand
TGTGGAACGGGGGAGCACGTGGATGATAGGGCGGTGTGGGGGCGGCAGTGAGGGGATTTGGGGGAGGGGGGGTCGGGGTAGCCAGGGGAGGGTGTGCTTGGTGGCTCTCAGGGCATCTTCCTGGTCCCCCGGGTGGGGGTTCTTGGGAGGGGGGCAGGTCTCCCGGGGCTGATGGGGCCCCGTGAGACACACCAGTGGCCTGGGCTCTATCCATGCCTTCGTGGCCTGCCCCCGGGGGTGGGGGGGTGGCGGCTCCTGGCTCGTGCTCGCCAGTGGGGGGCCCCGGTGTCTCCCTCCTCTGCCTCCTTGGCCGGACGCGCAGCCCTCCAGTGTCGAGGGGCCTGGGTGCCTGGCCACTGTGGGGCCCTGGGTCCGTGATCGCTCGGGGCTCTCCTGGCCGTCTGGGGGGCCTGACACACTCATTGGGAATCATTCCATGTTAACCTGCACACTCATAAATACACTCACAAAACACAAGCATACACACATGCGCACACACACGCACACACACACATATATATATACACACATACATGTATATATGCACACGTACACACATACACACCCTTTCACATCAACACACATAGACATAGAACGTGCACATGCATAGACAAGCACACACATACGCACACACAACAGAGATTAGGGCTTCCTTGCCCTATTGTATTCCTCTCTCTCCTTGTGTGTGTGTGAGTATGTGTGTGGCTTCCAGTCCCTCTTCCCAGATGCAGGTACTGGTGAGGCGATATCCAGACAGTGTTCCTGTTGGCCTGCTGTAGTTGTTCTCTCTGGTATTAATTCCAGAAGCAGATACTGACACTTGCGTATTCCCAGTCATAATGGTACCAATGGTCTCTTTGTATGTATACTTTTTGTGTGTGTACCTGGATCTTACTTTACAGATACAGTAGCTGGTGTGATGATACGACGTCCAGCAGCAGGATGCAGAAGCTGCCCCTTTCTTACTCCTTCCTGTTTGCTCTACCTTTTATTAAGTTGTTATGCATTATTTAACTTTCCCTGTCTTTCTCTCTCTCTGATCCCCCCCTTTTTTAACCTTTTTCTTATTATTTATTGATTTTTCTACCTCCTCTTTCCCTCTCCTCTTTCTCTCCCTCCTCTCTTCCTCTCTCTATCTCTTTTACTTCAGTTAACTTTCCCTGTCAGCTCCGGCTTTATGGCGCAATAATCTAAAATGTTGAATAAAGAATATACCTCAAGTAAAAAGAGCTCAATCCGAAGCTCCACTTGGGCAAAATAAAAGTGTTGGCACAATGAAGCACCCAGACTAACATCCTGCTTGCTAAACGGCCGGACACGACAAGGGGAAGAAAAAAAATATATATATATATGCTAATCAGCCCCATTACTGCCCTTTTCGTTCCCCAAATTCAGGGTTGCATGCAGAGTTTGCAGGTTTCATCCATAAGTTTCCAAAGCCTTTCCTGGAAAGATCAGTCAAGGCTCACTGGAAGTCATGCTGCTGTTATGTCGTTTTAGTATACAATGAAGATGTCCATGCATGTGGAATGCAAACAAGTGCATATAACCTCAGAAATATATGAGAAAATGTCAGAAAACTGCTTTTTGACAGCAATATTTCAAGTACATACAGTTCAGTATTATAGATGTTTATACAGTAGTAAGTGGCTTTTTATAATATCTGCCAAGCTGACTGATACCATGTGGTTAAGGTCAAGGGCATAAAATTCAGGGACTCAGATTTGTCACCAGAAGGCATGCTGTTCAGCCCCTTGGGAACCTGTCATCCTTTCACTAGTCATAAAAACAGATTCAACTGTAGGATAAAAGCATGGTGATGATTAACAAACAGCAAAATCAAAATACAGGCTTTGAACATGCGATTCTGTCAGCTTATCAGAAGATTATCCATAGAGCAAGCAAAGATTTGGGTCCAGACTAAACACAACCTGGTACAGCTACTGGTAAAGCCCACTTAAAACAGGACTCCCATAATCAGTCAATTGCCTGGGGAGACCCTTGTAGTGGAAATCTGCTAAAGTTTAAATAACTGGTGTAAAAATAGATTGAAAAAGGGAAGTGAAAGATCGCAGGAACACCAGCTCTTTCAGGTCTATTACCAGAGCTGTTTCACCAGGGAGCTCGGTAAACAGGCATAAACAATTTTGGGCTGTGTACTGCCCATAACCCTACAGCGTGAATGGGCTTCATTTGCATCTAAAACTAACTTACGTCACATTAAGCATTTTCAATAAAACCAAAACTACTGGATTTTATTTGTGTCATAAAGACTGCAGTCTTTTAGATAATTCCTCATTCATCTCCAAGACAAGTTTGAGGGGATACTTAGTAAGAACATCAGTGTATTGTTTTGGCATCTATCGATCTGTCCAATGGGATGAAGTGCTGAAAAACTGGCTCCTGCTGAGGCTGCCTGCGTGCAGATGGTCCAAGAGACGTCCCTGATCTGCACTGAAAGCTTCCATAGATAGTCCTGTGGTCCTGCACCAGCACCAGTTTCAAGGAAAGTGTGGCATTGTTCTCAACGTTATCGCGGTCGCATTCGAGTGATTTTCACGCAAATAACTACTTTAATCGGAGCATGCATTCCAAACAGGCCAGTACAGACAGTACTCAGTCTCATTTGACTACAGTGCTCAGCCTGCCCCCTGGTACTGGGCCCGTCTGCTGCCGTATCCCGCCGTTCCTCGCATACAGTCACACAGAGGCCACCCAGGGGAAACAGCTTTGCTGAGTTCGTTAGCCGATGCCTGGACAGGGACCCCAGCCTCAGATGTAGGCGCTGCTGTGACACCTCACCCACACCCTGCAGGCTGGGGAGCCCAAGACAAATCACACACTAACAATTCAAACGAATGAATGCGGCATGATGTTTCCTGGCAGAGAGTTGAAAGATAACCACAGCGGCTTCTCTGAGGACATGGGGAAGGGGAATGTAGACAATGACTACAGACAGCCCACCATATTCCTTTATTTTGCTCATAAAACAGTAATCCTCATTTCTTACCATTCACAAAAGCGGCACGAACACTAAAAGCGCTTAATCCGCAGCCTTCGGCGCCGCATTAAAGAGAGAATCCATTACAGATTATGCTACAGGGGCTCTCATGCGGTGGGTTTTTACAAAGGAAAGAGGAGGCTGCCCATTTGTAGAGGCCTCTCTTGCTGCAACCTGATATCACAGCAAGCTTGGTTTTCAAGAGGCTCCTTCAGTGAGACTGGTGGAGGTGCGGGGATGTGGGTATTGGGTTTCCACGCTACAAACACGACCATATCGGCATTTTCTGCATGACCTCGATTGTATACGGCAACTTTATACTCAAACTGCGCCGCTAACGTTCCACTACAGTCGGGTATCATTATGGATGTTTGGGATTCTGGTGCTAAAGAAACACTGTAAAAACGTACTGAAAAGGTGCCTGAAATGGCACTTTAAAAAGTACAAAATGAGGATCGATGACACTGAAGAACAACTTTTCTATTTCTTAGGCAAAATAGAGCAATGCACTAACACCTTAATTATATAAGTGTAAATTGTCATAAAAAGCTTAACAAATTTACATAACAAATTAAAATCAAACTCAGCAACAACAGTTTTACACTAAATAACCCTAAATATGTGAAAAATAATTCAACACAAACACTTAGCAAATTTACATAAATTAATTAAATAATAAATAAAAAACTAACCCAACTACAATAATTTCCCCTTTACACACAGTTGTTCTTAAACATTTGTTGCACGTCCTGGTGTTGGAATCCTTTTGGGTAAAATACAGCCACACTTTAGATCGTTTAGCTTCAGGCATTTTAACCGTGTTACCTGCTAGCTAATGGTAGGCATCTGCTGACATCAGAGCAAGTGTAATGTTAGCTAACGATGGCACGTGAGGTGCAGTGATGCTTGTGTTGATCACAGGGGAAATACTTCAACCTACAGCTCAGGTGTTCAAGTGGCACTGAAAAGAGGCACTGGAATCTGTGGTGCCGTACGGTCTGGCACATGTAACATATGATACCATCAACATCAGAGCGTAAGTCAAAGATAAGTATTAGTCACTGTCCACAGAGTGCAGCACCTGGATGACTTTAAAACCTCTTCAGAAACACTCCAGCCTGATAACAACTGCAGCCACTCAGACCAAACAACTTCGCTGTGCATGTGCTGAACTTTCAGATATTAACGGAAAGCCCCGGGCAGGATCTTCTGCTCTCCAAACCATATGCTTACAGGATGAGCTCTGTTCTCACTTCTGCTGGTGACCTCTTCAGTCCTGTGAATTTTCCGATTCTCTGTACAGCAGCCCTTCTCTGACGTTATACCCCAGAGGTCTGGCTGGGTAGTGGTTAGGGGACTTGTAAACAGATGGTTTGAAGTTCAAGTCCCAGGAAGAGCCCTGGAGAAGAGGACATTGAGAAATACGCTGAAGCTGAACTTATATAAATTATTATCAAACTATATTAGCTAAGGGAAAATGGAAGTCGTTTTGAATAAATGTATCAAGTACGCAACTACACCATAAATGTGAAACGATTCGTGAGAATTTTCTATATTGTTGACACTCCTGATGATGTTATAGCCACAGCTACAGCTTCAGACCGTGTTGGCTGGTGCTGTTTTTGCTGTTACCAGGGTAGGTAAACAGATAGGTCAGGTTGCCTACAATCAGATAATCAGGACAAATTTCTGCACTCACATATGCTGCCATTGAGGGATTTCGCTTTGCAGAACAATGGGTGTTTAGAATGTCTTTCTGCACTATTGTTTCTATGTTAATGGAGCTGGGTGGTGCTAGATTTCTGATCTTTTTCAAAAAACAAGCACTTCTCCCTTTCTACTCACACATTTCTTATCAGCTATTAAAGCCTTGAACTATATATAACTATATATAAGTTATCATATAACTGAATGAAAAAATATTTTGGGCAAAAGCCACCTAGTCAATAGCACCAATTTGTTAGATAATTACAGCACTTCCATAACGGACAGTCTGTAATTGCACCAACGCGATTTTCTACATCTCATTTTTCCCCTTCATTAAATCCACAAAAATCACGCCTGATTCTAGACAGTAAGCAATTAACAGCAGAAAAAACGTTTCTAGTGAAAGATCAGTCATAAAGAACATAAATTCAAAATAAATTCAATTATAAAAAGAAATTCAATTCAATTATTTTATACTAAAGTTCAGGGCTGCTTTGTTTACCCTACTCAGAATTTCTTGCAGAGGACACAATCAAGTTCTCTTGTTTGAATCTCTGTTTGAACATGAACTTATTTACTCTTAAAAGACCTATTTAGTCAACAAATACCAGTAGACCACATGCATTTTTAAGAAAATGGACCAGTGTACTGTAAATATCTTTCTAAACACAGCTAGGAAAGGATGAAAAATACTGTCCAGTTAACCGCTAACAGAAGGGAAATGCAGTTCATCTTCTGCTAATCACTCCCATGTGCTTGTACAGAACTATAAAAGATTTTCAGAAGAGAAAAAAAAATCCTTGTTTATGCATTTCCATGACATTTAGTGTAATCAGGCCTGGACTGTGAGATGCTGACTTGCCTTCTGTATAAACTCTTTCTCTTCTTTAGTACCGGAGATGTCCTCCAGTATGAAGTAAATATTTTATTGTTATGTGTCATAATTTATATTGTAAATCACTTGGGCTGTGTGACACCATTATCACTCACTTTAATTCATAAATGTATCCACATTGTAGCCAAAAGTACCTAATATCAGGCTGATATTATTAATGTGAGTTAATAAAATATGCAGGATAACAATTGTTTCTCTCTTCTCTCCAATGTAACGTAGGCCAGTGTTTCTGAAGACGGTCCTCGGGAACCGCCAGAGAATCTGTGTGTTTGCTCCCTCTCGGCCCCCTATCAGGTAGCAAAAACGTGGACTGACTAGCAGGGAGCTGGAAGGGAGCAAAAAAGTGGACCGTCTGAGGGTCCTCGAGGACCGGATTCAGAAACACTGCTGTGAACACCCATCGATCAGCGTGGGGCAAAGGTCTGCCACTGTTACTCATGAAAGAGTCAACAATGCAACCATTTCAGCTCCAATTCTCATGCAGAGGGTGTGCAGCTGAACACAGCGTAATTGCAGTTGCGACTTCAGACCAGAGCCTATAATTATAACTCACAGTGGCAAGAACTTTTCTTAACAGGTGTCTGTTTTTATCCAGCCTTCTTCTTTTCACCCTGAGAGAGGAGCTAAGTAATAATTTGTTTTTTGCTCGCCCCAGGCGTGCACCTTACCAGCGACTTTTAGACTTCCAGGGAGCAGATCCATGACAGCCCCCCCCCCTTGGGAAGGCAGCTACATCTGTACTTTGTTCTTTAACAACATTTCGGCCTTCCCAGGGATTTCTGGGTGTCAGTGTCCTCCTGTTTGCTCTTTGAAAGCATCACCTCGGCGTGTACGAAACAGACAAAGCGAGGGTGACAATGAAATCACAAAAACAGACGGCTGACATTTATCTTGAGGCAGCAGAGTGAAGGCAAGATTATTTTCACATACCTCAGTGTCAAATCTGCAGATTTTGTTTTAAATTACCAAAAAATACATTTCCCATATACATCTATTGGAGTTTTAGATCGCCCTCTCAAATCTAAAAACCAAAGTTTCTGACTGCTGATTTACAGTCCATTGCATATTACTTTAAATCTACTATTTAATTCAATTATGAATACATAATAGAGCTCTCTGTTTTTACTGAATACAGAGGACCTAACAAAAGGCTCATTATATTATATTCTCAGACTCCCACATACTTCTCACCTGAATCACTTGCTTTTTGCTTTCTTATCTGGAAACAGCAGTAAGCCAGCCTGCCCAATTATTTTACAGGAGGCCATGTCTTCTGTGTTGGGAACCTCCTGCTCTTCCCATAGCAGAACCTTGGACAATGGGACATAGTGTAAACAAAGCTGAATTATCTCCCCTTACCCTTTAGACACATAACCCCCTTTTAGGAAAAAGAGGGAAATGTATTCCAGAAGTAGGATATTCCTCTCCTGGGAACTAAAGAACAAGTCAATGCAAAACAAGACCGCTTTGAAGAGCACTATATAGTCAAACCTCAACTGGGACAATAAGTCAAATGGCGGAAAAAACCACATTGCATTTATGTCATGAATAAAGGAGACCCAGCATTTTATGTCATGAATAAAGGAGACCCAGCATTTTATGTCATGAATAAAGGAGACCCAGCATCCTTAAACATTTAATCTTGAGTCAGAAGCTTCCAAGCTGGTCCTACTGGAATTATTACACACATCTCTTAGTAAATGTGTTTCTTTCTGTACCTAAGACCTCTGTAGTCATGCGGACCTGTGCCAGGATATTGTGATGTCAGCACGGAGGAGAAAAATAAGCTATTCATAACTCTTGCTTTCACCAAGATGTCATATGCCACAAAGTAACACAAACAGCAGTAAAGAGAATTTTTGCCATTTCTGGTCACACACCTCTTTGCATATTTATAAACACTAACCATTCAACCATTTGTAATTGAAATTAAAATTCTTGAATTATCCTATTTTGCCTCATCTAAATGATTAGGAAACGTTGTCTTTCATTAAACAGGTCATAATACTCTGAATTTTCTTGAGCTATAGAAATAACTTTATACGTATATAGAGTCCAACTGGAAAGTTTTCAGACCGTTCCAAATTATCCACATTTTTTGTTACAGACTCACTTTAAAATGGATTCAATTCATTTTAAATAATCAATCCAGTCAAAATACGCCATAATGACAAAGCAAAAACATGTTTTTGGAGTGTTTTGTTAATTTGTTCAAAATAAAAAAAAAAAAATGAAATATGCAATTTACATAAGTATTCGGGCCCTTTGCTATGACACTTGCAATTGAGCTTTGGTTTATCGTACTTCTATCAATGGTCTTTGAGATGCTCCTACAACTTGACTGGAGTCCACCTGCGCTGAATCGAATTCATTACACATAATTAGGAAAGGAACAGACTTGCCTATATAAGGCTTCACAGTGGATGGAGTTTGTTAGAGTTACAGTAAATCCAAGCCACGAGTTTAGAGAGAAATCTTTGTGGTCTTGCAGGATAGGATAATAGCAAGACACAGATCTGGGGAAGGATACCAGGAAATTTCTGCAGCATCAAAAGTGCCTGAGAGCACAGTAGCCTTCATCATCCTCAAATGTAAGAGATTTGAAACCACCAGCAGTCTTCCAAGATCTGTCTTCCCACGGAAACTGAGTAATTGTGGAAGGAGAGCCTTGGTCATGTAGGTAACCAAGAACCTATTGGTCACTATGAATGAGATCCAGGGATCCTTTGTGATTCAAGATTCACGAGGTTTATTCATCATGCACACAGTTGTACACATACAACATGCAGTGGAATGTAACCGTGGTCACTCCGAGCAGCTGTGCATGATAACAAAATATGAAGAAAAAATAAAGAAAAATAATGATAAACAAAATATATGAAATGTTCATCCATACATAAGTGATAGGTAAGAGGTATTTTGCTGTGCAATATAAGTGCAATGTGCCAGAAGCCTGAGGTATGTGCCAAGAATTTGTACAGTGTGAAGGCATTGAGTATTGTCCTGGTTTAGGAGCCTTATGATCTGGGCGGATGCGAAAGCATTTGCCTGAATTCAGCAGGTGAAACAGAGAGTTATTGCGGTGGGTTGGATCCTTGGAGATTTTTGTTGCTCTGGTCCTATAGCGGCTGTTGTAGATGTAGTGGATATGGGGGAACCTTACTGAAGGCCACCACTCCACCCATGGGATCTTTATGATAGAGTGGTCAGACGGAAGCCAATCCTCACTAAAAGGCATTTGACAGCCCCTGTGGGAGTTCACCAAAAAGCACCTTAAAGGCTCTCAGACCAAGAGAAGCAAAATTCTCAGGTCTGATGAAACAAAGATTTAACTATTTTGTCACAGTTAACAGCGGCATATGCTGAGGAAACCAGGCACTGAGCATCACCTCATTAACACCATGCGTACAGTCAGTCACAGCAGCGGCAGCATCATGCTGCGGGCCAGGAAGAGTAGTTAGGATAGAGGGAAGGATGGATGCAGAAAAATGTAGTGCAAACCTCAGAAAACATCTTTTACAGAGTGCTCAGGATATTAGGCTGGGACAATGGTTTACATTTCAACAAGACAACAGCCCGATAATACCCCCCAAGACAACAAGAGTAGCTTCAGAAAATCTTTTTGAATGTCCTGGAGTGGCCCAGCCAGAGTACAGACCTGAAACCATTAGAGCATCTCCAGAGAGCAACCCCAAAAACGGCTGTGGTGATGGTTGATGCCAAATATGCTTTAACCAAGTACTAAGTAAAAAAAAATTTATGTGTGTGTGTGTGTGTGTATATTACATAAACACACAGAAGTTAGTTCTATTGCGTGAAATGGCCTAAATTACAATATTTCTTTGTGATACTGCTTGGCTAGAACTGACCAGCCACATCTGTCAATGCTGTCTGAACTCTGAATGAAGTCAAACTTCTGGCAGAAAAACTTCCTGCAAAACGGAGGTCAGCGACTCCGCAGATGGCTTCTGCAGGTGTGCAGTGTTTACAGCCTTCTTATGCAAAATGCCCATCAATAGCAGCCAATCTTATCTCATCGTTCAGCCGGCAGGAACACTGAGCATTTACACTTAATTGTTTTTTCCTGTTCATAAGGTGCATTGATGGAG
Source organism: Mormyrus lacerda (assembly GCA_015163995.2). NCBI lineage: Eukaryota > Metazoa > Chordata > Actinopteri > Osteoglossiformes > Mormyridae > Mormyrus > Mormyrus lacerda. The sequence goes on along the minus strand of JAABNX020000001.1, from coordinate 47,750,095 downwards.
TTCACAAATTAGCAAACCTGGCCTTTGTGTAGCATTAGAATAGAGAATTTATTAAATTTATTAATTTATTAATAAAGAGAACCTCAGGTGACAGCTTGCGTGTTGAAAAAGCAAGAGAAAGACCAGAGATGGCTGCAGTTTTTGCAAAGCCTTTCCGTCTATTTTTCTTCTAGGCTTGTTTCGATATTTATTTGATCTCGATATTTTTGCTGAAGATCAACTTTAAAAGTATATTTGAAAACACTGCAGAATAAAAGGCCAAAATTCCTTTTGACAGCCATATCAGCAGCCTATCCCCCTTCCTCTGTTGTGTTCAGCATCTCTCGCTCTCACACACGGGTCTCTCAGAGCGTCCCCAGAGCATACCACATACCACTTACACAATAAAACATCTCCTACAGGAGACAAGAATTTTGCCCGACAACTGCAGGGAGGCGGACAGGCTGAAACAGGCAGACAGGACCCCACAGGCCTGACCAGCCTTCCATAAGGCGTAAAGCTGCCGTCACACGCCCCAGACGGCATAGATCATTAGCACACAGAAAGGAGCACTGAGATACGATCAGGGCAGATTGGTGATAAGGTGCCACAAGCGAGGAGCAAAGACAAGACCTGACACCTTAAGGTTTGAGAGCCACTGTATTTAGATAAAGGCTTCCACACCTTTACTAGGATGTCAAATCACATACCAGCAGTAATATGAGGGAGACTGGATGCTTTCTGTGAGTATACCTGACACTTATATCCATTTTACAAAAGGAAAATAACCATTTTATCTTCAATCTTTTATTTTATTATTGTACATCTGTTTAGCTATCGTTCTTCTAAACATTCAGTGATATTACGCCCCTTAAAATTTATATAAATATAAAATCTATTTGAAGCAATGTCAAACAATTTCATTTACTCTTGGGAGTAGATAATTTGCAGATAGTAACAATGCACCAGTATTTACACAGAGTGCGCATTTATCCTTGTGTCCATTTGCATTATACAACAAATGCAGTAGTACTTTTGTATTAATGAAAGGATCTATATATATTTTTAACACAGGAACATTTTCTCTGCAATAATAATAAAAAAAGATTCCACACGCCCCATCATAAACTACCCCTCAAACATAGGGCTGTAGGCCATATGGGCGGGGGGGCGTTCTTTTCTTTATCTCTCCAGCATTCCTTCACTTCATTTTAATATTCATTATTTTCTGTGACTTGGGACAGGAGCTGCAACTGCTCACGTTTGATTTGTATGGCAAGCAGAAAACGACCCTTTTGTGTCCTGACCACCGTCAGTTGATCGAAAGACCTTGCATCTATCGATCAATATCCCTTAATAATAATTAAAAAATGACTTCCTAAGTTTCAGTTTTAAATACCAAACTGGGTTAAAGAGACATGACCTGCAACTATCTGAGAACCTCTTCTCTCATGCATTTGCATCTCAATGACTAAGCAGCCAGACAGATAAATGAAGTTGTGTTGTCAGTACAAACCACAATAGGGGCAAGTGAGTTCCATTCTACGGATATTTGTAATCTAATGCTGGGCATTATGAGATTAAGTTAATTAGTGATTGTGAATGGAAAGAGTGCGAAGAAGGGAGAGAAGGTGAAGTCATGTGGTTTGTTTACGATGTAATGTGCCAGGTCTCTATAGGCTCCGATAGTGCATCTTTATCATACATCTATTTGTAAGCATGGATGGGCTTTGGGGGATTTTTCATTCGGTTCAGCAGTCGTGACCTTAAATTCACCAAATGGCATGATTTCTGGGGAAAAGAAAAAAGATTTTCTCTTTAGTTTAATTCAATTCCAATTCATATAGGCCAAGCCCTGTTCCCAGAGCACTTACCATTTAGCAATAAGAACAGCATAACAGACATAAGGGACATAAGTACTGCCTCTTTAAAATATTTATAACTGACATATCATTAAAAAATAATTGCTCGTATAAACACACTAGAAAATCTTTTTACACATAAAAGAGCATTTCTCTCCAAGGGCAAACGGATGAGTACTCGGTACAGTAGATTTTAATTATTTTCTAAAGTAAGACCTATCTGTGCAGTTCTCATAAGCAAAGCCCTGTTCCTCCCTCCATTTTTCGTTTGGTCTTAACTCCTCCGACTCGCTGCGTGTTGTTGTCTCCCCACAACAACAATTCAACGGGCATAATGGGGAACCATCTGTTTTGTGTAGATACTTTGGTTTTCAAACACGCTGTTTTTCCCCCCACCCCCCTTTTTCTGCCACCCCCGCACTACAAAAGGTCTGTTGTTTAACTCCTTTGGGATGAGGGAAGTCCATAAGCACACAATGCCGGGCCGGTACACCGACACAAACATATCTGCGTGCCAGGGGACTGAATCAATCGATAAATCAATGGGCTCATGCTTCATTTACGACGCTACACCACAAATACTCCAAGAAATGTTAATAAAAAAATATAACAGGAGATGATGTGTTTGCTATGACCTGCTACGTCCTCATTTAACCTACAGGCTCACACTGCCCGCCTCGCCGATCGCACTCACGCTAACAGGTGTAACTATCTCCGTCCAAGGAAATTCTTTTTCTTATCCTATGGGTTGGTTACACTCAAAAATGTTTTTCATATGTGCAAAAACGGTGTTAGAAGTATTTAACAAACAGTGCTGACTCTGTTTTGTTATAAAACCATGCATATACCCAACATATAATACATATGTCCACACTACAGGAACAGGGACATGCAAACGGTATAGTTTTAATTTATATTTGATAATTACATATAGTCCTGTTTGTAGTCATATCTTGGAAGCAGGAAGGACTATCGCCATGCTGAGCTGTGCTTTTCCATCACAATCAACATGTAATTAGTCAAACTTTTAACGTGCTTTACAAGCTAATTTCTGGAGAAACACCATAAGAAAAACTCTACTTATATAGTTAAGTTGTTTATACGTGCAAAATTATGCAAACGAAAATAAGCAGAAAATCTGGGGGTATAACTTTACTTATATTTAATTATAGTTTTAACTTGGCATTAAATTACTAAAAGACATCATCACGTGAATTTTTAATTCTGTGCTCTAGAAACTACATTTGGGGAAATCCGTATGCCGTTATTGATAGTGAAAATGATAGTTGTCAGTACTTTACCCCACTGTTAAGTGAGCGTGACGATGAGTCAGGACTGAAATTTACAAATCACGCATGGATGTGTTTCTACTTTTGCTTGGCCAAACAAACGTTTGTGGGGGGTTTTTCTAGGGATTTTACCAAAATCAAATTAAAAACTACAATTGTTTCGTAGTAGGTAATTTTACGATATCAGCACCTGCATACACAACAGGAAAAACGCACTTGAGTGACTGCGCGAAACGGCGTGGCTTAACTCCTCCTATAGGGGAGGAGCCGCTGGTGCTTGGGTATTTATAAGCCATAATAACTTAAATCCCGTACCAAACTCTTGCTTGTCGCCCACGTGCATTCTTAAATTGCGGAGATTGCTTCGGAACTGATATCATGTCTTACTACGAAGTAAGTGGATTGTCGAAAAAATTGTGCATGTCAAAGAAAAATATTTCATTTTGTTTTTTAAATTATGTATATCTAAATAAGTGCTTTTATCTGTTCAATGGAAACGCAATAATGGGATTTTTGTTTCAGACTACACGAAGTTATAGTAACAAAAATAAAATCCATTTTTATGACGTGTGTTCAGACATCACATAACGGGGTCAATTAATTGTCTTGAAGATAAGCTGTAGAAACTGAGATTCGCTTGTTTATTTTAAATAACTCTGCAACCCCGAATGAGATAAGCGGTTAGAAGACGGAAGGATATTATTATACCTGTATATCACAAATACATTTTTGTAATAAATTGTAAAGGACTGATTGTTGATAAACGATAATCATATATTACCACTGCATCAAATAATTAAATTATCGGTTCTCTTTTGTAGCACATAGTCCTTGATAACAACACCTCGGAGTCCGGATCTGGATCTGACTTTGACATACTCGACGATTTAGATACTCCCTGCGACAGAAACCTCAGCAATGATTTCCAAAGGATATTCCTACCGACAGTGTATGGGATCATATTTCTTCTGGGAATCATTGGCAACGGACTGGTGGTGGTCGTGATGGGTTACCAGAAAAAGTCAAGAACCATGACAGACAAATACAGGCTGCACCTCTCTGTTGCTGACCTCTTATTTGTGCTCACGCTGCCCTTCTGGGCTGTGGATGCTGCCAGCAGCTGGTACTTTGGGAGTTTCCTCTGCGTCACCGTACACATGATCTACACCGTCAACCTCTACAGCAGCGTGCTGATTCTGGCGTTCATCAGCTTGGACCGGTACTTAGCGGTGGTGCATGCCACCAACAGCCAGACCCCGAGGAAGATCCTGGCGGAGAAGGTGATCTACGTGGGTGTGTGGCTGCCTGCTGCCCTGCTCACGATACCCGACCTAGTGTTTGCCAAGTCCCAGGACATGGACAACAGGGTGATGTGTGACCGCATCTATCCACTGGAATCTCTTACTACCTGGATGGCCGCTTTCCATTTCCAGCACATTCTGGTGGGCTTCGTCCTGCCCGGCCTCATCATCCTCACCTGCTACTGCATCATCATTTGCAAGCTCTCCCGGGGCTCTAAGGTGCAGCAGAAGAGGAAGGCGTTGAAGACCACCGTCATCCTCATCGCTTGCTTCTTCAGCTGTTGGCTGCCTTACTGCGCGGGCATCTTCGTGGACGCCCTGGTGCTGCTCAAAGTGATCCCCCACAGCTGTGACCTGGATGAGAGTCTAGCCAAGTGGATCCCAATCACCGAGGCCCTGGCCTACTTTCACTGTTGCCTCAACCCGATCCTCTACGCTTTCCTCGGCGCTAAGTTTAAGAAATCGGCCCAGAACGCGTTGACTGTGAGTCGCGGATCCAGTCTGAAAATGCTGTCCAAGAAAAGAGCTGGTCTCTCATCAATTTCTACAGAATCAGAATCTTCCAGCTTCCATTCTAGTTAACGCACAATCAGTAGCTAGTAGTAAATTGAATTCAGAGAACATGAGATTTGTTTCGAGGCAAGAGTCACAACTTGAACTGGTTACATGTTATTGGGTATGATTCAAGATTCTTCTGTATGTATGTGTATATATATATAGTTTTATATGCCTTCTTATGAATTGTTGATTGCCTATTCTCATGTATATTTAAGCTTGCAATCATTATATATGCCAAAGAAGATATGGAAATGTTCAGGCAGAGCCTACTGGCCATTGATTGGCCGTTTCTGTTCAAGGATAAAAATAAATTTTGTGCTAGCCTCAGGGCTTAATCCAGGTTAAGACACCAATCAATACAAAGGGACAGACACACAAAAAGTATTATTTGTAGTTTTTTGCTGACAATATACCTATAAAGTCATCTGAATTTACCATCTTCACATATCTACATACTGTTATATAATTTGTAAATAATCATTAGCTTTTTTTTTTGTTAGCACTTATGTTTACTGAGAAACTGTTATTTATTAATGCTGTGGTTCACATAAGCTGACAGAAGCATGGTTCTGTGTGTGTCCAAACAATTCCAGTAGCCACTTTGACTATTAAGACGCTCAGAAATAAAAAATTGAAAGTTATCTGCTTCGGGTGATTTGTCAAATTGCTCACATCGTGGTATTTGCTCAGCTCTGCACACAAACGCTGTTAAAAGCAGCACAATCCATGCAAAAGAAGGGGATGGGGGGGGTGGGGGGGGGTCGATGTGAGTGTGAAAATGTAACCACCTGGGCTGACTGAAGGGAGGATGAGCGAGGAGGGGTCCCTGCGATGGCTGTGACATCTGTCCTCTTTTTAATCATTATTATTCCTTTCCATTCATTTGGGGCAGGGAGACAAAGAAGGGGCTCCCCAGAGACCTGATTAGTCGGTGCAGGTCACAGAAAATCCAATGCACCCCCCCCAAAAACAGCGCACGGCCGCAACGCGTCAGTGTCTAATTAACGTCACCGCGTGTCACCAGAAGGATGGATACCTTGCTAGTTTTTGCCATTGTCTGTGTGAATGCCTGTCAGGATCTGGGCTTTTACCATGGCCTGGCACGTCATCTCAGCCATGGATTTCCATTTTAGCTAGAGCGCATTGTGGAAAGTATTTTAAAAAAAAAAAACACAACAACAAAGCAATTAAGGGACATGGAACAATGTGGCTTTCATGCCAGCATCACTAGTACGAACACCAGATCTTTTCTAATCTTGTCTATATTCCTCATGAAAAGTAATCACAAGTTGCATTTCTAAGTACAGTACATGGTACGCGCATTATAGACACGTTTGCCTTTGGTGAGTCATAATGCCAAGGAAGAGCAATCATGAATAGATCATACATATGCATTTGAATATAAGATGCATATTACTATGCAAAGGAGGGGGCAAGACTAACATCTGGCATATTTGCAATAAAGAATGATGAATAAAAAAGCGCGTTCTAGGGGTCAGCAGAGCTGGCTTTCCGAAACACTGTTAATCTTAAATATATTCTCATATGCCAGAGACAGCAATTACAGGAGCATAAGTATTGGTTTGCTAGTACTGGATCCAGGGTGAGTATGTTGATTTTGATTAGCATGCAGCTAATGTGCTCTTGAGGCTCATTTTAAATATATATAGGACTGTGCTGAAATTATAATGGGGTCGAAGCAGCAGCATAATGTTTAATGGTAAACTAAGTCGGAATGTGGGGGACTGAGTACGCATTGCGGCGGCCACATTAACGTTAAAGCCGGCTACTCCACAATTAGCATAACTTTGGAGTAGAAAGAAGGGTGTCAAGTATCTCATTGGGTGCAGACTTTTCAAACTCTGCTTGTCCACTTGTCAATATGAAAGGAGGATGAAGAGGCGGTAATGTTCTCCCATGGAAATAAGGGTGGGGGGGGGGCAGCATCCCATTAATGTGAAGGCCCAGCTGCTCTTCTGTCTAAATATGGAGCTGCGTCGTTCACGCTTCTTTACGCCCAGCTGAGGCCCCCTTTGGCTCCTTAACAGTTACTTGAAAGCTCCTCTTTGGAAAATTGGAGGATGCCAAATTATTACAGAAGGTATAACGCCGTCATCTGAAGTACATCCAAACAGAGGCAAAACACACACGTCTGTTCTGCCATATCTACTGTACATCTAAATATGCGAGCTAATGATGTGTGTTTTGTAATTTTGTAATAATTGAAATTAAGCAAACGTTCAAACAGCTGCACCGTTCTTGTGATTTTTGCCTGTGTAGCAAGAGGAACAGTGCACCCCATGGGTAATAAAGGGTCAGAGGGAAAAAGCTATTGACGTACACAACACAGGAAATAACTTGCGTCTAGGACCATTAGCTATCGCATTCAACTCCTTCAAGGGTCTATTGGCTTGACCCCAGAACAACAGTGTGAGACTGTAACCTAGCTTGCGTTTCAATTCATTATTGACAGGATGTTTATCTAAGCGGGCTTTGGGCATACAAAGATTACAAAATAAGTTTGTCAGTATCTAGAGATGGAGTATTCGATAACATCAACATATCTGGTTGAGGTCTCCCTGTTGGAGGTTATATTGTTTGGCTGAGGATGTGACCACCAGAAAGGGCAGCTTCCTGAACCAGGGGATCCGGAGATATAGCCCTCATTAACGGCGCTCTCCGGGGGCTGTGTCTTCAACTGCTCCTCACCAGCCTCTGCCATTTTGCAAGGGATAGATTGTGTGAAATGTGTAACATTTATTTCCATGTATTTATTAATGTGATTAATGATTCTTCAGAAGAGAAGCACGGAATCTACCTATACTGTCAGAGGGAAAACGGACAATGCAAGACAATAAGCAAAGAATAAACCTAGCAGAGGCAACACCCTTCTGAAATATCACCTTATAGTTTCCTGTTTATGTATTTTTTTCAATTTCTTTTTATGTGTTAGACATTGTGACTATGTGTGGTTTGCATGGTCAAGAGAACGCTGGGTAACCACTGTCCATTATATATATATATTAAATATTTCATACATTCAATGTAATCTAAAATATACGTGCCAGATGCTGGTATTGACATCATTGTTATTTCCATAAACAAAACAAATAAAGCATTTTTTACCCCAAGATTATTTAGACTAAAATTGCAAATAGTATTACAGTAAGCAAACTACAAAGTACAAACGTGCTCTCCCACCCCCCCCATGTGAAATGACGCATGTCGGATGCTGGCAGAATGAAACTGAGGGATGCAGTCAGGTGGCCTTTGAATTTCCAGTGGAAAATAGCTTAAAGGCTGATTTAACGATTTCTCCATGTGGAAAGTATAATTGATTTCTAATGACCCACAAGTAAGGGATGTTCAACTTAAGAGAACTTAACAGAAAGTTCAACTTAAGTAATTCAACTTTTAAGTTAGGGAAAGTTAAATGAGTTTGCGTGTTGTCCGGTATTTCGGTATCCATTCACAAACAAAAATGTAAAAGCAACATGGTGACCAGTAAAGCATCCCTGTGGAACCTAATAAAACTTGTCAAGCCTTTTGGCAGCAGAGAGACAGACGTCTTCCCGATCTGGAACTAGTTCTGCACGTTTCCACTGTAAAAAAACGGCTCCAGCACAACAGAACAGAAGAGAACCATAATGTTAGTGAAAGCGAAATGGGCAATCATCTACAAACCTTCTGTATACTCAGAAAATTCAATCCACAACTGATATAGTTTTGTCTAATATTGCTAGTGCTGGCAGAGAAAAAAAAATTGCCAGCTTATTAGCGGAATAACATTGCACAGTCTTTTCTATATTATTCTTTGGAAAACAAAAGATCAATGTGCTGGCCAACTTTAATAATAAAATATAAACATGTCACCGGTCAAATAAAATATTGTGGCGCTTGAGAGGCAGACAGCACAGTTCAATTATTAGCAGACTCTTATTGCGCCATCTTTAAAAGGACAGTTGTAAAACAGCGAGCAATAATAAAGTCACACACATAGATGAGGGAGGCTTTAAGGAGGCAAAAGCGGATATAGGCAGCAGAGACACAGCGCAGCGAGATTTTTTTTTTCGGCATTGCAGCTTATAAAAAATGAAATGAATATTTACTCTCACTCCCGTCTACGCAACATTTCCATTTCGCTCTTTTTTTGAAACTGGTGGAAACGTGGGCGTGTTCTCAAAAGGCAGCAAGCGAGAATCAGCCCGGCACCAGAGCGAGCATCGGTTCTGTGTTGGTGGAAACGAAGCAAATAGCAGATTAAATCTAGAGGCCAAAATGGCAGTAAAAATCCAGGAACCAAAGTGTGGCGATGCTGGAGTCCGTGTGGGCTTTTATTCCTCAAGAAAATGAAACACGCGGGACTTCTGTAGAACTGCAAAACCATGTCGAGCGGCCGTCATTGTGCTGATGTCCATTTTAGACTTTGCCGCAGCCTCATGCATCATCTGCAGCCTCGAGCCTTTCCACGCGTATTGTGTGCTAATGCAGCCTGTGTGTGGAAAACACATGAGCCTGGCAGGACTCGCCTGTGTTTTCATGTTTACCCCAAGATTAGAAGACACCTCAGTCACGGTCTTGCACAGCGGGACTGTAGGCATCCTGGCAGCTGAAGGTTTTGATGCTGCCTACGACCAGAAGGTTGCTGGTTCATATTCATATCTAGTGGCCAGCAGAGTGATTTCACCATTGGTTTCCTGAGCCAGGCCCTTATCCTCAATTGTTTTAGGGTCTGGCTGACCCGACTGTCTCATTTGTACATCGCTTGGGATAAAAGTCTCCTCCAAATAAATAAATGTAATATAACAGTAATGAGCCTGACCACCAGGACCAAACCCCACCATTCCTCCTGCACATTTGATTTTAATTTGCACTTTTTGTTATTACAAGCAGCTATTGTAATCCACTAGCTTGGATCAAAGTCATTTTACGAAACAAATGAGGAAGAAACAACTTAGCGTACTGTAAGTGTAAGATAAGCCATTGTGTGCGTGATTTTGTGACTCGGTGACGAAATATTGCTATCATAAATTCTTTTGGAACTTTATTTATCAAGAGCTGTATCTCATCCAGGCTGCAGAACATCAAAGATGAAAGCATTTATTTATAAAATACTAATGCACTAATTTTTATGCTGGCATGAGCCTCTGAAATAAAAAAAAAAGCAACAGTCGAGTGCCTGACAGTTGCCTCTCCATGTTCACCCGCAGACGTATTTGCAAGGGAGGCACCTGCCGCTGTCATTGTTCATGTTTGTATCACCGTATTTCAAACACCTGGGAGCTCCCGGCCTCTGCGTTTCTCATGCACTTGTTATTTCCTGTGGTGCTGTTCTGGCAGGACGAGCTAAACTTAGCAGCTCACAGAGCTGGAGCTTCCTTTATAGGCCCTGTCAGTGGACTTCATTAGCCAATGCTCCGCTGTTTTGATCTTCGGCGCACAAGTGCAGGTCAGTCACAACACTAGTGTGCGTCTAATCCTGGACTCAAAACAAAATTAATTCCTGGTCACAATCCGGAGAAATAGAATCCATTGTCCACCAGGAACTGTCATCTCTGGTTTTGAGTTTTAGGGATGCCTTTGTGGACTCTGTGGAGATTTGATGGCACGTCACAAAATACATAAATTTTTTCTGTACATTTCACACGTAACTATTTAAAATGCTCTTTTCTCCAAAGCAGTTTACAGACCAGGGGAATTAAATGGCAGTAAACCCGTTAGAAGGTCCCTGTTTCTGGAGCCAGAAGGATTTTTGAAACTGCCACCTCACAAAATCAGATGAAAAAAAAAGTAATTCTGCTCTTTTGTGGCTTTGCCGTTTGACAGAATAACATTGCGTGTTACATTTCCTTTAAACTGAAGATGTAAGACAAGATATGCTTCACAGTCACTGTTTTAAAGCTTTGCCTTGTTCCTACTAGAGAAAATACAGAAGTATGGGTATAAATCTACATTGTACTTCTGATTCAGAAAGTTGGTAGGATCTCAAAAACATACGTCATACTTTCAAGCGCAGGGAAAAACAATGTTACAGGCACAAATTAAGGTCCTGCATCCCTTCCTATTAAAAATAAATATACTTAAATGAATAAATGAGACCTACCAGGACATGGAGAATATAAGAACTATTCTTGCACTTCGGGGGCAGAGCTACAAATTCAAGAAAAAATAATATCTTAGGTACTCCCACCTAATTGTCCATATAATATTATGTATTCAAGGGCCCCTGAATAAAGTCCAGGTGCCCAC
>JAABNX020000001.1:47703457-47713633 GCA_015163995.2 Mormyrus lacerda | reverse complement strand
AGAATTCCAATAGAAAGTTGCCGCCAAATGCATCAGCGAGGGTCTGGCCAGATAATAATAATAATAATAATAATAATGATAATAATAATAATAATAATAATAATAATAATAATGTCAGAATTCTTGAAGGTTTACAAAATCAGTTCCCCTGCCATTAACACAGAACAAATACAGGGAACGCGTATCAACTTCCTCATAACCGTTTCGCATGGTTAGCCCAGATGAGAAAGAATCACATCGCATTCAAATCTGTACAGCAGTTACTTCAGTATACGTTTCACAAATTGCAATCGCACATCACAAGACTCCGGTTTCCAGAATGATTCACCCTGAATGGAAGGTCACCCTGAAGCTGTATGAATGAAATCTCAGAGTAATCGATTTTGAAAGGGGAGGAAAACACACATTTTCACTTCAGTATATTAAGCATGACCAGTTCCTTATGAGTTATAGTTTTGCTCAGGTACACCAATACATCCTTGGACTTCCTGATATTTAAAACCAAACTAAGGAATCATTCAAAATGCATAATAAATGTAATAAAATTTCACTGTGAAAGTAACTTACTTTTCGGATGAAAGCATGTCGGACTGACTTGTCATCCCAGTTACCAGATGATGTAAATCCCTCATTGCCTCCTACATGGTAAAAACAGCATAATAATTAGTATCCTGACTGCTTCATATCAGTACAAATACTGGTCTGCAAAATCCTCACCAGGTCTCACCTACATTCATTACAGGCCTAAAACATATCACATTTTCAGCAGCACAATTAAGAGTCAATGTCAAGTAGTATCAACTTTAACAAGAGCACTTTAGAAACCCACGAGCTGCAGTGTTTCCCCCACCATTATATTAAGGGGGCGCCCGGCCCCCCCAAAAGCACCTCCCGCCCCCTTGAAGGTCAAGTTAATTTTATTATTCATTTTCTATTTAGCGCCAGATCACAACAGAAGTCATTTAAGGTTACCTTTCCTATAGAACAGGTCTATACATTGCCCTTTTATTAAACTAAATAGCCTAATGTTAGTTATAATATTTACCCAACAGCTTGTCATTTTTGTCTGTACACGATCGCGTGTTTACAATACTCCTCTGCTCTCTGCATCGCGCATGTTGGAGTTCCGCCCCGCCGCAGACACGTGTGCACACGGACAGGTGAGCACAGTTCCACCAGCGGACAGAGAGCGTCAGAAAGTATATCGCGTCAACCACCTGAATAGCAGACAAAATATCCATGCTTTTTAAAACACTCCCAGGGTGATAAATATGTTTCACAACGGGATTTTCTGCTTTAAACTATCACTATTTTAAGCTATCAGCTATCACTTTTAAAGCCTAACAGTTAATGTATTTGCAGGTGAAGACAAACATCCGCAATAGGCTGCAAGGACACCATTCTGCAGCCTGCATGCAGATCTCAATAAACGGGCTAGACGTTTCTGACTTCCCATATCAAGACACTCTAGAAATGTTCTTCCAGAAGCCCAGAAAGATACACTGCAGTGGCAAAAGCTGCACAGTTTGGGGATAATTGTCAATGTTCTGATGTTTAGTTCAGTTGTTATATTGACTGCTGTCATTAAAAGAAACACAATAACACCATAAATTCTGTCAGTGTCCGTCTGCCCCCCCCCTCAACACTGTAAACACTGAGATGCCAATACTGACATTTCACTGTGGCCTAATAATGTAACCTACCAGTGGTATGGTGTAATTAATAATCCTGTCGACTCATTCGCAAATGCAGGGCAGCTCTTTATTGAGCTTTGTGTTGTTTTTCTATAATCGAGTCATCTGAGAAAGTGCCACACAAGTTTGTTTTTCTGTGACGATCTTTCTGGAGATGATCCCAGACTGAAATTAGGTTCTCGTCCGTTTTGGATGACCGGGTTAAGAGATTGCCGTCAAGTTTGTTGCTCTTCCTGACTCATTAAATTCCGTGATGTCACGCAGCTGACTAGACTCTTACATAACCTACACATTTTCCTCATGGATATAAAACAGTTGGATATGAAAATAGGATTATCTCCAATTCACTGGAGTCTTTTGCAGTATGACCCATGTGATGAATCCATTGGTCATGTGACCATGAACTGACTCCCCCCCCCACTCAATCAGGACCAATTAAATGGGCTAGAATCCCCAAAAAGGCATATTAATAGACTCATCTGTCACCCCTAGCCATTCCCACGGAGAACGCTGTGCTAACAATGCAAAGGTCCCAGGGCCACACAAATTGTAACCTGTCCCTCTACTGTAAATGTATTTAGATAATAGCATCAGATAAATTAATAAACAAACAGATTAAGAGAAAAGTGCAAGACAGACCGAGGAGGTATGGAGTGAGCACTGATTGCAGCGTGTTGCTGCACTCAGCAGGCGACAAACCACCACAGGGATGGGAACCCGAGTGCGGCCATGTGGAGGGTGATACCTCAGTACCAAACAAGTCTGAATGGAACCGTGGGAGTTTTTACTAGTGGCTGGAGTGTCAATCCTGCCACCAATTAGGGGTATAACGGCACACAGGAAAAAAAATAAATAAATTCACAGTTCGGTACATACCGCGGTTTTGAACTCACGGTTCAGTACGTTTTCGGTACAGCAGGGGAAAAAGAAAACGAACTGCTTCCTTTTTCTTTAAAAAAACAGTGGTTTAGTGAACAAAGTATGACTGTCTTAAAAAATCCTTGCCAACACCACTGCGACCAACTAATAAAGCTATAATTTACTTAGAAGTAAATCAAAATAAATATTCTCTCAAGTAAATGAAAATAAAATTAATTCCATCAAGGCGCACATTTAGAAAATTAACTGTACCTGATCTGTGCTGTTCACATTCGCAGCTTTCAGCTTCATATTTGAACTGCGCAAAATAAATATTGTCTCAAAACACACAAAGTATAATGGAGTAAATATCCATTATGGTGCAGCATTTAAAAATATACCTGTGCTGTACTTGTATTCACGTTAACAACTTGCAGCTTCACATTAGGACAAACGTGCGCATACATAGTAGCGCAGCTTCATCCGGTCCTTTCCAAACACAAACGGAATACAACTGCATCTGCTGCATTGGTTCAGTACATATGCGTACTGAACCCGAAAGGCCCCGCACCGAATGTGTGTACTGCTACACCCCCGCATGTTCCCCGTAAGTTTGAGGACCAGGAGACTGACAAGAGAGACTAATTCTGATAAGCGTCATCCTGAAATGAGGAAAAGGTCCCACAGCTAATTCAAACCGGAGGTAAGGACCTGGTCTAGAGACTGTCAGGCTGTGCCTAGTGGCAATAAATGAGTTCAGCCCAAAGCACCACCCCCATGACTGCTTGACACTGTATTTTCACAGGCTTTGTAATTTAAGAACAGCCACCCCGAAGGCCCGAGGTCATCTGTCAGACGTGTCCATAGTTAACGTCCTGCGCCACGCCTATTACGGTCTGTCCTAAAATCAAAAATGATTCACGTCTGCAGGTTACGATCCTTAATAATTTACATGTCTACCTCTGGCTGCTACTATAATATGTATGAAATGAAAATCCAGGTACAAGTCGATGCCGCACTTTGTTTCTTTGACAGAAAAACAAATGAATGCAGTCTCTGCTTCAGCCCAATTTGTCTCTCTTGCTTGGCATGAAAGTGCATAAAGAGCATTCATTCGACAACAAAGACGGCAGCACTACAGCAATAAAAACAGACGCGAACCAAGTGCAGGGGGGAAACGTTTCCCAGGTCAAGCAACTCTGAAGTACAGAATTTAAAAGAACGAACGCATGATATGATGCAAGAGGGCAACAGTCAACAATGCTAGTGGTATAATTATCACCTGAGTCCGGCTCGTTGATCGGAAGCACAGGAGGCATAACGGGAGGCATCACAGGCATTGCTGGAAAGCCTTGACCGGGATAGCCTGGGGCTGGCTGTCCTCCAGGGGGATACATGCCAGGATATCCTGGTTGGGGGCCGAACTGAGGCCCGGGGGGATAGCCTCCTGGTGCAGTCGGACCCCCGTATGGCGGTAGTCCATAACCTGGTGGCGGGTAGTCATTCCCTCCCTGGGGTGAATTAAGAGGATTTTTTGAGTCATCGTAGGAGGGTGGGAAGTCGGAGCGTGACATTTTGATTTTGGCACACCTGCAAGGGAGAAAAAAAAAAAAAAAGAAAAAAAGAGTAATTACTCATACTGCTGCATATACTCAGTTGACCCAGCTAATTGGGTGTTTAACTGTCTAGATTTTACTGCTTTATGCAGAGGCGGATACTCCAGACCAAGATTTTGCATCAAAGTTAAATAAAAAAAAAGTCAGTGTACTGAACTGATTGGTTGAAACAAAAACAATCTGGATTTTACCTTTCTGGACCTGAACTATCCACCTCTGTTCTTATGCATCACCATCTTTATGTTTACATATTACATATTTTATATTGCAATTTATTATTTCATTTCATCTCAATGTATGACCCGTTCATTCAGTTTTTGACAGTAAATTGATTGTTTTTTGTTTGTGTTTGAAGTCGCACATCTGTTGCAAAATGTCATACACTGCAACGTCATCGTTATTAACACCAACACACCCCGGTGTGGTGTAGGTAAAATTCAGATGATACACGTGTATTCGTATCAAAGACCTCATTCATTATGAAAATTGGAATCGCAACATTCCATCTGTCCTGTAGATGAGCATAAACCAAACTGGAAATTCAAATACGCCAGTTGCTTTTTTGCTAGCAAGGTCTAAAGGAGTTCCTTTTTTAAAGGAGCAGCAGTTTAATCACCAGTGATGTCAGCAGTAGGTTTAAACCTGTATTTCCAGTTCAGAGGCAAAAACAAAGGATTCTGCTCCTTTGCCTCCATATTTATAGCTAAATGTAATGTTCCATCTTTTTGTGTTAACTGATGAACTTTAGAAATATCTTGCATCCATGGAACCACGTTCCCAATAAACATTCTGCAGAAAGTGCATTTAAATCACCAGCTAGTTCAAAGCACAAGATACATGTAAATATTACACTGCTGAAATAAAACAGCACTGTTCTCATTTGATATGAACTCTCAATTCAACTTTGAACAGCTTGTCTGGGTTAGGGTTGCCTGGGAACTACCCCAGGCAGCACAGGGCGCAAAGCAGGGGAACACCCATCCGGGTGGGATGCCAGTCCACCATGGCGCAAACACGCTCACCCACCCACCCAATCATGCACTAGGTGCAATTTACTCCCAGATCTGACGTGTGAGCGCTATCCACCGAGCCACAATCAGTCTTAATATGAAAACACAAGCTGTTAATAGCACAATGTCAAAGCCCTGTGACCTTCTGCTCCTCACTAGTTTGTCACACAGCTTAATTCATAATTCATACCAAAAGTTAACGTTTCTAACTTTCGAACTGCTGACGTTATGGTTTGCTTTGGCTGGCTAGGCAACACCGAAAAATATAAGACTGACAATTTGGGGCTAATCATTCAACAGCATGGCCTTTAACGTTGCCATCTACAAAACACCGATCGGTAGCGCCTTCGGATTTTTCCTCACTTTTTACCGTTTGCCTAAAAGTGAATCAGACGGCATGATGCGCGAGCTACAAGTGTTTTTTTTTTAATCACGCCACACCAGTTTTTCTTTTAGGCCTATTGCACAAAGTAATGGTAGCTTATCCAGCTATTTCTAAACTCATTCTCTCAATCAAAAAGAGTTTTTGATGGCACAAGCCATTACTTATGATGCGAATCCAATTTTCATAAAAAATAAGGTCTTTGATACGATTTTAATACAAGTGTATCACTTTAATTTTACCTACATATAAACCGGTCTTTTCAAGTTAAGACATACAAAATAATTATAATAAAACGTATATAGGTCTACACACAAGTGACATGAAAGTATAATCAAATTAATTAACACAAACGTAACCGTTAAAATAGTACAGTAACATAGCGAATATTCTCCGCCTTACTGAATCCCTATGGTGCACGAAAATAACAGTATCAAATGCTCTAAATCTACCAATACAACTTTACAGAGACGAATTTATTTTTTCCGGAATCTACTTCGTAGCAATAATGTTAACAACAAACAAACAAACAAACAAACAAAAATATAACAAAACAAAGACGAACAGCAACTTTAACAACAGCGTCAAACGCAAACGAAAACTATTTACCAACAAGCCTCAGCACATACACAAGAAATACAGTCGTAACAGTATGTACTTACTTAATAAACAACTTCCAAATTCCAACAAATACCCGCCAGCAATAAGAAATAAGTTTTTAGACTCCAAAATCTGACGATAAGCACGTCCCAACCCTCACGCCGCTCCAGCAGTTCCTGGAATTTAAACAAGATGTTACAGGCGAGGTGGAGCGTGCGCGCACCCGCGCGCGCCGCCCTAGACACCGGAACAGCGCGCCCGCGGACGCATCCTTTATTCTCCGGCTCTCTTCACACCTGGTTGGATTGGGCTTGTGGCGTTTTGAGTGCGTTCATACCCGTATTAGCTCTGTCTGCTTGTGATCGGCTCACCCAGGACTCATGTTAATACCAGGTGTGGTGAAGGCCAGAGGGTCCCGGTCGCTCACGTTAGTTTTTCTTACTGATGTAAGTACGTTTAAAACTGAATTTGTAGAATTCTCTAGAAATACTTAGCTGGCTGTCCGTGTTTCGGCTCATTCTATTGCGTTGAAACAATACTGCGGATGTTTCGGTGAGCAGAAAGTTATTTATTGTTATCATTCAAGGCGTTGGCAGGATTTGTACAATTTCCGCAAGTGCTTTCTCCTTTTTACCACAAGATGACGACAAAACCTCTTAGTATATTGTATTTAAGCGTCGCCATACAATGTATATCATTAGAGTTGTTCGGATTACTGCTTTTCTAATTATGTTGCAATAAAAAAGACAACAATATGGAGTGTTAAACATGTATTATCAATTGTATTAAGCCACGTGCCCTAAGCATTTAAATTGTAACGTTTTTGTTCCAGTTCTTATGTTTCATAGCAATGGTTTTATCTTTAAAAAAATATTTTAATGCTTAGCCATTGTAAATATTAATTCGGATTGAGTCACTAAGTTGGATGACTTGTGAAAATGTTTTGAGTCTTTTCATACAAGCAATTAAAGGCTTGACCCTAGTGGACCGGAAAGAAAAGGCTTCTGCGTTACAGCCACAGTGCCGGATCATAAACAGACCAAGCTTTGAGGGCCTTGATAAGCAACAAGTATGGAGCTATAGTCACTGCATTTCACCCAGTGCAGCCCAGAGGGAGGGACCTATGTTTGGAAAGAGCTCCTCCCTCAGCTTGTTTCTGCAGCACTGGGATAACCACACCCAAGCCAGGCATATTTACTCATCAGAGTGACTCAGCTTCCATTTAGAGAAGCCAGAGCAGTACTTTGCATTCCTCAGAGCTCCTCAGCCAGCACTGTAGAAATGGCAAAGGAGGCCACTGGGAAAATCCTCCCTTTGAATGAAGCAAGCAGAGGCTGAAAAACTGATTGTCATCTTTCTTGTATGAACGTTTTAGAAGGTACAACTGCATAAAGTCATGCTCTGTGGAGAATGACCCCTGAAAAACTGTTTGCCTGTTTTCTCACACAAAGCCCAGTGTTTACTAAGTTGACAGTGGATTTGTTGTTTAGGTAGTTGCAGTTACAAAGTATAATAAAGCATGGTGAAATTAATTTGAAAACACACATACAAATAAACATTTTGATACATCAAAAGTTGAAGTGGAGTCTTACAGTGAATTCTTAGGACTTTCAATGCATGGTGTATTTTTCTTCTGAAATACAGATGTCAATATGTAAGGTACCACGGAAACAAAAACTAGACAGATTTGGGCTCTAGCTTCTCGAATCCCCTTGCTGTGTCTTTACTTAGATAACAGCTCTGAAAGCTTATACTGCTTACCAAATTTTCTACTGCACCAACAAATGAAATTCCTACTCAAGAGTACATCAGCAGGCACCCACTTCAGGCGAACCAAGCTAGTAATGTTTATGCCAAGAGACCACATCCTTTGCAACTACGGTTCCTCCTTCATTGTGATTTATTTGCACAGTGACTCTAAGAAGGCAAAAATGAGAACTCAAGGTCCGATGTTGCTGGTCGAATAGCACAGCCAAGCATTGTGGCCAGCAAGGGACTGCAGTCATATATAATTGGTGTTTATTTTGTTGCTCTATGCAGTTTATGGTGCAAAATTGATTTCCCTACTTTGCATTCCAGACAGCCAGACATTTTGGTTTGAAATATTGCTGCCTGAAACACTGTTCTGTGATGCCAGCCTCATGTTAAAATGACATCACTTTTTACATGCCACGCGGGACATGAATTTAAAACTTTAAATGGCTTCCAATATTATTTTTAATCCAGCACAGTTAATTCTCATTTTTCTTAATTCTAATTTTCATTTTTAAATTGTGCAGAGTAGGAACTAGAACTCTTAAATACATAAACGTCTCTGCATAGAGTTCCTTTTTATTCCTTTGTTTTTTGCACATACAAAACATCTCCATCTGCATATCCAATGGAGGATACGGGCGGACCTAAAGTTTTTCATGTTTCTTAAAGCAAATGATTGTGGGTGGGTGGTAGAGGTGAGGGAGGGAGGGGCCTCTTTCCTGTCCATTTTGGCCGGCCGTCTTGCCTTTGATATCAGGGCTGCTTTCACCCTCTCACCTCACGCCGCCCTACTGCTTTGTTGTACAGAATCACCAAGCATTACTGCCATAGGACACTCATTAGGCAGCAGTCTGCCTTACTGGCCAACTTCAGCAGCACTGTCTGCTTTGTTAGAATTAACACAGCAGCCAACACCTTGCTATGTTACCCCAAACAAAGCAACATTCATCTAGCATATTCTGAAAATACTCCATTAATAAAATAAAAATCATTAGTCTTTTTGTTATAAACATTCATTTTAGACAGTAGGTTGTGCAAACATCCTGATACTCAGCATTCCTTAATGCTGTATTAATTCTCCCACACACACTGTTAGTGTGAATTCTGACAGTGTCACCACCAAACAATCATTGTGAAGTTAATCGAAAGCTGCCATGTGCAAGACAAACATATTCATGCATTTTATTAATTTATTTTCATCTTGAAGTGCTTTAAATCAGTTCAGTGTTTTCCTACAGTCAAATATGACTGTTTAGAGGAGTTCGTGTGGAAATCTAGTTAAAAATGCAACTCTGTTGTTTAATCTTCATGTGGGCTACATTTAACTGCTGTTATTCAACCTCAGTTACATAATGGTCCCAAATAGTATTCAGAAACTGACATTACCTCCATTTCCCAAATAATTCTACACATTTTCATCCACTTTTTTTCCTGTGATAATTACTATGATTATATTGTACTAAGTCTGTTCAAACTAGATTAAAAGAAATTAGTTTGGCGATGTAAAGAATTTTCTCTTGCTTATGTCCAGCTTGCTCTTGTTTCTGTGAATAAAAAGACAGTTAAGTTTAAATTTGTGCTGAAAACTTGTGTTTTTCTGTTGGTTTGTTTAATGGAGGTCAGGCTTTGCCACAAAACAGTGGTGAACATCAGATCACTTTCATACTCTTAACAAATAATGCTTCAAATAATGGGTGGGACCATTATGTCCCATATATAATTTAAACCCAACGTCCTATTGGTTACAGCAATGATTGACAGCAACAGTAGCCACATTGTGTTTCCATTATCTCATCACCATGAACATGAATTATGCACTTTCCCTACATTGTCAGTACTTATTCAAAAGAAGATATTTTGTTAAGAGTCTTACGTGTTATTGAAGGCAGTGCCTAGGTTCTTGAATTTGCCCCTGAGAGCCCCACTGCCAGGAGTCTTGTGGCATTTGCTCAGCTCCGGAGAGGTCAGGGGTCTGAACAGGCGGTCTAAAAGTGAGAAGCCGTGTTAATTACAGCACGTGCATTTAATCCTGCACGAGGAACACCAACCTCTGTCTGTGTTGTTCATATCGATATTGAGGTTAGCATCAATCACTGACGAGATGACCTGGTCCCTCTCGACCATCACGAGCCGCTTCCAATAATCCGTGGGAAGAGACAGTAATCGGGCCACCACCTATAGCATCAGAAGCAAAACGATCAAGATGGACACAAGTTACCGTGACCAGCCAATAATACACACCCCCCCCCCCCCCCCCCCCC
>JAABNX020000001.1:47642504-47667385 GCA_015163995.2 Mormyrus lacerda | reverse complement strand
TCTCAGTCATTCTTGAGTGCTTTTAGCTTTATGTTTTGGGTCATTTTCCTGTTGGAGGACCCATGACCTGTGACTGAGGCTGAGCTTTCTGAGAATGGACAGTATGTTTCACTCCTGGATGCCTTGGTGGTCTTGAGGCTTCATTGGGTCCGGCACAGGTTCAAGGTTCCAGTGCCAGATGCAGCAAAGCAGCCCCCCAAACAAACCCGAGCCCCTCCATGTTTCACGGTAGGTATGGTGTTCTTTTCTTTTAA
Organism: Mormyrus lacerda; assembly: GCA_015163995.2. Classification (NCBI taxonomy): domain Eukaryota; kingdom Metazoa; phylum Chordata; class Actinopteri; order Osteoglossiformes; family Mormyridae; genus Mormyrus; species Mormyrus lacerda. The sequence goes on along the minus strand of JAABNX020000001.1, from coordinate 47,667,131 downwards.
AGCTTCATTTTTCCTTCTATAAACGTAGAGCTGATGTGACTGAACAGAAAGCTCCAGTTTGTCTTATCAGTCCAAAGGACATTATCCCAGAGACCTTGAGGTTTGTCATCATGCATTTTGGTGGATTCCACTCTGGCTTTTTCTCTCAATAGTGGAGCCCTCCTGGATCTTCCTTCATGGAGCCCATTATTGTTCAAAATGTGATGGACGGTGCGATCAGAAGGTGACGAACCTTGACCTTGGAGCTCAGCTTGAATGGTTTTGGATGGTTTCTTCGGTTCTTTTCCTACCATCTGCACTATCCTTCTGATCAACCTGGGCTAGCATTTCCTCTTGCGTCCTCGTCCTGGGAGGTTGGCTATAGCCCAATGAACCTTATACTTTTTAACAATATTGGCAGCTGTGGTCACAGGTACAGGAAGCTGCTTGGAGATGGTGTTATAGCCTTTACCTTTAACATTGCTGTGTATAATCTTCTTTTTGAGCTCCCCAGACAGCTCTCTCTTTGCTTTATCTGGTGCATGTTCAGTGTGGTGCCACACAATGATACCAAACACAGTAGCATGTCCTTTCCCTTTAAATAGGCTGAATGGCTGATGAAAAGCTTGAAGGCACCAGTGATACTGATTAAGGTTAAACACTTGATTTGAAACATGACTACAGTATAATACAAGGATAAGTCTCTTTAGAGATACCAACAAATCTGTCCATACTGTCTTAGCATATCTGTAAAAAAAAGAAAAAGAAAAAAAAACAGATTTTTATTTGTTTACTCTATCACAAGCTAAATGCATGCAGGTATACATCATACATTTGTGCTATAAGGGTACCAACAAATGTGTCCACGTCTGTGTAACAGCTGTTACTCTTCTGGGAAGGCTTTCCACAAATTTATGGGGTGTGTCTTAATAATTACGGTAATAATTTTTGCCCATTTATCCAGAAGAGTATTTGTGAGGTCAGGCATTGATGTTGGCTCGCAATCTCTTTTCTAGTTTATCCCACAGGTGCTCGATGGAGCTGAGGTCAGGGATCTGTGTGGGCCAGTCAAGTTCTTCCACACCATACTTGCCCCATATATTTTTATGGACCTTACTTTGTAGGCTGCGGCACAGTCATACTGGAACAGAAAGGGTTAGGGTTCCTCAAACTGTTCCCACAAAGTTGGAAGCGTAGAACTGCCCAAAATGTTATGGTATTCTAAAACATTAAAAGTTCCCTTCACTAGAAATAAGGTGACTAGCCCAACCCATGAAAAACAACCCCACACCATTATCCCTCCTCCACCAAACTATACAGTTGGCACAACGCAGTCAGACAGGTAATGTTCTCCTGGCATCCGCCAAACCCAGACCCATCAAACTGCCAGACAGAGTGTGATTTGTCACTACACCAAAGGTGTTTACACTGCTCCAGGGTCCAGTGGCAACATGCTTTACAGTACTCCATCTGACACGTAGCACTGCACTATACGTGCTCTGCCACTTCATAGCTGAGTTTCTGTTGTTCCTAAATGCTTCCACTTTGCAGTAATACTACCGTGGAATATCGAGCATGGATGAAATTTCACAGACTGACTCATTGTCTAGGTGGTATTAGGTATTAGGTGGGGACTACAGAATGAGTCATTCTTTAACAAATGTTTGTAAAGCTGACTGCATGGCTAACTGCTTGATCTTATACACCAGTGGCAATGCAAGTACAGATGCAGGAGCCCTGAGGATAGATAGAGGCATTTGTTAGTGGATTCTGGGAGCAACACACGATCTATGGTCTAGCGACCCACAGCCTGCTTAAGAGGAACTGAAGCATTACACACATCCAGATCTGTTCCATGGAGAGTCACAGTCAGGATGGGTGGTTGAACAGTCCTTACGGATGACACTGCAGTTATGACCCACTGAGTCGGCTACTTTGAGCAGCTGCTTAAAGCTGATCCTCTGGCTAGGACATTGGACATCTCTGGGTCCACAGTTCTCGAGGCTGATACTCGGATTAGCTGTGAACCACCCCATCTCACTGAGATTCCACAGGTGGTGAACCGCAGGGCCGCAGGGATCAGTGGTATCTGGGGTGGAATTCTCCAGGCTGCTGGTAAGGCCGCCCTCCTGGCAGTTCAAGCGATCTTTGCTTCCATTTGGGAAATGGAAGATGGGAGTTGTTCTCCCTGTCAGGAAAGGGAAGGGTGATCGCTTGGATTGCAGGAGCTACTGGGGGATCACACTGCTCTGTGTCAAGTAAGGTCCTTGCTAGGGTCATTCTCAACATTAACTGTGATCATTTGCTCACCTACCAGCGACCGGAGCAGTCCGGTTTTATGCCTAAGAAGTCTACTATTGACTGCATCCTGGCACTGAGGGTTCTCATAAAGCGCAAATGCAAATATCGGCAGAGTTTCTTCGCAGTCAATTTTGTCAATTTTCATAAAGGTTTCGACTCAGTGGATCAAGCTGCCCTGTGGGACAACCTGAGCCTTTGCAGGATCCCCCTGAAGTTGCTGGACGAGCAGCTGAACCAGCCCAAGGGATGCCTTTGTAACACGTGGCTGCAGAGGACAGGTCATTTCTGGAGGGTGGGACTGGACTGCGTTTTCACCTGGGGGTCGCCAGCCCGCATCCAAAGGTGATTTGTTGTATGGTGGGTGCAGTACCAGTGTATGCTTCCCAACCTGACCTGACCTGTGCCCTGTACTACGAAGCGGGTTAACTGGCTTATCAGGATGACTTGTCGGATTTAAGATACCACAGTTTAAATGGACCTGGATCAATTGGAGGTTGGAGGCCTTGCCCAATAATGACATCACTCTGCCGGCCTCGAGATTTGAATAAGACAGCACCCTAACTTGCTGAACCACGCACATTTGTGTTTGAGTTTTCTCTCACCAAAAGAAATGTGATTCAGCTGCTGGATTCTTTATGTGCCACAGCCTCGCATACAGATTCTCCTTCTCCGTGATTCGGTTTGGCTATTGAAATTCAAATGGTTAGATCAACCCATTGCTCGGATTGTGAAAGCGAGCATATCTGGCACCTCACCACCACAGACAGTCATAAACAGTCTAGTCATTGTCACATTATATGCTCAATGTAATATTGAAAACCAGCCATTAATAAAGTGTACAGAATTACATTTGTAAAATGTATTTCATGGGGTGGTTCACAGTGCTTTGGTAGCAAATATTGACTTACAATTAAAGTGGCTGTGATTTGTTTTGCATGTATAATTGGGGGCTGAATGATTAAACCTTACTACTCTATACTTTCAAAGATGTTAATGAACACATAAATGCTTTCACTGCATGAAAATGTAATCATTTTGACTAGTATGTTTTTTGAATGAACTGAAGGGCAACAATGGAAACCTATTTTCCCACAGACGTTCATTTCTGGGGGCCGTTAATGACATGAAAGGACCGTGTAGAAAACCTAAGCCTTTGATCAGGCTTAACAGTGCTGCTCTTACAGGCTGAAGGACTGAATTGTCTGATTTCTTTTTCCTAGTCTTGTTTGAAGGAATGATGCAGTGTTAGACTTGGGGAAAGATGCAGAGAAACATCATAAAAATACTGGACTGAAACTACAGTAAATATGAACTAAGAAAACAAATAAAATCCAAAGACCCAGGAGCATCATATACCATCTTTGGATTGAAATTATTTGCATCACAACAATATCTTATCCTATACTAATTATACTATGGTTTAGTGGTTTAGTATGGTTTGAGAATCTATTTTTCGTTCATTTCGTTCATTCATCTTGACTGGAGTAATGAGTACTCAAAGTACTTCTTATGTTTAAGAGGACAAATTACATGAAAAAAATTAGATTAAGTAATTAAAGTCATTACTTATAAATAATGAATGTGTACAGCTGTTGTGGCCAGTAGTTTGCTATTGGGCTATTAGGGTAGCTGTGTTACATATTATGACATACTGTATATGTCTGATGATTCAGCTCGTGATCATGTGAAATGTAATGTGGGGCTCTAAGTCTTTTAGTGTAAAACAGACAGGTGAGCACCAGATGAATCCCTCTGTGGAGGCCACCTTGTTGCCCGTAAGACACATTTCAGCAAATTTTCAGACCATTTCTGAGCCACTGATTTCTGTGTGAGCTCTGGAGGAAAAGTGAACTGATTCAATTAAGACAACATTTAGTGGACCAGGATGAGGCAACATAGCCTACAGACAGTTTGCCCCTTTGGGTCCTGAAAAGTTTGCCCTGTCCTAGATTTATGTCTATCGATTTGTGTAGGCATACTTTTGAAGGGAATTAACGTTTAGGTCTCTAGCCATCGCCATCTCTAGCATGAACCGAAGTGCGTTTCCCAAGATGGATATGTACCCAAAATTGTGATCATTTTGAGTGTTGATTTGACTTGACCAGTAAAATGGACCAAGCATTACCTACCATATCTCCATGAGGTTTACTTCAGAGCCTGAGTGGAAGCTGTGTGACGTTACTGCTGAGGATCCAGGCACTGTATGCTTTCGTTGAGAGTGCTGGAGATTTTCAATCTCTAATTTATTCCACTTCTATCACTTCAATTTCATTTTAGCATAATCCTTTGAAATGAACTTTGCCAAAGGTCTATATATTGTTGCAGCATTCGGCCTGAAAATCTGTGTATTTTTTTAAATCTGGGAAGAAATATTTCCATAAAAAATACTGCCGGCGTCTCTTGATTGGCAGCTAAAGTATTTTCAAAATAAAACTACTAAGTACTAATCTGTACTAGTTGCGGAACAAGATATTTCGATGTTACATTCGATTAGATACGACTATTAAAGGAAAAACAAAAGCAAATGTGGGAGTTCTACACACAATGTGTGACTAGCTATTAAAATTTCTGATAATGCAGTGTTCCCATCTACTGCACCTTTTATCTGGGAAAACAGCCAAAAATGTTAGGAAAAGCTAAAAGTACAGTGTCTTTGCTTCACCTATTTTGTATATGTGCTGTTTTTATCAGAGCCTTTTATTACACAATACAGTAAACTCTTCTCCAACGCCTCTTCTTCCAGTATGTATCCTGGCTACAGTACCTACTTGCCTTTTGTTGATCTTACATCAGGACATGCACTTTTGAACTTGACAAAACTTTTTTATTCTTACTGTTTGAAAACTTGGGCAGCTTTCCTGAATGCTGCAGATTCACTACAACATTAGCGGGACTTATTGTCTCAACCCTACGCCTTGAGAAAACCGCTTAACCTGAATGTCCCCTGATCACCTCATTTTATAACTACATAAAGTCATAAATCACTGAAGAACCCTGTGAGATTTGCTGCTATGTGTGTTGCATGACAACCAAAATAAAGTCATTTGGATGCTTTTCAGCAACTTGTAGAATGTTGTCAAGACCAGTGGTTTTGAAGCATTTTGTCTAGAGAGCCCCTGCAATTTAATTCGCCGAATTGGGGGGGGGGGGAGTAGAGTACTTTTTGCAGAGTGGGGAGGGATGTCCCAGAGAATAACTTTTAAGCATACTCAGACAATTGTCATGATACCCACAATTTGAGAACTACTGGTCTAATCCACAGTTAATTAACATTGTTTTTTCCCTGCATCATCCCTGCTGTTCTGTTTTATGGTCATTTCCTTTCAGTAGAACCTAATTTGGTCAATCACTGGATATTTTGTTGGCTTTTGTTCTGAGGTTATCATTTTTTTTTGTATAAATATTTTGCTCATTGATAATCTACTTAAATAAAGATACTTTTGGTTTAAAAATGTTTACAGAATGACTTGAATAATTTCTATTAGGTCATTTTTTATTTTCTGCTTAAGATATGTAAACAATGCAAACATTTCAAATTAAATGTCATTTTGTAATTAAGCATCTGTGTAAGTAATTAGGTGTCTGTAAGTGTGGGGTGAGCCTCTGGAAATGGCTGGAATGTTTGTGATTTTGAATAAGAGTTCTTGGTTTTTATTTTATTTTTTTTCTGACCCCTTGGCATGTGATAATGTAATGGTCTATCACAGTTCATGAAAGACACTGACTTTAATTAAAGATCTAAGAGCATCGAAGATGATTAACTTTCCCCGATGCACAGATTATCTCCTATCATTTCTCGCCTTCATTGAAGCACCTGGGATGGCCTTAGACTGCAAAGGCTTTGCTTGCCGCAGCTGCTTTTGAAGTTTAATTGCATGCAGTCATGCTTTGTCAGAGGTGATACGGAGCTGAGGCCGTGCTTTCAAAGCCGGGTTAGAATGTTAGAACAAGCTTCGGCTCGTGGTTGGTAAATATGATTCATATTTTATGGAAAACACTGGAAATGATGTACAACCTTAATGTTACCAAAGTCTGTATGAATCATATAATGACGTGATTAGATACAAATTCAGTCAAAGGATAGACAATTAGAAGACTGAGGGATGGATGGATGGATGGATGGATAAGTGGATTAACAGTGGGCATATGAATCAAGCCCATGCCTGTAGGGTCATGGAAGGGCAATGACCTGCCCTATAATTGTCACGCTACCCTACTGTGAGGGACAGAATTCACTGAAATGATATCAGAACCGTCTTATTTAAAAGCTGCCTTTACCTACTCCTGTTTGATTTATTTCTCTGAGTATCTGTAAATATGTCACATCTGTTTATCTTCTCCTGCAATCCAGCACTGCCTAGATGAAAAATACATATCAAGGCTATTTTATTACCAAGCTATTCAAACTTCATCATCCTGGAAACTTTTTTTTTTTGGCACTCCACTTCAGGCAATGCAGTGCTCATACTAATGACCTTCAGGGTTTGCGCAGCGAACAAAAATCTTGCTTTAATGCAGATGCAGAGCAGCTTCTCCAGTGTGACCCGGAGGTTTCCTAGACGAGTAATTGGCATCCGCCTTCTTTTCTCTGATTAGCAACATGGATCCGGCCTGTTTCCATTTCCAGGGCCATTGCTTAGGTTCTAGAAACCTCCAGGCCGCCAGCCCCTCACTGGTTTTTAACGTAGATCTTGTCCCAGCTGCATGTATGCGCTGATTTTCCATGGAGAAAAAGCAGCAGACCACATTTTCTGGTAAATTAAAAGTGCTTTACCTCTTCAAATGGAGAGCACAACCTCTCTCTCTCATCTATCTCTCTTATATATCTACAGACCCCAAGTACAACTGTAATATGTGTATATATTAAAAATAGGGCAAACAAAATATATTAACTTACAATGTAATGTTTGATGCAAATACAAATGACTGATATGAATGATGGTCACCTGACTTCCTAAATATACAGCAATGTCACCATCACCATACACCATGAGCAAACTAACCCGCTAATCTGCTCTAATTCTAATTACTGTGATTCAACTAATAAATACTGGAAAATTACCATCTCCATGGGTACAAGCAGCAGCTGTACAAGCACAAATGCAACACGGTTTATCTCTTTTATTTATGTGCCCCTCAGGTCAGTTAATCACTGTTTTTGTAGCTTCTTAAAATAATTACTTGCAATAATGTTATGGAGTTTCCATTTGTGAAAGATTGTGGATTGTTGATAAGATTTCTAAGATCTCAGATATTCAAATATTAAGATGTTCTAAGCAATATGTCTAATCTTGCCCTGCAGGGTAAACCTTTGAAATAGTGGCTGGTCAAAAACAAAAAGCATAGTTAAGACTTTGACTTTTTCAACTTCTTTTATTGCAATGCAATAACAATACGTTGCCTTAAATATAATGTCGTTTGGCAACCTGGAAGATCACTTAAATGGGAAAAAATACACTCCAGTTTGAAATGACAGGTGAAAAAGAACATGCTATCTATTATCTATGAATATTTAGCGTTAGGATATCCAGCTATTTAGCTCATTAACCTTTTTTTTTTTTTTGGGTGAAAGGGAGTGATATATGAATGACGTGTTATCATACTCTTGGCAAACCTGCTGTGTATCTGCTGATTGTTCTTTGTATTAGACCCTGGAAGTATTTAGCAAGAATTATCTATCTGATATGTATCTATTGATTGCTGAGGCCATTGCAGCTAAGTAATTAGTTTGATTATTGTGATGTGTATGTTGCGACAACATATTGTAAGGCGTTACTTCCTATTATTGTGTTTTCTTATCTGTTTTGGTCAACATTAAGGAAATGTTGGCATACGGTATTGGTTTTGATTGACTTAAGAGTCTTACACAAAGAAAAATAACTTGGAGACTCTGACATATACATTGTATATTGAGTCCTATTCATTGTCACCACAACTTAATTTATCACTGCCTCAAAATTGCATTTATCAATGTGTTCCATGGTATGAGCACATATACATCTGATACTAGTATAGTTTAATACATACAGTACAATAAACATGTATGAAGTCATGAAAAACATTAAAGTGCTTTTAGATAAGGATGTTTTTTTTTTCTGAAAGAGAATCTAGTCTTGCAGCAAAGCACCCACAGAACAGATTACCATTGGTCTGTCACTGTCTGCTGTCAGTTATGTTTATAGACACAAGTACCAGTGAAATCCACTGTATGAAATCCACTACTTTTCAGAGTGTAAAACCAACTATATACACTGTGTGCACTAATCAAAGGAGAGCAGTATCCTAATAACCATAGGTATTAATGGGAAATATCCTTTGGCACATCTCTTGTCTTTTGCAGTGTATGGCAATATGCATCTCTACGTATCCAAGTAATTTGCTTTCAGAACTGATTCCAGTGTCTGCATGGCGTGTAATTTGAAATATTCATTCACGAAAGCAGGACCAAACAGAAGAAGCTGTGTCCAGGAACAGCTGAACAGAAATGCAATGTTCTCGCTGGCTTTTCAGACTTATGCTTTGGTAAATAGAAGTGTAATGAACAAATCCGAGACTTTGTCATGCAGGGCAACGTTCCCATTTCCAGTTCAGCGGGTATCCATGGAAACCATAATGCCACAGGTACTACCAGATTGCAGGTGGTAATTACTTCAAACCAGTGCATACTTTTACCAAATTAACCTTTCCTAAACCTTGCACTATATTAATACTTTGTTTTCTCCCTATGAGTTTAACTCAGCAAGGTCACTAATTACTAATGAGATCAGGGAAAAGTCACCAAAGGTTCCAACTGTTTCCCGCTCTCACGTTTGTGTCTTTATTTTGTTCTTGCCAGTGAAACAGTGTCATATGAACATATTTTTATTATCCAGAAAAGCTGTAATACTGATGGATTTGAGAAACTTTTTCGTGGTATTTAATATTGGCCAAATGAATGTCAACATGAATAGGACATATTTTTTGCAGAAATCCATTCATTTTGAGTCTACCTTGGGTTGAGGAGCATAACAGAAACTGTCACACAGCATTTATATCCACTTAGCGGTGTTGTAAAGTGCTCACTAAATGCGATTTTCAGCACTTGTTATTTAGGGGACATAAGTCACAGTAATTTATTTTACTTTGGATTTTACCAGTTCATTGGGACTACTGGTTCAGATTTATTTGAGACGAATTAATTTCCTGGTATTAGCTGTTTCATACATTCTTGGAATGGGGAATGTTTTTTTTTTTGGAAGACAACTACAAAGTACCATCCACTGGAGCTGCCATAGAATGTTCCAGCAAGTCAGGATCTCTGTTTGAGGTCCTTCTGAACAATTTGACAGCATTTTCCTGATGAAAAACTAATGCAGTCCCAACCATTAGGTATATTAATGATTGCTGAAAGGACATTTTAATGACATTTCAGGAAAGAACTTTAACAAGTAAAAATGAGAAAGTTTTGTAGTCATACAGTATAGCACTAAAATTGTGATGCCTTCACAGTTTAGTGGTACTGGAGTTGAAACCAGAATGCTGTAGGTTTGAGGCCAACATTGTCAGCAGTTTCTATGTTGTATTGACAGATACAGGTCAAGACATTGTCCTGCTGAACAATATTTACTTTCTATGCATTAGTCAGTCAGATGCAGCTGTTGTTTTGTGTTTGTCGTCAATACCCCGGATTCCTTCTATCTCAAAATATACTAATTAATACTTTTGGACCTGGCAAAGTCAAGCTGTACCATGATTAACTTTTCAGGTGCCCAGATGCTAAATATGATGTTTGTATCTAAACAGCAGCCGTTCTTTGAGTAGTTCCAAAGCTATGGGATCACATTGGGTTGGAGCTTGGTTTGAGGCCGCTTTGTTTCCTTATTGGTTTGGATTTACTGTCATGTTGCCAAGGCTAATTGGTGCTCTGAATTTGACTGGGCTTTACTGCATTTAACCAAGTAGCTCTTGGAAATAAGCTTTTCCCCAGCATTTCATAACCTTTCAAAATATCGTATGAAAATACTGAACTATAGAAGTAACACGCAGTTTTTTTTTTTGTATACATACTTTGATTTGATTTATTCATTTAATAAGATCCTAATAAAGACATGGTTGTCATTAACTGCTATGAGCTTATTAAACAAACACATCGTGTTTTTGCTTGTTCGGATTTAATTAGATCCGAATCTAACAGCGGCAGCACATTTGCTTTGTCCCAAATGCATCATTTTGATGGCGGCGCCAGTTTCATTTGCCTTTGTGCATCTCTATTTGTGACCCTAAAGCTATTTGTGAAACACCGGAGTCAAAAGGGGATTTAATTTGCTGAAATAACTCGCTAATAGAGTTTAATGAGCTGTGGTTTGGCATGATGATGTCTTCTGATGTCTGCTTGCAAAGTAAAGTGGTGACCCCTCCCCCCATACCTCCCACCTGAACTCCTGTGTGAATCTCCCAGGATGCTAGGTACTGATCCGAGAGAGGAAAATGATTGGGTGCAACATCGGGGAATTAATCTGAAAGCCTGGACCTCATGTGCATTGGACTATGGCTGCAAATTGGGAGATAATGTTGGCAATGCAGGCCACATAAAGGTTTAGGGACAACCATATTATCTACAAGCTTGGACGCTATTATCACTGGGAGATGAACAAGGGTTAGATGATGCTTGAGTTGTTTTTATTTTTAATCTGCATGTTTGTATTTGTGCGTAATAAATGTGGGTAATGGAAATTTGCAATCACAGTGTGAATGTGTTCACAGCTTTAGCAAATTCCTCTGGTCAGATAAGGTGTCAAAAATCAAAAGTCTGCTGAATCAGTTTTGTAGTGCTTGTGGAGAAGTTTAAATGAAGTTGATTGAAACATTGATTTGTTTCAAATACACTTTTTATTATGTGGTTTATAATATTGCTATTCGGAGCATTTTGACGATAATCATTTTAATAGTTTTTTTTTTCCCTAGCAGTGGCGTTAGATTAATTATTTGATGAATGTTTCACTTCATTACATATTTGAATTCATTTCTATGTCTGTGGTTGTCCATAAATTGTTTGACGCAATATAATGTGTCATACTTTATTTGTTAGGTGAACAAAAACTTTTCTTGTGTTCCCTTTTTTTGTTTTTAACATCAAAATATCACTGGTTTTAGGTCCATTACGAAGGACAAAGCATTTGTGTTGGGGTGCTCAAAAATAACACTTGATAAAGTCGCAGTTATCTAAACATAGCTTATTTCATTGTATCAGTATTTATAATCCAGAGAGATCTTACCACAGCGTGTAATTCCTTGATAAATAAATCCATCCCCCAATAATTTAACTTAACTTTTTTTTCCACTATCATAATACATCTGGCATGGCTAGTCACAAATGACCTAGTCTCCGTCGGCTAGTAAAATGTCAAAACTAACATCTTGTTCTAACAAAAAGTGTAAGACAAGCTTACAGTACAAGACAAGCGTGCAATATTAGCGGTGTGCGGTATGAGTAAGGGAGCCAGGTCGATAAGCCTAATCTCTGACTTGTTTTCGCCGAAACACCCATCTAGCCAGGATGCTGATAATAACAGATATTGCAGCTAGGTTGCACCCTGTAATTCTACTTGATGGAGGCTAATGACGTTGAGAGACTCCATCAGTGACATCTCAGTGTTAGCTTTATGGATCCTGTCTGCATCAGCGCACCATTATTGCTGGGCTGTCATCATTAACGTGGTCCTGGAGATGGACAGCGGGCGTGCCCCATCCAAACACATCAGCCCGCCTGAATTATTTAGCCCTTGGTCTCCTCAGGATGTTTGGAAAATTGAACAAGGGGGGTTTATGTTATGAGGAAGGGAGCGTCTGGGTGGACCTCAGGAGCCTTTTCCGCCTGAGTAAATAGTTTAAGGACACCGTCATGCCAGCTACTCAACAGCCTGTGTCTTGTTATTAAAAGCATCAGGGGGAGAGAGAGGGGCGTGCGTGGGTCAGAGGAAGGTTAGGGGCATCTGTATGCAGAGCTTAACCTCTTTACAGGGAACGAGATCAGTCCTGAGCATCGACAGGACACAGTAGCACAAAGAGGCGACACAAAAAAGGCTACAGGATAGACATCAGGTCTCAAAACAGGCGACGCTTCAGAGGAATTCATCTAGATCATGAGTGGGAAACACAGCTCGCTGTCTTAGGAAAATAGGAATTTTATATATATACACCGTGCATTTGCTTTCTGCCTGCTCACGTCAGACTCCAGGAACCACGTTTTATTTTTGAAAGGCAACTAAAGAAAACTCTTCCAGTGAAGGAAATACTTTGAGTATTGAAGTAAGACGTGTAATGAAGTATATTTGGCAGTTTCCAAAGGTGTAACTTGGCAGGAATCTGTGCCTGATTTGGGTTAGAAGTGGCCCGGGGTATTTTCACTTCCCAAGGATCTCAGGAGCTCCCTCCTGCCTTCCAGGTTGAGAAGAAGCCCGCTGTGGCAGAGCGGGCTGTAGCGGCTGTTAACACAGGCCATACAAAGCTGGTTTGCAGCCAGCAGTGCCTGGCGTGGGTGTACAGGGGCCAGGATTATGGCCGCTGCATGCTGTGGAAAAAACATGGTTTATAAACAAGGTGCAGGTCCTCTTGTAAATTTCACTACTGACCTAATAGAAGAGTTGTATACCCACAATGAGCTTAAATAGCTGTGCCGTTTAACTATTAAACTGGGGAAATATGTTGATATTGTCATGTTGAGCTGCAGAGGTACAATGTAAAATCTGAGTTGCAGAATAACACCAATTAGCGTAAAAGGCCAAAATTTTCAAAATTGCAATGTTCGAACTCCTTATATCCCCAGAAGCTGACCAGTTATATTTCCTGCTGTGGTGCTTAATAGATTTTAGATGTTAGAAAGGCATCTGTAAGTTGCTAAACCTGAAGTTGTTAAATAAAAAATTACGAAAATACTGCTTCGAAAATTGAGTTGTATCAAAATGGCTTCCAGTGGCACCATATTTTATATACAAAAGGACGGAAAAAATTGAGAGAGAGAGAGAGAAAGAGAGAGATCTGAAGGCTGCAACACATACAGTTTAGTCTCCAAATGAGATTGTGTCTACACCTTTCCATACATCACCCTGATGGCCGCAGCCATGACAGCGAGCAGCTTGGCATCTGCATCAGTTTCCAATAAAAAGCTGTCCTGACCCCTGTCACCTTGATTCACATTTACACAGTGCGCAGGTGGGGGGGGCGGGGGGGGGTGTGGCGGATCTGAGCAGCCGCCTGTCATCACCCCGCTGTAATCGCTGCCTTATTTATGGTTCCTCCCTACAGCCTCAATTGATGGCTGATTTCTCATCAATCCAGTTTCCCTGCTTCTCGGACATACAGTACTGTGCAAGATTCTTCTGCCAAAATGTTCAAAGCTATGTACATGGATAGTAAGTATATTTGCTGAGAAATGTAAAACACAATTTAACAATTTAGAACATATGAAAATTAAGAGTAACACAATAAACACTAACAGGAATTTCTCCAAATGTTTCTTCCAAATTCTCCAGGATGTTCTCCAAAAGGTTGCTGATATCTTGTCGGAGGTATAGAAGAAGACCACTTCAAGACACCGACCATTCCAGCCATTCCATATACTCTTTCACCGCTATCTAAGTTTCACCACCAGCTCAGTTAATTCACTTAATTAGTTAAATAATTCAGTGAGGTATTGATTAGCCAAACAAGAGATGCGAATGGTCAAGTGAAACACATTGGTGTACACATGGGGTGACTTTCTGTGAGGTTTTGAAATGGCTGACAAAGACCGACATAATATCATAATTTTACATCAACATGATGATCATTCGAGCAACATTTTCTTTGACTGCCTAAGACTTCTGCACAGTACAGCTTACCTTCTGGGCCAAACTGTGTATCTCAATTATGTGACGGGAGCCTGAACATTCTTACGCAGAGAGGAGGAGGGAGAAATGGAGAGATACATTATTCAGCCTATGTTTACACGTGATTTATTATTGTGGCTGGACTAATAATTTAATGCTTGTGCACATATATCAGCTTTAAAGTATTTCTGCCATGTTGTCATGTGCGAATGACACGTGATTGATCATGGAAGTTGACGGCTTGGCCCCAAGGAGAGAAGTACTTTAAGGTCTTGCTTATAAAAACATTAATCACAGGACATTGCTCTGAAACAGAGATGTAAAGTGTCAGGTTTCACCCCCACAAAGCCTTCATTCCAGGTACGTTCTGTTACTACCATGTACTGAGGTTAATTATTAGATAGCGCCGTGTGTTTGCATTTACAAGCTGTGCTGGTAAATCACCCCTCCTGCTTTCTGTAATAACGGTAGCCTGATGCGTACTACGCGGCCGCGTTCATCTTATACCCATCAGAGGTGATTTACCGCATTCTGATCCGGCACGTCAGTGGGAGGCGATGCTGTCCTCCTAGACCAGGGGTGGCCAATCTTATCCAGAAAGGGCGGGTGTGTATGCATGCGGATAAGATTGCCCACCCCTGCCCTAGACGATGACCATGAGTTGATCATGAGATGAAGGCTGCTGAAATGGAACGACGGCCATGTTGCCATAGATATACCTGCATATGCGACACTGCATTAGTCTATTTCAGGGGTCCCCAACTCCGGTCCTGGAGAGCTACTATCCAGTACGTTTTCTATCCTACCAGGCTTCTGATGAGCCACACTAGTTCTCAGGTAAATACTAGGAGCAGGTGTGGCTCATCAGAAGCCAAATAAAATAGAAAACCTATTGGATAGTAGATCTCCAGGACCGGAGTTGGAGATCCCTGGTCTATTTGGTGGATTCTTTTTAACCAAAGCAGAGTACAATTGGAAAAAGCCGGATCAGACAGTGTCTGGAGGTTAAGAGCCTTGCTCAAGGGCCCAATGGGGAAACCACTCTGCTGGCCACAGGACTTGAACCAATAACCTTTTGGTTACAAGAAGTGCAGCCAAACCTGCTGAGCCACACATCACCCCCAACAAACAAGTTCAAAATCGGACAGCACTGGCATTAATGCCTCCCCCCCCGTCAGAGTCCCAGGCCCTGAGCTGAAGGAGGGGCCCTTAAGTGCTCGTCTCCACCCTGTGGCTTCATTACTTGCCACAAACACTTTTTATAAGGCACCCCTTGATGCCTCAGGTCCTTTATAATGCAATCAGACGCGGTCGGTTATCAGATGCAGCTTCCCTGACTAAAACCAGATTCATTTTCCTTCTCACAGTGGATCATAAACAGGTAAAAATTGAAATGTGCATTAAATCAGGTGCTGGGAAACGAGTCCGTCGATATTGTTTTCCTTTGACCCTCTGGTTCAGGCTGGGTCAAACACAAACAGTCTAGCATCGCTGTGTTCTTTCTGTATACTCCTTCATTTATGTGGCCGTCTGCCGTTTTTGCATTTAACCTCGCTAACCCATCTGGAATTGCTTCTCTAGGAATTCACTGGCTCTAAATTATTTTTGTGAAATGTAAGCCTAGAATAATCAAAACATAATTCTGAAAGAAAGTCTTTTTTTTAGGTCTGTGCAGTGTCCCATGGAAGAATGGCGGCAAGTGAGGTGTGAAACTCGTACACTGCTGTGAAGGATTTCACTGTATGAGTTGTCCAAAGCAAATGGGATTAAGCTACATAAAGGCTAAATGAAACGATCTCGTTATCAGGCTGATAATGTATCTTGACTTGTGGGTCATGGCAGTTTTGTACAATTTACACAGATCATCCATATCAGTGCAGGTAAATCTTCCCGCGTGCGTCGATTAATCGTGAATTGATGCATCCCTGTAGTCTTGCTTAATCCACAATGGACGAGAAACTGAGAATCGCTATCCTGAAAGTCAAGTCATTTTATATAGGGTCATTAGTATGCAACGCTGTTTAAGAGAAGGTGAACACCTGATTTGGCAGAAGGTTCAGCCACAGAACTACCTATACCTTACTGCCATAAAAAAATACGAAGGATTTGCAGGACACATTCCCAGGACTGACTTGATATTAGAGAACATACACAATGATATTGATGATTGTGTTTAAATCACCTTATAATAAAGCATGTCTTGTAGATGGTTTATAATGGTTGTGTTGAGATGTTTAAATAAGCCACTAGGCAAACTGCCAGTTCGATTTCAGCGGTAAGTGATGTGTAATGCAGTATAACTGAACTTGGCATGAAAACAGTGCAAAGTCCTTGACAGTTTAATGAAACAGATGCTAAGTCAATAAGAGCAGTAGTATCACAGGTTTCCAGTATTAGCTTAAGTTTTTATTGATAGGTGTCATCAGTATAATAATTACAAAAAAACAAAAATCATTTACTAAAATGTCAAGTGATCTCATTATGTTTCCATGGAAAGAGTTTACGCTAAGACTTACGCTAAGCCTCCAGGACATAGTATGCCAGAGAGAGATAATATTTAGTTCATTAATTTTTCAATGCTTGTTTTCATGTTACGGTTCATTAGTAGCAGGGGCAAACACGCTAAATGGAAGGCGTCAGAGGAACTCCAGTCATCTAATTTAAAACATGGGCACATCCCATTAGCTTAATTAATCAACTAACTGCAGGCCGTCCTCAGGTACACATTCTTAGCTATTTCGTCTTCAGAGGGATGCGACCATGCTCACACACCCTCCTCTGTTATCAAATAAATCTCATTTTTTCCTCCCTCCCAGCTTTGGGAATGTTGATGGCAAACTCTTAGCTTATTTTCCTGGCTCCCATTTGCATCATGTTTAAGTGCTGTGGAAAAAGAAATGTGTGATTTAACATGCTTATTCAGGTAATTTCCAAGTTCAAATGAAATCCATTTATTGATGGTGAAGTGTAATTATGGTGAACTGAGAGTAATATGTGTTTTTTTATATTCAGTGACTTTTCAAATTTTCAAAATGCAACACCGAACTCAGTAAAATGGAATTTCTGTAAGTAACGAGCTAAATGTGTTTTTAAATAACTCCTTGGCTTCTGCAAGAGACTTTTACACTTACTTTTTACGTTTTTTATTTTATTTTTATAAGATGGACTGCAAAGATGGAACTTTTTATTAGTGGTCTAGCCTAAAGGCTGTCTAACATTTCTGAAATAAATCCATGTTACTAAAATTGTACATTTTGCAAGTGTTTTCTTGGGAGAGCCACAGTCAGGAAAATGATGCATGATCTTTGATTGACACTTTATTAATGGGATCAGTGAGTTACAATGCAGCCATTGATGCTGCATCTACATTATGACACCCAACCAATCACGTGCCGAGATGGCAGTAAGAGGGAAACCAACCTTAATATTTCAGTTAACCATTGGACCACTGGAGTCCTCTGTTGCCAGTGTTGATAGGCAGATTTGACATACTTCAGAATCAGCCAATGGGCTTTGGGCTTCTAACTCCCAGACTCCAATATATGACAGTCACATTTTAATTTCCCTACCATTTCGGAAATTGCAGACATAAATGTGTGTGCATGTATGTAATGTTAGACAGACTTTTTTGTTTTGTAATAACCTTACTATGCCCTCTTAGTCAGAGGTACCCAATTCCACTCCTTGTGGATTTTCATACCACCTAAGCACTTAAGCACATGGCTGAACTAATTATTTCCCTAACTGAACTAATTTTGCCTTCCTTCCCACCACTGAGACTATTTAAAGGGGTGAAAAATCTGAACATATCCCGCCTCCCTCTCCACCCTGAATCCTTCCGGGGCTACAGATGGGGGAATCCTTGGTGCATCTCGAAAACCAAAATAGATTTGCACGTTTATATGCATGCAGTAAACGCTTTGCCTGTTAATACTTAGCCTCAACACACACCCAACTACTCAGTATCTAAAAAGGTAGTATATTAATATTGCGATGGTATGGACAATATATTTATCAGTATTTATGAGTCTTTGTAAAGGTGCAGGCCTTGGGGTGGCTTGTTGACCTATAGCATCGCCTCCTGGTTCTGGGACTATGAATTTCAGTTCAGCTCCAGGACTGAAAGAGTTCTGCTCCTACTAGTATTTTTGACTGTATTTGCCTTCTGGGTACATCAGTTATCTTTAACAAACTGGTGACCCAAAAAAACCCTACAATGGACTGACACTTTAAAAAGCAGTTATGCCAAAGAAATGTTTCTGCTTTGGTTGTATTCATTCAAACATCCATCTTCTTGGATTCAGAGTATTAATGTGTCCTATTAGTTTGTAAATATCTTACATTTTCAGCTTAGTCAGGGAGGTTTGAGCTTGCTGGTTTCCACTGTAATGTTCATTATTTTCTAAATTATGATTTTGTCAATGCCAAGTTAAAAGTGAATTAGATAAGTTAAGTCAGATAAGTAAGAATAAAACACCAGCAAAACACAAAGCGCCTGATTTACTACTTTCTGAGATACTGCTGTGTCCTACTTTTCAGTCATTTTTCTTTACTTTGGATCTTTGATACAGCAGTACAAGCTTATTTTGATTTTACTATGTATTTTTGTCACCCTCCTTTACTCAACTCAAAGACTCTTTGCTTTAGTTCTCTGGAGAAAACTTTGGACAACTCCAATCCTGACCAAGCCACTCCCTGTGGCAATCGTGATGTCTGAGTAAAATTCAGCTGGGAGTACTTATCTCACATTCTTAGCCTTAATAAGAAAGAATTGTTGCTGTGTTAATTTAACAAATCACATTGACTCAATCAGATCAGAATGATGGGACACAATAGGGGAAAGAATAGTTAATTTACACAAAAATAACATTTCTGCTTGGTATACTCACAGTTGATGCAGAAGATTTCTGAACTTAGTTGGCCTGACATTTAAAAAAAAAAAAGGCTTTAAAATTGAGCCGCGTGGTGCTACATTTAGCCCACATGGGCTTCATGGTAACTTACAGTTTCCGAGGTTATCAGTGGCAGTTTTATTCGAATGATTGGCTGCACACATGTCTAATATAGAACAATATTCACTGCACAGGGCATTTTCTTTCTTTATTTCCAAATTACCCACACTGTATAAGTAAGTTAGCTATGTACAGGTTAGGAAAATTGGGGTTTAGGGTGGGAGGAAGAGCTTCTGGAAGCATGCTGTAATGGTGACCACGCTAAACACGCATTCCGACACGTTCTTATCTGACACTGAGCACCCAGCAACGTCCTTCATCTTTACCCATTCTTTATTTTTCCTTTCTTGACAGCTCTTACCAAGTGTAAAGTTCTCAGGGTATCGTTCAGATTCAACCTACAGTGAGCATGATGTGCGTTCAGCTCAAGAAGAGAGGATTGTTCTCTGGTCACTATGACTATGGTGGGGAGTGTGAATAGAGGCTTTCTTGAAATGGATATACATGCTGTTTTTTTTTTTTTTTTTAAGTGGGTAGATATGAGGTCTTTCGATTTACACTTCGGCTTGTACAGTATTTATGTGACGATAACTACTCATTTGGGCATGCTGTCGTTAGCCAACTTGACTGTTTTCAGGCCAAGAGGGACCCAACCTTGCTTCACAGGAATTACCTTGTTTCAATTATGCTGCACAAGCCACAACGCAGAAAGCAAAAGAGGGGGCACTGCAATGTGTAATTAAATTTAACCCCCGGAAGGGGAGAGTGAGTTGCATGCCGATGGCCCTTGGTTGGTCCGGTACAATCTACTGGAAGCATTTAATTTGCAGAGCCGACGTCCGCCATGGTTAATGAAATATCGCTTGGTCGTAATAGCGCTTGATTGCCGAAGCTTTTAGTATTTTAGCCTATTTAAAAATGTTGAATTTCAATTGGCGAGACGTGATTAACATTGCAGATGTATGGAAACATTGCCATTGATTGTGTTTATCACTTGAGACGTGGGCCTGCATTTTGCTCTTTGTATGTAGCTCTAAAATTGGCTTCTAAATACATATTTACAAAAATCCACATCCAGAGATTTGTGCCATAGACCTATAAATAACTGCATATTAAAAGCTTAGTGAACACCGGCGACTGCTTTGACTAGAAATTATCTAGATATAATTTTACAATATGCATAACAGCAGCCTACAAATACATCGAATTTGCACTGATCACGCTACAAATGAATGTATGCCAGAGTTTAAAAAATATTGTGTTGTCTCTTCTCACAGCATGGAGATGGATTACATGCATAAATTATATTTAAAGACTTATTTACATTTTATGTATTCAGCAAACCCTTTTTAGCCAAAGCACCATGCATTTTTTGAGAAAGTAGGGTCTTTGGAGCAATCGGAGGTTGAGAGTCTTGCTTAAGGCCCCAATGGGAAAATCCCTTTAGGGACCCTTGGGATACAAACCAGTGCCCTAACCCACTAAGCCACATACAGGCCCAACCCTCACTCTCCATGGTCCATCCTTTCCCATGCCTCAGGCTGGGACCACCAAGCCTGGTTTTATTGGCCATAACAGCAGTGTTTCTGTAAACTAATTTCTAATTTTATTGTCTGTATGTACAGATGATAAGCAGGAGCAAAAAGAAAACTATGAACACCTAAATAAAAATTAGTTCATTAATTTGCTGATTACTTTTTTTTTCTCTCAGAAATGAAAAAGGGAATTGTGTGTTTTTATTAGCTATTATGCTGGCTATTGTATGCTTATTGCATCTCCTCCACAGTGAAGAATTACACCTTCAGCATTGTTCATAATCTGACCGAAACTAAAGTCCATACTGTAATTATGAACTCTGGTAAGGAAAAAAAAGATTAATATAGGTTTTTGTTTCACGGTTTCTCTGGAGATATGACACATTTATCACTAGATGTGTAGCAAAGGGATTTTGCCAAATGAATACTTGTGAGATTCCATGAAAATTTCCTGGTTAGCGCTGGAAGATTCTTGATACTTGGCCTTTGTGGTCCTGCTCTCTGCATATTTTAATATTATTTAGATCCTGAGTAGTTGGGTGTGGGTCCCTGGTGCAGACTTCTGGTGTGTTTTGAGACCAAGTATTAACAGGCAGAAGCAACGCAGTAGTTTTTAGCAGAAAGCTTTAGTTTGACGCGATGAAGACAAACATTTCAGCGCATTTTTAAGTTGCTGTGCCTGAGATTCTGTATAGAGAAAAAAAAAAGCCTTATTACTACAAATTATCACTGTCTGGAGTATACTTCAATGCTACACAAATGTGCAATCAGCATTAACAGATCTGGAGCGACGTTACACACGTCTGTCGCGAGGCTACTATTGTCTGAGGGTCCAGCAGTCCATCGATAACGGGAAGGGAGCACGGTACCAGCTCTGCAAGCCACCAAAACATTAACCCCATTATTCCTAAAGGCTAACACTCGCGTCTCATATTCCCAGAATTCATAATAATTCACATTCAGTTCTTCAAGGGAAAAATACACTTGCATGTATATTCTCTCCAGGGAAGGTTTTTAATCTAAACTGAGCCAGACCCAGAACTTGTTTCCTTATCTGTGCATTGCAAAGATCAGGTTAAAAATGATTTAACACTCTGACTAACAAAAGACTCTATGTTCACTGAGATGCATTAAACTTACAATCAGCCAGACTTAGTACACTACAGGATGGAGGTTATAAGAAGTTGGGAATACATATCACTGTAATTACACAGACAGAGTAGATGCTTTCCTGCTCTATAAATCATTGTGATTTGTTCATAATAAGCTCTTAGCCAAGACTTTCGCAATTATCTTCTGTGCTTGAGACAAACCGATGGAATAACAAGTCACATATGCTAAAGGTAGATTTTGCATGGCATAATTTTGAAGCACGAATGAATATAGCCGTATATTCTAAATTTTAATGTTATACTTTAGCCTCTCTAGCCATGATTGATTTCAGTAGAAGGTGGAAAGTTCCAGCAATGGTATATGTTTGTGTTTAAAGGGTTATACCAGGATTATGTATATGAAAGCTGTGTGGTCAGTAATGAGAGGTGTTAAATACCGAAAAGTCTATTAATGGTATCTAATTCTCTATCTAACATGCTACTTGTGTTTAAAGGAAGGTGGATACCTCAGCAGGATTTTATTTAGAAGCAGTTTTTATTGTACTTATACCCTCTGTGGCCACTGGGGGTGTCACTGGGGCTGTTTTGGGGAAACTACATTTTCATTGCAATTATGAGTCCTAGTAAATGTTTGTTCTCACAGATCTCCAGTGAAGGTCCTGGAAGACAGTCTCAAGTCTGGATAGTTCTGAGTATCCATTGCTTGAATTTAAATGAATAATTGCTTCAGTAATCATCATTTAGCATTTTCAGCTAAAGTTTAACCATTTGAATTGTAACATCAGATAATCATTGGTGTTCCAGAGGTCTCGCACGTGTGTGTGTGTGTGTGTGTGTGTGTGTGTTTCACACCGCTGGCACTGCATTCGTCAGAATGGCCCCTCCCTCTCCGTTTATGAACACTCTATCATTCTCTTTAGTTGGTGGGTTCAGCTGTCAGGTCAGGGGGAGTCCTCACATTATGGACCTTGATGACAACCAGAGTGTGGAGGGGGAAAAGAGAGATTGGGGCAGTTAATTCAAATAAATTGCGTGCAGCTCCCTTCCCTGCCCTCTGCTGCCAACTGGCTCGTGAAGCACTCTGAAAATAGGCCTGGGTGATGGAAATGCTGCTCTGCTGTTTTTACGCCCATGATAACGTTTTGACTAACTATCTCAAAACTGATTAGTAGCTCAGCAGTCGCAGCTGTGCTAAATCGATATTCCCAGGCCTGCTGCGAGGAAAGAAATCAATTATTGTTTAAATACTAGCCGGCTCCGACCACCAGGAATCGATAGAGGAGATGTATTACATCGTAGAGACTCTTCAGCCCCCCTTGCTTTTTTATGAAGGAAGAAGAAATTGCCATCTGCCACAGACCATACTTGTGGACATACGACCTGTGGTGTGGTCGTGATGGTCCCCACCGGTAGGAGGGGTCTGCTCTCCATGTAATCGCGACAATTTGCCGTGTGGCACATATACGGCTTTCGGCATCCCTCAGCTGTCTCCTGGGCCGGCGCCCCGAAGACGTCGCAGGTTGTCGTCTCGCCCCAGCGAGTCACGGTTGTGCTGAACTTGTCCAACACCGGAAAGGCCTGCTCGATATGTGACTATGTAGTTTTCACTCGTGTAGTAACCACTGAAGGACCCAAGGCTTATTAGCTGGTGGATAGAAAAAAAAAACAGAATACTTTTCATTGGTGAGATTGGTTAACTAGTTTACTTCATTTCACTTGCTGGTATTTAATGCGTTTGACATGGAATTACATTTTTCTTTTTAATTATAGACTGTGAGTTAAAGTCACAAAGCTCAGGTAAAAATAGTTGCACTGGATTTTTCAATCATGTGTAGCCCCTCCACTCAGCTGGCTTTTTGACCACGTGTATTACTGACCCTTCTACTATGGACACCAATACATCACACCACAAGGGAGGAGCTTTAAGAGGAGTGTACCAGGCAAGAATACATGTCTAGGGGTGTTTGATTGTGCAGGTGCCGAAAAAGGCCCGGGATACCCTATGGAAATGCTCTTTCTGAATGCTTAAATAAATTACCTCCTGGCTTTATCGCATAACAAAAGTATGAGCCCCCACTTTAAGCATACCTTAAGGAACGAACATTAAATACTGTATCCTACACATGTTGACCAATTTCTTTAGTAACACAGCAGAAATAACATTTTCACAAAGATAATGTATTTATTTACAGAAAGAAAAAAATCCGTATGCGTCATTTACGCTTAACTACAAAAGTTTACCTTTAGGCAAAACAGCTACCCTGTACTCGCGGTTACACACACGATAAGAAAACAGAAAATACCCGATGGAAAATACCAAGATAGAATTAAAATACCCGAGTTTTAGATACAACCACACAGACAATCTGGGGTACCACTTAGTTGGCGCGAAAGTTGTAGCTCGTAACGGCGGACGAGAACATGTTCTTTTCCTTTACTCACGAAACCCTTCCTTTGTGGATACCAGGAAGCGTCTTGTCCATTAGCATTTAAAAGTGAAGACTTCCAAGGAACACTTGTCTGTGCGTTGTCCTCCCGGGCTGACAGCTCTCAGTATATCCCAATATCGCGCCGTCCCTACACCCTGCTGTTTCACCGCGCACTGTCCCGAGCGAACTCTGCACGGTGTCGTTAGCTGCTGAAACAAGCCTTCGGTGCTCAGCCGAACGCTTACTGATCTACCATTATAGTCCCAGAAAGAAAACGGAAACAATAACTAAAAGAAAAAGCAGACAACAGCACAACCATTGAACTTAACTGTATACTTTAAACATAGCCCATATACCTAAGAGAACCTTTCTTCCTTCCCGCGTTCCTTACTCCCTCCTCCTTTTTCCATCAGCCCCGCCCCCTCCCAATACCAAGCGTTTTGACAGGCTAACCCCTACTCAATCACACTTCT
>JAABNX020000001.1:47588659-47642404 GCA_015163995.2 Mormyrus lacerda | reverse complement strand
GGAAATTCTTTTTTACGCCTCCCTCAACTTGCTCTTTGTAGAGCAAGCTGTCCGCAAAGGGCTGCCACCTGTTGGGGTACTACACATGTGTAATATTTGCCTTGAGTTCAGAGGTTGAGATGAAATGCTGTATTGTTTTGGTTTTGGATTGATGATGTACTCAAGTATTTTTTTAAACACAGAGCGTGATGGGGGTCACAAAGCATTTTCCTATGAACCAACTGTGTGTCTTTGGCCTTATCGTTCTGCTTTCTTTGAACTTTTTCTCTAGTTTGCTCCACTCTCCCCGTACATAATCATCTGTTCAGCCTGTGAGACCTGCAGATGTTGAGGTTTCACAAGAGCGATGAATGATCATTATCCATATCCCATCTTCTGCTCCGCTCAGCAGGGGCACCCATAAGGGGAGAGAAAGGGTAAGATTGTCAGGGGCCCACACACTGGGGTCGATATAAGTGTGTGAGTTTGGCTGATGGTTTGCAGGGGGGGTCAGTCATGTCTTTGTGCAGCTCTGCCACACAAGAAGTTGACAGCAAAAACCTAGCTCCAATCAACGCCCAACAATCAACAATCAACTCCCATCAGCTCCAGTTGAAAATTTTCGGTCTAACACAACAGCAGGCCTCAGTTTCACCAGTTAGCTTCTCGGGCGATTCAACATGTTCAATCGGCCAAAATGGTGCCTACAGGAACCAACCATGTCCGACTGTGTCGCACACTCCAGCGTGACAGGCAGTTTGCTGACTCTCACCAACAAACCCACGGCTTACGGTGGCCCAAAAATCTACTTGATGTGTTCCAAGCTTAAATAAATCCACAACCACTCTGGAGAAGCAAAGGATATTACAGTACATGAAAGGGATGTTAATCGGAGCAAGCATGGAACTGGACAGGATCACAAGGACGTTGCCGGAGATAGATGGGATATGGGTGTCCACTAAGCAGATGCTCGTCAATGTGCTCTGTTAATCTGTCTGTCCTCAACAACCCAGTAAAATGAGGCTTACTTTACTTTTAGTATCACTGGTGCAGACTTATGAAGAACCACCTAATAGCATTGTGTGTGTTGTATAATGCAGTGCATTCTTTTTTCCTGCCTTTTTTTCCCTCTGGCTGGTTTTGAAGGATGCAGTGTTATGATAAAAATCACGCGTAGGCTGAGCAGTGATAAGTGCATCTCTTGGTTAAGAACTGAGAACTAATCAGTCTTTTAATGCCTGGCAGTGCAGGGTGTGTATTTACAGATCCTAACTGTATTTTCACTGCATGTATTTTCACTGAAAACATGGTTGTAGAGAAGCTATAATTTTATCTTAGTGTTTAGTGTTGTCACTTTCTGTAGGTTGTCTCAAATCAGCAAAGGTCCACTCTTGGGAACAAAATGAAAAATGTTCTGATTGTCCTTGTCATTAGCAGTACCATCCATCGATTATTTACGATGAATGGCTGTGATGCATGATCAATGAATCATTGATGTGGGTGTTTTTCTTTAAAATAAATATTAAATTAATATTTTTATTTCTTTGATACAAGGATATGGTGTGTCTCCCCCTGGTTTACTTCTGTCTAAATGCAAAATGTGTGTTGACTTTTTAAAATTCTTATTTAAATACAGTTGAGCGTCTGATTTACTTCTGGTTGGAATGAACCACATAACTAAATTGACAAATCTAACGACAGTAGTAATGTCAAAGGATCTCATTAAGCCTTGTATTGTGATGCAAATAATGTCCTATGCAATTTCTCATTAAAATCACCCAAAAGATACGTTTTTTACATGTGTATTAGTTAACCCATTATGAGTGCAGTATTCTTTGAGCTGGCCACTTGAAAGTAGGGATGAACATCAATCTAAAACTGTCTATATTATGAAGGTGCTAGCAGATAAATTCCTTTTTGTCGCGTAAGAATATCTTTTCGGTAATCGTAATGGTCATTGATGCAAATTCTTTGACTAATGAACAAAATCTTGGATTTTGGTGCATGATTTTATCAGGAGGGAAAGCAGAATGGGGGGGGGGGGGCAGACGATCAGGTAATCTGTAGTCCGTAACTGTCGTCTAATTTAGTGCTATTTGTGTACTGAGACTAACTCCGGCATTTCGTCTTCCCTGTAACTGGACCCTGGTGCTGACAGACAGCCCCCCTGCATGAGGTCTAATGAGGTGGGCGTCGCCTGCAGGAAATACAGACCTGCGGCGGCTTGTTCCCCTGCACCAATCACAGCCGGAAATGTAATGACAGCGACAGCAGGACCGCAGACAGGTCCATCGTCTCCGACAGAGGCGTGAGAGCATTTTGAGCGTGGTTTTACGTTAGGCACCTTCACTCCAGCCGGAAACTTCTCACCTGAGACTCAAATGGGAGGTTTGTTGGGGAAAAAAAATGAATGTTAAGAATGAATGCACCCTGATTATATTTAAATATATAAATGTGTATGTAATTACCTGCTTGTGCTTCTTTCACTTACCTGAAATGGTTTTCAGTTTATATAAATATATATATACATACTTTATATTATTAAGTAGGCCAAAATAAATAACTGAATAGTGCCTATTTCCTCAAAATATAACTATACTTACACTAATTATAGTCATACTTAACATATTGCTCTGTTAGCTGTATTATTGTGGCCGTATTTAATACTTGATACAAATCTGATCAGTTTTCCAAATAGCCCACCTCTCCTTATAGGCTTTTCACTGCAATGTTAATAAAGACTTCGAGCCACACAAACGCGTCGGTGGTTGAGTATAATATACCAACTGATGTCTTAATCATTTTTCAACAAAAAACTACATGCAGAGTTACCTTCAAGTGCAATGAATGAATGCTGAATTATACGAAAAAAGAGTGATATTTTGATACTAAAGAACCAGAATAATAATTGTCATTTGTATGCGGAGAGGCCCTATAGGTTTTTATCACAGTAATTACCGAGCCAATCAAAGCCATTCAAAGTTCTGTACAGAGCTTGCCAAGCACTGGACTTAACACAGTAACACTGGCTTGGTCATCATAGAGCTATGGGTCTGTGATCAGGGTGCCTGGAGGGAGCACATGATAAATGTTAGATTCTTTTGTTCTATTTAACACTTGGCGATTGCATTTATAATACAAAGGGAAAAAAAGTCCCACATTTTGTAATATTTTATCAAGTTTTTTTGGATCACTCTGCAATAACTTCAAATATGGAGTAGATATACAACAACTTCATTTTATATATATTTTGTGCTTGAATCGGGTCAAACTCACCCTTAGTGATATATTGGGAAAATAAGCTGAAAGCTTTGGATTTACTGATTAATACTTTCAATGACCAGTTGTGTCTTTTTCTTAAGACTGTTGTAAATGTAGAGAGATTTTGCCTACCAAATCATATGTTTACTGCAAGCAAACTAAAAAATTCCTGGTACACAAAATATCTACCTTGTAAGCATCTTGTGCGAAATGAATGCTCATGGTTGATTTCAGTAATCGGAAGCGTATTGGAGCTCACTGGGTTAAATTGTTCCAGGGTAAACAGTGGCCTCTGCACCTTACCACAAATATTTGGTTGTTTTGCAGCATTCTGCAGAGTCCAACAGCGGGAAATCAAACTGGCGTCATTCCAGTGAGGGTTGAAGAGTTTAAAACAGCCAGGGAATCTGAGGATGCCTTCTGTGTGAATGTTCTTTCCTTGTCTGGCAGGTGCCTGTGACTTACTGATGAGAGTGGAGGTACCATCAGAACACATCAACGTGCCTTCACATCCTGCCAGGACTAATGCCGAAAACTGCTGAAAGTGACCAGAATATTAGGGATGAAAAAGACTACAGACTTCACATTTTTCATGACAATATACACTTTTATCAGCTCTCTAGTGTTTTATGTATTATTGATATTTCCTTCACCAAGCAGAGGTTAAGCGTTGTGCTGATGCGCTGTTAGCTTGATAGAATTATACTATTAAAGTAAAACAAGGGAGGCAAATTTAGAGGTGAGATTCTTCAATCATGTAGGCTTCCATCCTGCAGGCATCCATCATGAAGGCTTGTCCCTATTTATCATTTTGCTAGGATCAGATACTACAGCAAACTCTCTGTTGGTATCACTTACATCCCCAAGAATTACTGGTTTGACCTTTTCTATCAGCATTGTGAACAATCCTTTAAAAACAATTATTACATTATAAAACAATTAAAAGGGGATGTTAATATAAGCCTAGCTTACTATTTCAAGTGGTGCCGTTTAGATTTGCTTAGCTTTTTCCTCTTTCTTGTTCAGGTTTGATCCTATTTAGTTTCTGAACCTGGGCTGTGGATTAATTTGCTTCTCCAGTCGCAGGACCAGGGCCGATTGCGTTTCCATTTCACAACTGCATCTACATTTTCACCTTCACAGCTGCCTTCCAGGTCAAGGGCCGGGAATGTCAGTGTTTATTAACAGGGTTTAAGATGGGGAATGACAGAAGGGGCGCTCTTTGTGATGATGACGCTTTATTGCTTTTTGCGACCCACTCCACTCTCATGCATATTTATGACGCGGCGTCTGCACGTCAACGTACGAGTATCAGTCTGGGCTCAGGGCTGAGAAAGAAAGACCTTAATGCTGCTCAACTGCAGGAAAAATTCCAGAAAAGTACTGCCCTTCATACTTGGAGGTGAAAAGAAGGAATAACTTCACCAAAATGCCATTGTAAGAGAACAAAAGGGCAGGTAGGGAGTCACATAACACATATATCTGTAACGTAGTTCTCCATGTCTTTGGCAGAATTTCCCATAATCCAAAGAGTCTCCTTACCACATATTAGAGTAACTGGAAAGTGTGGTCTGATAAAACACTAATCGGTTTGCAAGACATTGTATATTTGCATGTTTTAAATGCTAATAGTCAACAAATCCCCTAGAGTGGGCTGGGATTTTAAAGGGCAGAAAAGACACGGTCATTTACATGATTAATTGTGGCCATTCAAGTGGACTGACCATTAGATGCTAAATTGATGCTAAATGCATTAATATTTGATGTGCCGGGGTCAAGTGCCTGTCAACTATTGCCTTTTGGCGGTAATGCTAAATAGGAGAAGTTAAATATACATGTGCAATCGGAGGCAGAACTGCTGTGTTGTCGTAAACGATCAATGAACACGAGCGTCCCAAACACACTGCTACGTAGCTGAACTAGAATCAACATGAAAGATACTTCTGTGCCCCTTGCACTGTACATTTAGCAAGTTAGCCGGTACTGCGTCTGTTTGGAGGTTGTTTGTCTGTGTGCTTTGCAGGGGCTGTAGTCCCAGACTTTTTACACTGTACTGTACTGCTGGTTCACATCCTTTGACCTCATTCCTTAATTCACATGCCCCCCACACATTGTCCTTGCATTGTCATTCAGAGTGATGAGATGACCCCGTTATTATGCTGTTGAGGTGCATTGATTTTGATTGCCGCCCCCCCCCCAACACACACATACACGCACACACACACACACATGTCCCCACAGTGTAATGTATGTAACCCAAACACACACACACGCACATACATGCACACACGCACACACACCATAGCTTGTTCTTTTGGGCCCCTTAGGATTCAAGATGCACCATAATTCCCAGAATTCATACACCGTACCCTCCAAACTGGTGATATTTGGTTTGTCAGATATTAGGATTAATTTAAGGCCCGGTGGCCAGAATGCATGCAAGTGCCTCTGTGTTGCATTATTTTCACTGTGGGATGTAATCTGTTAAATATACTGGAACCCCCTCCCTCCCTTCAAAGCTGGAATGCAGGAATTAATCATCCTGGCTGCTTAGCTTTTGGAAGGACTGATTATTTGGCTGTGAGGAGGGACACTCTAAGGTGAGAATTGTGGGTAAATCATTGTTTAAGAGCCACCATAATACCATTGCAGTATGCACTTATTGAAATGATGTACAGATTAGTATTATCCCGGATCTTGTTTCCATAATGAAATACCATCGCGCTGCTTTTTTTTTTTCTTTAAAACCTTATTAAACTCTGACTGCTATGTGGAAAATACCATTGGGGGTCTACAGTGCGAACCACAGGCTGATAAATACAGGGAGTGTGATTTACAAGTAAGCAGATTTAACAGCAGGAGCTAACTGGTTTAATCTAACGCCAATGACTCCTTCTGGATTTTGCAAATGGAAATTTGAAGGAAATTTGCCCGCATTTGTGGTTCATCCATTGTCCTGTCTGTTTCAAATGACCGGGCACTCTAATAATGAATAGGTAAAATAGCTAAAACAATACGATCAAACTTAGCACGTGAAACAGCAAACGCAAAAGCACATCAAAGCAGGGAGCTGGACTATCAGGCCATTCTCCTTTGGGTTTTAAATTCCAAACCGTTATTTATATTCCTAATAAAGGAACCGAGCTTTGGTCAGGTCAGGTAGGTCTTTAATGTCATTTTACACACATACAGTTAGTACAGTACACAGTTAAAAACATGACAGTGTTTCTCTCTGACCAAGCTGACATAAATTAACTTAAGACTTAAACGTAACCTATCAACGGAGAGTGCATAGTGTGCAATCTGTGTTGACATTGCAGGATAGTGCAAAAAAATCAGGACAGCTGACATCGATCAGTATGAACACTACAGTAAATCCAGTTTTGATAAGGTGTAGTTTGGTTGTGCCAATGCAATAGCATTAATATATATATAAAGTAAATCCAAATGGCAAATTGTAGAACTTGATTTTAAATTAAACTGGAATTCTTGTGCCAAGTTGTGACGTTCGGCTGCCAGAGTAGTATTTCCTACCCAATAAAATTGGTGCTTAGGATAGAGAAAGGCTTGTCAATAGAGAGTGGCGCTCTCTTTGGTCTGGAGTTTGAAGCATGGCATGAATTAGGCATCTGTTCTGTTCCTTTGTGGTGCTCGTCTATGATACAGGATCAGTGCACTGAGAGAAGTTTGTTAGACGTTGTGTCAGTTTATGTTTTAGTGACTTTCACATTTAACTTAATAAATGGAACACTGGCTGAAACTCTTCGTAAGTGTAACCATGAAGGGTAGGTACATAGCTGTTACATGCTAGCACTGCTGAAGAATAAGATGAAGGATTTTAATTTATTCTGCTCTATAAACTCCTACTAAAAATAGCCAGCAAATTACTCACCTGCTGTTAAGAAGATAAGGGGAAAAAGCGTTGTAATAAAATAACTCTATTGGTTGGATTTAGATGTGATTCAGTCACTTTCATAGACATGTGTTTGGCACAGTGGGCCTCTCTTCCTGAGATTTTCCGGAACAGTCTTTTGTTTACAAACCTTGTGTTGAACAGAAGCTGTTTTCCTCTCAGCGGCCCTGAACTCACTGAGTAGCATTTAGTACTGGAGGCAATAAAAGAATATTCAGCAAATAGGAAACAGCTATCCACTCAGGCAAAAATACATATCAAACTAAAATTTTAATTCAATTTTCAATTCAATTTTATTCGTATAGTGCATTTTCACAACATTGCATTGTCTCAAAGAGCTTTACATTATCTCTGCCCAAAGCTGAGCAAACCAGAGGCGACAGTGGCTAGAAAAAACTCCATAGAAGGAAGAAACCTTTGGAGGAACCAGACTTAAAGGTGGAGCCCATCTTCCAGGGGCCACAAGTGGAAGTCAAACAAAGAAGATGGCAAAATCTTAATTTACAGAGTCAAAATTTTAATTTGAAGATTTGAGTCTCAATGCTGAGGGTAAGCCGGTGATGGCAAGTAGGTGCCGGTGCTACTTCTGACGGCAGGATGAATGGCGATAAATGGTGGTATATCAGCAGGGTAAGCAGGAGAAACATCACAGGCAGAAGAATAGGCCAGAAGGACGTTACAGGTAGTAGGGACATCGCAGGCAGCAGGGTAGGTAGGATATCTTGATTTTTTTTGGGTCTCCAGCACACCCCGGGGGTGGGGGGGTGGGGTGGATAAAAAGTGCATTAGCCAAAGTAGGGGAGACTTGAGGCAGTGCAAACATTTAGGTGTGTGCAATATGTAAGCTCTGGCAGATATGGCTATGGCGGCATAAGTAGGAGGGAGAGGAGAGAGGCAGGTGGGAACACGGGCATGGGGGGTCCCTGAACGTCAGCACTGCAATTCCTCAAGGGGGTGTGAAGCTAGAGTGACAGCACTGACAGATCAGCTGATCCAAAGCCAATGGCACCGATCCCCACCCACCTCTGCACCTCACACTACAGGTCTAACTGGGAGTGAGCAGTTAGCTAGAGCTAGAACTAGAGTCCCTGTTAGATAGACTATAAGCTGTGTTTTTAGTCTACACTTGAATATTAGAAGTGAGCCTGAATTTCACACATCCGCTGGAAAACTAGTCCACAACTGGGGAGCTCTGTAAGAGAATGTTCTGCAACCTGCTGTAGTTCTTTCTACTCTAGGTGCTGATAGATCTCCTGCTGCTTGAGATCAAAGCAGGGTAGGAAGGCTGTAAGAGACCAGTTAATCTCTGAAAGATATTCTTAGTCAGTACGTTTACATGCATAGCTAAGTCGAGCTACGGTTATAGCTCGACTATACTATTTAATCGGACTACTGTCTCAATATACAGTACACGCACGGAAGTGGAATCAATATTGATGGAAGTATGTCCGATTCTGCTACAATAGGTGGCTCCCTTCAGCTTGCTAGTATTGGGCCTTTTCCGGTTGACCTATCAAGGCACAGACATAAAAAAATAATTAAATTAAAAATAACAGGGTCATGGACAAATGAATTGACACAAGCTTTAATTGCGATCTGGACGAAATAACAGATACATGGTAGCATAACAAGAAATAAAATATTTTGTATAACATACTATGACAGCACGGTTTTGGAAAATATTCAAATATTGCATTTTTTTGTTGTAATAAATATTGGGGTATTTATGAAATAAATATGGAATTCAACATGAATTTCTCACGCACCAATCTAGGAGTGATTTAAACAACAAGGATGTGAAATGATTATGCTTGTCTCAGAGAACGCATGCAGCGCTCATTTAAAAGCAGTGGAGGTTAACTTTAAACTGATTGTTAAACATATACTAGATGATCTTGAAAAAGAATAATCATTAAAATTGCCAAAGTTTTTTCCTATGGCAGAATAATAATTTTTTTAGCGAGACTTATGTTCCCTGCGCTATAATATCCAGACCAAACTGAAGGTAAGAAAAAACCTAATCCTAATCTATCTGACTAACAATGTACAGTAAGAATTGGATGTGCATAGGATGTGGTGTTGGTATTAATATTGCATGTTGTCCAGTCCCCCTACAGCCATTTTTTTATTCAGTACACTGTGATGTTTTTACTCCAGTGGAAAACCAACAGCATGAAGTACCGTACTTTTGACACTCTTTAGGTAAGTTAATTGGCGGTTAATTGGACAGTTTTACAGTGCTGTAGATTTTGTACATGGTGTACAGTACATCCTCTGTTACGTTCCAGGCTTCTTCTGTGTATTGTCTTCTTCTGTTACTTTCGGTTCAATGCCCAGGCGTGAAACTATGGAGCAGGCGGCCAGTTTGAGTCCGACTGAACGTATACATGTGAGAGTTAATTGACTCCCAATCGTATTATCTGGGTGTCTTAGTCCAACTTCAAGAAATTCGATTTAGTACAATTTCAGTATATGTACTTTAGAAGTCCGGTTTGAGTCGGACTAGCACAATACAGTGGAATCCATTTATACTGATCACATCTGTCTGGGTGAAAATGATCACTATAAGTGGATGATCATTATATAAGATTTTTTTTCCTTTTTTATTTTCGTCTCAGGCAGATTACCATCTAATTGACATTTGTATGTTTATTACATTAATATAAGGTAATATAACAAACAATGTCACTATTTACAGAATTTTATTAATTCTTTCAAAATGCTTTTCAAATTACGTTACTATACAAATACGCTGTAATACTGTAGCGCCGCCGACATCTGCATATCCCGGCATGCCTCACAAGGACACGTATATAGCTCCATGTATGTCTTATATATAACCTGTGTTTGTATTTTTCAGTGTAGATAGTTGCTGTGCCGTGTATCCGGTTGTTGCCTGTGCCTTTATCTGAGGTTGTACTTGGTTTGTGCCTGATCTTCGCGTGTCTTGGCTCTTGTGTGATTACCCGCCATGTGTGCGCCTTACCGTTTTTAGTGTCACTTCCCCATGTTTCCATGTCATTCATGACTTTCATATTATTCTTGCTTGTTGTGGGGCCGCTTTAAGGAGTAACATAAAGAATGACTTCATGTCAGTCTGCCTCAATTCCTCAGGGTAAACGACACTTCAATACAGTACAATATTGTACAGAAAATATAGCTTATTACAGTTTCGCTGCTGCATCCCGTTGGCTTGTTTTTGGCGGTTTATCATAAGCATTGATGAGTTTATATTCCTCATTGAGGGAAAATTACTTTCTTTTTCACATCATGTTTTTTGTGCATGCAGCATTAAACTCAGACAGCTAGCCAGAAGCCAGACGGATTACTGCAAGGCAAAGTAGGCTTACCAAAGTAAAGTAAACAAAAAAAAGGATTCACGTACTTTTAATTTTTTATGTATGTTATCATGTATAAAAAGACCCAAAATGAACACTGTAAGCAGACTACCTGATTACTATAATCAAATAAACAATATTTGTATAAGAATGATTCTGTCCACAGCATTTTGATCCATATAAGCAGGTTCCACTGTAATTAGATTTTCTTAGTGTGTATGTAAATGAACTTAGTGATGTGTTTTACTGAAATGCAAGCCTGTAAAGTTGAGTTTTATTGCATACCAGTTCTTATTTTCATGCATGTTTTGAAACTGCAAATAAAGGCAAATAAATAGAAAGTTTGAAATTGTACTCTTTTTTGATCAAATTTAAATATTTCAGTTCTTGTGCATTTTACAGAGGAATTCACTTTACAGGCCTCTTTGAATTATTCCGAGCACTAAACATTTTATGAACAAGAAAGCAAGTATTAGGTTACCCAGGAACCAGGAGAAAAGGACGCCACTCTACATTTCAAACAATTTTCCATGTCAGGATAATGCACAAAGAGACACTGAAGAGTTATTTAATAGTCATGCAATACGAGCAACAGGCTAATGGTCTTCAACTCATTAGTACATGTTTACTGTATAGTCTTAACACATAACTAAGAAAATATCTGATTTCTGAGCAGTTTAAATTGATAATGTACTTCTGAATATCTGGGTATGAGTCCAGTGCATAATGAGGTATAGATTTAACATGGAAAGCACATTATTTAGTTCCCCTTTTGAGTGTTTGTTTCCTTAAAACTCGTTTCCTGCCACATCCTGTTTCACTCTTTCGTTTTTGCGCTCTTTGCTTGCCGATGCTGTTGATGAGAGGGATGAGTCAGCAGTTACTCTAGGGTACAGACAGCAGCACATCATTACTAAGCATTGCACAGCCACAACACACATACACCTTAAAACCAAATTTTAGCCTCGAACAGTCTTTATAATGACCTCAGCCCTGTATTCTCTGCTGCCTTTGTTTCTCAAAACTGCAACGGAACAAAACCTTTTTGTTTTATCGTGTATCTATATCATAATACATATTTAGACGTTTTTAGAATTCTCATTTTTCACATATTCTTTACATTGTTTGCAGTGCTGTGGTTTTATATTTACAAAGTATATCCTCAGGAGACCCCACCCATTCAATTATGTCAATTGTAGTGGACATTTTGTTTTTGCATCTTATTATTCCTGTTGTACACTAAAGAGAACATGCTGTGAAATTAAAAATAAAAATAAATTTGAAAAAAATCTAAATTGTAAGATGACTAATAAGACATAGAAAATCACAAATAACCTAAAATTGAAGGACACTTTTTTTCCATGGGAGGAAGAATAAAAATATGACTGATATAGCATAAAAGAATAGTCATAAACTATAATCATTATTGGTTTTGGTGCATGTGTCTTATGGGCATGATGGCTAGAGGTCTTCAAAGCACCAACGTTGTGTCAGCATCACTTAGAAACGGGAACACGCTGTACCGTAGCTGACGTTGAGTAATAATATTCCAACACACACAAACTTAATTTGCCTTTGCTTTTGTTTTGTTTGGTGTTGTGTTTCCCCTGGGCTATTTGAAATGGGTCTAAGCTATCATTATAATTTAATCAGCCATTTCTAGTCTTTGAGGTGTTTGTCTGGTGGGAACAAAAATAAAAAAGTAGATATTGTGCTGGTGATTGGATGAAAAAAGTCAGCTAGGAAACTATAGTGTTGTAAGTATGGTTGGGGTTAAACCTGTAATACAGCAGCGTGAGTTACAGCACTGATGAATAAACGCTAGCGCTGTATCATCAATCAGTGATAAACAAACAAAATTGCACTAAGGTGCCGCAAATCAGATACGGGGTAGATGCTCTCCGTCGTGGCTGACACGTTTTTGCCCGACGTGTTCCGTTAACTCCCATGGGGAATTTGCAAAATAATCAAGAGCCTGGATCTTAATGGTACCCTCATAAATAATGCAAATTTTGCGTTTAATGTGCCTGACAGGTGGTGCTAGCTCTGCAGAAAGCCGGCCCTTGGAAAGGATGCCCGATCATCAGCAGCGTCCCTCTGGAGTGCCATAAATTGACAGGAGTGGGAGACGTCGCAGGATATATGACGTGATGGTGACGGACGATTGCGATTAATAATGTCTAGGCAGTGGCTATAGCTGATAAGTAAATAAGTTAGTAAATTAACCTGCCATGCACGGGGACCTTCGTCAATACTGTGAAAATAATGTTGAGGCGGAATAAACCATTTCCAATAAGTGCTTCATTTCCTTTCCTTTTTTTGGGCTAGTATCTTTTGTGTACAGAAATATGCATTTCAGCAAAAATATGCAATGTTAATGATAGCAGAACTGCCTTCACTCACTTATTTTGTGGCATTACAGGGTGCTTGTTATGCTCAAGCTGAATTTAAATATTATATCCCAATCTACATACCATATCCTAATATTCCTTCGACAAAATTAAATATTCAAAAATTTTGTGATCTTATTATAGGTGCTATTAATTCCCAGAATGTAGATAACCTGCATTACTGGTGCAGAAAACTGATAAGGTCTCCCTACAGGTCTTACATGAAATGCTGTATGAAGCTTCACCCTCTTCCACAGCTCTCCAGAAGATGTGCCATTTCACGGCACACGGAGGAGGAAGACATGGTGCCACCAACTCTGCTACCAGGCCCATGTGACCAGTATGACCAATCAGAGCCCTTCTCAAGCGCTGCATTGTTGCTAAAAAGCTCGCAAGTTGTACAGCTGAGACAGGTGTCGGGGCCGACTGTATTATTACTCTTGTTTTCATGTCATGCAGAGCAATAATAACAAGCTATTAATGCCTCAAGCCTGAATAAGTGTGGAAAGAGGTCTGAGACTTCGGCAAGGATCCTGTCTTGCTGGAATTTTACTTGCCGGAGTTATTCTGCTGTAGCTGAAGCCCCTGTCCCTTTAACACAGTGTTGTGAAAGATGGTTAATGTTTTATTTATGTTTTGTTGATTTTTATCTTCTGCAAACAAAAGGGCACACTCAGGTTTTCCATGTATTGCTTTGAAATTGCCACCTCGGAATAAAATTTCCTTCTAGTCAGGGAGATTTTTGATTCTTTCTACTTCACAGTGTGATGTGAAGTGCAAATCTGCAAAATAGACTCTCTTACATTGATTTTCCAAAGTTCTTTAAATATGCCTTTATGGTTTTTTTAATTGATGCAGATGCTGAACTACCATGATCAGTATGATTCCATATGGTATTGCTCAAGCTGTCAAATTATTTCATTTTGGCAGTATATTAATATCGAAAACTCTGATTCCTTGGTATGTTTAATTGTTGAAAAAATGAAACAGGACATAACACACGGATCGATGGCACAGAAATGTGGTATCATGGTATAATTTGTATAGATTTTCACTATAGTAACACTGGAACCTGTAGTGGTAATATCAGCTAGGGTCACAGCAGGGGCTTGGATGCCCTTTCAAATTCAGGGGGCCCAACACTTTACAGGGGCCATTGAATATGTACAATTATAAAATGAACTAAGGTGACATGAAAATGAATGATCCTTCTTGAAACAATGGACGTCTTGGGTGTGGGATTTCCCCACAGGACTCCACTGTCACATTTGAGAACACCAAGCCAAGATGTAATGCTTAAGGGCCTACTTCTTCTGTGAGGGGTCTCACGCCTTTTCCTGCCACCGTGTCACTCAATGCCTTGTTAAATTTGATACCCGGCATTTATTTTGCTTCCTTGTGGGTCTCTTTTCACAAATCTAATTTCTTCTGCAGCCGCTGTCCTGCGGACTCCTGACAGAGGCTGAATATGGGGTTGAAGCTCTTAACTGTTGTCTTTTATCATGACAACTGAAATGTCCTATATACTATATTACTACTTTACTTTGACTATACTTAAGTCTGTTTAAAGCATGAACAATGGTT
The DNA here is from genome assembly GCA_015163995.2 of Mormyrus lacerda. Lineage (NCBI taxonomy): Eukaryota > Metazoa > Chordata > Actinopteri > Osteoglossiformes > Mormyridae > Mormyrus > Mormyrus lacerda. The sequence goes on along the minus strand of JAABNX020000001.1, from coordinate 47,627,939 downwards.
TTACACATTTGTATAATTGAATTAAAATCTCTGAATATATTCATTTGGTAAGCATGGCTATTTTGCATTTCTTGGATACTGGCAGCTGTATGATATTTTTTTAACTAAACGGTTTACCCAGTAATCTATTTGTATGAAATTATTTTTGAGAATATACCTTATCCGGAGTATCCATTCATTTTTAATAACAGCTTAACTAGTTGAGACTGCAGTGAGCCTACTCCAGCCCAAGATAGGATTTATCCAGGATGAGAAGCCCATCTCCCACAGAGAAGTCATACAGGGAGGACAGAGCAGAGTAATTTATTCACATATGGGAGCAGAGTCGAGTACCACGCAAAATCCAGGGAACAGGAGGTGCATGCACGACTGCTAAGCCACCAGGGTCCCTTAAAAACAAGAGGAAAAACAAGATGGACCTCAAAATATTGTTTTTGTGTTTGTGCTGTGTAAACAGGGTTGGAAATTAAACTCACCCATTTGTAAGTACAAAAAATTCAACCTTATGCTGAATTCAACCTCTGGCCCTGTCCCATCTGCCTTTTCCCTGTTTGGTCAGCAGTTCCCGCTGGCTATCCCGTTTGTTGTCGCCCTTGCGTGTTTTCTCTATTTCCTGGGTTGCTGCCAGGCTCTGCAGGCTGAGCACATGGCTTGGCGGCTAGTGTCTTTTGTCGTGAGTTTGAGTCTAGCCTAATCTTCTGTTTAATTTATTGGTTTGATTTTCTGAGGATCTGGGATTCTATATCTAGTTCTTTGCTTTGTGTTTCTGTTTTTGATCAACCCTGCCCATGCCCTGTCTAGTCATATTCTGCGGTGTGCCTAGTGTAGTTAGCCCTCAATGTTTCATAATGTTTTCCTAGTCTCCACTGCTTGTTAATTGTAATACCACACTGTTCCTTGTTGCCCGAGTCCTTATGATCGGTTAATTGAGCTATGATTCCCACTTGTCCTGCATCATCGTTTTCAGTTCCTTGTTAGTTCATTGTGGCTGATTCCCATTGTTGCTTTAGCTGTTACCCTGTGATGTTTTGCTGTTTCCCTATTAGCAGTATTCCCGGATAGTACTTCCTGTTATGTATTGTAGTTTACCTGAGTACCTCCTTGCCTTTATTATTGTGTTCCTGGTGTTGCTCCCTGCCTTGATTTCTGTTTAATCAGATTTGTTTAATGGTTCCTTTATTTTCTGGTTAGCCCTTTGTGTTAGTTTTGCTGGTTACAACCCTTTTGTTGGAGCCTTTTAGTAGATCATTACCTTCTTTTCATAGCAAAGTTAAATAACATTATTTTTTTACTACATCAACTCAGTTAACCAAAGTCCCGCTCCAGAATCTAAACTTGTAAAAGTGTATTAACTTGACCTGTATTTATAGCGTCCTGTCCAGTATTGCTGTTTGACTTTACAAATTGCTTGAGTCCCGATTCTCAGGGACTTCCTTTACAGTAGAGCGATGATTTTTGAAGAACTTAATTTAACCAGAAGGTTGACTGTATGGGAGGATGGTGCCAGTCTAGAGCAAACCCTATAAATTCCGCCATATGGAGTTCAGCAAATCCAGGTCTAAAATCAGTTTAATATTTTGTGCAAAAAATGCCTTTGTGTGTCTCCATGGTCCACAGAAGGTGGGCTGGGGTTACCGGGCTGGTACACTACTTCTGGGGGAAGCGAAAAGACAAAATGCTGGCCAAAGGCTGCCCCCCCCCTCCCCCCCCACTGCAGAGAATGGGGATAAAGACTGTGCATTCTCCCCCTTTCACTGCTTGCGTGCCTTGCGTACCTGGGACGAGAAATCGATAGTGCGGATGTCAGTGGCTGCTTCACAGTCAGGGTGCCTCTCCGCTTAAATGTTTGTCTGTTTTACTCAATGACATTTGTCCACAAAACTATTACCTACCGGGAATGGGGACCGAGAGTGAAACTATTACCCACCAGGAATGGATTACAAACACAAGATGAATGCACCAGCAGTCTCTGCATTGTTTACACTTACAGATGGATTTCTGATAGCGTGGAAATGCCTTTTATGTTGTGCCAAAGGCACATCCATTGCTGCCAGTATCCACGTTTTTTTATTACCACGTCTGATGCGAAGCTGGCTTTCACTCCATCTTGTTTTATCCCCCCATCTTTTCGAGCGACCGCCGTTTTCAGGGGCACCTGGGAGAAGAGGCACCTCCTCCTGTCTCTACGATAAAGAAGGGCTTTCATGTCTGATACGTGGCAAAGGTTATCATGGCAGGGATGGCGCCGTTTCTGACACATGCCTGGCAATAACAAAGCGGGGCATCCTGAAACAGCAGGCAAATGTGAATCTCGCACAGGCCACATACAGCGAGGTTTGATAGTGACGGCAAGCGGGTACGTCCGCATGTGTTTTGCTTAGAGTCCGATCTTCCTGTCCTTATGTAAAACACGCTCTTGCCCTCCCTTCTGAATTTAATTTTTTCTGATGCCAGACAAATATCTCATCGCCTGCGCTAGCATTAGCAACACGCTAAAATTCATCTGCTGTCCCCAGACCAGCTGATGCGACGACAGCAGGAAAGCTAAAAGGACATAGAAGGCAAAACCTGGTATAACGCAAAAGCCCTAACAGAGAGAAGACCCGTCATGTGATAAATGCTTTTAGTCACTGTTAATGTGTGTGAAAACTATTATTATGAGAAAATTAAACCCATGTTATGTCTACAAAAGCTCAGTTTTTATGTTACTGTACCGAGCATTTGAGAATTATGAGTTATTCTAATATTTAGTTGGGATTAATTAGACGTTTCCCAATTCTTACGTTTCATAACAAAAACATCAGCATATCCGAGGTGTAGAAGACCCCAGCTCCTTTTTTCTTGTTATGGCACCTTTTCCCAACGTATGGCTTCTTGTTTTAACGTGATTCTGCATGAACCTTATCTTACCATATTCCATACATCTGTGGCATGTGCATTTCGCGTAAAACTGGCCTGGTTAATTGGGCTGTTGTTGTTGTTTTAAGTTGCCCCTGCTTTGTTCAAACCCCTGACCAATTACACAAATAGGCTGGATTATCTGGAATTTTCCCCATCATTACTTTCAATCTGACTTATTTCAAAAGCCTCTCATGTATTCCTCCATGTCGATTCTTTTCTGTGTGTAATGATGCTTATGGAGCCAATCCATTACTCAAAGGCCTGTTTCTCTTTCTTATTTTTGAGTGGAGGGGCAAGAACAGAAGACTGAAGTTTAGCGGAGCGGACAGTCCGTGACTCAACATTGTGTACCTGGTTTCAGGCAGGGTATAAACAGAAATGAAAGCATTCTCTTCCTCTGTAAATGTTCCCATAGATTTCTCTGTCTCCCGCATTTCCTGTATCACTACAAACTCCTCTGCTCATCTACCAAGGGACAACTGCTCCTCACGACACAGCACATCTGATTTTAACCCCCGATGAGCTCGGCCAGTCTGCCTCAAAGCGAGATTTGGGCAAACTAAGACCTCGCTAAGTTGCACTCGCCTGCTAAATTGCTACATGTTCTTCTGCTCTGCCCAGATAATGCAACGTATTTAGTTTTTATTACCGTGATAGCTCTGATGTAAGGGAAGTGAATCAGACAATTATTTTGAATAGTTATATAATAATTATTTTTGTGTAATTGCCTGATTATACTGTATAAATGTTTTCTTTTTACCTTTGATTGCTGCCATTTTGCACTTTTTTCTACTTTCTTTATGTTTTTTTTTGTCACTTTGGGGGCCAATAAAACACCGTTGCACAACAGTGCTTCTTGTGACTAAGCCAGCTGTTTTGGAAATTTAGCCTGCGCTGACTTAACTTGCCTGTTTCATTTAATTCATTGAAATGTATCACTAATAAAATGTCTCGTACTGTATGTGACGTATGGGTGAGTGGCTCTGCTCTGCTTCTGGAGTCTGAGGGCCAACTGTGAGAGGGTCCTCGAGAGGCTGCCTGAAGTAATCTGACAGTGAAGATGGTTCGACCCTCAGAATATGCATTACTGCATAGACTTCTTTCAAGTTAGTCCTTATTCATGTTTACTAAACGATTGACGGAACTTGTGCTTGGCTAAGGTATGCAGGGTTGCCAGATATTGTACTCTTGAACACTGGCGGATGATTTGTGCTGTTTGGATACAGGTTATGGTGCTTGACCAAAATCCTATTTGCAGTGAAGAATGATGTTGGATCCTTTTAACTAATGGTCTTTCCTCTGTCATTTTTTTATTAAGCGCCATTTCTGTTTGCCTGAATCCGTGCCAAAATAATCTGTCATACAAATAATATTTACTACATCTGTTTACCTCCTCTTTTGATGAGAAAAGTATGTATATGAAATAAGTCCCCGAGCAAGTGATCTCCATTCCTTAACTGAACCCAATCAAGACTCTCTTGGACGTCTCAGGGATGCATGTTTGGCAGACCCCGTTTGGCAAGCATCCTTTTAGGGATAGAATCAAATAACTCGCAAGTGAAATCAAGGGATCTGTACTGCATGTGTGTGTGTGTGTGAGACCCAGCATACTCAAGCCAAAACACAATTCCCACATGCACTTAGCTAGAGTTTTTCCAAACTGGTCCTTGGGGGGGTCACCCAAACCATCCATGTTTTTGCTCCCTCCCAGCGACTCACCGGTGTTGAGAAACACTGTACTTTGCTGAGATCATGTCCTCTGTCACCTTATTGGGTCAGATCAGCTCCCACAGAAGACTACAGAGATCTGCAGTGGAACAATCCTTCTGCGTATTTGCATTTCATTCGTTTAGCAGATGCTTTCACCCAAAATGAAGGACAATTTTCAAATGCAGGGTCAGAGTGTCCCTGGAACATTTGAGGGGGGTTGGTGCCTATGGGCCTTGCACAGGGACCCAACAGTGAAATCACTCTGCACTCTGGGATTTGAAATGGTGACTTTCTGATCACAAGCACCAGACCCCAACACACTGAGCCAAACACATTGGTGAAAAGTTGGGTGTTTCCTGAAATATTTAGAATGTAAGGATTCCTTTGCCGTCCTCGGTGACCTCGTGCATAATCTCATTAGGTGGTTGCATTCTGCTCATATACTGTAATGGCTCCATCCTATTCACAGACTATATGATGTAGGAGACCATATTTCATTAGAAAAGAGTCGCTCCTAAATGATCCATCACAATAGATGGGAGTTGCATTTTATAGGCTGTAAGTTTCAAAGACATAGATCTCTTGTTCATTTTAAATTATTACCGAAACTTGCAGAACGATAAATAAAAGTGTTATGTTACACAGAGGAACCACCATGACATTAAGAGAATTGATTTGTTTTCAGTGGATCAAATGGATGTCTAGATTGACAGTCGCCAATTTGTCAGCATGAATATATAAAGTCTTATCATAGTGAAGCACACTAAGTGTAATAATCAGACCAGCATTTGGTATTCTGTAAATGAATAACAGTTTGTGCTGGTGCATTGTGGGTTGTTACCAAACTGCATTAAAGAAACCACGAGTGGATAAGCTGTGGAAAAAGTTTTGGAGTATGGGGCTTCTTGTAAGTCTAATCAGCTATTTCCAGAATTGCAGCAATATTAAACGGTAAGAAACTGGAAGGACTACATTGACTGTGCAGAAATGACCTTATTTGTGCTTCCGTAAAGGGTCAGTAAGTGTGTTTGATGGTATAAATTCACCAGTGGCTGCAGTGCAATGATAAATGAAAGTCACAGGGCTGTGTGTAGCTGAAAGCTTGCAGTCAGTCTCCCTGTACTTTGAGCATGATCCCAGGCCTCACATTCTCTAATGCCAATAGGAAAAGAAAGGTCAAAATGGCTTTTTAAAAGCAAAATAACTGTGAAAGCTAGCATAATCCTGAGATCTCTATAATGTGTTGTACCCCTGGGCGCCCGTGGCCATCAAAGAGAGGGCTGGTTAATGCTTCTGCTGGAAAGCGGCCGCTGCTCAGACATGGCCGACAGTTGCATGCTGTCTGGTCTCCCCCCTTATTCCTGAACGCTAGCATTTAATACGGGCTGCAAAGTGAAAATGGAGACTTTGCATGCACAGAGTTGGTTCTGGGCTCCCACTCAAAATATCACTCCCCCCCCCCCCTTAAATAAATAGATAGAAAGTAGCATCCAAAGATCATAGCTAACTAGCTTATCAGCACAAGATTACTATATTTGGTGAGATAAAAATGAGGACGTGTCCTGGGATCGGAATATTAATGAGTTTTTATGTTCACTGCCCAATCAGGAAGCAATTGTCTCATGAATGTTAATGAATTTCAGCATTCACCGGCCAATCAGTTTTTCTTAACCGCCCTGTAAAACGAAAGTCCACATTCAAGGAAACTCAGCCATATGGTAACCCTAGGTCAGCAGAACATGCCGCTTCAGCATTTCCTAAGTAAGGAGGGAGTTTATTTAATATTTAGTGTTTTGTTTGTTTCCTTCAGGAGACCTTATACAAAAGCAGTACTGCTTTACAAAGGCCACAGCTAGAATAGCTTTTCTGGGGAAAATGGGGTGAACGGAAAGTTGTTGGGAGTCATGCATTTCATGCAAGCTTCAATACTTACTGTAAAAAAAGATATATTCAGATTGTATGATTTATTGTAGATGTTTTCTGTCAGTGTATCACTTCCTACTGTTTAGAGGTCATTCTTCCGGTACTTTTTGTAGTTGGAATTTATATAACAGACAAGCAACATGATGCATATGGCTGGAGAACCTCAAATGACATCCTAACTAGAACTTTGTGCTAGTGCAACGAGTAGGGAAAATCTGCATGGTTTGCTATTCATTTTTATGGTGCTCTGTATAACAATCATTTATCGGTGTTTAGTTAGATCTGAGTTCTTGAATGAAAGGAAATCTTTATCATGGAAACAATGAGGGCATGATATTGATTTAATTTAAGTAATTAAAGTATTGAATTATCAAAAGTGGGAAAACTGCAGCTAAAGACTCAATGCTGGTATCCTTGGAAACCATAGACTGCTGCTATCAAATGCTATGTAAAGTTTATGTTCAAAATAACATAATGTATCAACAAGAGATAAGCTGTCTTTTTACACTGAACTATAATTGTCACACGTAGTGTCGGGCGAGCGGGGAATCGGGAAGATGACTAGGTTTAATAAGAGGAAATGGAACACAGAAACACTACAGCACACTAACATTGCATAACATTACAATGACAGATCTGGGGAAGCTAACCGAGACGTTGACTAAATACACAAGACAAGCTGAATGCAACAAGCAACTGGTGAGAACAATCAGGCAATCACATGAGGTAACGAGGGGGGCGTGGCACACACGAGGATCATATGAGCTGGGCGTGACAATAATCATCTAATGAGAGATTAATAAAAGTAAGAATTACTCTGTGGGGTTATGGACCTCGGTTTTACGTTGATTTGACCCCTGGTTTAGAAAGAAAAGAATTCCAGGGAAATTGTTCTGCAAATGTTCAGGAAGGTAGCTATTCAACCTCATGGCCCAATCAGCAGCAGGGGGATTAATATTCGCGTCTACTTATCGGGCTCTAGGGCTTTGACTTTTCCAATCGCAGGTTTCCTCGATGAAGGTCAACCCTTCACTTGTGCCCCTCTGCAGCAGGTAACGATGAAGGTGTATGGAGATTATGAATTTAACAGCAGGGTTTACGACTCTTGGATTTTTATTCCTGGTTTACCTTTCACTGGGGCAAGTCACAGGAACCCTCCATGTTTGGAAAAGTGCACAAGAGAATTGGAGGTGCAGTATTTTCAAGATTTTACAGTGTATTGTCATATGCACAGTAAACACTGAATGAAATCCTTGCTCTGCATGTCTTTCATTTGCATTTATTTTACGTTCAGGATGTTTTAAATACAGAATACATTTTTTCAGTGCATCTAGAAGGACATGATTCATGAGTCTCTTTTTTGAATCACCTCTTACATTGATTTTCATTTTTCCATGTTTTGGTTTACATCAGCAGTGAGAAGATCTGTCTATGTGATGTTAAAAATTTCAGGCGATGAATAGGAGCAGCCTTGCTTCAGTATCCTTCCCCCCAGTGTGTCTGTCAAATTTTGCTGAGAGGTTAAAGGCAAATAACATTCTCAATAGCCTTGGGGGGTGGGGGTAGTGGATGAACCTGCTTTGTGCTGAGTGAAAAATCTTCATTTCCTGCAGCGCTCAGCTCCTTGCGTGCGATTTTTAACCCGCTGTCCACTCTGTCCAGGTTAAACCCTTGACAGTGACCCACTGATGGAAAAATTACAATGAGCCCTTGTTTATCCGCGTGCATCTGCGTGCACGTGTTGGCTACAGCGATACAGCACCAGCATTACACTGCTGCAGGGATCTCTTCGCTTCAGGCTTCGCTAAGGTTATACCCCGACCATATTATTCCCTGGCTGGTGATTCTGACTTCTGTAGAGGCCAACCGGGGGGGGGGTTGGGGGAGAGGGCACGGATCCAGTAGCTTATAGAGGGTGAAAGGATCACTGATTACTGTACTCAACACAGGACAGACTCTTTTCTCAGAGTGTCCTGAATGAGCTGGTTTCTGCTGGAAGGTGATTGGAGTCACATGGACACCGGGGGGCTGAATCACTGCACCTTATATGTCTTTGCGTATCTAATCAAGACCCCGACAATCCAAGGGAAAATGTGCAGTGCAGGTCCAGAATGAGTAGTTGTTCTGACCTTGCCCCCTGCATCTTTACCATCCGGTTTGATCCTGTCTCTTTCTGTCCCCTAGGGGTCGTAACGATTGCCATTGTCCCCTAATGGCATCTCCGGCTACTGACGCAGCCCCCTTTGGTGGCGGTGTATTTTTCAAACGTGAAGGACATTTCTTTTTTTCCTTGACAGACATCGAAAACAAGAGAGTGCATTTGCATGCGATTTCCGCACAAAAGTAGTGAGGTCGTCGTTTCTCTGTCATCATCGCCCCGGTCATGATTTACCATTTCTTTTACGAGTAGTAATATTTCACGTTCAAGGTGATCATCCTCTGCGCAAGTTTTTACTTGTCAGGCGTCACATTGGAGGATGTTGGCTTACCACATTATTTCAAATCTTCTTTTTTTTAAAAAAAATATATTCCCTACAGCGCCCCCCCTCTGCGGAGGACTACTTTATTTTTAATTTCCATTCCAAAAAAAATACAAGGAAAAACAAAACGAAAATAATAATAATATAAAAATAAAACAACAATGACAACAGTAACAGGAATAGCAACATATATTAGATAACAACTGCAACTGCAAGCATGATACGGCAACAACAATAGCAACATTGACCACCACATAATAGAAATTTACAACTTATTATCATTAAATGAAGCATCTGTGTATGTCTCTACCTTTGTATGTGTGTACTGTTGGTTATGTGTGTGTGTGCATGTCTGTATTTATGTATGAATTTATGCGCGTGTGCAAGTGCAACGATTTGTTATTTTAGAAATTAAGGCTATAAGTATTATGATGCAGTCTAATAATGAAGTACTTTAATATCGCATTTGCTGGAATAGGCTTAAATGTAGAGCATGTCGAAAATATTTTGAACATTTATATGCTTGCTTTTGCCTATTCCTCTTTTTTAAGGTACTAAATTGTGACCCTGAGGTCCTTGGTAACATATGTCTGCATGAGGCTGAATGATACAAATTGGTTACACAGACCATGTGTCACATTTTCTGGCTGTAGAGTGCAGTGGGTAGCATCGTGTTTAAGGACAAATACTTACAAACCAGAGGTTTAAAGCCGATTCAGGTTCCTCCATTGGTACCCTTTAGCAAACAACTAAACCTTTATTTGTCGAGTAAACATGATTTGTCTGCAATCAAACCAAAAAATGGTATGTGAATTTGGGTAAAACTGTCACTAAGCAATTAAATTATAACTGCTCTTACCTACCCAAAGAAATGTTTATTTTTTAAATGGACTGCCAGATGGACTGTGAATTTTTTAGCTTGAATGAATCATTTCATTTATTTTGATTTGCTGAAGACTCAAACAACAAAAAAGTCATATTTTTTTATATATATATATATATATAGTTATATCTTTGCTTTTTGGACGTACTTCCGCCATTAAGGTAGGATGGTGTTCAAGAGGGCTGATAAGTAAATAAATCCAGCTGAAACTGCCCGATTAGCTGGTATTATGAAATGCAAAAAACGTACAATGTGTGCACGGAAAATGCACGATGTGGCACTAAAAAGACGTGCTAAATAAGTTAGTTTTCACTGGAGCCATCCCTTGTTCCATGCCTCAGTCTGAGACGTGTGTACTTTGGCGTGTACACTTTCAAAATACTTTATTCATTCAAACTAGTACTGTTACTGCTTTTGTCGAATGCGCTGTATATTATCTTGTCCTTTAATATTCTATTGTGGCTCTTGTGTTCATCTTGCACTCTCTCTCTTTGCTTTCCTAGGACTCTGCATAGTTCTGCCCTGCCTTCACTTATGTAGTCTTGTGTTGTTTCTGTTTTTGTTCTTTGTGTAGCGCTATAGTCCTGGAGGAACAAGGATATTCATTGCACTGTGTACTGTGCATATGGCTGAAATAACAATACTTGGCTCGATTTGACTTGGAGAGAGCTTTACATTCTAGGCACAGCTGAAAAGCTCATCTATTTCTCGCGATTGGTCATTCTTTGGTGTAGTTATTGCTTCAGACAAAAGTCAGATTGCACGAAACATGTGTCACGTTTGTGGTGCGGGACGAGGCAGGAAGGCGAAAGTCCAGGGTGAATGGGTTTATTTCGAGATGGACGGGGCACACCAGGATGCACATCAATGACGGATCTGGGGATATGAACTCAGACGCGGACTAATATACACAGGACAGGCTGAACTTAACAGGTAACAGGTGATTACAATTGGGAATTAACACGAGGTAACGAGGTAGGCGTGGCACACACGAGGATCGGACGGAGCTGGGCATGACAACATGTGTGTGTGTTTTGAGAACATGTAGAATTCTAACTAGCCACAGAGTGTGGCTGTCTTCCAATATTGGTTTGAGGCTATTAGAAAGTGCTAAAAGTGGAAGCAGGTTGAAATCTCATTGTCAACATCTCAGTATCTAGAAAATTGTGTGTCTGTGTGTGCTTGAGTTTATCCTTTTAAATGTCCAATTTTTTTAACTGTTAGTCAAACGTCTATAAAGTTCTGAGTGGAGGTCAAAGCAGACTATGTGAAGTTATAATGTAATAATTCTTCTTCCAAACCGTGCATTTTGTGTGTCGGCATAGGATTAGTTGCACATTTTAAAACTGCTTTAAACTGAAATGTAAATTACTGTTTGTTGTTTGTGTCAAAAGATTATAGTGATATTTTCCACAGTAGTCATTCAACTCAAGAATTGCGTGGCTACAAGCTTTGCTTATTATGGAATGTGTTTTTTGCATGAAGTACTAGGCTTTTATATACAGTAAATCTGTAATCTGGTAACGAACAGAAAGCCCCATCATTAATTTATCAATAATCCATTTTGTAATAACAGGAAATGTTGTTATTATCATATTAAATATGACATTATATATCATATGAAACTGATCATAATCTATTGAATGCTAAATGACAGAGATTTCCTAACTTTACTCAATAATGGTTGCATCAAAGCACAAACCAACCATGCTCTAATCGGACAGACGAAAAACTCCAGCTCTTCTTCCAACTTATTGCTAAATTACTTGTGATAATCAGTAGATCAGACATTAAAAGAAATTGCCGATAATGCATCCTTAATAATGTCACGCTGAGTGCCTAATCTGCTTTATATTTCTAAGCATTGCAAGAGAAACCCTCTTTGAATCACATATGTCACTTTCTGTTTTGTGAAACACAGGTCTTCAGGAGAGTGGGATTGTTTTTCTGTAAAGGTCGGCCTATTTGGAAATGTAGGATAGGAAATCTTCCAGCAAGAATGGAGTTAAATGACAATGTCAACTGGAAACTTGGCTGTAGGCAAGCTAGTACCTGTCGCAGTAACACTTATTTCCAGTTGAGCTGCGGGGCTATAAGAAAAGTACCCTGGTGATTAGTGTGTCCACAGATTGTGAGGTCAGCTGTGTTTACATTAGATCAAACAAGAGTTTACCACTGTGCAACATTTAATGACACATCCAGACTGGCCAGGTTTTGCCGTTCCACTGCATGAAATGTGATGCCTCATACTCACTTGTTCACTTTGACTCCTCTTTATCTCAGGGAAACTTAAAAAGAATTTTTAACAGTACAGTGAACTATTTTAGAATATTCCCTTCTGCTGTATACATTCAGCCAAACATTATGGGTCATTGTACTTTTGTCAAAGGCCAGGGGAATGTCTTCTGTTTAAGGACTCGAGTTTTAGGAAACATCACTGCTACAGTAATCTATGTATTTAGTTTTAGTTTACACCTACAGTAACTAATAACAGCATGAAATATGAGGATACTGTAAATGCACTTGAAATTGCAAAACTGTTGTAATGTATTTATGTGTTTCCATGCAGACAGTTCAGCTAATTTGTGGATTACTGCAGTGATTACTTCTATAGTCCTGTGTAAAATAAAATACAATAGCCATTGTGTTTTTCTGCTGTTTCTAATCTATAGGACTCATACTGATATATAACCATCCATCCATCCATCCATGATCTGCTGCTAATCCGGGGTTCGGGTCGCGGGGGTAGCAGCTTCAGGAGAGATACCCAGACCTCCCTCTCCCCAGCTACCTCTACCAGCTCCTCGGGGGGGACACCGAGGCGTTCCCAGGTCAGCCGAGAGATATAATCCCTCCAGCGAGTCCTGGGTCTGCCCCGGGGCCTCCTCCCTGTAGGACATGCATGGAAAACCTCTCCAGGTAGCCGCTCAGGATGCATCAGCACCAGATGTCCAAACCACCTCAACTGGCTCCTTTCGATGTGGAGGGACAGCGGTTCTACTCTGAGGCCCTCCCGGATATCCGAACTTCTCATCCTATCCCTAAGGGAGAGCCTGGACATCCTGAGGAGAAACCTCATTTCGGCCGCCTGTATTCACAATCTCAGTCTTTCGGTCATTACCCATAGCTCATGACCATAGGTGAGGGTAGGAACGAAGATGGACCAAAAGATCGAGAGCTTTGCTTTTCGCCTCAGTTCTTTCTTAGCCACGATGAATCGGTTAAGTGCCTGCAAAACTGTAGATGCCGCTCCGATTTGTCTATCCAGCTCCCGATCTCGCCTACCCTCACTCGTGAACAAGACCCCGAGATACTTGAACTCCTCCACTTGAGGCAGTACGTCTTCCCTCGCCTGAAGAGGGCAATCCACCCATTTCCGGCTGAGAACCATGGTCTCGGACTTGGAGGTGCTAATCCTCATCCCCACCACTTCGCACTCGGCTGCGAACTGCACCAGAGCACGCTGGAGATCCCCAGCAGATGAAGCCAACAGGACGACATCATCTGCAAAAAGCAGCGAGGCCATTTTCTGGATTTCATCTTTTTGTTAAAACGTATTCTGTCTGAAATTTATTGTTGAAATCCATTGCATATACTTCCTGCTATTTATAAAAGCCATTCATGCTTAATTATTGTTTGATTTCAATAATATAAGCAAACATTAACAATGATAACATTCAAAAAGTAATGTACTTTAATGAATCAAACGTTCATAACATTTTCATAAATTTTCTGTTATCCATTTTTCCCTTCAGTAATTTGACATACTCTTGGCGTCAAAGGAACTGGGTCATAGCTTTTTAAATCATGTTTTGACATCTCTGAGATTTAGGGATCTGAAGTTTGGAGCAGTTTACTTGGCCTGTGGACAAACAGGTAGGCTGAGCGGATCTCTGTCTTGTTTTAATGGCTATTTCTGTTATCACCTTGATGTGACAGCTGTGAAACTCCTTAGCTATGCCGTTATAACTAAATTCCCTTTTGTTTTGGTTAAAGCTTGGAAAAAAAACACTGAACCTATCATTTGCAAAGTATGGCCTTCGTGTTGGATTAGCTCAGAAATGCTGAGGCTGTTTTCCATCCTGTGAAAAAGCCTAACTGACAAGTTATATGAAGTGGAGGGATGAACCTTAAGTCTACAGAGGTAAAAACAGTAACAGAGGACTCTACTGAGCTTTCAGTTTCAATTTTTTGAAATCCATTGGCGTGCATCCACTGCAGGCCATGAGTCTGTTTGTCCGTCAAAAAATCAATGCGGAAGCAATGGCTTCCCTCAGAACAAAAAACAAAAGGACTGAATAGCACCTTTTTGAATGTTCAATAATCCTTTTCTCTAGGACTCCAATGAGTTGTATCAATAACAATGATGCTGATGCTTGTGACATACTATAGATTACATGAAGGAATAGAAAATAAAGCTGTAAACATTAATTGCTCAAACCTTGTGTAATATTGGAGTAACCACTTGGCTCGCATTAGTGTGACTGATAGTGGTTGTGGGTAACCCGCCCCCTCCCCAAAAAACTGATGCATAAACACCAAACTTTGCAATTTTCGTGAGCTTTCATTGTTTATCTTTCAATCAGCCCTAGTGAGTAGCCCTGGAAAACTATTTTCAGAGCTTTTCAAATGCTTTTCAGCCAGCTGAACATGAACTTCCACGCCCTTCAATGTCTGACCTCCGGCATGGTGGCGTGTGACTCCTTCAAGAACTACAAAGACTGACATCGGGTGCTTATCTGAAGCCAGAAGCCTGGTAAATGGCAGACATTTCAATCTCCCATACACGCTGGGCAGATCGCGCACACAATATGGTCAGATACAGTGAAATATGTCTTTTTTAAAAAATCAGCCGTATTGAGAAGATTTATTATTCTTTATGTCAAGCCACTGAAGAACCTACTGACATTTTTGAATTCTGGTACCAATTGGTATAAATTTCTCACATTCTACCCCTATTCTGGAGGATTAACACAGGAAATACCTCTTCTATCAGTTCTTGCAGCAAACTAAAGATGACTTTGGAAAAATGGCAAAAAGAAAGAAATCTTCTTGGCATGGAGATCATCATGCCATGACAACTGAACAGGCATTAAGCCAAAGCGCTGGTGAGAAAATTGGATTTTGAAAAGTGCCCTGTCTTATGAGGGGTAAAAAAAATGACCAACTGGAATCAGACTGATCTCCATTAGTTGTGTCATTTAGTACCAGTGAACTGTGAAGATGGCTAAGTGATATTATGTTAACCTTCTGTTTTACATCTAAAGTGAAGATTAAATACAATCTGAGGATTTGCATATGCTCTGAACTGTTTCTCAGCAGTCGGTGGGGGAGAGGAACTGCTCAGAGTCTGTGATTCTGGACTGAATTCTTGTCAGTGATCTTCATGCTACATGATCAGGGGTGACACTAAGTGCAATCCAATTCTGAGATGGGAAATATATTACGCTGCCAAAATAAATCCTAAGCAACACTTAAAATGGGATTCCATTTTGCACATCCATGCAAGGGCTGTTGTCTCCAATGTTTTATGGCTACAAAATTTCTGGCCTTCTGCAAACGTGATGTCTAATTTGAAGTCGGCCTGAAGATTTCTCAAGTCCTGTGACCAGTAAGAGTTTTCCTCACCAGGAAGTTGGGCGGGAAGGGTAATGTACCACATATGATTGACTCCCTACCAGTCAGTGGCCCACTCACAGACGCAAGACTTCTTCCTAATTTAGTTCTCCTTCTAATTAAGCAGTATTATCTAACACAGTGGGCAGTACCTAGGAGATAATTGTCCACAGTGACAGCTAAATGCCCCAATCTGGAGCTGAATCTGGAGAAGCCAGTAAAGGTCAATCATCATAATATATTCTGCTGATCTAATTAATGGTACCATTTGTCAGAAAACCTTCTATTATTTTACATCCATGGAAGTTTCTGGGAACCCCAACGCCACCCAGGATCAAATGGTTCTTTTTATGGAAAAATATGCAGATGGCAGTTATCAGATTCAAAGGGCATTCTTGCCACTTCACTGGTGCACTGGAAATCTAATTTTGTAATTTCTTGTGTATGTCTATTATACAGTGAATGGAGGGATTTAACATAAAAATGTGTAATGGACACTTATCTGACAGAAGTAGTAACATATTGTTGGAATAGATTTTAGGACTTGCTCCTTTAACTTTACTCATAGATCCACTAATATTTTAGAGAGTCAAATACTTCATGGTGTTTTCTGAAGTTCTTTATGTTGCAGCAAAGTGGTGGTGGATTGTGCTAAAGAGACACACAGTTTTTATGTATGGTTTGTTTAAAGGGGACAAAAGAAGTCTGTTCAACTGCTTGATTAAAAAATTAAAAAGCTATCATTGTAGATAGGATTACAGATCTTTAAAAAACCATTTTATTTCTGTGATAATCAATGTGCAGAGTGCATTTAATAAAACATTTCAGTTAGCTGAGTGTGCAAACTGGCGATTTTATGGGTAATTTGTAACAATACTCAGAAATGCCAGCCTCCAAACCAGGCCATGTTTCCTCACAGTTCACAAAACTTTTTTTTTGACAAAAGGAGAGCAACTGTTTACCCAAAAAGGATCACACTTTCTGTCCGAAGGAGAGATAAAAAAAGAAGGAATTCTAACACTGTGGCTCTGAATTATTAACCATTAGATGCAAGCGTCCTGTTCGAGACTCAGGCTGCCATTTCGTGAGAAGCTGTGATTCGTCCTCGTTTGTCTTGTTATAGTACTACAATTTCAGCTTGCTGGCGTTAGCAACAAGGAGCATACACATGAAAACAGAGGCTTGTATTGCATTAGATTAGCCACGTTTAAATAAATAATAAACAGTCTGTGTTTCATGTCACTTCTACAATTTAACATCTCCCCCCCGCACGTCTGACCCCATGCTTTGATTCCCGAAGTGACGCTCAGTCAGAGGCTGAATTATTGATCCTTCCAAACTGATCAGCGTGCAGAGGATACCACAGACTGAGATGATTTATTCAAGCTGTAATGTATAGTGTATAGTGACATGAATTGCTCCCATGGATCTTTGTTCTCCAGTCGTTGCATCTTCTCGCCACCTTACATATCAAAACCACCACAGAACTTGTGCCTGTTCTTATGTTCTGTGTCGAGAGCTGAATGCCTTGATGAACGTCTTCAGCGTGACCTCCTCCCGACATTCCCGTTTCACTTTTTATTTGCAATGTTGTGTTCGGGGTTTCCCCAAAGTAAAACAGTGTCATCTCATTTGAAGCCATC
Organism: Mormyrus lacerda; assembly: GCA_015163995.2. NCBI lineage: Eukaryota > Metazoa > Chordata > Actinopteri > Osteoglossiformes > Mormyridae > Mormyrus > Mormyrus lacerda. The sequence goes on along the minus strand of JAABNX020000001.1, from coordinate 47,610,783 downwards.
GTGATGCAATCGTATACATATGTATACATTTCTCTCTTTGGGGTTTAGGAACCTGTTTAAAATATAACAAGTAATATATTTAGCTCATTGTTACTCAGAACCTCCAGTCTTCATAATGATCTCAGAAAGTGCAGCTCAGGTGTGATAGTTGCGATCTCGTGTCCTGATGGCACATGAAATGTTGAATAGAGGATTGTGGTTATGGGGTTGGTAGGGGTCTCCTGTCACTCAAGATTCACGTTTTTTTGCTACGTGTGTTCCAAGAATCACAGGGCAATTCCAGTGCTACAGCAGCAGGGTAGGGGGGCAGGTGCATGGGGGCAGGGGCACCGTAAAGGGGGAGACAGATAGGATGATTCCAAGGGCCCCTGAGCCAACTGGTCTGGGTCAGGGGCCCAATATGATATGCATGGGGAGACAATAGGATAATCAATAATGCAATGCAAAGCAGTGCAAGTCAAAAGGGTGCGATATGTGAATGAGTAAGCAATTAGTAAGTAATAAATATGTGCAAGGAGCATAATATTTTGTGCGCTGTAATACAGAAACACCACAGAACACTACAGACGCTCCTGTTCGACACATTTGCTGATGCTTAAAATGGGCTCTGCAAAATAAAACTATAAAATGGTACGAGCCAGAAGACTATAAATCATGGAGACAAATATGAAACATTTAGTATTTGGGTTATACATGGCTAGCATTCCGTGTGAAACATTTTTTCATTATTTGTGTGTAGGGACAGTTCAAAATGCTGGGAAGGTTAAATGTCAGGTCAACATTGATATGTCAGTAGATAAGATTTCCCTCATGTTTTTGTGTTACTTGAGATGTCAACCGTTACCGCTCACATCCCAGACAGCATGTCTTTCAAAGACAGGATTCTGGCAACAGATATGAAATCAGTGGTTAATTTCCGCATTTAGAAAGGTGCTCCAATGTGAAATGCAACCACTTTCTGATGCTTATTACTTTCCCTCTTCTACAGAGTAAATAATAACAATTTCATTATTTATGGTTTGTTTATAACCTCCCAAACAACCAATTATACTTTCACTGTCTATTTTTTCCCACTGTCCACTTTCACATTGTGTTAATGAACACAAGTGTTCTTCTCACATTGCGGTCCGCTGTCATTTTGTCTCATGTGGAAAAGCACTGTAACTTCCACATGAACCCTGGATGGAATTTATTTTTTATAAAAGCAGCTTTTAGAATGAAAGTGCATTTATTATTTAGAAGAAACTCGTCGAAACTCCGCATGAGCGGTTTTGTCAAAAGAGGTTCAGCCGTGACATTTGAGTTTTTATGTTTAAGAGGAAAAAGTTTTTCTTACGGTATTAAAGGATCTTATCAACAAAGAAGAAAGACAATTAAAAGGATGCAGGTAAGCTATTGGTCTGAGCTGTGAAGGTTATCCCCTTTGTTTTGACATGCTGGCGGTTTCTTTAGCTATGTGTGTGTTTCTTGGTGTCTATTTATATTTTCGATTAAAATTGAGTTTTCATTTTGAAATCAACAGCCTCGCTACCCTGCAAATGTGCTTGAGTAAATGCAGAAGACTAAAATGAGGTCAATAAAGAGCGTCGATTATATAGTCCATGCAACGTCTGTCACTTAATCAATATATTTAATTGGAATGGCTCTTTTTTAAATACGTTGTCAGGAAGGACAGAACAAAGTGCTGCAAAGAGAACAAGTACAACCCATGACCTCCTGTTGAGAAGGAAAGATAGAAGGATGTATTTGACTATGTGCCGTCTGCATGCAGGTTTTGCTAACTTAGCTATGATCTCCTGACTTTTACTTACAAGCTAACCGCAGAACGGGGGTTGACAAGATGCCAGCAAGTGAGGACCAGCCAAGAGAGGCTTGACATTCATCCGTTGTGACCTCTTTGTGGGAAGACCGCAGGAGAGGCGGAGAACAGTGGGATTTCCACACCTACGTAACTGTCAAATGAAATATTTAAATCTCTAGCCAGCGGCCCATCCGCAGTTTACATATAAGTGGATGCCGTCTTCAGGGAGGCTTTTAAAAGGAGCACAGCCGCAGGGGGGGCGTCTCCCCTGGAGATGTGGCAGAGTAGTCACTGCACTTCTGGCACGTTCCTTGAGCGAGAGGGCAGCAGGGGCCGCTCAGGTCACGGTGGAGCGGTCACACCGGCCAGACTTCATGAGGAGTCTTGCGTCCTCGGTAAAGGGCACCGGCGTGTGGAAGCCCACAGGGCCCGTGTCACCAGGCCCGAGAAGTTAAGTAGCGCCCATCTTTCACAGTCGGAAGACAAAGGACGCGTTCACAGTCACTGTGTTTGCTGCGTCACTGTGAGCACGCCAGCTATATTTACATTTATTTATGAGACACTTTTGTCTAATGTGACGTACAAATGAGGAAAATAGAACATTAATGGAGTCAACTAGGCATAAATGTGGCTCAGTACAGGTGTGAGCAGCATTGGGGCAAGATCTACATAAAAACGTCCGACAGTTCACCTCAGACAGCGGGTCTGGCTAAGTGTTAGCCCGGCCAAGGCCTGGGTGACAGAGCAAATCTTTTCTCACATATCTTTCTTCAGCACATTAACGACAAAATAGAAACACCAGCAATGCATGCGGATGATCCCATTTTATAGGTCAATACAAGATCGCCTCAGTGAGCCATCCACTCATTACTAGATGCATCGCGGCCCTCGGTATTCCCTGCTGTACGAGATGTTGAATCCTGGCCCTCGAGGGCATCCTCTCTGGGGTGCCGTGATATTACCATCTGGAGTGATCTTCTGTGTATGAGATGTTAAACCAGTCTGGAGTGATCACCATCTCATTGCACGCCATTTGATCTGAGTTTGAATAACATGCTGCCGTCACCTTCAAGAGTAATTCAGCAAATGGATTTTCAGGAGCTAAAAAAAAAACTCCATAGCCCTTTTCAATCTCTATATCTTCCCCATACATTTTTTGTCTCTAGGTGCTGTCGGCGACTTGAAAAGCATGACAGGCTCTGTCAGAACTCCCTGACGCTGCCATTTGAATAAACAGGGAGGTTTGTTTCCATGGTATTCATTCCTCTACTTCGGTGTTTCCCAACCCGGTCCTCGGGAACTTGCAGACGGTCCACAATTTTGCTTCCTCCCAGCTCCTGGTAGGCAAAAACATGGACTGTCTGGATGTCCTGAAGGACCGCATTAGGAAATACTGCTCTACTCTAATTTTGCATTCTTTCTTATTCAGACATATTTTAATTTAGTTCAGACACGTGATGGAAAATTACACCAATTAATGTAATAAGCCAACTTATTAGTAATTTTTTGCAAAGGGAAAACAACAGCATTTTAATTTGCTGCTATTACACTAATGAAGAAAATGGAAATTATAATTCATTAAAAACCATTATTTGCCATTCAGATTATATGAGTTGATTTTATCTGCAACTCAAGGCAATTAACAGGAAGGACTCTGCCTATAGTACAGTCAAACTTTGCTGCCTCATCGTTGGGGAGAGTTCAATTCAACACGGCGTGTCACATTATATAAACGTAGACAGTGTGCTGCTTTCAGAAGACTTCTGCTTTCTGACCAAATCTGTGTAGGCTTTCACACCAAATGTGTGCCTGCATTCTCACAGATACTCATACCACAGAATCACACATAAAGGAGCAAATCTGCCAAGTCTTTAGCATCTCGAAGGTGTCTGAGGCCGTGGCGAGAGGAGTCAGGCCGTATTAGTCAATCTGTGAAAGAAGGCTTTATGGACATACTAAGTCAATGAGCGATTTAAGTTGTCCGGAGTCATGCATTTGGAAGAGATCACGCAGGTGTTGTGACATGACAGGCAGGTAAAATTATGTGATATGAATCATGTTGAGCATCGTTCCGGGAGTCCTCTGTGCCCTGGTGCAGAGGAGTTTTGCACAGCGAGACGTGACAGGATGCAAATGTTAGAAATGACATTTCCAGGAGGACCTGCTTACTTGCACTGGCGGGATGACTCCCAGAGTTTTCCTTATGGCTATATTCTCCTGAGGGAACTATTTGTGAAGTGTAAATATTGCTGAGAATTATGAAAAGGTCGTGTTTGTCCAGTACCGTTAGAAGGTAAAGTTCAGTCTTGACCTGCGTTCAGATGCCATAGCTGAAGTAGCAGATCCTTTCCTGTGGTTTCTTCCTGCTCTGCTGTTGATTTATAACAGGAAGTATCACGGTGGTTAAGGTCACAGGCTTGTAAAGTTACGTTTGCTGACTTGATCTTTAAAGTTGAACCTTGCTGAAGAGCACTCGTGCAAGGCACTTAAGCCTGAGCTACCTCTGTGAGATACTGAGCCTTATAAATGTATTTAAAACCAGTCCATTTGGAGAAAAAAAAACTGACACATAAACAACAGGAAAGTCATTAAAACATTACAAATGTTCTCCTCATAGGGTTCCTACAGTCATTCGTCTGTTTACTACTGACATAAAACATATTTTTAAGAGCAGTTCTCCACTTTGATGTGGATGTCAAATCTCGTTGCGCTCTAGGAGTTTCTGAAAACTTGATATTAACGTATCTAAGCACTTCTATTGCGGCTTGACGATGCCATGAATGACCCAGATGTCCTTAGTCTTTGGGAGCTGTGCTTTATGTCTGTATCTTTCATTCAAATAACGTTTATCTGGTTGGCTCTTGGCCCAGCAAGAATATTGAATATTCATTGTCAATAGCTTTTGTTCATTCCTTTGGGAGGATTGGGCCTATAAATTGGCTTTTGCAGCCCTTGTTAGCTCTTATTCTCCTCTGAATAGCCATTAACCTAAACGGTCACACTGATTGACAGTGGCTGCGCACAAACGGTGAACTCCTAAAATATGTCCTTTTATGTTAAGGCACAAATGAGTTCATGGGTCATGCATTCTCGCATTGGCTTACAGACTTGATGTATTGAATGTTTTGTGCTTATTTCAGCTCAAAACAGAATGAAGATCTTTGAAATGCAAAAAGTTACATGATAAGCGTTTCATTTGTATTTGGTGAAATTCTTACTCTAAACTCTATGTAAGAAAGTAGTAGCTTAGCTGCTTCCTCTCCTTTTCAAATATTTTCAAATTATTTCAAGCCAAGTTTACATAGCACATCTCAAGCAACATAGGGCATAAAACGAGAGTAGATGCTGAACAGGATGCCAGTTCATCATATGACGTATAGGCGCACACACACACACACACACACAATGGGCGCAGTTGAGAGATGCCAGTTTGCCTCAAAGACTGTAGGATAAATCCAATGTGTCACAAAAAAACATGCAAACCCCATAGAGACAGAATAGAGGTGGGATTCGAACCTCCAACCTTGGACTTGTACGCTAACAGGGGTGCTGGATGGGCATGGATGCCCTGGCAGATTCGGGTGGGGGGGCTACACTTTATAGGGTTAAATCTGTCTACCATGGGGCCCAACCAGAGGACCCAGGCTGATATTTTGTCAGGGGCCCCAGAACTGCTAGTTCTGCCCTTTGCACTAACCAGACAATGACTGGGCCACACTCACCTGCTTTCAGAAACTCTCAGATGGTTATGCTTATGCATAAATAGATATTTAATAGCTGTTTTGTGGAAAACAACTCAAAGGGAAAGGGAATGAAGTAAACAAATAGGCTATTGCTGTTTCCAGCGGATTCCATCAAGCCCAAGAGTTTCCATTGATATTGCTTAAGGCCGGACGTCCTGCTCATTTAAATATCTTTACTCTCATTACTGCTCTCCTTTGAGCAACACATTTCTATTGCAAAATGTTCATCTTTCAGTGCACCGAGTAAAATGAAGTTAATTTATGCATTTATTGGCCGTTGATGCTTGATTGGACTCTTTATGTTGTGATTGCTAAATGTTTGTTACCTGACACTGATCTAACTGAGCAAAAAAAAAAAAAAAGTAAAACGGTTAACTAAACAATACATTTCAAAATATTTGGAAAATTAAAACAGTAAAAAACTTTAAATTGAAAACATAAATTAATCCATTTGAAAACAAGAGAAAGACATGGCAATGTGGAAAAAATGCTTGGTGTGATGTGCGAGGTCACGTTGAGTGTCTGTCATGTTCCGCCTGCCGCAGTTCCTCGTGCCTTTAATGTATCGCTCTGCCTTGCACTGAAACCATAAGGAAGCTGCTGCTTTCAATTCTAGACTTGAGTCTCTTAATTGGTGGTGATGAGTGACAAAGAGCAGGTGAATGTTAGGGACAATAATCACGAGGGGGGGCAGGTTTTGCTGGAGTAGGATAGAAATCATGCCCGCTGTTCAGATAACAGAACCGATGATGTACGGTATTTCATGTAAGACATTAAAGTGAGGAGCGTTTGAAACAGAGTGATTAGACACGCAGTGGCAATCAGGAACATGAGTGGGCCACTCGGGCGTCCTGGTAGAACAATCCATTCATGTTTTTTTTGAAGCACCTGGTATCTTAAATGTAGACTGTGTTTATACTGTTAGTAAAATTCCTTTTCTCAGATCACTCAGCCTCGATGAACCAATCCATAGCCAGCTTGGTATCAATTGGGACAATTTAGAATGTTCATCACAAAGCCGGAGGTAACTACAGAGCCAAATTCCAGGTGGTTCCAAATTCCAAGGCCATTCCTATACCACTAGTGTTATGGAATCCACATTGTTCTGGAAATGGATTGGGCAAAATCTTAGGAATCATGTATATCTGCATCATAATTAATTAAGATTAAAAATGTGTTTACCATAATTAGTAAACAAATACTGAATAAGATTATCTTCTCTACAGGAGAAGTTTGACTGTAAAGAATTGAATCAAATTGTAAGCTTTTCTGAACTAAACAGAAGCTGAAAACTTAATCAGAAGTGACTCTGCATTGAATTCTTTGCATCCTTGTATTTTCACGTGGTTTTGATGTGGTTCTTGCTTGTGGGTAAAGGGAAAATCGAATCAAGCTTGTTCCTGAGAATCTATTCAAGCAAGATGGTCTAGTACCCCGGACAATAAAATGAAATGGTTTCCGTCATTCACATGAACTGTAATTTTCAGCTTTTCGTATGGATACTGACACAGATGACGCAAATTTGTGTCATGCAGGTATCACCTCCGGTAGCTCGAAATTTGTGAGACGACTTGTCAAAGCCACTTTACAACGGTTAGAAAAAGCACTAGAGCACAGCTAAGAACTACCAAGACTTTGTGGGAAGGAGGCAGGAGCATTGGAGAGCATCAAATGAGAAAATAATCACAATTCAGCCATTTAAATAATTATCTAATTCCCTGCTTAGACCACAGGCTGGCGTACTTTTTATGACAGTGGCATAAAATATATGATATTTTTTTATTCTTGGATTTGTTATATCAGTACGATGTTTTTTTGCTTTCTGCAAGATTGACTTTCCTGTGCAGTTATACTGCACATTGTATAATTTTTTAATATAATTTAATATTCTATAATTGTTTTACTTAAATAAAAAGAGATGGTTATGCAGTGGGTGGTGCAGTGGTTAGCGCTGTTGCGTCACACCTCTGGGACCCGGGTTTGAGTCTCCGCCTGGGTTACATGTGTGTGTGCATGTTCTTCCTGTGTCATCGTGGGGTTTCCTCCCCACAGTCCAAAGACATGCTGCGACCCAATAGGATAAAGTGGGTTGGAAGATGGATGGATGGTTATGCAGTGGTGGCCTAAGAATAATTTGGTTCACAACCAAAAAATGCATTGGTTCACATACAAAATTTGGTTGATGAACAGATTCCACGACCTGATTCCTTTTTTTAATACTAGTGTAGCACCGGCAGGGACGCATGTCCCAGCATGCCCTGCATGCAATTGTAAATAGCCGTTGTATTGTTGTTGTTGTTAATGTTAATGGTTGCATTTCCCTATTGCCACTCGTGTGTTTGCCCGTGTCTCGTGTGTGCCCGGTCCCATCTTCGCGTGTATTTATGCAAATCTCCCACCGTGTGTGCATCTCACAGTTCGGAGTCTGACAACCTTGTGTTGCCTGTCTGTTTATGTGGTTCAGTGCTCATTGGTGCCTGTTGTGGTCATTTTAAAGACTGCTAATAAAGAGCATGATTTCTCCAGCACACAAATCTCCACGTCTCTCTCTTTGCTCTCGCGACGCCTCGGTCTATCGTCACACTTCTTTTTCTTAACTATAAAAACCAGGAAATTAATTAACAAAAAATATTATTCGGTAGGCTTGTGAATTAGTTAATCAAATTTCAATGCTTTCTTATGGGATAAATTGCCTTGGTTCGCGACCACTTTCCTGGAACGAATTGTCTTCGTGAACTGCAGGCACCACTGTAATGGGAAACAAAAATGTTGTAATAATAATGATACAGCACTACGTGCTGATTATATGTTGAACAAACTGTGTATATATGATCATCTAAAATGAGATAGGTCTGTAGATTTCAGCCGCTCAGATACTGCTCGCAAACTGACTTGTTCTGAAGCCTATAACCGACTCACATCTCTGTCACTTAACCGTCGTCTTGATGTGTGAATGTGTCTCTGACGTCATTCAGCGGTAAAACACCCACCTTAGGGCAGGCACTGAACCTATTTTCTCTTTAATTTCCTCATCCATCCGCATTTTGATTCACAGCTTCGAATCAATAAGGCTCAAAAAATGATTTTGTGATAATATGCCATCCAGGGGATTTTGTGGGTGCAGAGCCTGTAGAGATCGTGGGGTGCAGTGCTACCCCTGAGATATCTGTTTGTGGGAGGGAGGGACAGCATGTTCCCCCCCATGTTACATGGGCTTTTTACGGCTGTTCCGGTTTTCTACAGCAGTCCAAAAGCATGGAATTACATAAATTGGCATCTCTAAATAGCCCATGGTGTGAGCGTGTGCGTGCTCTGCAGTGCACCAGCTTCCTTTCCACCTCATGACAACCATGAAGAGCGTGAATGGACGGATGCGTGTATGGATGCAGTGACCGATGGGCAGCTGCCCAAGACGGCATCTTCTGAGGGGGCGCCGACTTGGCAAACCCGCGTCACTGCCAAAGGTCAGCAACCCCCCCATCTCGAAAATAAACATCTTTTCCAAAGAGGGTCCATCATCCACAGCAAAGTGTACTTATACCTTATTATGTACACTTATAAAAAATGATTGCACTTGGAATTGCCAAGCAAGGATCAACAGGCTGTTTTTGCAGAAACAATGACATTTTGAACATTTCTTTTAAAATTGTCTAAATGATTTATTTTTTGGGGGAAAGTATCGAAACTTTATCAAATGTATATGTCTGTGGGATTGTTTTCAATTTAATTTGCTGTGAATTATGCTGTATATCGCTTACTGAGTCTTTAAAGGTGTTGGAAAGCCCAAGGCCAGTTAGTGACATTTAACTAAGCCAGCGCTAAATGCTAAATCCGTGAACGCTGCAGAAAGAGATTATTTTGGTAGATGTGTGGACACAGTTCTACAGAGGAAGCCCAACAACGGGAACAAATACAAATATCCGCGGTGCAGTTCTGCAGTCGCCTCTACAGCCTGAGGGTTTCTGTTTTGTTTTCTCCTTGTTTTTGCCTTGCAGTTGATAACTGCTGTGGTGATTTATGCATAATCTATACAAAATAATAAAAATCTGTAAAATTAGATTATACTTAATTCTCTCGATGGAATTGCGTAATTGTCATATATTGCTACATTTCAGGACATCATTTAACTCCCTTCTTGATTCTCACCCCCCCACCCTGGCCCACAAGAAAAGAAATATCACCGCTTCCACTGTCTTTCCGTAAACATCACAGCTGCCCCTGGGGATCACCTTTTAAAAGGATGAGTCGTCAATAGGAGTGCGTTCACAGAACGGCTGTTCAATGTGCATTATGCTCCTGGTGAAAATCAAACCCTGAGGTGACCCAAAATCTTACAGATTTTAAAAATACACATGGGCCAAGGCATCTTTCTCATTTTAACTCCTTGCAGGGTCTGGCAGTCAGTAAAAACCCAGGCTGAGACGGGCTTTAACTTTCCACCATAAACCAGGAATCCATTTACAGAATGTTTATTTCCTCGTGTATATTCAGGTCTTGATTCACACTTTTATACAAAGTCAAAATAAACAATGTTTAGTCTGCCAGGTTTGTGAGTTTTTTTTCCCTGATTGTGGCATCGCTACGAAATGTATCCAATTAAAAATCTGCAATCTGCATGTGCCATTTGCTTTTCAATCGATAACAGCGTTTTGTTTTTGAAATGCTTTCCCAGAGTTCCGAAATTAGTCCATCAGGAATAGGAGAGCACTTGTAGCGGCTTCGCTGTTTTAACAAACTGCCCTTTGCTCACTCCGGTCCTATAGACAGCTACCTGTCATTTTCTGTGATTGCAGACAATGGCTGGTTTTAATGGATTCGTATCACTCAGCATACGTCATCTTTTCTGGAAAAAAAAAAATAAAAATTTGCATTTATAAGCTTTTGCAGACTTAAATGGTGGCATCAGATGGATCACACGTTCAGAGATGAGAAATTCACTTTTGAAATAACCTTCTGCATAAATGACCCCACCCCCATGTGTCAAGCATGACTAATCTTAATGAGAGAATAAACTGCTTATTGGAATGAATCCTTTAATATTTTTTAGTGTATTTGCAAAACTTTTTTTTACTTACGGAAAATACCGTCTATGAGATTCGACACAGTAAGAGATTAGAATCAATATATTTATTTCAACACGTCCACTGTCATCTGCTTACAAATTAGGTGTCCACTAATTTAAATTCGAGCTGGAGCCTTGCTATGCTACCATTAATTCCTGATAAGAAAGGACCGTTGTAGTGCCATCCTTAATCTCTGACACATGCTTTCATGTGATCAATAGGCTTCTACTGTTTTACCCCACCCTCCCCTCAAAAAAGAGGAGATTGATTGGTGAGAGTCGTCTGCTGCTCATCTCCAGTTCCCTCACTCCTCATTATTGTTTCAATTAGTCACTCACTGGGGATCAGGGCGCTTTTGGGGGGGGGGGGGCATGTTGATGTTAGGAATTATGACCACCTTCCTGCCAGGGTGGGGGGGAGTGGCTCAAACAAGTGAATATTAACCGGCAGCAGTTTTATGGGAAGTGGTGGGACGAGGAGAACGTTCTAGCCCCCCCCCCCCCCGGTATTTTTTCCCAGCGAGAAGGTAATATTCACAACGTTGCATGCTCATGAATTATTAAGCAGCCCCTCATCCACCCACTGCATGCCGGACCTGCAAGATGCTGTGTTTCCGTGCGTGGGTCGGAAGACGCCTGTCTGTATTCCTTTGGACAGCTGTGCTAGTCCTGAAAAGCCAGGCTGCGCGTGCTGCTCAGAGAAGGTTCCGGAGGAGTGGCAGCAGAAGCAGCGGCATCTGTGTCCGGCCGTGGAGGAGGCAGCGGAATCATCCAGAACATTGCTCCCGCTCCTGCTCCTTTTTTTCTCTTCTCTCTCTCTCTCTCTCTCTCTCTCTCTCTCTCTCTCTCACTCCATCTCTCTCTCTCTTTTTCTCCCTCTCTCATCTCTCTCTCTCTTTCTGGAGTTGAGATTTGCTCCGGAGACAGACAAGCTGCGAGAGTGAGGGCACTCGCAGGAGCAGGGTTGGATCGCGGTTGTCACGGAGTGCAGACCTGGCTGCCCACATGCCGATCGAATTTGTGTGCAAGATCAAGTTTGCAGAGGAGGATGAGAAGCCGACAGGCAAGCAGGAGGGGGACAGGGAGAGTCTGATCGAGGAGAGCTGTGCCCCCCCGGCGAGAGACCTGGCCGGCTTCGCCAACTCCTGCTCCCTGCATGGGATTAACCACATCTTTGTCACCGGCCGTCTGGGCATCCGGCAGACTCTGTGGGCACTAGCCTTCCTCGTGTCACTGGTCTTCTTCTTGTACCAATCAGCAAAGTGCGCCATCTCGTACCTGGAGCACCCGCATGTCACGGCGGTGAACGAGGAGGCGAGCCAGGAGATGGTGTTCCCCGCCGTCACCATCTGCAACATCAACCGCTTCCGCTTTTCAGCGCTGACGGACGCCGACATCTACCACCTGGCTAGCCTGATGGGGCTACCGCCCAAAAACAAGGAAGGCCACAAGCCCATGGACCTGAAGTACCCTGCCCCCGACATGCAGGACATCTTCAACAGGACGGGCCACCAGCTGGAGGAGATGCTCAAGAGCTGCAACTTCAGTGGACAGAACTGCTCCGTGAAGGACTTCACCGTGGTGAGTGTCGCCAAAGTAACTCAGACTTCTCCTCTGAGTTTTAACCAAGAGAGCTGTCAACCTAAAAATAACTTTCGCCAAACATTTAAGAAGTAAATCTCAGCTTAATAATAAACAACTTAAGAGTTCCCTTCTGGATAAACTGAATTCTGAAATTCAGCCAGGGATCTTAATAAGAGAAATCGAGTTCTTGTTCAAAAGCACCAGGTCCAGCATAAAGGCATTTATCTTGACATATCTCAGTAAAAGGATGTGTGTATTCTTGAAGATGTATGTGCTAACATGGGGACACTGTAAGCCATGATTGGGAAATCTTTAATAATGTTGATGATGGAAAAGCAGCCGTGCGGAATAGCTGCTGCGGCAGAGGAGAAAGGCAGAGTCATGTTCACTTTTCTCAGGCAAACGGTGGTTTAATGCTGCCACCAGTGTTAGCAGCTTAGAGAGTGTGTGGCGTTTAAAAAAAAAAAACATTAAAAAATTAAGCACTTTCCAGCTATTCTGACAGAACCGCAGCCCCATTGAGCTGCCGCATGGTGCTATTCCGGGGAAAATGTTCTCCCATCACTGATTATGTTCTCCCCACTTCTAGGATTAAAAAAAAATAACCAGCACAAGTCTCGAATTGGCCAAATAAACAACTTCAACTCCAGCATGTCCAGACAGGAATGTCATGAGTGTCTCACATACTCTTTATCGAAAGGTGCACATGCTAAATCCACAGCTACAGTTTCCCTACTTGAAACGGCACAAGACTGGAGGCAATTTGCATTGAGATAAGCCTCGCTATAAGACCTTTCTGAAAGTTGCCTCTGTAATCAGAATTATTAGGGGTAACTTTGATCAGCCATTTGCAGCAGAAAAAAAGAGAAAATTTGACTAATTTTTCTTTCCTTTTTGAATCTGTTAGACGTTTTTTTTTTCTCTGTAGTCACAGTTATCTTCAAAGCATCAGCAGCGAGCGAGAAATAAAGTGCCTTTCTGCACATCGTAATATTGTAATTTTTAATCCAACAACGAGAAATGTCACCTACTACGGGGACATCAAACAATAGATGGCGAATGCGGCAGCTATTAAAATTTAATTATGCAAAGTTGTTTTGAAGCAAGAACAAAGCTTCCTTTTAATGAAAATTGTTTCTTCCATCCTGACAGACAAGTTCTTTATTTGTGCGATAAATGATGAGCTCTTCAAATTGTTTGTCCTACGTTAGCTAATAAGCCTCATGTACTTCCTGGGGATCAGGAACATCCATGGATTAAGATCTTCTGAAAGTCTCTGAGCCCCCCCCCCCCCCCTACACACACAAACACACACACACACACACACACAAACATTCCCTATTTCTCTCGTTTGGTATCTATTACTGTGGGATTGTCACTGTCCAACAAACATCAAATCACCCCCCCTTGCCAAATCGTACTTTGCTTCATTACCCAGTGGAAGTGTAACTGAGGCCGGTTGGAGGCAATGGAGGATGTGAGGAAGACGGTTCAGTCTGAATTTCACACTGCCCTCAGTGTTTCCCAAATGTTCAGAAAACGCCATGGAACTGAATGGCAACTGAATGTCAATTATAAACCAGACTGTGGATGGGCAGGTTGGTGATCTGACGGTGAAGTGGTGGTCTGAAGACCGAATCAGCTATTGTCTTCATGTGAGGATTTAACTTAAACAAAGTTTTCGTCCAAAATGTTTTTTTATTACATTCATACAGATGAGCAGTTAAACGTTTCATAAGATGTGAAGCTTTGTGTACTTTTACTGTATTAAAGTTGCTGATGTTGTTCATATGATATTTAGGAGAAAACATCCATCCATCCATTCTGTGTGAACGCTGGTCCTGTGGGTCGCAGGGGGTCCGGAGCCCACCCCACAGACTAAGGGGGGCAAGGCAGGAAACAACCCAGGATGGGGTGCCAACCCATCACAGGGCACACTCACACACCTTTCACTCACACACACACACCTACGGGCAATTTGGTGACTCCAGTAGGCAAGTTTTTGGACTGTGGTGGGAAACCGGAGTACCAGGAGGAAAGCCCACGGCGACACGGGAAGAACATGCAAACCCCACACACAAAGACCCATGGCATGAAGTCACAGTGTTGCCCACTGTGCCACCCCTAGTAGAAAACTTTTTATCTTTTAATGGGAATTGTGAAGAAATCTGTCCATCAGTCTAATTCATTTCTGTGGTATTGCACATACTATTGAACAAGTATGACCACATCCTCCAATCTGCTACAGATCCGAGTTCATTCTATTTTATAATAATACTGCTTGCGGTGGGGAAAAAACAGTGCTGTTTCTATAAATATGATCTGTTTCATTGCCTGGTGTTTGCATGGGTGATTTCCCTCTCATTGCTACAAATACCTCAATCTAGGATGTGTTCATGATCTGCTGGATTCTCAGCATGCAGATGTTAGTGTCAGAGCATTTAGTGATATTTAAAGGCCGGCACCTTTTAAAACGCACCAATCATATCACGCAACCTTCCAGATTTACGTGTAGTCTGCACGCCTCTTGGGCAAGTTAATTGAGTGAAATGTGCATAAGAAATCATAAGGTTATTTCATTTTAAATTTGAATTAAGTTCTTGAAGCTGTGCTTGCTGGGGATACTTTGTGTTATAGCCAGAAAATAAGCTGAATTGCTCTCCGGTAAAATAATTTTGCTTTAGGCTATAATTAAAAGTGCCACGGTATTCTTGATGGCAATGAACAACTTGGTTACTCAACTAAATGAATAATTGCAAATTTCCCATTTTTAAATATTTACATGTCATTCATTAGAGACCTTCGCTTTTCTGCGTATTTAGAGAATTTGGCAATATTACGCGAAAAGGAGCATTTTGGGCCTGTTGGCTTATTAAGCAGATGTGTTTACAGATGAATTTCAACATTTTTCTTTTAATGCGATCAGGCTTCCTTTTGCATAAATTCATGAGTTTAGGAAAGAGACGGCGGAACCATCTATAAAATCCCGTTTAACTCTGGGATAAATGTTCCCGGCGTTGCGTCTTCTGTCAGCGTGTCCGGTCCTACTGCAGCTTTTGAGAAATTAACACCCCCACCATCTTTTATAACCAGCGTGGGCTGCAGCTCCTAAAAACCTCCCCCCCACCCATGCCACGTGCAAACAGACAACCTAGTTTGTTTCAACAGTGATAAGATTCCTGCCTAAAAAACACAAAATAAATGAAAATATGACTTCTCTGCACCATCTCCATACATTCAGCAATGCTTTATTGCCAGCTGTGTATGGGTAATGTATTTTAAGATGTGCTCTTAATTATCTATGTACAGTATGTGTTCAGACTTTTGGAGCATAATCCCTAAATGTTAATGATGAACTTGGAAGAGACTTGTTCTCCATGTGATGTGTAATTCTGTCGGGTGGCTTTTGTTGTTTTTTGCTCCCATTGGGCTGTCATATGGGTATAGAAGGGTATGAATGACATCATTCCCCCCTGCAGAGCCCACACCCCCCTAATTTCACCACCACCTCCACCTTCTCTTGACAGAGACGGAGGGCCTGAGGCCGTGAAAGTGACTGCATTTCTGGGGGCCCGTCCAAAAAAACAGGCTGTCAATTAACCTTGCAGATCACCCGCCACCCTCCACCCCCCACCCCACCGCACAGCATCAGGCCTCCTTGGTCCATCGGGCCGCTGGACCGGTGACGCACTTGCGGCTGGCGCCCCCTGCTGTTCGGGCCACATGCCTCAGCATGTCGCCATTCATGGTTGCTATGCAACCTTTCGTTTACTACGCTATATCTGTGACTCAAACTCTCTCCCAGCCTGGCTGTTAACTTAGAGAAATGGGGGGTAAAAAAAGATCTTTTCAAGCTTCTCCCGAACCCAGAAATGTTTGGCGGTCTGCATCGTCATTCCGAGCTCTCTGACTGAGATAATCGTCTGCACCCAAGTCCCACCGCCATCCAGCGTGTAATGAGACAGACTGGAGTGCCTGCACTTCCCCATTCCTCCTCTATGTCGCCCTTTTCCTTAAAAGCTGGTACCACTGTGATGCAAATCACACTCGCGCTATAACTCTGCGTCTCCCCGAAGGAGCCTGTGGTGCTCAAGACTGCTTATTGTATCGAAAAGTATGGGGGTCTGTCTGGTTTATTTCCTTTGGTCACTGATGTCTTTAGCAACTGAGGAGCCGCTTTAAAATAGGCCCATTTAATGCACTGCGGCCATGCCGAGGTGGCTTCTCCAGCTGGCTCTCTGTAACCCCCCTGCACGGGCCCCTGTAGCCCAACCCAAGGGGCTTCTGCCACTCGGAGTTACGCAGATTTCTGTCTGGCGAAAGTTACGCAAGGCTGCATACGTGGCCCTCCGAGAAAGATGCCCGATAGGGGAATCAACTTCTTCTTTAACAAGCTCGTGCCCAGTTTCTGCTGAAATAGCCGTTGTTTGTTTTGCAAGGAGTAGCAAAGAAGCTTGGATTGTCAAGTAGTAGGTCTACAATTCCTCAGAATGTGCTGTTTTTAAATGCTCGATTTAAAAGTCAGTAAAGCCATTAAGGTTCCTCGTTAAGCCTGTTTAAATGCAGTCGATAGTATTTGCTGAAATTTTCCTGCAGTTAATGACACGTAATTTGACTATTTGCTCTTTACTCTTTGTAGTAGATCACAATAGCTTGTCAGAGATCTTTCTGAATGCATGATGATCAATAGAAAATAATACAATGATCGTCTGTCATTTTCTTATTGTTTATTTTATACGCTGTTATTTAAGAATCCCCTGTTTTTCTGCTGAATTTCTCAGCTGAGAAGATTTAAAAATGTGTAAAAAATGAACCGTACTTGCTTTTAAACCAAACCACATAATGGACGCGTGCTGTGTTTCCTGATCTGTGCTCCTATTTTATATTTACTTGCATCAGTTAATTATTTCGAAAGGTACGGCATGTTTACAGTTTCAAAGGCATCACAAATGAACAAAAAAATAAATAAAAAATGGCCGCACTGCAATCTGCATTAAAATGTCAGTTTTGAGCAGAACTGCCGTACGGATGGAATAAATAATATGAGACATAAATGTCACAGTCCGTATCTACTTCCAGAAATTTCTGCATGAAGTACTGTCCTGTCTGCTTGGCTGGGCAGTTGCCTTTCTACTTGGCTCTCTTCACTTTGCTTTCCATTGATCTTTTTAGGGAATTTCCATCCCTGCAGAAATTCTGGGTGCATGTGCATTATTATTATTATTGTTTTCCCATCTTCAGTTTGGAAAGTTTGACATCTCTATCATTTTGACACCATCAGCATCCTACGCTCGACACAGCCATGCTGCACTTTCAGTGAGCAGGGGATAAACTGAGAATCCGACCGACTTGCAGATTTATCGCAGGCGCACGGATTAATTGGGCCATAGACAGTAAAAAGCCGTTAATTTAAGAATGTCATGGAATAGTAATGAGACCAGATTTACTGTGCTGGCGCTCGGTTTGTAAATCAATCAGGCAGACGTGCCAGGGTGCCCCGTCCGGCGTACGTTTACTTTAGCGTGCGCTTTAATGAATCGTTGAAAGGGAAATCAAAAATACGCACTTGGATTTCTGGCTGCTGCTGGCTGTTTGTGTAGTCCCTTGTTCCCCCGAATCCCCAGCGCCTATTCCATTATTGATGCGAGCAGTGACTGTATTAAATTGCCCTTTTGAGGATGCTTTTTCCCTCTCGCTCGCTAATGCGGTTTTCTCCCCGTGGCCCCTCGCCGGAGCCCGGCGGCCGAGAAGCAGCCCGCACCTCGCAGATGTTCCGCCCGCGGGAGGAGTGTTTACGTCCAACTGCACAACATTCGCCGTGGAAGCAGATCCTTAAAAACAGATTAGGAGACGGCAGGGGATTAGGGTACAGATTGCCTCGACGTGATTTCCCAGCCAGGTTGACTTACGTAGTCCATCTACCACTGCTAGAAAAGTCTCCCACTTACCTGGAAGATTGTTTTGAGTCTCAGTCATGAAAGTCTAGGGTGTTTTCCCACTCTTAAGTTCCAGTACATGTGGTTCATGTTTAGTGTCAGCCACCGTCTGTGTGCATGAGTTCCTTAGCAATGGGCAATGGGTGATTCTTTAAAGTGCAGGCATAAGAGGAATCATAATTCATATAGAGGAGCCAACCTTATTATTAGCCAATGATATGTTTTGAATCAATGAGTGATTAAGGGGGGACATTCCAGGGGCCAATCAACTGGATCCAGTGTCCCTGTGGCCCCACCAGTGTTCTGTACTATTCTGGCAAAAGGATATAACTAACTTTAGGACACTGGAGAATGGGGATGAATGAATGCAAGTTACATTTATATTGAGCTTTTTAAGACATACAAACTTCAGTTTTACATCTCATGCAAAGAACAGCACCATGTGTGCAGTACAGTGTCCCCATCACTGCACTGGGGCACTGGAATCTACACTGACCACAGGATGGGCCAACCTGTTAACCACACCAACACCTTATACAGCAGAAACCCAGCTTTCCTCGTTGGACTCCCATCAAGTACTGACCAGGCCCAAACCTGCTTAACTTATGGAGTCTAAACTGCAGGTGACAAGAGGCTGATGTCACATGGGGGTGACTTGACTGTCCCTTGGCCGGCTTCCTTCCCCCACTGTGCTTGGCCATTCTGGTCCCATACAAGCTGGCCTACTACAGTGGTTTTTAAAAGGGTAAGACTAATGATTTAAACCTCAGGAGGCTGCAAATAAAAAAATGCATGTTTAAATACTGCTTTTGTTTAAAGGATTTATTTTTCATGGCTGTTTTATTAATTGCTATAAATTAGGGAGAAACTGGTCTCGGATTTTGTTGTAGAGCTGCAAGCGTTTCCAGGGTATAGTCATTCTGCCTCAGCATTCAGCAGATATCAGCGGACCGCTTGACCTTTGCGTTCAATCGAATAAATTTAAATATAATTTAAACCATCACACAGTACTTGATTACTCATCAAGCCGTTATGTCATCTAAGAACAGCATTACTGTTATTAACACTTAAGTAGCAATGTATGCACTGGAGTCTAATGAAGGGCCTATTATTTTAACTTATATTGAAGTTCATTTGCAGTACAGTAGCTTAATCATTTAGCATATTGTAATGTCATATTCCACATAATTTCAAATGTCACGTGTTTTTTATTTCATTGCTCACGTTTTAGTTTCGCTCCCTCAGAATCATGTCACAGCTGCCTGTCGTGGGATCCGCCGTGATGAAACTGTTGTGAAACTGGCAGGCAGCTTCGCAATGCTTTCTGGACTAAAGTACCTGCCCGGTGTTAGTCAAGCTCAGTTCTGACCTGGGGAACCAGCCTCAGCGCTGAACCTCATGCCTAAGCGAGTGTGCAGAGATGATGAAGGCATTTCCTTATCCCTTAACGAATGAAGATGAACAGACTTCTGCCGGCAGACTCGAGCCGTCGCACAGAGGTACGTTAAGCTGCGTATGTTGTCAAAGCGAGCCAACTTGTCTTGAAGCAGTGAAAAATCAAGAAAAAAAAATCACCCGTCTATATTACTAAATCTCAAAGGATATCAACACTTTGAGTAAAGCAAAAAAGTGCCATTTGTATATCCTCACTAATTTCTTCCTCATCTCTGACATTCATATGATCATACTGCCATGCACCGAGTTAGTAAAGATGCCCTGCGATCTATGTTAATGAGACAGTTTTGTGTATTCGGTTGTCAATAACTTGAAAGACATTCTTGTTCCCTAAACGCTGCTGTCACCAGATTAACGACACATTAAGATGAAATCACAGGGGGAAGCCGGCATTTGTCAGGAAAGGCAATCTGAAATCTGTGCTGATGTTGATTCTCCAAGGAAAGGGGGCGTTACAGCATTCAGCCTGAGGAAAGGCGCCTCCTGTTTGCTGGAGACTGGGAGTTTTTTGAGGGGTTCCTTCAGGGTGTTTGGATTTTGCTCTGATCTTGGCAGAACCTGGAACTCCTTAAGTGCTGTTGGATCTTGATCCTGAGTGTTGGTATGAAGGAACATGAGATTAATAGGCGTATCCGTTTGGTGAGATTGAGGGTCTATAGTGGTGAAACAGGAGTTAGGTCATATGAGGAGACTTATGGCTCACTGGTTCCTGCATCATGTATATTGACCAAAGAACATGGCCACAAGCACCAGTGACTGAACAGCATCTCTGTGGGGTTGCTGGATATAACAAGGTGACAAACTTGAAGATCTAGAAGGACCTGAAAACAGTGACACTGCTCCTTCAGGTTGAGAGGAGCCAACTGAGATAGGTCAAGAATCTCATGTATGCTACCTGGATGGATCCCAAATGAGCTGTTCTGTACTACGGACACACTGGAGGGATTTTATCTCCCAGCTGGCTTGGGAGCGGCTTGGGATGCCCCATAGCAAGCTGGAGTCTGTCGCCATGGAAAAGCAGGTCTGGCCTGATATGCCTGGCACGCAGCCACTGCGACCCTCCCCAGCAGAGGCGGAGGGGAGGTCAGACGAAAGATGAGATGAACCTCCCTAACTGGAACACATGGAACACGAGTTATGGCCAGAAATGCAGATGACATCTCAGCACATAAATTTGGCTGCCACACGCAAAAACATAAATGATTTTTAATGATATGCTTTGCTTATGCCCAGCTATAAATAAACGCAGAATCAGATGTCATGAATTAAATCTTTGCTGTTTTTATAATTCAGAAAAACAGCAGTGAAATTACTGGTTATTTATGAATTATATAACTATGGGACGGTGTGCAGAGGCGAAACCTCACTGTAGAAGAGTGTGACCTTCCTTCCAAGTCTCTTCTCCCTCTGAATCAAAATGATTTATACAGGAAGTCTATAACTGGTATAACAGAAAGTTTATACCATCATGATTTTTTTAATTAATGGTCAAATGCAACTACTGATATAACCTTAGCACTTAGCATTTTTAGTAGTGACGAACCTAAAGGCTGATAATTAGGTTTTATAAATGCAAACATTGTGTATGAATGACTTTTTTGACATAGAAACGTGATGTATTTTAATTCTAAGCTTACCATTGTTTTGCTGCATTATAATTGGCTTTTATTTTCATCAGCCTAGAAATAAATGTAGGGAAGGTACAGAAGGGGCTCCATCTCTGCGAATCATAATCTGCTCAGTTTCATTTATGGCCACATTGATAAGCATGTTATTAAAAATTAAATATGGATGTTAATTAAGCGTGGCATCTTGATCATTTTCACATCTGTCCTTGACATCCTCATTGCCCAGAGAAACAGTTCATATGACTCATCGGAGAAGATCTTAGAAAGCCCAGGATGGAGTGAGAGCCAAATCTTGCAAATGACTTATCTTTGGCTTTTTTTTTTGTTGCTGGTATGTTTACAGCTTCCCTGAAAAAATGAAAATTTATGCCAGAATACCTGTTGAATTTTTTTTGAGTTGCACACAGATTTTCAGTCAAGCAGGACTGGATAGGTGTAAGCGCTGCAGCCACATTTTACACCCCCTGGAGAAGGTCAAAGGCGGATGTTAGGTACTGACTTTAACAATCAATTTTAAAAGGTCGGTCTAATGAAGTGGGGAGCGAGGTGTCTTTAACAGGCCACCTTCGGAGACAAAATCCAGATAATGGGTCAAAACTGGCCAGGCAACAGAGTGCAAGTCATACACTAAATGCTGAGGCGATAAACAGAACCTTGTCAGAAACCTGGCAGGAAAAACAGTGATAAACAAAATTTAAAATCAGAATAACCAGTAACCAGAATCAGGTCATGCAGCTAAACAGAGAGGGCTCAGCCATATATGCGCTATTCCAGTGAGGGGCAGAGGGTGTATATATGGTGTATATGTACCAATCAGCCATAAATGCGCTATTCCAGTGAGGGGCAGAGGGTGTATACATTATATGGTGTATATGTACCAATCAGCCATAAATGCACTATTCCAGTGAGGGGCAG
>JAABNX020000001.1:47551794-47562215 GCA_015163995.2 Mormyrus lacerda | reverse complement strand
GACATGTTTTGAAAATCGTTTCAGTTTAGACAGATATCTGTGAAGTACCGAAGTCAAGAACTGATAATTGTCTTATTGAGAAGAGAAAAGAGCTCACAGTAGATTGTGCAGAATATTCATGAAGCTGTGGATCTTATTAAATGTGTTTAGTTTCCTTAATATTACATTTTCACATTTGCTGCGGCTTTATAAATAGTCAATACCTTTTGAAGTTGCTGTTTGAAGGCAACAACATCAAAATGTTTTGTTGTGCTTTAAAAAAATCCATGATTGATGGTTATTTTCCAGTGCCTGCAATTTTTCTTTGTAAAATCGATAGCAGTTTACCAGCCACAGCTGGAGGCCTCATTTCCAGCATCGTCTCATTGGCCTCCTCGCAAGCAAATTTGTGGTGGACGCTATCTTCTGGTATTCATTAAATGAAAGGCAGAAGGAAGCAGAGCTGCCCCTTAATGAACCTGCTTTCATGGTACATTTTCCATGGGCTACTGTGCTAATGTTGCCTTTGGGTGCGTCATTATCTGCAGAACGCACTGCACTGGTGCTGACAGAACGTCTTTGTAAGACTAGGCCTTCTGCCGAGGATCATGTGATCCACAATTTCCAATCCCAGCACACAGGAATATCTAAAAGCATTCATCTAAGCAATTACTTTTTCAAACGCACTTTATTATTTATGCTTTACATTGCACTCTCTTTTTTGCACATCTATATCCATAACAACCTGACATCAAAATGATACGAAACGTATTACTCGTCAGAACTTTATTCACTGTGTTCATTTGCTTGGTTGGCTTACATTTGCATTAAGAGTTTCTTTTTTTCATAAAATTTCAAGCTAAGCACACAAGCCCGACATTTCTTAAGGGAATTTTTGGACAGCAGATCACATTCTTACACAATATTTTTCACATCAAAATCACATTTGGATAATATGTCAAATTTATTGTGCATGTAGACATAAATACACAAAATAAAACACTATTATTTTTCAGTGGGGCAATAAGGTATTGGGAGGAGAGAATGATCCAATGGTTATGTTATGTGTTACTTCACAGTTTGTTTTCATCCTGAATGGCATTGTTCTTAAGTAGCCTATAGATATGAAATGCCTTTCTGTCATGATTAGTGTGGCATATCAGTCTTTGATCTTCTTTATAATATGACCTTTTCTTTAAATTGGCTGGAGTCAGAGTGCACCAAACAATTATTTTTTTAATACTCAAAACATGATCCTCCATTCATTATTTCTCTTATGACTAATGATACAAGTACAATACATCAATGCATGTCCGCTGTCATGGCAACAGCCGTGCGGTTTTCTGTTGTTCACCATTAAAAGTGTATTTGACCATGCTGCAGTGTTCATTGGTTTCTGAAGGTGCCGTTCGGTTTTTAGCCTCTGGGTCATTTAGGGCGAATCCTTAATTCTGACTATTACTTCAATGACCAAAGTATCTTTTGTGATTGTGGGGAAGCTGAGAGAATAGAATGAGAGAAGCAACCACAGCGTGACCCAAGTCTTTCATTCAGTGCATAAGATCCAGTGCTTTCGGTGTTATGTCATTGTAGGTTATGCATGTGAGGTGTTTGAGACTGGATGGCGCCTTGATGGAATCTGAGGGAGTCGTTGTGTTTTATTTATTTGCCTGAGTTATTTTACCTTCTTGGTGAGGTGAGGCTGACTCTGGGATGAGGTCAGGCTGGTCATAATACTAGTTATGCTCTGACCCCCAACTGCTACATATGCCTAAGAAATGTGGAATTATGCTTTTTGAATTTCTAGCAGTGTTCACAAGGGGTCTCCAGAAGTCAGGTCGGATTCTTTGTATTCTGATGCGGAGACTCCGCCAATTTGAATGCATATCAGGCAAACATATTTAAGGCTCCCCTCCGAGCAGGTGCGGGGCAGCACGGAAGCTCTCCAGACGTCCAGAAAAGGATGCTGTGAGGCAGGCCGAGACGTCAGGGCGTCCAGCGGAGATCGATAAAGCCGGTGTTGCCCTCAGCCTGGACAGTAGTCATCTCCACGTTGCTCCCTTGTTTTGCGGTGTCTATGTTCCACCTTCTGAGACGGACCTGACGCCGGAGCTGGCGGAGGTAACGGTGCACTAGCCGGCACATCGGGTGTCCGAACGTAGGCAGTACAAAGACTCACCATCCATAATATGAATTAGCAGCAGCAGTTCGGTGTGAAGCTTCCTGGAAGCCTTGATGTTTCATTTTTTTCCTCACTTATTTGAACAAAAAAGCAGAAGGAAAACTGGAGGAAAAGCTTTCCTAGTGCAGTATAAGCGGCGCATTATAAAACAGGGAAACACTTAAAGCCAGTATTTTTTAAGGAACCAAATGCATAATAATGTAAAACAAATTTAATCAGTTGTTTAACTGTATAATTTTTAAGCCATAAAAAAGGATACATTATAGATCCGAATAGTAAATTGTTTTAAACTATGCATACTAATTAATGGGTGTTCGGATAATGCATTTAAGATAAATTTCACGAAAATATCACTGGTAAATATGGAAGCATGTGATCATGAAATAAAAGGTGGTACAGTCTCTTAAGGCTGTCTTTGCTATTGCTTGAAAATCATGTATGATGTTGTACCTGGCTGGTTATAGCTATTAGCAATGGGGTGGGGGTGGGGGGGGCGGTTGTCATGGGCACCGTTTCATTGTGTCATTTCTTTCATTGTGTAACTGAACTTCGTTGGAACAAAAGGGCCCTGAAACACCCTGGGGAAAGATTCTGATTGTATATTTGGAAATGTTTTACAGTGCAGTAACTCCAATTTTTCCACTTTATCTAAATATTTTAATCAATAAAAATAGCATTTCTGGAGGCTGAGGGCTCAACCTTATAGTATAAATACAGGTGTAAGTCAATAGAATTCACATTGACTGGTTGCCACTATAACCTGCTACAGCCTAAATGAATCTAAACTCTTCAGTGTGCAGTGTTCAAGAAGGCTTATATGGGGGTTGTCTCTATCAGATTCTAGGCTTTATTGTCTATTGTCCATTCTGTCAGATATGAATGGCCCAAGCCACATTTTCTGGTTTGATTCGGCAGGCCTCTGTTAAATACGCATCGCCTGATTTCGCACACATTTTGTATTTTCTCAATGCCAGTGTCTCCCCAGGGAAGCTTGCACAGGGTGCCCAGCATGGGTTTGTTCCTGAGAACGCATGCTTCCTCACAGCCCCTGGAACAAGCCTGCGTGATTCTCTTTGCTGATACTAACCATTGTGCAGGTTCAAACCCCCTTTCCGTGGGCCAACATATGCTTAGTACATTTCAGGCTAAAATGTTTTTATGGAATGCTAATTGCTGACATCATCTGTAATTCTGAGGTCTTATCTGCCCATTTGTAAAATCTTGGATAATGTCCAACATGTCCAATATCTTCAACGGTTAATTCATAAAATGAGTATGTGCATTGTAGGACATTACAAATGGCTGAACTTCACATACGGTAACGTCAAGGATGAATGAAAAGACACGACTTAGTTCATTTATAATCTATCATGGGTTAAGGGGTCATTTAAGCTGCATTTTACCTGAGGAGTGAAATGAGATGATTATGACTTTTTGATTTACTAACACAGCATGTTTAAAAGTTACTAGCACAGAGCTAATGTATTGAATATCTGTTTTTAATACTCTCATATTTCTCAGATGAATAATGAATCTGTTGTGTTCAGGAAGGAAAAAAAAATTAAAGAAAGCTGTCAGTCAAGTGTTCCCATGCCATAAACAGTAGTGACAAGAGAAATGAGGCCTGTAAACCTACAATTGTTGGGATAATTGTGTGCAGTCAATCATAGACTGGTTTTATCACACTTTCCCCTGGTGTCTTGAGCTTCCCATTGGGTTAGACTGAGCAATGACTGTCAGTGTGCCCCGTGGTTCCGCCCACGATGGCTCTCTGAGCCTCATTTCATCCATCAGCAGTATTTTTTCGTAATCGGAGGCAAAAGTTTACGTTCATACTCGACCGCGTTCACGTCTAGATAGATGACAGCCTCATGGCAGCTGCAATCTTTGTATTGATGCCGTCTCCTGGGATTGGAGCTTAATAGCCGGTGAAATCCCATGATCGCTTAATACACCTGTCATTAGCTG
Source organism: Mormyrus lacerda (assembly GCA_015163995.2). Lineage (NCBI taxonomy): Eukaryota > Metazoa > Chordata > Actinopteri > Osteoglossiformes > Mormyridae > Mormyrus > Mormyrus lacerda. The sequence goes on along the minus strand of JAABNX020000001.1, from coordinate 47,558,086 downwards.
TTGCCACGGCGTTAACAATGCTAGTGGCCATGTGCCCATAGAACCAAAAGAAACAAAACATAATGGAGGGAGGGTGAGTTAGACGCCCCGGTCCTAAAGTTAGAAATGTAATTACAACCCCTTAAGAGAATATACAATTTCTGCAATCACAGACTCTGCTCCAACACTTTGACCACACTGTCTCACTCTGTTGCAGTTGTTTTAAAAAGCATTTGAATTTAATACAACCAAACAAGTCAGTCAACTGGGTTAGGACCTTAGTGCGTCAATGGAATGTTATCTTTAAGAGACTTGTTAAAAAAATAATTTAAAAAATAGGCGGTGTAGAAATAGATTTTCTGGTAATTGTTTTTTTAGCTGGAGGCCAGAGACGGAAAATCACATAGCCATTTGGGCAAACCGTTTATTTCATAGCATCAAAGGGAATAACTTCCAATTTCAAAATGATATTATATTTTTTTTTGTCATTTAAAGGTTTGTGTGAGATACGGACACCCCGTTCCATATGTTACACATACACTTTGACACTTTCTTACATCTTCCTGCATCTCAGAAAAAGGTACAGTAATAAGCTCATAATTACATATTACCAAATGCAAGTAATAATAATTTAGTAATGTTAGCATTTAATTAACTTTAGTTAATGAACGTTTATCACAGTACTATTACAGTTTAACAACTTGCTTTGAATTATTCTGTGTGTTTGGTAGTGGTTGGTCAATTTTACAGGGGAGTTTTTGTCAGTTTCAATTGTACATTGTATGTTAATTTATCTGGTGCTTTCCTGGTGGGTTAACTCAGCAGGGGAAGACACCTTTTAAAGAGCCTTTTAGGGTTATTTTGAAGCATTAATAGAGACCATCTGGAAAGGGATGGTAGAGACCGCATTTCAGTCCACACGGGCGAACAAGGCACAGCCAAATGACTGACCCTTAAAAAGACAGGTACTGAGATAACTTCATTAAGTCATTATCCTCTGTGCCGAGCTAATTAATGAGGCTGTTGGGGACAATATAGAAGTGACATCTAGTCTGGCATGTTGTAATGGCTATCAAACGAGCTTCTTCCTTCGACTCGCTTGGCTGCGATGTTCATGTAGTATATCGCAGCTGTGATATTAGTGCCCCACTCTGGTGAGAATGACGCTTTCTCTGGGAATATCTGTTTTATAGAGGCTGTCAATATCCAGATGATGTATTTTAAGCCTTGAGGTGAATTTAATCAGCTTTTTTGGGCTCCCAGTTTGACAAATGTAGAGGATTTAAATTAAAGCTTTTCAACGTGGCGTTGTAATTAAATATTCTTTAATTAGCAAAGGCATAGCGATGCCGACATTCCCACCTGTTCATACGGCTCTGTAATAATTACACGGGCGGCTCTAGTGTAGCACCTGCTGTGGGGAGGCCACACAAAGCCAGACACGACCCTGGAGGACGGTGCACACTGATATTCAAGCACATGACAGAACAAGAAAGAGCTGTCCAGATCGGCATCGACGCCGAGTAGCTTGGCTTTCTGCAGTCTCTGTGGTTGGTTTCGGGGAAGATCAACAGGGAGTTTGAGGGCTAGAGGCCAGTTTACCTGCAGGCCGTAATCCTACCACCCCCCCCCCCCCCCACCACCACATTCATTGGAGGATGAACGAACAGCTGCGGTGCAGGGTTGGGGGGGGGGTTATTGGGGAGTGCCGCAGGATGAGATGAGGCCTACCCAACACCTCTACGTATAAAACAGCTGGATTGACACCTCCCTATTTTCCCATTTTATTTCACATCCTGTTTCTCTGCTGCCATTTGCCAGCGCATATCGGCTCACATGTCATTCTGGGGAAATTGCTTTTCAGTCTTTTAGGGTTTCTCTTTTAAGTTTTTGCGAAACAACCCCAAACAGGCATTTGTAAACGATTTAGGCAGCATAGTTTTTTTTTCTTTCCTTCAATCAAAGAATCTTTTATTTTACTGGACAAATAAGTCCAGACAGTTCCACTGTTCTCTTTGTTCTGGCAAACGGGTCTGAAATGAAAGGGACCGATTAAAGGAGTAACGCGGTAATCCGCAGATTCGGATAAAACGATCTTGGTTTTTTTTTTTTTCTTCTCGCTACCGTTTTTAATAACTTTGAGGTTTCAGTTGAATATTTCAGTTGTTCGTGTTCAAAGGGAAAAAAGGCACCGGCAGCATCAATAAACTTGGATGTGATTCTGCTGTCCTCCACCCCGAAGCTACACAGCAGAAACGATTCGTGCTTTATTTATTTATTTATCGCACCCGACTGCAGCTACCGCCATGAATTGCAAGATACGGGGCTAATAGGTCCCCTTCGATCACAGTCGGTTCTGTGGTCTTTGAATTGTGGCTATCTTCGCGAAACGTGTCCTGCGCCAAAGCATCGTGTTTTAAATAATACATTTTGCCCGACACGCACATTCAGGTATACGTGCCTTTGTAATTTGGATACCATCCATTTAATATTTATGGGAATGATTTAGGGCTAGCATTTTCATCAAAAATATGAAAGCTGGCCCGCAAATTTTGTGGGAACTTCACAAGCTGATCGAAAAGTAATTTAGGATACAAGTGGCCTGTTCAAATATTGCATCCGGTTTGACAAAAACAGAAAATATCATCTTCTAAATATAGACCACTACATTGATTGTCATTTTCAGAAATACGGAAGAATATTTGAAGAATGTCAAGATTAATAAATAAAGTAGCTTACATTTGCCTCATTGTACCATAAACAAAAACAGCTTCAAACTGTAATGTTTATCTCTCAGATTCCTTGGATAATCATTCTTTGGTTGCCTAAGAGACGAGAATGTGGGTGCCCTTTGGCGTTCACAACAACACCATGCCCCCAGCTCATTAGAATAGACTTTCTTTCCACTATGGGTACCTTCGATAAGGGGGCATGCCATGACATTCCAGTGATCCAGAAAATTGCTGCGGAGCCATCCTTGAAATTAGTTTAAATTGCTGAATCAAAAAATGTTATCCCCGGTACTGACAAGGCCGGTGTGAGTCCTTCCACCTCTAATCCCTGGTGAAAAGTTGTCAGGGATCATGTATTGTACCACCCAGGTGATAAGGGTGGGGGTGGTGTTTGAGTTGCCCATGGCTGGAAAACACACATGTCCGCCCATGGAATTTAGCTAGAGAGGGTCTCGGGAGACTTGGTGGGGGGGGGGGGCAGGAATGGGGGAACGACGGCTCATGCTCTGGTTTTTAATTTGAGGTCTCGAGTTTTGACCGTTATCTACTAGGGCTTTGGGCCTTTAATCTCGCATCGGTTCTGTTACGCAAGTCAATTTCACGTTCCTCTGTTAGCGGTTTCTTGGTGCACACCAGCCCATCCCATCCTACAGCCCCACAGCCAAATGGCGTGGGATAATTTATTGATAGTCATGTTTCGCTTCACATGAGTTTAACTTAGATTTATAATCGATTAACGTTACATAGAAGCACAGAACTGAGAGAAGCTGAACATATTCCGTAGAAGACTAAACAACAGGGTGGAATACAAAGCATATTGTTCTGGTATTTCCAAACATACTTCTAAATGCGTTCCACTTACATATTTCTCAAGATATCTTGCATTCACATGCAGGAGAAAAGTTCCTTTTGAAAGGGCAACTGTTTGAAATTTCTTTTTTTTTATCATTCCCGTCACAGAGTGTCTGCGATAACAGATGGCATTTAATCCTCCAGATTGATGGCACGTTTTTACACTGCCTTAACTTTTCTTCCGTTTGCACAAAACTTTTTTTCTTCTTTGTGCTTTTCTTCACACATCCTTGTCAAAATACCAGCTGTAATATTTTTAAGTTTAAAAACCTTGATTCTTGAATGGAGTGCCTGGCTTTTCATAATTATAAATCTAAACCTAAAATGCCATCTGATGACTAGTTTTCTGCTAAATTGGGTCAAACGCTTGTTACCCTAAATGGTCATTTGATCACTTGTTGTTTATATGAGAAAAATCCAGCAAAAAGTTGCTTAATCATGAATGTCAATGAGTATTTGGAAATTATTTATATGCCGTCCGATCTCCATCATGAAAGTTGCACTATTTGAAGTCTTCATAGTTTGAAGTCTTCACAGTTTGAAGTCTTCACAGTTTGAAGTTTTGAATTTCTTAGTTGTCATTTTGTTGCATTCTTTCCATTATTTGTTTACTTGTGCTGTAGGCCACTTTGTCCCAGGACAAAGTAACCTCTCCAAGTGCAAATCTAATAAACAACATACAGTCTGAGGCGATTTCTGTGTGTTTTATTATTATTATTATTACTATTATTTGCTATCCACGATTCCAGTAAAGCCGAGTCCAGGCATTGACATGTTTGTGCGGTTCCCTTATCGCCAACCGCGCTTCCCACCGCTAAAACTGTTCCATGCCATTTCCTCTGGGGAAATTAAAAACATATTGTGCACAGTTTTAGTGCAAGTCGCAGACTCCCAGAGGAGGGATACCTCTTAATTTTTTAATAAAGCAGACTTTGCCAGGTGTGTCCATTTAAAGAACAAGGGACTATAGTTTAATTAAACTGGGCTTTAGGACAGTCATATATATGTGTTTGTACTTTTCCTTTGATGTTGTGAGTGGATAGGGTTGGGACCGGGGTCAAGAAATAAGGGCTGTTAACAGGAAAGCAAATAGTACCATGTCTGACCATTTGGGCTTAAAATCCTATACTACTCTAGAAAGTTCTCCAGAAACTGAATTTCCGAAGTTTGTGAGTAAGGAGGCAATTTTGAACATGAAACCATTAACACCTCAGTCGTGTTATTTTTTTATTTCTTGGGAGGCCTGAGCTCTGACTGCGTGAGGTTTCCTTTTTAACCCCAGAAATGCCTAGCAGGCTGTCATTCCCTCGCAGTCCTGATCCTGAGTCAGCATTCACTCAGGGTTTGACAAGAAAATAGAGCAGCAGAATGCAAAAAAAAAAAAAAAACTGCTCTAAACTCCTCCATCTCCAGCTTTTTCTCCCCAGGCTACTTGTGCTCAAATAAAAGAACCTGCAAAGCGAATATGCTAATTGGATCAAAGCTTTTTGTTCCCCGTGCCCTTTTGTAAGTTGTGATATACATGAACTGCATTTACATGCTCTCACGGAAGCCTTCATCCAAAATGATGTACGAGTCAGGAAAAGTTGGTGTCAGGAAGTAGGGTACAGGGCCCAACAAAGATATGAGTACACTGCCAGCCGTGGGATTTAAACCCACAACCTCTAACCCGACTCGGAACCCTAACCTGCTAAGCTACACCCTGCCCTTTGCAGAAAGTGGGATATAGGAAATCTTTGTAGAGATAAGGCAGAGTCACCACACAATACATCCATGCATTTCTGCCGATGCATGATGTATAAATATTTTCACTTGTGCTATTAGCAACAGGTAACTCAAATTCAAATCATGGAAATGTTAGGTTACAATCTCATCAGTAACATTCTTTTGAATTGAGGCCTTAGAGAATTTGAGATACCTGTTAGTACACAGCACAGGTGTAAATATTTACGCGTCTACAGTACATACAAGTCCATTAGATCACATCCATAAAAATTAGTTGAATGGTGACAGCCCATTGTTTTGTTCTCCGTAAAATTATTCAGAGGAGAAACAAGTGATCTTTGGCAGGCCATTGAAGTTGCTTTCCTGTAGCATGACAATTAGGTTTCTTTAGTTTTATGCTGGTTTTATGCTGCCCCACGCAGGAGTCACATGGTGGCTCAGTAGGTGGTCCTGTGAGCTCATACCAACAGAACTGTGTTTTAGCTTAGGAGAAGTGATTCTTAGCACAGAAAAATACAAGTACAAATAAACATACCAGTTTGTGCAACTACTTGTCACTGGGGCTGTACCCTCAAAGGTCTGCAATCTTTACCTTAGCTGTAGGTAAATATACCCTTAAGTCTAATTTAAGGTATAGAAATTGACTCTGAGAAACAGGTCCACTGAGGTTAAATTATTGTTTTTTTGTAGCATGGGAAACAAAACTGTACCGAACAAAAGTGTCAAACATACGGTACTTTAAGATGAACCCCTTAATGATCTCTTCAGAGATGAGTTTATGTTTTTGTGCAAGTTGAAGTATAAACTGCAGTATATGCAACATCAGGGCAGGTGACCTGCAAAATGACATCAGTCTTCATTTTTCAGGTTTTGCAGGTGAAGCACTGCTTTCATTGAGTCTTTTGCAGTTGAAGCACTGCTTTCATTGAGTCTTTTGCAGGTGAAGCACTGCTTTCATTGAGTCTTTTGCAGTTGAAGCACTGCTTTCATTGAGTCTTTTGCAG
>JAABNX020000001.1:47530803-47551694 GCA_015163995.2 Mormyrus lacerda | reverse complement strand
TGAAGCACTGCTTTCATTGAGTCTTTTGCAGTTGAAGCACTGCTTTCTCCAAGGGTTTTTCAGTTGAAGCACTGTTTTTGCAAAGGATTTTGCGGGTTAATTAAGCACTGCTTTTGCTGAGTGTTTTACAATTGAAGCACTGCCTTCACTGAGGGTGCCTACAAACGTGTGACAGGCTATTTTTCAAGAGCAGGTGGGTCCCTGTGCATCGAAACACTTCCCTGCTGACTTCATTGGCTGTTCAATAAGAAACGGTGAAAGAAAATGCATTTTCCTATAAAAGATGGGGATCCCACAGCAGAAAGTCTGTTCACAGACTTCATACTGATGCGTTGGCTTTATTACTATGCCTATCCTGATAAAGTGTTGGTTTTCTATTTCTAACACTCTTCGCAGGACTTCCCATGGACTCATTACTCATTCAGACAGAACGTACATGCTGCAGAGAAGGGTTTGTTTCAAATACACATCTGATAATTGACAAGAGTAGAAAGAAAATCGAATGCTAATGTGGCTACAAAGATTCTTGTGTTCTTCAAGCTTTGAGTGCAGCAAAGGAAAGTATGATTCTCACTTGAATCAGAATCCATAATTATTACAATTCAGCTTCATGCCTCAACTTACTAGGCCAGGGACATGAGCCCATTTTTAGATGAATGATCTCACAATTTTCTCTAGCAGGATGTTCAGCACTGCTGGTTTCAAAAGCGGCCCATCGGGCGGGGTTATGGAAAGAGAATCGGAGTGTGAGAGCCATAGGAGGACGACACAGCTTCTTTAGCTCTGACAAGGGCCCCGTTGACACTTGCAAACTGTCAGACATCAGTATCAGGTCTGGAACAGCCCTCAGGGGACTTTGGCCAATGAGTCACCACTGGGGTCTGGGGGCTTTTGTGCGTCTGCATGTGTGTCTGCTTCCTTTGTAAATCTTCAGAGGTAGATCTATCTCACACCCCAAACCCCCCCCCCCATCTCCACACCCTGAACCAACACACAAAAACATTCCTAGTGTTTGTATTCAACATAGAGAAACAATAAGTTTAAAGTGTGGAGAATATGTTACTTTTTTAATAGGATACATTGAAAATTGGATTTCTTTCCAAAAAATGCATTATTTATTGATTAAAATGTATAATTGCAAGCTCTATGAAGATATACTCAGTGCTCCCACACCTTTGACTAAGAATTCAGTTCACAAAAAACCATGCCTGTACCCTGTTTTAAGGAATAGCTGTTCATGAACACTTGGGGTATGTAAGAAATGGATGTGTAATAAGAGGCCGTTGTTCTCTGTTAAGATTATATGACCTGTCAGCTGACAATTCTTTCCATCCACGGACGTCTCTGAGACCACGCTTTAAGTGTGGTATCCCAGACAGACTGCCATGTACGATATTATGTAAATGCTCTTTACCTAACACTTGCTTTTCATTTGGGGCACTTGCATGTTCTGTACAGAATTAAATATTTAACAGTAATGTATGCATTTGCCAGTGCAAGGAAAAATGCATACTTAAAAGCTATTTGGTTTATCTGCCGTAATGACTCTAATTTTTCAGTATTTGCTCATAAATGTTTGCTCCCAATTAATAACCTTCCATATAAAAAGCCAAATGCTGATTAATACTAATTCTTTCAAAAATAATATATTATTTTTATGAAATTCTTTATTTTATTAAAGTTTCATATTGCGGAACTTGTGTCCAGGATTTATTTTTAAATTCAGATAAAGGTTGCGACTTTAGTAGATGGAGTTAGAGGTCAGATGAAGAAGATACCTTCTTCAAGGAAAAAATACGATCTGTTATCAGATTCCTTTTGACACCGACTGGAACAGGAAATAATTGGATAGACTTTGGCCAGAAGGGCTACGTCCTATATTAATATAACAACAGGATATGATTATATTTTCCCTTTCATTTTGCAAAAATTTAATACAGGGCTTGAACTGGTGCCTTGAGTTCATTTTAAAGTGAAATTTCCCAACCGAGAAAATCAAGTATCTAAATAAAATGAACAATATCGCCACGAGGGCAGGGTGAGTGACAAACTTGATTTGCCTTGATATTTATTAATCTAAATAAATTGGAAACCTTCAGAATACTTTTTAATTCACAGGGAATAATTTTTGGCCTCTTTAATATCATCGGGGTTACACACACTCAAAGGTTAACTTGCAGGAAATTAATTTCAGATTGTAAATGAGAGATAATCGGGTGCTTTGATGGAACATGATCGTAAATGTTATTGCTGATCGTTTCTGAGGAGGAAAACGAAAGATATTCATGCAGCAACCTGAGCTGCTATGCATCTAATAGTTGCCTTTATTAAACCCGCAGTAACGCTGTATTTAAAACAACCACTGGTTCTAGGTCGTCATAGTATACCAATATTAATATGACAGAGACATAGCGTTCGAAATATGTGAAATAAATTATTCGGTTCCTATGAGTGCCATGTGAACAGATGTGTGATGATCATTTGTTTACATTTTTTTTATAAAGACCGCTTTGAAAATCCGTCATGTTTAACTTTGGGTATATTCGCATGTGCTATATATACATTATATATTTCCCACTTAGAGAAGAGACGCATGGTGGCATATCCATCCTGCTTCCACGCATCCCCGTCAGTGTCTCCTGGAGCAGTAGTGCAGTTCACGATGACAGAGGCAGCCTACCGGGCCATTTCAGGTCACATATTTGCTAAATCATACAATAACCCCAAACTCTGGGGGGTAACAGAGGTACCCATTCAGCCACTAAATCACCCTGCATTGTGATCATTTTAAATATTATATACAAATAGCATAATGCCGGCTTCATACTGTAGATATTTCTTTGATAGAAATCACTGCCTCTTCATAATGTACAGTTTGTTATCAAAGAGCTACTCAGGTCCTTCAGGGAGGCCACTAATCTGGATCACGGTATTCTTTGTGTATTACCATGCACCCTCACTGATCCGCCTGACCTTTACCTCGTTCCCCATGAACACAGAAGCAGCACCCCAGGCAGGTTCCGGGTTTTAAAGGATGCTAGATTCCCAGCATTCCCGGTGGTCATGGGACGACTGAAATGCGAGCGGGTAGTGCACATCAGCAAAATCTCCGGCTGATTGTACCTCAGCTTCAGTCCATATCCTAACATTTCCACAACGATGGAGGAAGACGACTTACTACACAGGGCAATTTTGCCATCTGCCTGTGAATATACCAGGTCAGTCGCCATGGCAGCATTCAGAAAACCCACCTGATGAAAACGGCCATGCAGATTACACTGTGAAGCTTGACCGGATTCTGCTGTGTGTGACCATATACACAATGTCTAGGAATGCCATGCATATCCAGAATAGCTCCCATCAGAGTCAGCGTCTGCCAGTTAACTGGTGCACATATGCGACGTATGCGAAGGTGGCCCTAGCCTGGGATGCTAATGCCATAGTGTATTAACAGGGCACTGATGTATGTCAGTTAACAACAAGGCTAATACTCATATATAACCATGTATAACTTTGAACCCTCGGCTTTGTTCACATGAGCTTTATAAACACTAATTTGGTACCATGCTAACATTTCATATGACATACTATTACTGTACATTTTATTTGAGATATGGTTATAAAAATTGTGTATATCTCTGCTTCTAGCTCCACCTGGTGAATGACAAAAGTGTTACATGGTTCACTCTGGGTTCCTGATAAATTTATGTAAATGGAAAATGATTCTGCACAAAGTAGCCCTACTTAATTTGAAGACATATTTGCTTATAATTATTATTACTAACCAAATAGCTGATAGATCCATGCAGATCTGGAAATAAGCAAATGGACAGTATTTAAAATTTATTATTACAAATTTGTTCACCTTGGTTGATTGTAGTGATACTGTATCTGCATGTTCACGTACAGAAATATAAAAGTATACTTCTGTTTAAACCTTGTTTTAATGAATATTCCCTTTGAAGTGTTTGCCGAGAGAGTCAGATAAAACAAATATATTCAACATTAAACTTAATACTGAGTAATGCATGAGGCGCGTGAATGCAATCTCTGATGAGATATAAATACGTGAGCAGAAGAAGGAAAGACTTGAAGGAAAATGGTAGTGTTTTATGTTCGCGGAGTCAAGATCCGTGCTTAGCTTTAAGAGATTAAAAATATTCAAACAGTGGCAAGAGTAACACAACATTAGATGAATCCTCCCACTTTTAGTTCATCCGCCTTGCAAACGCCATCAAGTCAGACAATGATACAGTAGGAAGTAAAAAGACAGCTCAATCTTTGAGGATGTTACAAAACATATAATATAAAGAAAAATATATAAGCAGCAAACCTCTGTTGAAAAGGAGTGGAAACGGTGCCAAATATAAAGGATGAAATGTTCATGATACATAAACAACTTGCAAACAGCCCAATTTGACTGGAAGTAAGAAAGGAATTTATATCCCTTGCCACAGTTCATTTAATGTTCATGAAATGTATTTGAAAGTTGATAAATAATGGGTGTATTACTGTACGTTTGTATGTAAACAGTGATAATGGGTTTTTATAGTTTCACATTACAGTTTTTTCCCAGCATGACAGACAATCCAGAGAGCAAGATCAGCCAGTCCCTGGAGTAAGTGGTGGTTAAAGGCCTTGTTCAAGCGCCTGATACTGACATCATTCTGCCAGCCCTGGGATTTGAGCTGGTGACCTTCTGATCACGGAGTCCTAACCTGCTGGGGCAAATGCTGCCCCCATGGTGAAATCCATTAATGGATGTTAAGATGGAGTTTAGGTCTCGTAAAGTTGTTTTTTCCAAGTGAAAATGGAGCCTTGTGTAAGTGCTATGGTACATGGCTATTTAGGTCTGTTGTGCTCCCCATACTTGCATGTGGACTTAACACCGGTCCCTGGGGACTGGGGACTGGTCCCTCTCTCCCTCCCCCACTTTCCCTTTGGGATTGGATGGTGAGTCATGCGGTGGGTAAGGTGTCGTGTGGAGGAATTGACCGCTACCGGGAACAAATAGCATGCGGCCGCTTCGGCTCAGCAGCCGCACGTTCGGAGGGGGAGCTTTTATGTGTCACCATCCACTTTACGACCCATTCAAGAAGCCTTGGGGGGGAATCCAGAACTTTAGTAACCAAGGTGAAGTCTTTGGCTGACGGTGAAATGAATTATAAGCACTTGCAGATAGTACAGGGGTTAAAGGGCTTACATTTTCAATCAGAAAATGCTGCTGGCTCAGTCCCCAGGAGGGATCTGCTGGTATACCCTTAAGCAAAGTGCTCAGTCGCTTTGGTTTCTAGTTTCTGAACTGTATACATTATAAGTTGCTTTGGCTAAAATGGTACCCGAATACGTACTACATGGTTAAAGAAAGTCAAAATAACTGGACGGGAATTAACTCATTTAAATTGCAAATGAAATCCATCCATCTTCTAACCACCTCCCCCGGACAGCGTCATGGCATGAGGGCTGGAGCCCCTTCCCGGCAGCATGGGGCACAAGGCTGGAGTGCATCCCGCACAAAATGCCAGTACACCTCAGGTCACTTGCGCAATCATGCACTACAGGCGATTTAGAGGTGCCAGTTAGTTTTTGGACTGCAGGAGGAAATGTGCCATAGGGAGAGAATGCAAACTGCACGCGTAGAGGTGGGATTTGAACTCTCAGGGATGAAATTGTGAGGCGATAGTGCTGAGCATTTAGTCTCTGTGCCACCCCACATAAAACACAGTCCTCCACAAATGGTGTAATTCTTACTAAAAATCTCAATCTAAGCAGGAGAAGCAAACTGTCTAATGGTATGTGTTCCTGCTGACAGGAGAATTGAGAAGTGATTACAGGGCAGCAGGCATGAAAAACGAAATTCAGTTTTTCATTCAATGTCCCCTACGAAAGTTCAGAAGCGACACCCAATAAAAATCACGTGTTACATGGCCCACTGGGAGACGCTTATACGCATAAACCACAGTGGACGAAGGACGACCATTTTAAGACCTATAATTCTTGGTCTGCATTTACACCACGCATAAATGTGCTGTGTGTTTTTGGAGACCCAAAAGGAGATTCGGAGTCATGCTTAACCTCCCAGCACAATGACAGGACCAGTTTTCCTGATGGTGGTGATGTTATGTATAGAAATATACAAATATACAGCTGATCATAAACACGATGACTTGGGATGTGTGAGATTATGCAGATAAATACAGAGATATACAAGCAGAATGAAAACTTCAGAGCGAAGACAGATAATATCCGTGCAGGGACTGTACAGGTAGAGTGCTTCTGCGCAGATGGCTGGAGAGACACATGAGGTTATGGAAACTTGGAAGGAAGGAGGGTGGAGTGGAGGACAAAGACCTCCTGCCTGGTCATATCAAGGAGATAATAAATAAAATATGTAAGATGGTTCGTGTTGAAGTTGCTGGGCTTCTTACTTGCAGAAAGAGTTTGTTAATTTTCTATAGGGCACCATCACCATTTCTGTTCTAATATGTCAAATGTTTTCAAGAAGTTTCTTACTCTGTATAAATACATTATATCTGACTCATCTTGTTGATTATTATATAGAAAAACAGTCTTACAGCTAATGTATATTCTTAATTTAGCGACTATCGTAAAAACATATTCTCATTATCTGCATGACCGATGCATAAAATAATTACAGATGCAAATATAAGCAGACATGAAATTCTTGTCTGTTACATCCGTGTTTTTTTTCCTCTCCTTTTACTCACATTCTAATTCTCATCGAGCTTTATTGATTTCTCTCCATCTCCATGGACTGTGAAATTCGGCCACGGATCATTAGGCTTGAACCACTGTGTGGCTGTCAACGTCGGGACGCGTCTCGATAGAGGGCGCATCCGTCTGATTTATAAAGCTGTTAGCCAGCTACACAATGTGTCTCAGGCCTTATCGAGTCCCGCACATGCCGTGGCTAATGGATGTGAGCTGCCAATCAGCTTCCCGCTGCTGTGGCCCAGCCCTCCACACCCACCCATCAGTAATGAATTTCTCTGCCCTGTGTACGAATGAAAACACTTTCGGTGACATAAACCTGGACAATAAAGAGGAAATGGATGTTCCCTGGGGTGGTGCCCACGCTGAAGTCTTTTTAAAGGGGCGTCGAGCGACGGGCTGACTGGCGTTACCCGGGCGACGTCTCGTAAAAGTGGAAGCTTAAGGAGTTTCACTTGCCGGCATAGGTATTTAAAGTGGAGAAGAGGGAAGGACAACGCAGTCTGGGAACTGCCAAATAACTCTTAATGGCCAGACATTAAGCTCAATTAAAGCTGGGAGCAAGAAGGGGAAAGATTTATGCAAATGAACTGTGGTCCAGCATCTTTCCAAACAATGCTTAGCTCTGAGGACCCTCGGCGCATCTTAATGCATCCAATGCGCTATTAATGCAGCAGCTCTCATTGGGGGGCCTGTCTGGTTCCCACTGGCATCCCCCTGCTGATCTCACCTGTAAATACACACCCTACAGTCATTGAACATTAGGTTAACATTAGGTATTCCCATTGGCTGCACTAAGATGATGCATTATAAGCAAGTAAATTAATTAATAAACAGGTACCATGTTCTGGAATGGGCCATTCTTCCAGGAACTAATCTCAATCGCATCCCCAAACCATCTGTTGGATATTGATGCATGAGATCAATACATATGGCATTCATCTGTTCTGATTTATATGACGGACGACATTTACTTGGCTGCGGAGTTTATAACTGAGTGGATAATATGTGACCGGTGAGGCGAATGCTTTTTCTTCTCTATTAACTATTTTCCTCACTGTACACAAACACAAGAGATAACTCGGTTTCAGTAATTTATAAGACTGATTCAGCATGATAGATTGATATAATGCATCGAAAACGATCCACTTCGCATTGGCAGAGTGACTGGGGGTGGAAGCCTCAAGCATATTATTGCCATAGTGGCACAAACACGCTCTCAGTTTTAATTTTTGACACCTATGTGCTGGAGTTTTCCAGAAATTGCAGAGAACCAGAGTTTTATCCTCGCCGACTTCAGGTGAGAGGTCTTATGAGAGAAAATGGGTCCATCAATCAGACAGCCTTGTCAGAGAGGGCCCTTGAGATGAGAAATCTGGGGGGAGGCTTCTCTCCGACCACACCAATCTGGGCTAAGCCACTCTGTGCCACTGGCTGTGGGTCAGACCCTCTCTGGGTGTCCTGCTGACAAGAGTAAGGGCCCAGGTTTCACTCTGGAGATTGATTTTGGGCTTTATTGCTTTTGTCTAAGTATTTCATGGGTTCAGTACTTTTCAGAGTCATGACCTGTCATCAGAACTGCAAGGCAGAAGGTCATTATCGCCACAATGGAGCCATATTTGACATAATCTGTGCTATTTCCCTTCAGAGCTATACCGTGTTAAGATTAAAGAGATTAAAGCACAGCTAATTAATAGGGCCTATCTTAGAAGCCGACTTCACGCGCTACAGCCTTTGCGGTATCTTTGACATTACTGTTCTCGCCTGCATAACTGCTAAATCTCTTCCACATGGCAAGCAGAAAAGATTTTTAAACCATTATTATTTTTTTTAACTCAAACTTTCTAGCTGCACTTGACGTACAATCATAAAATATTACGGATTAGCAAACCTGCTTCGGTCAAAGGCTGGGAAGTGATTTGTTTTCTTCTTGTTAGTTGTAGAGGTTCAGGCCAGAATATAACAAAATTAGTATTTTGAATTATACCATAGCTGGCAGCAAATTGAAGGCGGGGGGCAGAAAGACTCCTGCAACCAGAGCTAAATTGTAGCGTAGACCTGCCGCTCTCCAGTCCGCTTTGATCAGCAGTTTAGCATCAGTACTCATGTGGTCCCCAAATGAAGGTTTACGCAGTGGATTGTCTGTCCTCGACTTCAGAGGGATCGTGGAGGTCTGCTGCGTTGTCTAGATGGAGGGCAGTTTAAGTATGGCCTGTTTAGTGGGCTCACTTTGAAGACCTGCAAGTCCACTTCAATGTTCTACCTCGTTGTACTGAAGGCTGCAAAGCTCGAGTGGCAGTGTTCCCTCACCAGCAATCGCATACAAAGCAATAACGGACACACTGAAGAATATCATATATACCTTTTATAATTGAAAGGATTTCATTGTTTTTTTTTTTTTTCCCCAACGGCCAAATAATTGGACTTGTCATTTTCAGGTTTCTGCCATAGAAAATGGGTTTTGTTTTTTGCAGTTCTATGTATGCTGCAATAACCTTTTTACCCAAATATATTTAATATGTAGTATCAGTATGGTTTTGCGTGTTAATGAAATGCCAGTATCACTTTACTTTAGGCCATGTTTTTAGTCATTTATAAACACATTCATAACAAATAATAATGAAATCATAAAGCATTATAAACACAGATATAAATGTTCGTCAAAATGCATAACACATTATAGCTATGTGTATTATGCATTATCAATGCTTTATGAAGCTATATCTATAATGCACTCTAGATATCTTTATAATGCATAATAATGGTCAGTATAAGGATGCTTTGTACTGCATTATAAAGGTATCTGTAGTGCATTATACTGTAAATAACAGCTTCATAAGGCAGGCATAATAAACAAGGCTATACTGTGTTGTGCTTTTTTACAAATATTTATAGAAATGTTTAAATGCTTTATGAATGCATTATAATGCATTATGAATGCGTTTATAAATTACTAAAAACACGGCCTTCAGTAAAGTTTTATCAAAATGTCTTCTGTTCATTACAAGGCACTGGTAACAGAATAAAAAAAAAACCCTTAAAACGTCACATTTACCCAAATTACAAATGATACACACATATAATTTTCTTGTTAGTATTTTATTGCAAACTCATACTAACTTTATAGTAAGTTTTCAAATCAATTATTTGTTAGCAATAATTAGATTCATGTTGCATTTAGTGGCTTAGCTGTTCACAGGAATTCAGTAGGAGTAGCTAAATAAAGGCAAATGTGCTGGCAAGCAGTTCAATAAAGCTAGTCGTATTATTATTTTGAATTAATGTGTGAAAAGGGCCATTGTTTCTGAGTGTGTTCAGGCCTAAGCCTTTCGTGGAGATGTGCTCTTTTGGCTTCCTGCAACAGTTCAAGTGTCTGTGTAATAGAGTGAAAAGCACGTCAAAGTCATCTGATCCACTACCCCACTCCCAGCTGTCGAGGAGCATTTTGTGAATATTTTGTGCCTCATTGACCTCATGTTATCAGGAAAGAAAGACACAGACAGTGGAGAATGTGCCAGTTCCTTTACTCCAGTTATTGCATTATAATCTATCCTCTTCTTAATATGCATTTATTTATCTATTGTTTGGCACGACCCATCACTCCCGTCAACATTCTTAACTTTACCTGCAATTTTTTCCAGAGTAGCCTTTCTGCTGGTATGTACGAGACCCGATGACCTTCGTTCATGTCTTGCTTCGATGAGAGCTGGTCACCCAACACGCTGTCAGTGTTTTGTGCTTCTTCTCCCTTCGGAGCACTCCCAGTAGGAACTCACCCCCGCTGGCCGTGAGCACCCACACGCCTCGCAGTTTCAGAGATGCTCTGACCCGGCAGTCTGGCCGTAACAATTTGGCCCTCATCAAAGTCACTCAGGTCTTTACTCCTGCGCATTTATTTTGAATTCAACACGTCAGCTATGAGTACTGAATGTTGACTTACTGTCGAATATATGCCAGACTGTGACATGTGCTGTTTTTAAGAAGATAGGCAATGTTATTCACATAATGTGTGAAACATCATAATCTTTTGGCTCATGAGTGTGTACGTGTATGTTCATCTGTGTATTGCATATATATTATATGAATGTATGTATGTATGTATGTGTGTGTGGTATATTTGAACTTAATATAGAGTCATAGAAAGTAATTTGATCTGTTGTAGATTCTTTTTACGTTTCATCAGATTAAACTAGGGGGAGCTATTGAGTTTGATAATGTTGATAAAATTAAATTAAATTAATTATGAAGTTGTTCATATTTCATCAAAGCTTTTAGTTTTGCCTTTTAGGGTGATCAAGTAAGCAAATAAGATAGATTGATCTATCAAAACTAATGGATTTCTCAAACTAGGTCAAATTTGAACAAATGAAAAAATAAAGTTATCTTGTGCATTTTTCTGAAACTCGGAATCTCAGAATACTCTGAATAATTAATAAAAAATATTTGCTTTGTTTAATAGCTCCTGGCTGTTACACAATGAATTTTCAAAGTTTATGATCGAACGGATACCGGGGAAGCAGATCCGGGAGACAGGAATCCAAAACACAGGGTTTATTTGGACAGAAGTGGGGAGCAGTACAGGATAAACGATAATGATCGATCTGAGAAACAGAGGAAGACGTGGACAGATATACACAAGACTAGCCGAAATAAGAGTGATCACAATCGGGGTAGTACACGTGGGTAATGAGGGGGCGTGGCACACACGAGGATCGGACGAGCCGGGAGTGACAGTTTGGATCGGTTTACCTACAAAATTATTGATATCCCTCTTTTTAAAAATGCTCCCCATATATCTGGCTCAGGAATGATAGCAGTAATTAATATTTTATATGGTCAGAAACAGATGTAAACTTTGCGAAAATATGAATATGTGAATGTACATTAAATACATATTTTATGCAGTTCTGTATAATGATGTTTAACAATGTAGCCATTTATCTCCACTGAGGACTTCCATGTACGAAGGGATCCAGCAATTTAAACAGATACTCTGAGACATTATAATAAAGAGTAGCCTCTCAGATGGTTCCTCCCTCACTTCTTATTCCAAATTAGTCATTCAGTGTTCAGTATCCCAGAATGAGCCATTTACAACCCTCCTGAGACTGGGAACTGCTCTGAAACACTTAATGTCAAGCCACTTGCTTTCTTTAAACATAGCCAGTAACATGGGGAGGAGCTAAAGGTCAGTGGGAGGGACTTACATGACAGCCAATCAAGATGCCCCAGCATGCCTCAAACTTTCACTGCTACAAAAATCCATCCATCCATTTCCCCACCCACTCATCCTTCTGGGTTGTGGGGGTCCATGAAGCTATGGGCACAAAACAGGGGACAACCCAGGACAGGGGGCCAGCCCATCACAGGACGCACTCACACACCATACACGCACACCTATGGGTAATTTAGTAACTCCAATTAGCCTCAGCATGTCTTTGGACTGTGGGTAGGAAACCCCACGACGACACGGGGAGAACATGCAAACTCCACACACGTAACCCAGGTGGAGACTTGAACCTGGGTCCCAGAGGTGTGAGGCAACATCGCTAACTGCCACACCACCATACCACCCCCGCTGCAGAAATCCCAGATGAGATGTAGCAAAAGACCCTTCATTGCTTCAGCTACTTGTGAATCTGCAGATATTCCCCCATTGACTTTGGCGTGATGGATATTTTTGCTTCGCGAAAATCTATACAAGGTGTTCTTTGGGAATGTGATACACAGCACTGAAGAATGAACTCTGCACTAAAGGTACCGGTAACCAGGGTGATAAATTTCAAGATTGGTAATAAGTCTTCTTCTGCAGTATTTCAACCAGCTACAGCTGACTTCGCGTTGCTTTACAGCTTTGACAGCTTTATTATACACCTCCGCCCCTGAACTGCACACATCTTTTCCATCCGTTTCTCCCTGCTTCTGATCACATGCACCGTTACACTGTTACAATATAATACCTCCGTGACTCAGACGTAACAGCTATTTTCTAGGCTCTTTGTAGAGCTGGGGTGTCAACCTAAAATAACCCAGGGGCTAAAAACCCTAATGGGCTACTTGAGCCTTTTTTAGAAGATATAGGGATCGCTTACTAAACACCAGCGTTGTCGAACACTGATTAGTTTTTTATTCCCTGTGGAAACCGAATTATTGATCAGCAGACTGGATTTAATGATAATTAAAAAAAACATTTTGGGCCTGTTCTTTGAGTCCCCTGGTCTCATAACCGTAAAAGTTACTATAATGAAATACTATAGATTAAGAAATATATACTGTAGATCAGTAGATTAGTGTTTCCCAGCCTGGTACTCAGGGAGCCACAGTCGGTCCACGTTTTTGCTCCCTCCCAGCTTCCGATACTGCAGGTCCCCAAAGGCCAAATTGGGAAACACTGTTGATTTATTTTGTGCTCCCGATTGAACAGAGCATTTATTCTGTTAAACGATTCCAGGTCTACACATGGTATGGGAAGTGCTACACGTTTAACGGGAACAAGACTGCATCCAAGAGAACAAAGCAAGGAGGAATGGGGAATGGGTTGGAGATCATGCTGGATATTCAGCAGGACGAATATCTGCCCATTTGGAAAGAGACAAGTAAGTTCAACAATTGAATTCTAATCCTCTTCACACAAGTCGCCCGGGATATCACTGGATATCTAGGGAAATGCGAATGTTGTGCCTGTTTTGGAGCCCGTTGCGTGTCTCTCTCATCTGGAAGACGAGACTTCGTTGGAAGCGGGCATCCGAGTTCAGATCCACAGTCAGGATGAACCTCCTTACATCCACCAGCTGGGATTTGGGGTCTCCCCAGGCTTCCAGACCTTCGTGTCATGCCAGGAGCAGAGGGTAGGTCCCATCATTACCCGTCCCTTCCCACCTGGCCCCTACCCATCTAGGGATGGGCCCTGATCTGCACTGTGTCTCCCAGCTGACCTACCTGCCCCAGCCCTGGGGGAACTGTCGCTCCACGCAGGACCAGATGATCCCGGGCTATGACACCTACAGCATCAGTGCATGTCGGCTGAGCTGCGAGACGCAGGAGGTGCAGCGGCAGTGTCAGTGCCGCATGGTACACATGCCAGGTGCCTGTCCCCCTCCCTCGATAAGTCAGTGACTTATCATTGCCGTCACTCTCTACCACATCCCATGTCTCACTCCATTAGCCATCACTCATTCAGGGGCCCAGACCCAGATCTCTCACTCATCTTTATTTGTCACTTATCCCCCTGTCCCTACAAGTCACCCACCTGTCTCTGTCTCTCTCACACGTCTCTCTGTTACTCATCACGGTCCGTCATCAGCCTTTCCAGCTCTGTGATAATAATCGGTGAATATTATTACACATAGAGAGCTCCTCTTTTGCAGAAATACACTATAGGGCTAAAAGTATGGGAACAATTAATTAGAGGAACTGCCTAATTAAGCTACACACATTGCTGGCATAAGTGTATAATTAATCTCACAGTCAAACAAACAACAGCAGCAGTGGGTCGTTGTGCAGGAGAAGTTCCTGACTTCCCACTCGGCACCATCATAGGATGCCATCTGTCCAACAAGTCAGTTCACCACATTTCTGCCCTGCTAGAGCTGTTCTGGTCAACCGCAAGTGAGGTGATTGTGAAGGTCAAAATGTCTGGGAGCAAGTTCAGGTGTGAACTGGTAGGACACCCAAGCTCACCTAACATCATTACCCAACCTGAACGGTAGCAACCCCCCCCAACGACTATCTGATGGAAAGCTTTCCCAGAAGAGTACAGACTATTTCAGCAACAAAGAGTGGACCAACTTCATATTAATACCCTTGGTTTCGGAATTGGATGTCAGACAACCTGGGCCACATACTTTTGGCCACATAGTGCATGTTAAAAACATTTTGTTTGATACAGATGAAGAAAAAAAACGTATTCCCGAAACACTGTCTTTGATACTCGAGTTTTCTTTCTTCATATCAGTTGCACAATTGATGTGTTACAGCAGAAATACATTCAAGGTTATTCTGCGATGTGACCCCAGGATCCTGTACAAATGAATCGAAAATTGAACATATTAAACCACCCCTCATGTGTGTCTCATTCATTTTAGGCACAGCTTTTGTCCAGCTATTTCATAATATTTTCACATCTTCTGTTTAGGAAATTCTGATATCTGCCCTCCCAGCAAAATCATGTGTGTAGACACGGCACTAGGTAAGACAAGCTTTTTGACTTCTTTATAAAAGCTCTCAGTCCCAGCTGAGCCTTCTGTGCGATAACCGAATTCTCCCGTGGGTGATACGGAACTGTGATTCTTACCTTTGCCACGAAGTTGAGTCCAGGAGGAATTGTAAGACAAGATGCCGGTCTGCATGTTGGATGTAGGGGGGCTGTTTTAGGCTTATCCTTCTCCATCTGTTCATTCAGATTGTTTTGGAATCGTCATTGATCGATGAGACATTCCAGAGGCAGCATGTTCCTTTATATCGTGCGGAGCAAAGGGTGCGACGTCATCCTCTAACTTTACATCATTGTAAAACGAAGCCGTTGACTTTTGTATTAGATGAGAAATGTATCAGTACAATTATGATCTTCGGACCTAATAAGCCGGAAATTTAATTAATTTTTCAAAAGGAAACTGACCTCATTAGATGACTGATCCAAATCTAGGTATATCTGGTGACAGTTTTACATTGTCTGTATCTCACTGTAGCTGCTGTTCTCTTTTCTAGAAATGGGAATGAATTCTTTATTTTGAGGGACAATTATTTAGAGTATTATTTTAATATATGTAATGCATTTTTCCTTCAGTTTAAAGATCAGCTCCCCTGCACACAGATGATCTCATTATGTAGATGATAACTGACCGCGATTGTGCTTCAGCGGCCTGTTCCCAAATCCGCCTTTCTGTTTTCTCCTCTCTAAATTGAATTTTCTCATGGAGACAGTCGAAAGTGGGGGATCCACGTGGATGCTTGTGGGGGGGGAAGGGGGGCATGCATGCGTGCGTGTGTGTGTTTCCTTCCCCTCAAATGCGACAGCGCATGCAGCACATTCCACAGACACCCTGTGCATTGTGCCCCACAGCTGCGCTGCAGAAGAGCGAGTCCTGCGCCTGTGACACCCCGTGTAACCTGACTCGTTACGGCAAGGAGCTCTCCATGGTGAAGATACCCAGCAAGGGCTCTGCGCGCTACCTCTCCCGCAAGTACGACAAGTCGGAGGACTACATAAGGTAACCAGCTGGGTGCTAAAAATGCCCCCACGTGCAATGCTTTGATATACAAGCCATGAGGTGAGATGCCCTCCAACCCTAAAGTTCACAAATCTAATATCTCTTAGCCTGTTTGTCTATTTATCTGCAGGCAGTGCAGGGGGCAACACAAGGACACAGGGGTAGGCTTTTGGGGCTTTTCATCTGCAACAGTGGATAACCCAGACTAAGGGCTAATGATGCCTAGCTGGTTTGTGTTAGCGGAACTGATGAACAGGGTTTTGAAAGCAGGTGGGTAGAAGGAGAGTGGTCACTGGCAGAGGAGAGGAGCAGGGGGCCTCGCAGGTCTGCCTTCAGAGATGCCTGTAGCATGAAAGAAGACACCATTTGTTTTGTCCTTATGATTTGTCTTTACGTTTAGTTCTCACCTTGAAAGGCTACTTTTTATGCCTCTGCTGCCCAACAGCAACCCTGTAAAAACCAGAATATATGTACAACTTTAAAATTAGAATACGGAAAGATTTTTTTTTCCCACCGTTCTTTTTTTTTTTTTTTTAAAAAAAGCTTCAATTGCAATTTTGATGGAAATACATT
Source organism: Mormyrus lacerda (assembly GCA_015163995.2). Taxonomy (NCBI): domain Eukaryota; kingdom Metazoa; phylum Chordata; class Actinopteri; order Osteoglossiformes; family Mormyridae; genus Mormyrus; species Mormyrus lacerda. The sequence continues at coordinate 47,535,180 of JAABNX020000001.1, read as the reverse complement.
TTATAACTGCAGGGCAGCACCCAGTTCTCGTAGTATGATGGGAAGAGGATGAAATTAAGAAGCGAAATTTAGCAGAATGTTATTTAGAGACGCTTCAGTGTTCTTGCTCGATTACTGTAACAAAAGGATACCTGTTTTTAATTTTTGTTTTATTCAGCTCATTTTAGTAATACCTTGCAGGTAATTATGTGCGCAAAACTGATTATTCATTAAGAAAATCAAAACTAAAGGCTATATGCTTATGGTTAGTGGTCATCAATATATTTAATATTTTTCAAATTACAGAGACAACTTTCTTGTTTTGGATATTTTCTTTGAAGCCCTGAACTATGAAACCATTGAACAAAAGAAAGCCTATGATGTGGCTGGATTGTTAGGTGGGTTTTACTGTGTTTTATTACATAATCAATGACAAAATAAAGTATCAGAATCTGGAGTTTCATTTTTAATTGTCTGGATGTTTAAAGTACACGTGTAGCCTTTAGAAAGCATTTCTGAAACTGAGAGCATTCTGTATCCTTAAGAAAACCTTGTTTAGCCATAAATTGGTATTCCGTTGGCTGAACATCGCCCCCTGCAGGCCCCACCATCAATGCAGCTTCTCTGTTTCCTGTCAGGTGACATTGGTGGCCAGATGGGACTGTTCATCGGGGCCAGTGTTCTGACAATCTTGGAAGTGCTTGATTACATCTATGAGGTATATTCGCATACTCAGGCTCGAAGATGTGATACTTATTCAGAATAGTTAAAACACTTCTGATATTTTCACACACATTTCCATTTTTCTAAATTCAAATCACCGCGGCACATGTGCCACACATCAGCATCTCTGGTTATGTAGTCAGTTGATTAGATGGTGTGACATGTAACCATAAACACACGTACACCAGGTTATGAAGGACCGGATACAGCGTCTGCTGAAGCCACCTAAGAAGGAACAGAATAAGCAGCAGATGGGCAGCGTGGCCACAGTGCGTCTGGACGATATGAAAGCCACGGTGAGCGGGGTTGCCTCGGATAACCTGGTATTCTGGGATAATGAGAACATTCTGGAAGAAAACTACTAAAGAAAACTGTAAAGTGTCCCAGATTCTATTACACTGGAATGACTCACACTTTGCGCAGGAGCAATCGTCCTCATAAACTTCGCTTAGTGAGCGCCCTTTCGCTTTTTAAAAAAATAAAAAAAAAAGATTAAACGTGTCACTTGTAATTCTAATTTATCGTCCTTTCCTCTTGAGAGCGACTGATTGCTCGTTTTGACGTGCCCTGCTCGTAAATTACACACGGACGCGCTCAATCTGCAGTAAACAGCCGGCTCGCTATTCACCGCGGTCCCGGACCAAGCGAACCGGTTCCCATGAGGCCAAGCCCGCGGGCAGTTAATAAGCGGACTTCCACAGGTGTCTCTCCGTAGCTAATGTTTCCTTATTACCCATGAACACTTGCTCATCGCCTCCCTTCTCATCTGCATGTAATTTCAAGTTTTGCTGTGATAAATGCATTCAGGGTCTATGCACCCCCGCACACCCACCCAGATAAAAATACTCTAATTACTTTAAATAGTGCGTTCTCCTTTATTTTCATTCAAATCAGACACCCGTGGTAAAGGTTTAGCCTCCTTGTTTTATAAATCTCCAGTGACTCTCCTGGATGGATTTAATCCAGAGTAACATTATTTTTTACCCTGTATTAATACTGGAGCATTTTCAGTTTCCAGGATAAAACATATCAACTCTGCTACCCATACTTACTGTCTGCTATCGGTTCATGAAGGATTGAGTTATTTATTTATTTATTTTGTGGCTGCCAGGACCCCAGCGAAATGCCAAGGAGTCACACAGAGGGTGCGACCTTCCCGACCACGATCCTTCCCAACCATCACCACCACGCGCAGCACAGTGTCTTTGAGGACTTCGCCTGCTAGAGCCGTCCCCGCCACAAGGTGGTGGAAGTGCTCTTTTTGCGCGAGGTTGGGGGCGCAGTGACGGACGCTGGGCTCTCAGCTTTACCCTCTCGCTGTCCACCAGTGAAAGCTACAGCCAAAGTCAAACACCCAACCTGTGCTGCCAACAGACTTTGAGTTCAAAGGTGCAGCGTAGATGTCAGTGTTGTCCTCCTGGAGACTACAGCCTCTCCCTGTTCTCCTCCTTCGGGAAGCTCTCCTCTTGTTATCTTAGTATTTCTATACTGACCATTTTGCTAAACGCCCACTTAGGAGAAACCACTCAAGGACTGCATGTGATGTTTCCAGTTTGTACTAGGAAAAGAAAGAAAACGATCGGACACTTTTTTTTTTCAACAGTGGGTATTCCCGTAATATATCACACTGTACCTCATTCCAGAATATCTCTCTGTGTACATCTGTCTCTGCAGAGTCCATCGAACGGTCGATAGCACAAGAATAGCAACACGTAGCAACAACTCTCCAACAGGCACAGACATTTCACTTTGTTTGAAATAGATCATCTACGGACCTTTTGTAATGTTATTTGCTTATATATGAAGATTTCAAAGAGATATGGTCAGAAAACATTTTTAACTGTTATGAACCTCAGTGAGAATGACGTGGAGCTGCTGATTGATTTGACCAAGAAAAGGTTCATTCTGTTACAAATCGTCCTTTGTCTTTCCCATGGACAGGGACATGTGTGTAGTAATGGGGTTTGAGCATCATTTAGTCTCTTTGCCATTTGCCATCTAGGAGTCATGTGGGTTTTTTTTAAATTCATCTTTGAGAGGAAAAACATGCTGAGAGCAGTGGCGATTATAGATATTGCAAGCAAATGCACACACACACACACACACACGCATAAACTCTTTCTAGCTTAGTAAAATTGTCTCCTATGTTACTGGATGGAATAATAACTGGTCTGTCAACAAAACCAGTATGTCCCCAATTCTCTGACTGTTGACTGTTGTAATTTACATATCTACCCCCTTTGATCTAGCTGCCCCCACCTACATTGAGCCTCCACTGAACAAAGCCTATGTGGTCTCCCATGTGAACCAGTATATACAGGCCTCCACGGGTCATTAGTTTGTGGAATTCTTCTGTGAATGTTCCTAAGCCAGCGATGGCCATTAGATGGGTAAAGCGCACATTTGCCTTGATGTGATTGGCTGGGATCCAGTTTGGGGATCAATGTAGATGAATCTGAGTCAAACATCCTCATTGGCCTAAAGCTTTTGATACAAACAGTCAATTGTTCCATTCAGCCGTGGGCTCTTTGGATTCTTAAGATACTCTATTATTTCATATATCTACACATAGCTGTTATTCTTTGTTTTGCTATATTAGTAATGATCAGAACCACTCTGCTGCATTAACACACCATAATCGAATCACAGGTGAATTTAAGCAAGTGTCTTGTGTGCACCATGCTAAACACATATGGCAAATCCTCTTTCCAATAGTCAGGAACTGCACATGGCTATTAAAATTCAAAATCATGCCTCTGAATGACTTTTCCAATGGTTATCCGTCTATAGTCATGTACACTCTATGCATAGCATCATAACATATCATAAGAGGTATATAATCATAAAAAAATCATAGCTAGTAATGTAACTTTTTTCCCCATAAATTATGTATTCATTATTCCGCCTTCTTAAAGAGGAAGAAAAACGGAGTGTGCGTCATTCCGGGTGAAGGATTCCGTATCGGGAGGGAAGAGGTATTGGACAGGCAATCCTAAACAAAAAGAGCTGATATCGTAGTTATGGAACTTACTGGAAAGAGAAAAAAAAGAAACATTTTGTACATAAGACTACTGTTGTACCTGATTTTTGTTTCGTTTGAAAACGTTTTATAAATGTAATGGGAATTATAATTCAGTACTATAATTAAAAGTCAGATTAATAAAACGAATGTCTATGTGTTTGTACTTTGAGTCGCATGTTTTTTTGTAGTTGTCTTCACATAAAAATATGTACATAAATCTGTAAGATGCACATCGACAGTGCCTTTCTGCACACCATAACCTGTAGTATTTGTGCTGTGCACATTCCCGGTGTTCCGGGTAATTCGGTTTCCCTGTGTTTCTCCTATGTATCAGGAAATAATGTTTTCCTTAATATCAAAGCAAAGAGGTATGTGAAATGTCTGAAAATCACCCAGGCACATTATTACATGTGAATACTGTATTGTTATTAGTACCGAGGCCCAGAGTTGCTATATACCTGTTTTAACGGGGGGAACCAAATATACTGCATGTCAGGAAATAATGTTTACCCTAATATGTAGTAGTAATATGTATATGAGATGTCTGACAATCACTCAAGTACATTATTACATGTCAATACAGTAGATCGTCATGCATAGTATAGTCTTATAAGCAATACTATACCGTTTTCATCAAGAAATCTCTATCCAGC
>JAABNX020000001.1:47519722-47530703 GCA_015163995.2 Mormyrus lacerda | reverse complement strand
TGGCTTGTTTACCTCAAGAGCTTTGTAAAAAGACACGAAAACAACAGCGAAACCGTGTACAAATCAGCGCGCGACAGAGGAAACATAGGGAAACTGAATTGCCCGGAACACCGGCTGCATGGTGGCTGCACCAACTACACCAAACTCATGTGGCTCTATTTTAATGATCTGACGCAAATCATAGAGCGCAAAGGTCGAACTAACAGTTATGGGCGTGTCCGAATCTATTTTGCTATTTTGATGGCGGGAATTTGATGGCAGACATTCCCTCAAGGCAGAAAAATGTTGTCCTAATTCTCTTAATTATTCAGAGGCGTGTTTGAGGGTAACATGCCATGAATCAACTGGAATGGCGTGTCACCTCATATTTAAAAGGCAGCGCTGCATGGTCCATTCTGGATTGCTATTAAAATGACGTTTTGCACGGCAGAAGAAATGGACGTGCTCGTGTGCGAAATGTAAATGCACGAGCATACAGTATCATCTACGGGAGCACCACTGTTCCACCGAAGCCTTTCAAGGTGAAGTACGCGTGGGATGAGGTAGCAGCGAGTATGTCCGTGTTTTCTGGCATGACTAGATCATCCAAGCAGTGCCGAAAGCGGTATAATGATGTGAGAAGACGGAGAAAATAGAAGCTCGCTGTTGTGTGTGATCCCCACAAGGTAAGGTATATCTGGACTAGACACACACATACAAACACACACACACAGGGAGAGCATGCAAACTCCTGGAATTGACCTCTGTCATATTTTTAAGACATCAGTTTGTTAAATAAACTTAATTTCGTTAAGAAAACCACTTTAAAAGGCAATATATATGAACAATAAATCAACTTAATTAGAGCTGACTTAAAATGATGTGGCTGTAATCTTGCCCAGAGGAATGCAGTGTATTATGGGATCCTTGTTACATGTTCAGTCCGATTCTAAATTAGCTTTTAGCACTAAACCCCTTACTGAAATCTGATAGATTCTATGGGAAGGTGATTGTACACAAACAACAACCTCCCCCCCTTTGAAGATTTCAGAAACTGAAGGATAAGGTGTTAGTGGGAAAGATCAGTAACTGGGACATTACAGAAGGGATTCAGCGAACAAACAGCATGACACCCTCAAGCTCTGACTCACAATGGAGGTCCTTTACTGTCGTCACACCAGCACACTACAAAACACATTTTGCCCTCACAGTGCCATTTTCCCTTAGACAATACAGCAACTTCAGAAGCCATTTTACAGGTATAATTCATAATTCCCGATTGCCTTTCTGACACACAATAATGCCTACAATTACGTAAGATCATATTTCCACAAAAATACTCGGAATCTCAATAATTAAAAAAAATCTAGTTCTGCTAACAACCTGTACACTTTCATTATAATATAAAACAATACAAATAATGCACATTAATGTAGAAATATTCCTTGCGCTATATTTTTGTGCGTTACAACATCATATATATTATACACACACATACTACAAACTGTTTACAAACCAGTATTTGAAATTTTAACATTCACAAACAGATATAAATTGTAGGGAAAAAATTAGAAAAAGACTTCTATTATAAACTAATTATGGTCCAGGTTCCACCAGAGTGGAGGAAAAATTCCATTCTTGTAATACGACTGACATCTAAAGGCAGATCTGGGTTCTGTTGATGGAACTGAATTTCTAGTTTGCATTAACATTCAACATGGTGGTCTTAAAGACCTGCCTTTTAAACCATTAGATCAATAAGCATATTAGGGTGAATCATTTCATGAGAGCAAACATCTGAATGAGGTGTTTAATTACACTCTATTTTTTATTTAATCAAAATAAGTGAACATTCAGGAAAAAAATACGTTCAAAAAATAACTATCAATATACAATTTCTTTTTAAAAAGTTGTACAGAAACCACAAACTTCCCCACAAATTGCAAATGCAAGTTTGGTGAGCAAAATTGCTATCTACATATACTCAGATAGAAATACTCTGCATATTCATGACAGCATGTTGCTGTAGAAGAGAGGAGGCCGGGATATGAGAAAAGACCCTGAACCACAGAAAAAAAAAAACAATTTGAGTTCACTACTCACACGTCTCACTCCTCTTTGATCTGGCTGCATTTGTGAGCATCTGCAAAGTTGCTTTCCTTTGAGCCTGATTCATACCAGAGCAAACATCCACTATGACATCATTAGAGCAGGACAGCCCTGTGCCTTTGTATTACCTCCCGCTCGACATCTTGAAGACTTCAAATACTCTCTCTTTTTATTTTTTATCAGCGTTATTATAATGCTCTAATTCTTGGACGTACAAAGCCTATCATGGTACGTCCTCTTGCAATATGTAAATTCAGTACTAAAATAGCACAGATTACTGGCTTTTTAATACATTTGTGTGGAATATAAAACTAAACAGATGGATGAAATTTTGTAAGGTTTTGAAATTTCATTAGGAGGGGTGCGGTCGGTGGGAGGGGTTACAGTAGGTACATTGTTTAACACAGTGCAGCCTCATAAAACAGGATGATAGTCTCATCTTTAACAGGTTTCTAAGCCACTCTACCAGCACTAGTAAAGTATAAAAGTAATTTGCATATGGTACACTTATACAAGTGCACACAGTATGTCTTACTGTTCAATACTCAACTAAAATCTATTTCCAGTGTACAAATACATAACATTTATATGAACAGTTTACTTATAAACTGTAAACCTCATCAATGTGCCTTCTGGAAATTCTCACAACATTCTTAATAACAACATTATGAAAACACCATTGCCGTTAAGACGAAACACAGCATTAAATGTTGAACAGTCATCCAACGCATGCATTATGCGGGCGATTCACATTCCTCAGCTCCAGTAGTAGATTAGTTCTAATCTAAGTGTATCTCTGAATGCCTAATGAATTCAGATTGATAATTTCTTTGAATGAATTATTTCATTCTTGTCAAATATGTTGCATGACAATATTTACATACCAGGAAAGGCTAATTTGTTTGTAAAGTAGCTGGTCTCTGCCTCTATACAATTACATGATCGAAAAAGATAATTTTTTTTTTGTCCACTCAGAAAAGAAATAACAGCAGTGTCTTCACTTGACGCACTGGACAACTGCAATTTAAAAAGGAAATAATAGCTACCCTGTTAAATTAATAAAGAAAAAACATTCACCTTTATGGTATTTGCTCCGCTGTGCAAAAATTAGATCAGCATAGTATAACCATCAAGTTCAAGGGTGTACTTGAGTTTTGCCTCTTTCGACAAGTGTCAAGCATACTCCAGCAACAGCACACTCTGCTGCCAGAGCTGACAGCTTATTTGGACCCTAGTGCATATACATTGTGACTTGTATTGCACATAATTCTTCCTAATGGGCTTGTGCTTCAAAACGCCACTTTTTCTGAAATACGAGGCAGATCTCAGTATTTTTTATGCCAGCAACTCCTGCTTCACATTAAAATTTTCCAGATCTTCTGCAAGGCACTTCTGCCAGTACTTGAGCAATACTAAAATATTCCATTTGTAATCCATACTAACTAATAACGTAGTGATTGTTTAAATGGATGTCATCACCTGTTATTTGAAAAGAGCAGATTCATATTATTAGAGCCTGGAACTGTTCCTCAGAACAAAAGCAAAGGCATTAGTGAAACGTGCAAAAACAGAGCGACTCTGCACAGAGCCAGTCAATAGGCAATAGCTTGACATGGCAGAGTAAGTGGCAAAAGCCAAATGCTCACGTTCCGCAATTAAAATTCCCTCTACAAAGCAGCTCGTTCTTGTCATGAGAGTATGTCTTCCCTTCCGAAACGTGCTGTATTTAGAAACTCTAAAACCAAGTACCGTGACCCTAACCAGAAAAAATGGTGAGCAAATGAGTCATGAAAAACAGAGTAAGTGTGGTAAAAACTAGAGAAATTCTGCTATTTTTTTCAGTTCTTTGCTTCTGGTCAAGTGCTGTTGCCCTGCTGTAGTTCAAACAGCACAGTGGCCAGTTGGGAGCGAGAACCCAAATTGTTCAGGTTACTCTGCACACACCTGTGGTGCATCTCCTCGCTAAGATGTCGGTCACACTTCTGGTAGCTTTGGCGCAAATCGGGCTCAACTGCCCTAAACACATGCAACTTGGAATAATTAATGAACATGTCATACAAGTCCAGAGTGTCCAGGAGGTCTTCGTTCTCCTGAATGTCGAGGACCATGCTGCTAAGCGCAGCCATGTAGTCGGAGTTGTAGAAACATGCCTCGTCGAAGAAGGTGCGGTCAAAGTAACCAGAGTCTTTGACCAGGTCAATGGTGGATGAAGGATGCTTGTTGTGGAAGGTGAAATCAGGGTTGTAACCTTGAAAGTGGATTGGAAAGAACACTTGCCAGTTGCTGATGGAGTTCAACCTACAGTGACTCAGGAACTCAGAGTTTATATTAGTGTTGACACTGACAATGAACAACAATGCATCAACTGGGAGCTTCTTCGAAATTACGTCCACAATTTTAATTTTAGAAAGGTTGACTGCCCTCACACTAATACATGGGATTTTTGCCGTGGGATACTCTTGCTTGTAGGCAACAATCTTTGCTTTAATATTGGCAAAAATATCATTTTTTTCAATCTGTTGTGCTTCCAGGGGGTTATATATGAAGAGTAAAGTTAAAATAGCATTCTCAGACCTTTCAAAGCAATTTTTGGCATACACATCAAGAAACCGGGGAGCATATTCAAGGTCATGAACAGTCACCGGAAGCACTATGTGAACTTGTGTAGCTTCTGAGACAAAAGGCATGGGTATGATTTCAACTTTACTCAATGGGCGCAGAAGGTGAACCCGTTTGATGATAGAGCAACTCCTTCCCTTTTCACTGACCACCTCAAGTTGCAAGTCCAATGTGTATTCCATGCCTCTTGTGGGGTCAAACCGTCTGTACCCATTAACAAGTTGCTGCTTTTTCAGCTGTAGTATGGGTTTGTACTTCTTGCTTAGCTCCTCCATGGCAACCTCAATGATATCAGTGATGTCCAATTTATTGATCCCACGTAGCTGACATTTAGGTGACCCATCGGCACAAAAATATAACTCATTTTCAGTGAAGTATTCCCATCTCAAGACCTCAAAACGAGTCTTTGGTTCAAAGGGCAGGTTGACCCCTATGGGCCACTGAGTGCTCTTATCACCTTCAAAGGCCACTTCACTGATATTTTTTATTTCTGCCTGTGTGGAGACGAACAGTTTCCTATGTTACTTTAATGCATCAATAAAGTATTACTATATATTACAAGAAATAGAAAGTTTTTCTACAAAACACAAAGTCACACGTGATATTACAGGAAGTGAAATATTAGAAGCTACAGACCATTGAGCTACTGTATGCTTTGCCAAAACAACATGAATGCATGATTCTGTGGCAGCATGGCAAAAGAGCATTATACAGTCTTGCAACAATCTGGGACCATGTGTCAATAAGGTTATCCCTTAATTTTACAACTAAATTAGCATAATCTGCACCACACAAGTGGGCCCCACTGCAGACAGTCCCAGAAATAGGTCATGGGACAGAAGCAGAATTTTTACCAGTGGAAAACAAAAAATTGACCAGCTATTAAATATATATCCCCTGGCCATCATTCAGATCATATCATACTTCCTACGGTTCAGAAGTCCATTATCCTTCCTCACCCAGCCTTACCCTGTTAATGTACAGCAACCAAGCTGTATGATCAACTACTCTAAATTAAAACCTGATATTACAAATCCACATGGGCACCGCAGTTCATGTCTTCGACTTAACGGCCCCTAAATTATAGTTTTCGAATATACCACTCCACCCAACGTTGTCCTTTGACAGTTAAACTTCTCTTTGTCAGTAAACTTCTCTTTGTCTAAGATTGTATATAAAAATTAACAGGTACCTAGGAATATGTTCATGATATTTAGTAAGCATGTCACACATGGAGTCTTTTTCCAGAACCTCAAAGGAGAAGGAAGAGTTGCTGATATTGAGCATCTTACCTGCAATTTCTCTATTTCTTGGTAGGTTCTCTGCAACTCAGTCTCCGTGAACATCTTGTGTAATCTGTACATCAGTTCAGGATCTGATACTGGATGCACAGCGATGATGTTTTTGATGTGTAAATTGTCCGAAATATGTAGATCCAATTTTTTTCCCATTTTATAATGATAATACTTAAGACCCTAAGAAACATTATAATTGGTCAAAAAAGAAAGATTTTTTCAAGCATACTAAGGCAATTGAACATAGATGTATGGTTTCTGAATTCATTAAGGTAAACTCATGAAACCCTTATCTGGTAGTCAATACTTTAACTTAATTACAGTTCTTGACATCACAAGGGGAAACAAAATTGATGAAAGCTAACAATATACCAACCTGAACTAAGTAGGTAAGCACTTGCAAGTAGAAAAGCTACTTGCCTGAATTATTGTTTTCCTATCTGAAAGGGCCATTAGCCAAGACAGTCACTCAAGACAAAAAAGTCTTACCTCATGTTCATCAACGCAGTTGATTTTTACATGATTAACAATGCATGTCCCAAGCCACTCATCAGGTCTGGTGCTCAAAATGTCATTCTGACAGTTCTCTAGGAAAGGATTTAGCTGAAGCAGCAAGGATCGGGACAGGAGATACCCAAAACCTCCATGGCAGTATGTTCCCTTGACCTTCCCACCGATAAGTTCCTGGGGGTGGCCCATATAGAGGTTGACGTTCATGCTCAAGTGTCCGATGAGATCTTTGAGGTGGTCTGCCTCTGTGTATGTGTCATCCTGGCTGAAGTAGAACCAGTCATACATGTCGATGTATTTCTCAAGGACATACCTGACAGTTTGGAACATGTTCCAAATGAGGCGCTCGTCACCATGGGTGACCACATTCATGCCATGTGGGATCCTGTGATTGAGGGCGACTGTGAAGAAGACCACCGCATCCAGGTGGTGGCTGATTGTGCGGTTCACGGCTACACCCAGCGTGCCGATTGTGTCTTTGGATGTCAGGACACCCACAAAAAGGCGCTCACATATCCTCAGCTCAGTGCTGATATACCTGGTCCTGGGAGAACAAAACATAACACATTCTATGCAAGCTCCTAGTGCTCTTTATATTTACAATACATTTATTTATTTAGCAAATGCTTTTAAGTGATCAGAGAGCAGGATCAGACAGTCCCTGGAGCAAGTAGGGTTTGGCCTTTGACCAATGCCCTTAATGAAAACACCACAATAGTATTTTAACTGTCAACCATCGGACCACTTGACCAACAAAGCCATACACTGCCCCCACTGTAGTCTCAACAACTGGATTTCATTATAAAAAGGCTGATTTGACAAATATCAATGAGAAAGACTTTCAATGGGGACAACTGAGATTAAACGATTGAACGACATTAAAGCAGACGTTCAGGCAATTCTATGTCGAATTAATTAGTTAACAGCTAAAAGTAGATTTTCAGCAAAGGAAAAGGTCAAAAAACAACCTAAAATGTAATTAACTGTACAGTTCTCATACAAACGCACCCAAATATGCATGCTCACTTTGTCAGACACTTTCAGATAAGAAATTAACATCAAAAATAACTTTTAGACTGGGACATTATTAAAGAAACTACAAAATTTATTACATTGAAGGTACAAGGGGCAAGAAATTGTTACCCCATGTAATCAGTTAAGTAGGAAGACAAGAATTCATTCAAGTATTTTTAAAATAGGTAATTACACATCAGAGATGAACAATATTTAAATTAAATGTACATAAAATATGTATTTAGTTACTTTTGAGCATTTTGTATTTTTTCTGTACAGAAATACTTTGAGATATTGTATTTTATGCATTAAAATGTTTCAAATACTTAATAAAACTTTTTTTTTTGTATTTATTTATCAGTTTATTTTCTGCTATTTGAAGCATCTTCTTCTATACTTCTATAATTATAGCCTATAATCGTCTTTGGCTAGATGCAAATAAATTACGTGACATGCTGTTAGGCCCAGCTTGCTCGTAGTAAACTAAGTTTCCCGTAACCAGTAATCCAAGCAAAGAGGCTGCTTTGGTGTTCAAGGCAAATTGCCTTAAGGTGAAGTACATTATCATAGGCGATCTATTTATGCATAATAGGGCAGGCGCTTGGCTTACCAATATGAAATGTATAATATATAATATATTAGTATATCTGAAAAACGTTTCTGCTTTGCATATTCCGCTACCTACTATAGGATAAAGGCGGAAATTGACGCATTATGATCATTTAAGAAATGTGCTTCCCCTGTCAGCCACGTTACTAATTCTGTGGGAAACAGAGGTGTAACGGTTCTGAGACCGAGACCGCGAACATTTATCATCCCACGTTTCCGGAATCGCGACACCCCCACTGCAGCACGTAAGTGTTGAGCTCTCATTACATTAGTAAATGTTACAAAAGACATTTTCACTTCACAATTAATATTATGACACATGTAAATAGCGGAATATATATATATATATATTTGTATTTTCATTACACATTTTCTCACACCTGTATTTTGTTAAATTGAGGAAGCATTTGTAACGGGATTGATGTTTTGTGCCCTTCTCTAGTACACATTTAGCGTACCACAAACACATACGTTCGATTTATCGCATGTCGAGCTGTCTGGAAACCAAAATAAATAGGAAGTGCATACCTGGCTAATGGAAATAGCTCTCAGTGGAGTTACCCAACTTGGACTGGCTGGCTCATCGACACAGTACATGTTGCCAGCTAGAAAGAATTTCTAGTAGTTATGCTAGAATGAAGGGTATGGATATCCAAGAGACCACTCTGCGCTATTATAGTAATTCTGAAACATGGTCCTCTTCGGTTATAGAAGCAGTGCCAGTCAAAGCCCCTGTGGTGCCCTATACAAGATTCACCAGCGGTGCCCCACATCCCGGACAAAGTAAAACAGGCTTGCTAAGCCGCCCTCCGAAGATGGCGCCATAGGAGCAAAAGCGTTTTCTTTCCACTATATTTCGCATTATATGCACAGTAATGATAATTCTTCATTCTGAGGTAATAAATATGTATGTTTATTTACCAAAACCCAAATCAAAACATTTTACATGATCGAGGGAAACCGTACACAGTGCATCGATCGTAAGCTACCGTAATTGCTATTATTCTCGGGCTCAGTGATGTTATTTAATATCTAATGACGTACTTTATCACACACACACACCAAAGAGATATTTCATATAACATTTGCCATAAAAAAGAACATTTTAACATCCTTTAATCTCGGTATTTTTTTTAATTTCTGTACTTTTCGGTATGTTATGTTGTTGAGCATTTCCACTTCAGAGAAACAGAAAACTTAAGAGCAAAAACCCATATACTGTAAAAGACATGACAATATAAGACGTGTCGGCAGCTGATCGAGGCACGTCGATACAAAATGGAAACGACAAAGCGCTTGTCATCCCAAATATTCTTCACATTTTTATCTAAAACCACCGCAGTAACATTTTTATCTACTCAGTCGCAAGCAGCATTCGACTGAATGCAGGACACACGAGGAAACAGATGCCAAGCCCGTATAGTTTTAAAATATACGTAAAGTACTCTACATTAGCCTAATATTATTTATTTATGAGTAGCAGTCACCCATCTTCAACTATACTGCCTAATTCGCCTCACTGCTTTAATTTCTCCATGGTGCAACAATTATAAGAATTATACATTATAATAAAAGTCACCCTTTATGGAAAAAGTACAAGAATATGAAACTGTTTTATGTTCCACTAATGGGGACCTAAGTTTTAAAGTGTCCGTCTCACCGTGGCAACTACTTTAAATGGATGCGGATCCTCGGAAACACTGTTTCGCAGTTTTCCCCAGTATAAATATTTGTTTTTGCTTTACGGTTAACATATCCCACTTAAACTTGCATAGACTAAATGACCCCTCTTGGCAATGAAAGTTTATTCGTAAATTTATTCGTAAATGCCACAGGTAGTTTTCCAAGTATGCATTGTAGAAAATCCGTAGATTCAAATTAAGCATAATTAGTCTCACAGCTACACGTTTTTCCCCTCGAAATTCAAACTAAATACTGGTTTAATGATTTAAGTCGATTTGTTCAACTACTGAACAATTATTTCGGCTCCTAAAGCATTCTAAGTAGGCTACAATATCAGACGAATAAGCCATTTTCCTGACACTTATAGAAATACGTTTGGTACTGTTTGTTACGTTTAGATTCTTACCTGAAAAGTTTCTTTGGTTCACTTTGTCTAGCTGGTACGTAGGGTATAATCCTGGGTATAAAATTATCTTCGCTGTCTCCATTCTCATGTTTGTCGATAGGAACTGAATTTGTTTTTCTGGCGCCGTTCAGATCGACCCCCTGAGCTAAAATACGCTCATTTTCCGACTTCTCGTGGAAATCGCAGGGGTCTCTCATCAGTGACACGCTCAGTAAACTCAAGGTAAATCCTAAGGAGATGCCAATAGCTACTTGTGCGACCGGCCTCAGGAGCGACAACATGGAGAATTTCATTGCTTTACATCGACCGCGGCTCTCTGGGTCGGATACCTCAGATAAAGCCGCTATAAATTCGGAAAAAGCTGGTCAGATCCTGTGGAAAAATAGTTTACAGTCTAGCAGTACGGTTTGCTAGATATCGAGACATTAATTTAAGCGTTATTTTAATACGTGTCAGTGGTCCTGGCTCCTCCTCCATAGAAGCTAACGTCCATCCGCTGTTTATCCTTGCTGTCGTTTCTTTTGCTCGATCCAGAATCATAGACTGTAGCTTATTTTTTGGCTACCAAGCTTATAGTATAGGCTAATTTAAAGTATTGTTACAACCACAAGGTTATAGGCGCATTTTATCGTAATTTAGGATAGACACATTCCAGTGTTTCCCCTAGGTTTACAACTTTGGTGGAGGCGGGACAGCCGAACACCGACAGTATTCATGGTGTTCATGTGTTTCTTTTATTAACAGCAGTCAATATAAC
>JAABNX020000001.1:47487460-47514431 GCA_015163995.2 Mormyrus lacerda | reverse complement strand
CCCCCCCCCCCCCCCCCCACTGATTTTCTTGATAATATTTTCCCATGTTACTGTTTGACCATGAACAATGGATTCCTTACAGCATAAAAGCAGGAGCCATTCGAATTTCTTCGTTAATATATCACAACATGAGACCTTTTTCTCCTAATGCAGCACTCATCTCCTTCTGCACTAAGAAAATTCCCCTGACTACAAACTATTCCCAGTGGGCATTAAACTTTGAGATCATCTTTAGTATTATTATTATTATTAAGCATTACCTTGCACCTCACAATCATTCAGACTACTAAATTTTATCTGTTGATTGCCACAGTATTTTCACCATGGAAAATTCATGATCTGGAACAGCAGCAGATTATATGGAGAATATGTATTGCGAAATAAAACCAAAATAATGAAGAATGGTCCTTTCTGTGCCGCGTTTGGAAACGTCTCAGGGAATTAAAACAATGGATACTTTTATGGAACCGGTCGTTTCTCTTGTTGTCCCAAACTCAAAGTGAACTGTAAGAAAACCACTTTCATCATCCATATGCCAAGTGAAGGAGACAGAGATTCACAGCAGGGGGAGGGGGAGAAATTGAACATAATTAAGCACTTTATTACAGCATATCTTTATATGAGTCCTGGTAAACTCTTGACTGGGACTGAACCCAAACCCACACAATTTTAATTCTGGTTTCTTGACACACTAGGCTGGGTCAAGTTGGGATACAAAGAATCTGTTTGTTTAAGATACGGAATAGGATTCACACAATAGAAAAATCCTATTAAAAATTAAATCAAAGGGCAGAATTAATTGATAAAATGTATACTGCTTCCTATGTAATTTACCTTTTGTTTTTAGACCCATTGATTTACAATGGTTGTGTATTACAATATGTGTTCTCAACTAAATGAAAAATAAGCTAAGCGCGGTGTAAAACAGATCATCCATAATGTGTCATGCATACGGCAATTTTTTCACAGCTTTTTGTCACATCCATACTCCAAAGCAGGTATTGTGTTGTTCACACTAATATCCACTGGGTGGCGGTATTTCCTTATAAACGACAAACGTTAATTATTCAGAATTGCATGTCTGAGATTATATTGTGAGACAAGAATGGTATTTGTTTTGGAGAAAGAACGATATAGTGATATATTTCAAGCTTCAGGTATGAGTGCCAAATGTTGTTTGTTGAAAATTTATTTAAAGGAGGCCACTTTAATTTGCGATCAGTTACCATTACTACATTTGTAACTTCTCAGATTACAAGATAGTCTCTGTGTACGATTAAAAAAACCATGCATTGCACTGGAAATTTGCCATTATTTCCCTTGCATAAAATGACTATTATTTCACTTATCTCAGGTAATGTTATTACAGATTAAGAAGAGAATTAATTCTTCATATGATGATCATTTCTCCTGTGGACTTAAACTGTTTAAAAACACATGTGTGAGGAATATAAGGAAAAACACCGGTCATCTAAAGGTAGTACATGTCTATAAAAAATAAAATAGAAACTACATAATATCCTTGAGTCTTGCAAACAATTATCCTGAGCAGGGGGGCCTGGAGCCTATCCCAGGCGGCAAGGTGGGGGTAACACGGCGGACAGGAGGCTATTCATCATGAAGCACTCACTATGGGCAATATAGAGACACCCAGTTAACTGTATGTCTTTGGACTGCAAGAAGAAGTTATAGAACTCCATATGCACAGAGCAGAGATGGGGTTCAAACCTCAAACCATGAGCATATAAGGCAACTGTTCTATAAGACGGGCCGCCGTGTTACTGAAACTTAAAAATGCCTAAAAGCAAGACATTGCCTTTTATTTCAATACAGTACAGCTCACTAACCTTCCTTCCGAAAGCCAACAAAGAAGTCTTTAGACAAACTATTTATGTCAGCAATATGTCCTTCATGGATGCAATTGTTTTTTCTGTGCTACTCCTCTAGTGCGGCGATTGGTTCCCCAGTTGGGCCAGCATGAGGAAAAGTCACTGGTTTTTATGACATTAAAAGCAGCTTTATTGCACAACATTTTCTATGCGGTTACATGTCAATGCTAGGTAGCGACATGAATAGGATTCTTTAGCTTATTTTGGGCAGGAATAAAATCTCTGTTGTACAGTAGCCTTTCTTCAACAATAGTGCTTTACTGGCAGCAACGTGTCTCGTAACTTTCTAGGGAGACGCTGGAAGTATCCGTCAGGCCGGCGTGAACGTGTCACTCGCGAGGACAGCACGGGGTCACCGAGGCGTCTGTACGCATCAGACAGGAACACAATGAGGCCGTCTTTAACAGCACACAACGGTTAACACCACTGATTGGGCCAGACCTTAATCTAATAAAGAGAGGTTTCACGGCGACATCATTGCAGAGTTTTAAATCTGACGCGCTCTGATGGACGCGACTGCTGCTGGGATTAATTACGCTTTCAATAACCTGGCCCGTTTTTTGAGGAGAGTGGTCAGGGTTGAGGAGCTGATCTCATACTCAGTAAAAAATAAAAAACAAAAATAACAATCTGAATGCGCTTTACAGCCAGTTCATGTAATCTTCAATGGAAGTATAATGTGGACAAGGAGGCACGCGACTCCCACAAAATGTCAGAGGTGAAACTTGTTGTTTCTGAGGGCAATACACAAGCGGCAGAACAAAGACATACCAGGAACATGAGTGTCAGCGTCGATAGGCCTCGACTTGGGCCGTCTGATGAAGAAAATACGACACGGCGTCTGCTACTCAGAGAGACATAGTCTGCTCACATGTGGATCCTTCACGAAAACTGGAACAAGCCTGGCTTCTCCGAGATCAATATTAGCACGTCAAACTACCGTATTTCAAGCCCCCTCAGTCCCGTTTACCAGCGACGGGGCGTCACGTGATAACCGAAACAGCCCAACCGACGCGCCGTTATTTACCAGAACGCAAGAGCCTGTGGCAGTCATGACATTTTATAACACGGATCCGCTGCCAGTTTTTTGAGGAATTTCGTGAACTCGACTTCTCGCAGGGATTCCAAAAATGGCTGCGGTTTGTTTTAAAGGGTTATGGCATATAACAATCATATGTTTTTAATTTGGCCGAGATTCCTTTTTTTTTTTTTGACTTAATGTAAAAAATATTATGTGTGACAGGGTTTCTAATCGTTTTAGACGAGAGTCCCCGGGGAGGGAAGTGAGGACTAGGTGGTTGAAGGGATTAAAAGGACGGGATACAAAAGGGAAGCGTGTGGGGAGGCCAGGAAATGGCTTGAGGAACGAGAGGAAGAAGAGGTTTTGTCCTGGCAGGGCCATCCGACGAAAGGCCCCAATTTCACAGCCGGTTGACCGAGATGAGAGAGGGCGTGCGCTCCGGCCTCGGGCGGGGTGCGCGGGGCAAAGGTGGCCCGGGAAGATTCTTCTGCCCTCTCCGGGAATCTGGGAAGTGCCGCGCTGCAGACGCTGCGATGGATTCGCTAAAGCCGGTTCCCAGGAAGGTTTCGCCAGGACCCTGGGCTTAACACCCCGCTGCACTTTGAAATGGGATCTTTATTGTCCACAAAGTTCAAGCCAAGTATGAGAAATCACTCCTCCCTAACAAAACACACACGCACGCACGCACACACGCGTGCTCGCACGCAAATCAGCGTGTTATTGGAGACCTGGGGCCTGTGATTAAGGTTGAGTTTAATCTAGTTTAATCAGGATAAGGGAAACAAAAACCTCACACTACATAACGAAGACAGTTTACATAATACATGCTTTTAGGGAACAAATTATTAAATAATTTAGCAAAAGATGATACTTATATACAACAGTCTAAGAAATAAGAGTCAACTACTGCATCTTTGTAGTAACCAGGACATAGTATTCAGTGAAAAATAGTAGGGTTTTTTTCCCCAATTAGTTTAGGTTGGGAAACTGCATCACTGCTTTTGTAGAACTGTGAAGTGGAGAAACAGGAAACCCCTTGTGACCGCACCAAACCAAAACAGTAAAACCCAAACCCGATGTAGGAGTTATGGCGGCCATTGCTGTATGATCTCAGGGTACCTGTATCACTGTTTTGCACACATTAAAATATCACAGAGCTGAAGCAGATTTATCTTCCCTTTTAAGTAAAAATTGATCAATCAGAATGATATGGCCAGGACACACCTGCAGCTTTAGACAAAACTTCACTATATTTCGTCTTTGAAGTTGGGAAGGGAAGAGAGTAGAAGGGGGACAGAGAATCAAAGAGGTCGGGCTGTGAGATAGAGGACAAATGGTTCAACTGATCTCTCTGGAGGTATAAAGGAACTAGATGAAAAATATACCCATCACGTGCACCGACTAAGTGACATATTTTCCTTTCCCCTGGAGTTTGATTGATATCATTGGTATGCAATAGTAAATCTTTCGTATTCTCTGGGAGTGGGTATGTGTGGAAGCTCAGATTTCTGACTCGTTATGAAGCCTACCCGCTGTTGAGCTGGTGTGGGCGGAGCTTCCCGCCTCCCCAGTCTGATGGGGATAAAATGAAAATCACGGAGTAAATTGATGAAAGCGAAGGACCTCGTTGCGGGTCGGAGGTTAGCGTGCGAACGCACGGCAAGGGCTCCCGACAGTCCTTGCTGCACGTTTAAATACATCTTAAATACTCCGTGTATTAAGTCTTCAAACCTCTGATTTCCGTCGAATTAGCACGTGGCAAGTTCAAAACTAAAATTAAATAGGCAAATATTGGAAGCTGTTTCCGGCTTTATCATTACGGTTTCCACTATTGAGAAAACGACTTTTGCAGTTAACTATTATTTGACGGTAACATCTATTACCCAATAGATTACGAAGTCAATTAACTTAAAAATTATCAGATACACTTCTACAAGAAAATGTAACAAACAACAGTCAGACAGCACAAATGTGCTTTTTACTTTGATTTGAAATACCTTTAGTTTAATGACAGAGCCTATATGTGAAGAACAAATGTTTTGTGTGTAAAAAACGGTTGGTAGCTGTAACATATTGAACATTAAAAGAACTGTATTATATTGAACATTAAAAAGAACTGTACTACATGGGAAATAGCATGATGGCCAGTCCTATAGCTGTTTTGAAAGCAGTAAGGGCTGGCTATTATTGGTCTTTTTGATGGGGCTTTCGCGTTGGAAGCACTGGATATATCCCATATGCTCTATAGCAGTTTTCCTGGGGAGGCGGGGGTCTTGCTGTCACATGTATCCAGGAATTACTGAGGAGTCTTTTGATGATACAGTTTATCCCTTCACATTTTAATGCGCTTTCCAAACAAATACCAAACGTGACCCCCCCTCCCCCTCCGACAGGACTATGAGACGTTAACAGTCTGGTTATGTTTGACCGTGCGTTTTCCTAGCGTCTGCCTTGTTGAGCTGGACGTGTTTGTACAGTACACCTTCCCATATTTCCTGAAAAAGCAGGTATTTGGCGGGGATTATGATTTATGTTACGTTCGGTTTGCAAGTTTTTACTGATCAAACTTGAAAATAACCCACCAGAAAAAAAATGCTCATGCATGGTCCGAGTTTATTTGAACACGAGATATTTAAAATTTAGGAACACAGTCAAATGAGTCTGACCCTCAACTTCAGCAGATGCAAAAGGGAAAAATAAGAAATATTTTAGCGGTTTTAAATTATTTTAATGTTATATAAATTACGTTTCTATATATATTTTTTTCTAGTAATTACTTGTATATAGGATTTATTTGAAATGGGTACGTTTGCAGCTTTTTAAAACGTGCCAGGTTGTCAGACTGGCCCAATCGGAGCCCATTGCACCGAATTCAGCTCTGATTTCTTTACTGTAGACGCGGCTCCTAGTAAGTGAGACGCTTCTTTCTCGCTTCCTCTGCCTGGACTCTCAAGCGCAGTCGGTTTCATCCAATTATTCAACTTTTAGGAGTGACAAAAAAATCTCTTGGCCCCAAGTTACGCTCGGAGGCAGTTCATAGTATTTCTAAGGAACATTCTCGGTTGAAGGCTGGGGGGGAGGAAAGTGCTTTTAGGGGTTGACATGATGTGCTTGACGCCTACCTGTAGCCTTTCAATCCGAAACCATGCGCAGTCTGGCACAGAGCGACACGCACATGTCGGTTCAGTACCAACCGCGGCTGAACATTAGTGCGATCATACGGTTGAATCTCCGCGTAGAACGCGTTGGCTCTTTGATTTCACTTTTTTGTAGCTCCTGCCCTAGGTCTGGCGTCTTTCCACCCCCCTCGGGCTGCAGAAACCTCGCTGCCAGATCGAAATCGCTGCGCTATTGGAATTTAGGAGTTTTCAGTCGGGACGTGCCTGTCACCTTCATATTAGTTCCCCCGGCTGTTGAGGTTTGAGAGCTTCCCTGAGCATGCATCCCAGGCAAACGCGCCTGCTATCTGCGCGAACGTCTCCAGCCGCCCTGGCGAATGATCGAACTCACCGACATGACTGAAGAGGAGTTCAAAGGATTTTGCACGCATTTTTTGGGGGGTGCTGAAAGCTCACCGACCGTTCAGGACGTTCCGTGAGAATCCCCGCATGAATCCGGCGTTTCCCTGTAATTTCTTTGATTTTTCTGGAGGAGTTCACTTTCAACAGGATGGTCCCAATAT
Source organism: Mormyrus lacerda (assembly GCA_015163995.2). Lineage (NCBI taxonomy): Eukaryota > Metazoa > Chordata > Actinopteri > Osteoglossiformes > Mormyridae > Mormyrus > Mormyrus lacerda. Next base: position 47,507,839 of record JAABNX020000001.1, on the reverse strand, counting down.
CTCGAACTCAGCTTGCCTTATTTTTTATTCTTCTTTGTCCAGTCAACATTATCGGGTTGTGGTGGTAAGTTATCATGAAATATACATTTACGAGGCAATTGTATTTATCTGAATCTAAACGGGAATTTTGTGATAAAAAATATTTTTCAACAAATATATAATAAAAATATAATAATAATTTAATAATATATTTATTGTTGTTATTGTTATTAGTCTATTATTCTTAGTAGTAGTCGTATAGTAGTACTAGTAGTATCAAATAACGTTTTTCAAATTATTCTAATATGTTGCCGTAAGTCGTCAGTTTGGTAATATCACATTTTCGTTACTTGGTATCACTTCAGCAGGGTGGATAACTTGTTTGTTTTAGAAACAGCGCTAATTAGGTAACAGCGGTATGCAGCCCCAAACCATAATCTTTATGCGGTATGTTACCCTGGGAAAACGAAGGGACTCTGGATAACAGTTTTTGGAACCCCTTTAATTGTTAAATCAAATGAGTATTAATGGCATAATTCAAGGGCCCCAAAATATTAGCAAACTTTAAATTTAAGGGAAATATTATAATTGTATACATTTTCCCGATAATTTTTCTCATTTATGTGAAATTATTTCGCATGCTTTATAATGCAATGCCATCTGGCCAATCTGAGAAATGAGAATATTTAGTTTCGTAATGAAAATGGCTTTATTCGTTTTAGATATTGTGATGGGTCAACAGTCCGCTGAGTTATAGCTTGTAGTCATGAGTCAGAGACAGAATTCTTGGTGGACCTAGAGGCAACAGATATGTCATCATAAAATAATTTCCATTTCTGCGTTCTGGAGTGTAAATTAGGGTCAGAAGGACTTTTTGGCACCGTGGAGGAAAATGCCAAGTAATTAGATATTTCGCAGTGCGATATAAATGGTATTATTGCTGGTGCAAGAGTTTCCAAGACTGTCCACTGGCATAGTCAAGGTCAGAGCGCCGTGTTTGCTGCGGAGTAGAGTCCACACCTGGAGCGAGCGGCCCGGCGGGACAAAGATGCTTTCATGGCTCTACTTTGGAGAGACGGCTGCTCACTGTCAGGTCGCCTCTGCTGAGAGGCACTCAAGAGGCTGTGCCTCGCAGCCGCACCCCCGCGCATGCACCCACACACACCCGACCTAGATTTGCTGGTCTCGGGCTGTTTTTCTGTTGCCCTTGATTCCCCCCTAGGCTGGGCTAACCCATCCCCCCCCCCCCCAATACCACCACCCTTCTCTTGCGGCTCACGCACTGGCGGTCAGCCAGACGCGTGCTCCCCAGATGCGCGTGAGCCTTCAGCCCCGCAGCCTCATTCCCCCGGCGGCCCCGCATGCGTCTTGCTGCCCCTCCCGGGGCCCCGCCACCTGCCGAACTCCGCGTTATCGCGAGATATTATCGACAAGGCCCCCACCCCTCTGAAATTTGTAAGTGAGACTTTGTTTTGAAAAAATTACGCGATTTCCAGTTATGGAGAAAAAACAAGAGAAGAAGAAGAAAGCGCAAGGTGTTGGGATCAGATAAAGATGAAGAGAGCGAATCCTCTCCGCCTCTCCAAGCTCACGCACACAGCACGTCACGTCACGTCACGCGCTGCCTGTGGGCGCCTCTCTATTAGCCTGGCCCTCAGCTTCTACTCCGGGAGCCTCCATCTCCACATCCCACCCATCAAATCTGCATGTTTAAAGACAAACATGTGACAGGGCACTAGTGCGGGACCGGCCCTGATCCACACCGGGGGCTCTCAGACTCTGCATACTGGGGACTTTGCCATGGCTCCGTGCCACCGACCACAGGACTGAACCCAAGGCGCTTGCGCTCTTCCCAGCCCTGTCGTGACTGACTTCATATCCAGCATACTTCGGGAATTAGGGAGGATGAAATTCACTCATTTCCAACATTGAGAAGAAAAAAAAACTAGACTTATCTCTGGTTTTGCTGTCCATAATGTAACCTGAGGTCTGCAGTAGTAACTGAGGATGCATCTAAAGCCTCATCTACATAAGGAGCAATTGTTCTGTCAGAAGTTTCTTATCATAGTTCCTGTCTGTATTTTTGTGTTTTTTAGTCTTTTTTGCAGTTCATGCGTGACACTGTCCCATCGTTTCCTGATCGCGAAGATGGCTTTACATCCCTGCTTATGTTATCATTAGCCATTATCTTTACGTTATCTGCCTTTGCGAGCTTAAGTTTCAATGATAAGGACACACTCACACAAACCTTATAGTATGCCAAGATAAGTCTACACACACACACACACACACACACACACACATAAACATATATATATATATATATATATATATATATATATATATCCTGGGAGCAGAGTGAATGAACCATATGGAAAATTCCGGCCCCAATGGTAAAGATAAAGATCAATAAGAGACCCGATTCAGCCTCTCAAACGTAGCATAAATCTGTTCCCTGAATTGTAACTGTAAGTATGGAGATGTGATGTGTACTGAAAAGTGAAAAGTGACTGATCTGTTGGCTTTTGGCTTCACGACTGAGGCGCGTCTGCAGGTCACCCCGCTTTTGGTATCCAGCAATGAATGAACGAATGAATGAGTATCTGTAATTCCAGTGGTGAGAGGCTGTTGGTTTCAAAAATGTTGTTGTTTGAGAGATCATGGTTTTCAGTTTTTTAATAAATCCACACCTCTCACTGTAAAACGAATCGCCTTTTTAAAAAATTTTTCAACATGTGGATTCTTTGACTCTAGCAGGTGGTACTTCTGTGCAGGTCTGGAGACTTTGAGCCGTTTGATAATAAGGAGGTATAAATGTAGCATGTCAGCAGTTCTTGGTAATAGCGGGGTGGATTCAGTAGATTATGACCTACAGAGAAGGACTGCGGTCCATGTTCCTCAGTTCCTCTCTATGGAAACACAGTAAATAGATTCTCAAGCTGCACCAGAGGACGATTGAGTGTGTAAATGTACCACTGTGCTCAGATTTCCATTGTCTGCCTCATTTTGCGAATTCCAAGACCAGGTAGTCAAGACATGGTTTATGTAAGCACTCCAAGGTTTTGTTTTAAATAGTTATGGAATGACCATAGAAGTTCAATAAAAATATCATGTGTGTAATGTTAGACGAGGCTCCCATGTTGTTTGAACATGCAACATTTCATTTGTGATCAAGTTTGTGTTTGTTCGAGCTGCGTGTTCAAACAGCAGACAATGGCTGCCATTCATCCATCACTAAACAAAACTGGAATTACAAGGCTTTTTTTTGACTGACAGATGTTTGTACTGTTAATGCAGTTGGGGGTTAATTGAAAGACACTGTTAACATTTTTTGTTCATAGCCATCTGTTTATAGTTTATGAGAGTATTACGTTGAAAAGATAACCAAAGGTGTTTTTCAACTTTTTTAACTTTAAGTTTATAACTTTTTAATTTAAAAAAATCTACGGTACAAAACTTCACTTTGAAGAGCAGTGTGCTTTTGCTTCTCCTGATATTATTTACAAAGATAGAGCTCTTTGCAGACAAAGTGCATTTGGAATCATACTTTTGATGTTGTCCAGATAAACAGACTCAATCTTTTTGAATCACCACTGAACCATATTCTTAATCAGATAAGAGTGACACTGTACTGGGGAGACACAGGGAAGATCTGGCCTGGGGTCTGAATGCTGGACATCAGTCCTTCTCTGAAACTGTGAACCTGAATCTGAACATGCATGTTTCAGAAATCCGCTGTCAACAGCTGCCTTTTTCTGTTATTAATCTTTATGCTGTCTAGTCTAATGGAGTAAATGCATGATTACACACTTCTGGGGAGTGAAAGTGCTTTTCGTCTAATAATGGGGAATGACAATAACGGATCTTTATCTACTGTAGCCCTGGACTTTACTTTTGCTTTTTACTTTTCTTGAAAGCAGTTGAACATTTAATATCTTCTCTAGGATCTGTACGAGGATCTGAGCTCACGATCAATGTTGTTTCTGGCAGGGCCGTGGGTAGCCCCTTAGTCATGGACCCCAACAGCATCTGCCGGAAGACCAAGCGGCTCGCCGGCAAGCAGGCAGAGCTGTGCCAGACCCAGCCGGAGATTGTCCACGAGGTGGCCAAGGGCGCCAAGCTGGGGGTGCGAGAGTGCCAGCACCAGTTTCGCTTTCGACGGTGGAACTGCACCAGTCAGAACAAGTACTTTGGCAGAATCCTGCAGCAAGGTGAGTAATGGAGAGATGTATTGTGTGGTGGAGAACACTGCTAGATGTTGAGCAAGATGGATTGGAAACACGTGTGGGTGTTGTATCCAACCACAGGGCTTAGATTGTGATGAAAGGTAGCTTCGCACTTTTTAGAGGGATGCGATGAAGACTATGGACGCATCCACTGAATTAATAGAGATATAGAGATATATTAGTAGAGAGTGCAAGAAAAGTTTCAGAAACTGTAGAATAGAATAGAATAGAATAGAATCGTGATATTTATTTCATCCCCAGGAGGAAACTGTCTTTTTGCCTGGGTAAGAGCGAGTTTGAGGGGTGCAGAAAAGATGGCAAAAAGTAACAGAACCTTAGCTTTAGAACTTCTAACCTTCTGCAACCTTGTAGTTGTAGTTGTACAAAAAAAGTCGGGTTAAAGTCCAAGTAAATAAATGAATAGCACTGTGTCAGTGTTTAGATCAGTGGCATTTGGGAAAAGAAATCAAAGAATTTGGCATCTCAGTCTCCATCGAGCTTTATTTGGGTCTTTTCTGAACATTGGATGAATCTGTTATCTTTCATTATCCCCTCCTATATACAGTAGCAAAATAAAACCATGGAAATAGCTTCTCACCTGTCTAAACCGTCACCCAAAACCGAGTCCATCAGCCGCTCATGTGAATGCGCTGACAGACCACCTGCTGACTAATCTGTCACCTTGTCACCCTTATGGAATCCGTCACGCCTGTCCGCCTGTCGCAAATCTTCCCCGCATCTTTGGTCCCGGGCGATGAACCTGTGACCCCCACAGGGGAGGGCCAGTCCACCTAACCATTTCTCCCGCATACCAAGACCACAGTTGTGGCCGCACCAGAGAACAAGGATGCCTGTTGTATCTGTGAGAGACATATTTAGCCGCTGCCACGCTTCCCCTGCTTTAGACTGCATACTCAGTATGATCTCTAAAATTGCCTCCCGTAACCATTGATCCTCCTCATCTGCCAGCTCTTTGAAGTCTGTAATAAAAATAATGCAGTAATGCATGCCTGTTGCTTGCTGCAATTATTCAGTTGAATTTTAAAAGCTCTCTGGCTTTTTTTCCTCCATGCCGTACTGTCATTAGACACTGCTCTGTTTTACCGTTGTTGAAGTCCTTCCCTCATGCCGTGGGGTAAATCCGCCGTGACCCCGCACCAGTTGATTCCAGTGTCAGTGGCGTGAGCCTTGTGGTGGTGAGCAAAAATCGTACTGGGAGCCAAATAAAGGCCCAGCTGAACTTCAGGAATCGCCATAACAGTGATACTAAGAAAAGAAAATGTAGGCTTTACCGTTTCAGAGCATTTCATTGAAAAGGATCTCATGTTATGACCTCTTGTGTTTAAAAGACATGCATATGTCTGATCTCTTCTGGAAAAGATGAACAGGCTGGTGGTACCGCAGCACAATGCTGAATGCTCATTGAGCAAAATCGTGAAGTTCTCTTGAAGTGTAATTGCATGCGCCGTTACTGTAAACTTTGACTAAAATGAGGCGGACCAGTAGAGGGCAGCACACCTCTGAACTACAACGGTCAGTCTAATTCAACCCAGTTTTGTGGGTGGTGCAGTAACCCCAGTTTTATGACCCCTAGCCCAAGCCTGCGATGTTTGAGCAACTCGATATAGTTTCAGAGGAACCCTTGCGTTCTTTGTATCGTATTATTGTGTTTGTATTCCTTAGGGTTGTATGAGCAATTCTGCACAAACATCTTTAATGATTATTCTGCTAGAGAGAGACATGAGATTCGACAGAGACAGACGTATCTTGGCGTATCTTACTGATGTAAGGAGCGATGGCCAAAAATATTTCGAGATGAAGCGATGACTCCCTGACGTTTATTTTTTTTTGGTGGCTTCTGTTACTTGGTGATTCTGGCTAGTAGAATATACCTATAATTAACATGAGCCCATTTACAGAACCACAAAGTCGCGAGGGCTCTCATAAAGCACTCAAACCACCTGTGTAACTCTGAATAGTGGCTTAGGACGTGCTTTTCTCTGCTGCTCCCCTTGACCTCAGGCTATTACCCTTTTCTTTTCAAACTTAGAGACGAAACCTGTTGTTTTCTTGGCCCAATGAGATGCTCTTTCTTGCCAAACTTTTCCTTGATGTCTCCTGGCAGCCTAATGTTGTCTCTGGTTTATAATGAAGCAATTAGATATGCTGAGGGACAATAATGAGAAATTTAATAAATACGCTTATCTGTCTGTAATCCCACCCCCACTGCTATCGGAGTGGCTTCTGTCTGTGTTGCTGTCAGTCATCCTTTCATGTCGTATATGGTTTTGAGGTTTCGGCTCAGGCGTTTCTGACAGGGTCATGCACTGCAGGAGGAAAAAACAGAAAACCTGCACATTCTGGGTAATAACATGGGCAAATGACAAAAGTATCCCCCCCCCCTCCCCCCCCAGGGCAAATTCAGGCCATAATCCTGTCGAGTGCTTTTCTTGGCTTATGGCAATGATATTATTTTAACTAGGCAAAAATGAATTGTGGTTGTTTTTTTTTTTTCTGTTTCAGCACGGATGCGATTCATATCGCTACTGAGGATACAACAGCGTTTGTTCATTGGCTGTTAAGACCGCTGGGTTTCCGTATAAATGAGAATCGCTTCGCTGTATAGGTTCTTCCCATGGGTTCAAAAAGTCAGTCTTGCAAAAAAAAAAAAAAAGCCTTTCCTAAGCATTTCCTAACTCAGATTCGATAATTCAAAGATTTAAGGAAGATACGTGTGAGGGTCTCAGTGCTACAGCCGAACAAAGACTTTAACGTGAACATGCTCTGCTTAGGTACGTGAAATACCGAGAAAATGTTAAATACGCAAAGTTGGGCCATGTGGTTGAAGGTGCCGTGTTTCTCCAGCTCTGCCTCAGAGGCACGGTGCTTCAAATCCTCCAGCGCCACAGTGCTTGCAGTCAGCACTCACACTGCATGCATTTTTCTGCTTTGCGGGACTTTTTAGGGTAGCGCAGCGGCTTAGCGTGTGGGTTTACAACCTGTGAGTTGAGGGGTTCAGTTCTCAGCAGGGGCCCCTATTAGAACCACCTTGCATTTTAGTGACATAGCTAGTCTATCTAGCTGTATATGCTGCTAAACATTGTTGGGCCAAAGCATGGGCAGAGCCCCAAAACTCTTTGTGAAGCCTTTTTTCTCAAAATAGACTTTATCTGAGGTGACGGCAAGGTCATGTCAGGTAACACAATATGGCCGCAGAATAAACAGCATCTACCTGCCTGGGGCGTATGGTTTTTGGAGACTAATTGTCTCTCTTGTTTCACCCTCCTGTTCCTATAAGCACAATTACACACCTGCAAATATGTGAGGAATGCGTCATTAAACACCGTCGTTAACGTACCGTCCCAGGTTTTTTTTCTTTTATATATAGTTATCGGCTACGACAAAGATCATGCATGATTCCAGATGTATATCGGACGTGGTTGGAATGTCGCTCTTTTGCGAAAAGTCAGAATGAGAGGCAAACTTGTGGATTATTGCTGTGCTCCTGTAGGTCAGCAGTTAATGAAATGGATTTCAGGTATGCAATGAAATACGTGCTGTAAGATATGGCTAACGTTTTCTGGACGACAGCTCGCGGAAAGCAAAATAAATCAATCAGATTTATTCATGACCATCAGTCTGTGTCTCCCATACTCAGGACGGCCTTGTATTCTCTCATTCTTTCTTTTTTTGCATCCATGCATCATTGACTTAAAGTAAAGCGAAAAAAAAAAATCCTAATTCTTGTAGGAGACCCTCCTGGCATCAGTCACTCTAGCAGACAGGCCCAGACACAGGCAGCTGTACAAATGCGCTCGGAATTTGTGTCCCGGAGGAGAATACACAGCCAGTTAAATTCTGGAGAATTTTAATTTTTAATAACCCTAATCGCTTAATTAGATATGAGCTCCCAAAAAGAATCTCAACAATACAAACAAACCAGGTGGAAAATCTGTAAATTCTCTAAGCATACCTGGATCAGGCGCTCGAGAAAAGCGAAGTTATCTGTTTCAGTTGTGAAATCTCATGAACTTTAGTCTATCAAAAGATGCACAATTGTCAGCTACTTGGCTAGAAATTTTACCAGCATAGATGTTTCCCTCTTAAATAACCTACAGAAAAGTTAATCTAAAAAAGTTTGCATAGAAGTTAATAAGTCAATTAATAGTTTTGGAAATGACCTAAGAATGGGCTTGTGGCTTCTGTTTCAGCATTAATATATACATGTTGCAAGTGAGGATCCACACAGCAAAACACCCAGACAGAGCACCATGACTCCGTAACCCTCTCCATCATTTAACCCTACTTTTACCCACCTAACCACTATGTTCAATTGCATCTATCCCACAAACCCCTTCCTCCAGTACCCTCCAACCCCCCACCATTACAGTAACACTGTCTATTGGCCGAGAGCCTCTTCCCCCCCCAAAGTAGGGACACGTAGGGGAGAAATGTCTTCTTTGAGGGGCAATGAGTTCTTGAAGGGCATAATTATCAAATATCAAGGGGGGGGCATCTTGATGATTCATATAAGCTATGGCAAGCTTTAGTACAATGGTATGGAGGTTTTTAAATTGGGTGGGGGGGGGTGTGCGGGGGGAGTTACACCCTTTGGACAGTTTGCTAGTCTGCCAAAGGAAAACCCCACCTTGTTGGCGCTGGGGTTACCACACTCAGCCCAGCAGATCGCAGCAGAGTGAGGCAGCCTCAAGGGCAGATGCGCCTCCCATCACACAGACTCAAAGCCGAGGGCGAGACGGCCCTGGGAGCCCCTTACAGGTGCGTGCAGGCAGAGTCAGGGTGTCGCTCTGCGAGGGAGCAGCGATTGGTGTGCAGACTGACAGCTGGTGTTAATATCACGGCGCTGACTTTAGGGGCCAATCACATGGCACAGATTCACGGCGCTGACTTTAGGGGCCAATCACATGGCACAGATTTCATTTGACGTACGATAATGAATCCCATTCATTGGATCATGCGATATGAAACTGGCTTCAGAATTTAAAGGAATATAAAAGTTATTCATTTCAGCTTCATCACAACGAGCTGTTCAGTGTTTTTATCCTTCTTCTCTGTCCTTTATTCCCTCTCCCCTCTCTCCTCCTCACTATACTGCTGATGATAGGATTGGTATAAAATATTTTGTGGGAATTGGTTTAGGTATTATTAAAAGGGTGAAAGTCAAAATCTAATATCTGAGTAACGTGCAAGAAAAAGGCCAGGATCTAATGGTGTAACTGGTTGTGGTTTCGGCGGAGGGGTCTTCGAGCAGAGAGATGGACTGCCTAGCGCAGTGTTTCTCAACCTGGTCCCTGGGGGGCCCCCAGATGGTCCACATTTTTGCTCCCTCCCAGCTGTCTACTGGAGAAGAAATGTGGACTGTCTGGCCGGGAGCGGGAGGGAGCAGAAACGTGGACTATCTGGGGGCGCCTATAGTCCGGGTTAAGAAACACTGGCTAGAGGTGGACATACCATGTAACCATGCTAGCGGAGCCCATTGATGTTAATGTAAGTCCCCTGGTGAGCTGGAAAGGAGCGTAGAGCGTGAAAGGACATGATTATCAGAACGTGACCTGGAGGCACTGTCGGGCAAGGTCACACAGGGGCCCCCACTTAAAGTTCCCCCTCGCTAACCTTACCACCCTCCCCTCACCACTGCCCCCACCCCACCTGTGTGTCTCAGATATCCGGGAGACAGCGTTCGTATACGCCATCACGGCAGCAGGCGTGGCACATGCAGTGACGCAGGCCTGCAGCATGGGGGAGCTGTTGCAGTGCGGCTGCGAGGCCACCCGCAGCCGGGCCCCACCAAGGCCTCCCGGCAGCGCCGGAGGTGACGGAGTCAAGTGGGAGTGGGGTGGCTGCGGCGACGACGTGGAGTTCGGCTACGAGAAGTCCAAGCAGTTCATGGACGCCAAGAGAAAGAAGGGCAAAAGCGACATACGGACGCTGATCGACCTTCACAACAACGAGGCAGGGAGACTGGTATGCCTGATGAATTTCTCATAACCTGTACGAGCAAACAGTATATATCCGTATCTGCTTTCAATAAGCTCACAGCCGATTTAAATTTTTAATTTTTTTTTACGTTACGCTTGATGCTATTTCACGCACATGTGCGTAATTATTCACCTCACGTTGTTTTTACAGTCCCCGTGGAAAAAGAAAAAAAAAAAACACTTCAGAGACGTTGGGGCGACGCGGCAAACGCTTGAATAATTTCTCATGTAGACTCAAATGTTTTATTACCTGTGCAAATCCTTACAGATAGTCACGCCTACATGACCATAACGCGTGTCGTAGACCGCAGAAACAGGGCAGAAGAGTGCAGCTATGAAGCTTTCCCTCTAGCCTCATTTCTCATCCTTTATGTACCATGGTGCCGATTAACTGTCGCCAGACTTGAAAGGGCACAAGGGAAAATGCATGTTAAGCCCCAGGAGAGTTTTCTGTTCGTCTGTCCAAACATCTAAAACAAGTCGCGAGTCGCATTTTAGTGTCATTGTAAATAAGCTTTTATAGCGGTTGCGTATTGCATATCGGGAACGTCGGAACAACCCGTCACTTCGCTGTGCTTTGAAGCCGTATTTTCTTGCCGGGTTCATAGATTTTCTCTTCAAAGACTAAATAAATAACTAGACTGGAGTATAGGGACAAGATTGGCTTTCTTGTTGAGGGCGATGACCTCTCAGGGCAGTGATTTGGTAGTCAACGTAAAACTCGGGGCATGTCTGGCTTTCCCTGTTAATTATAGACTAATGAATCGCTCAGGATTCACCTCTGCTCTCCTTGTGTCCATGCGGCTTCATCTCAGCCTGAGACGCTACTGCACAGCTAAAGGCTGCCTGAGCAAGGGGGTCAGGCATAGTACGCGGGCAGGTGTGGGCCTCGCTGATGGAGAAATATGGATTTGGACGGACCTATTACATTTCTGAGATAACAGCTGCACAAGTCCTTTCAGATAATGAGAAAAGTAAACAACACCCCCCCCCCCCCACACAACGTGCAATTTTGAAGCATTTTAATTAAAATCAGAAGGGAGATAAGGGCCCAGCATTTATCACGGGTTAATTATCGGGGAGCGTGTGTCTAAGTGATCTCTGCCGTCAAGTCCTGTAAGCTCTGGGATGGCTTGAGGCAACAAGAGGGTAAATTCTTTTAGAATAGCGTCTCCCTTTATCTTGGCAATCCATCTCTGTCTAACTACAGGCGGTGAAGAATTATATGAGGACTGAATGTAAGTGTCACGGGCTGTCTGGTTCCTGTACTCTTCGGACCTGCTGGAAAAAGATGCCTCATTTTCGTGAAGTGGGCGATCGCCTTTTGGAGAGATTTAATGGAGCCTTCAAGGTGATGGGCGGTAACGACGGGAAGACTCTCATCCCCGTAGGGCAGAACATCAAGCCTCCAGACAAACAGGACCTAATCTACTCGGCCGAGTCGCCGGATTTCTGTCTGCCCAACAGGAAGACGGGTTCCCTGGGTACCCGAGGCCGCACTTGCAACAGCACGGCCATGGACGTGAGTGGCTGCGACCTGCTCTGCTGCGAGCGGGGTTACCGGGACGAGACACTGGTCTTCGAAGAGAACTGCTTGTGCAGGTTCCACTGGTGCTGCGTAGTGCAGTGCAAGAAGTGCTCCGTGCACAAGGAGCTCAGTCTCTGCATCTGAAAAGACTCCGAGGAGCATCCTTAAGAACGGGAAACAGCATCGGGAACTTCTGGAGCCCTTCTGGAAAGCGAGGAGCTCAGCTCCGTCCTCTGGAACTCTACGAGCTTGGCAAACAGTGGCCTAAAAAATAAAACCCAGAACACTCCAGAAATTAGATGCTCATTTCAGCTTCTGGAGGTGTAAAGAGCAGCTTATTCCGAATGCCCCTGACTGCATGAACAGTGTTGTCGTTTGTGGAAAATTCCAGAAGGGAAGGTTGGGTTGTATTGACAGAGAACTGTTTTATGGACATGGCTAGGTGTCAGTTTGTAGAACACAAACAAAACCTACAGTGGCTTTTCAGCGTACCTTACTAAGTTTCTAAAACTCTGCAAAGTGTGGAGTCTGAACTTCTGGAACTCTCCAGAAAAAAAGAAGTCAGGGTCTCTGCTGGAGTAGGACTATACATCATGAAACTCTAGACCAATCTTTGAGCAAAATGAAAAAAAAGAGAAGCAGATTTCTGTTTTGAGGACTTAATGTGACTCATAGGCAGGGTGTGTGTGGCACTTTAAAAACCTTTACTTATGGGAATCGATGAATAAGCACTCTAGAATGCTTTGTTCCCACATAAGAAGGCAGTGGAAGAACATTATCCTTTTTCTCGTTGTTGATGAAGGGTCATCGACATAAAGACACATGGGATTGCAGGAATACCTAAAACAGAACGAATACATCATCATTTCAGTGACCTGTCACCCAAATCTATAGATAATTATGGATACTCATTCTTGCTTTATTTATGATACTGTAATATCACTAAGACTACTCACGGTGATAAGTCGAATGTGCCCACCTTTGTCAAAAGCACTTTGAAGAAGGAGAGCTGTGTCAGACTATGGAAACATTTCTGCTTTATGTAAACATTTGTTTTCTGCTCTTACGAGTATATTGTTGTGTAAACCTAAAACGAGCTGCAACCTGCAGCATTTCAAGACAATTCCTTCCTGTGAGGTATCAAGCAAATATTTTACCTTTTGGTCTTCGCTTATTTAACGTATGGGGCCCTTGCACTTTTACTGAAACTTCCCCAAATATGTATTAGCATCTTTTTTTTGTGTGAAATGGCCAGTTTCCCTTTTTTTTTTTTACCTTGTTTGGCAGTGGTTCTAAGGTTCTAAGGGGTTCGGTTATTTACCAATTGAAGCAATATAGTTGAGTAAAATCAGAGTATTCTTCCCTTCATTTTGGTCAGCAGTGTGAGTCGCTGTTTTATGTACATCTGAAGAGTGCTGTACTGTACCAGTTCAATGGCCGTGACACTGATCTTCTCTTCTGTCGCTCTCCGAAAAAGGCTCATTCCTCACTGTGATCCTAACACTGAACTTATCCTATGTATCCTCATCAAAACATTATTTTCCTACTCCAAATACAGAAAAATGCAGTAATGACTTTGTCTTGTGGTTTATCTGTATATGAAACGTACTTGTGGGTGAATCTGCCAGAGATACCTGTAGAAGAATGACGTATGGAAAGGAATCATGACAGACCAACACATGGAGAGGACTGTGCTTATGTATTAAATATTAAATATAATATGACATGCACTATAATTGGATGTGATGTGCAGGAAAATGCTCAGATTATTATGCCAATATGTGAATTATACATTTGTCTATTATAAGGTTTATTGAGGGTCGTGTCGTGGGTTCATTCAGTAGCTCTGTGTGAGGAGTTTGTATGTTCTCTACATGTCATGCAGGTTTTCTGCCAAAGGTCACGGAATCAGTCTGCCAAGTGTCTGCCATAGTGTGCAAGTGTGCAGGACTGACAGCCCACCTGCTGACTAGGACAGGCTCCAGGACCCCCTGACCTCAGACTGGAGAACTGGGTTATGGAAGGATGGATGGATGAATGGATGGATGGATGGATGGATGGATGGATGGATGGACAGACAGACTTTTATAATGCATAAACCTTTAACAAAGATTTAGAAAACTGTGGGAATGATCATCTAGGAGCAAATGTAATTTCACAGTGAAATTTTTGCCCTGTCATTGTCCCTGTAAGTGTGGAGAGGCATGGATACTGGAAAGAAAATCTAAATTTAGCATATGTAAAAATAACTTAAGGAATTTCGCACTAATTTGCATGATCACTTCAGACTCTGGCATTTAGCGGTTCTTCATACAGAGCATTAAATACACCTGCCAAAATATTTGATGCAAACTGGCATAAAAACCCCTTCGAGTAGAGAGTTGTCCTTTTTCAACTGTAGCTCTTGGCTTTAAATGCACCAGTCAACATCACTGCTCACACCAGAAGACAGGACTTTTGTTTAAACTGGATTTCTCTCTCTCTCTCTCTCTCTCTCTCCCTCTCTCTCAATCTCTCTCTTTTTCTCATTCTTGAGTCAGTTTAGTAAAGCCAGTACCACTTTGTCCCGTCATTTTCCTCAAACGCCACAAGTGTTATTTTAGCCTGGTGACTTCACACTAGGTCGGCACTGTGCGGTCATTCCTGACCCCGTCTATCCGGCCCCGTCTACATGAGACTCCATCGAGAAAATAGGTGTTGTTTGGAGTTATTTACGCCACTGGAATAGACTCCCTACGTATTACTTTGAGCCCTGCAAGTCGGCACAAGCTAATATTTTCCAGGAATTCGGGCCAGCAGTATGGAAGGCGGTGGCAGGCCGCAGGGAGAGCTTCATCTTGCTTAAACTGCAGCTCGATGTGGGCAAAAGCTGGAGGAACCCCCTGGATGCCCCACAGCCAGGCGGGATGATGGACATGGAGGTCGATGCAAACTCCTTTTCCCCGCCATACTCAGCATCGCCACCTCCTGCTCCATATTTTTCCAGGAATGTGGTCTCTTCGGAGGCATGTCTGTCTGTACCTGCCGTTAATAGCACACACAAACATGCACTCACTCCCGGCACTCACGAATGCCAGCCGTCGTACGGGGAGAGCCGCCAACCCCGACACTCTCATTTCCTTGGGTCAATCAAACGAGAAGGATTTCTCATTAAGCATCTCGCTATCTCAACTCGACTGTCTAACACCTTCTATTAGCCATGCGATCTTTGCTGTAGACCTTTAAGAAATAATTTGAATATTCGCAATGGTCATCGCCTCGGGACTACAATATATTACAATGCTTTAACTTGTCAGAGATATCTGCATACACTCTTCACGCTGCGAAAGTAGTAGCCGCCTTGGCTCGCTTCGGCTCTGTTTGTACTGTTGCGAGTAATTTTGCATAATCAATATGCTCCACCGAAAAAGAACCCGTCTGACATCATCTTGTCTTTACAGGGCCCCGTAACATGTTTCAATCTGCTGTTGTCCGATTTGGAAGGTTACAGTTGTACGTCTTGTTGCTATCTGATGTTGCGAACCTCTGTTTCTGAGCCAATCAGGTCTTGAGGCTTTTTTTTTTTTTTTTTAAATTTTGGAAACCACAGCCTTTTCCCAAGGCAGCCTACAGGAGACTCGGCTCGCAAGCCTGTCTCAATCAGAGACAAGCAATTAAACACAGAAAGACGGAGAGAGAGAGAGACCGAAGGTATGAGACAAGTGCCGGAGGTAATTCAATACTACAGTGTACACCCAGCTTTGACAACCATTATTTATCCAAATTGAGGCGCTTACTCTATGTAAGCCATTTTATAAAGTCCTATCTGGATCTAAATCCTTCTCTTCAGGGAATGATTGTCTGAAGCTGGAGGTTCATCATCTAATTGTAACCCACAAAGATAATCTCTAGCCTTGCTGTATTTAAGTGGTTGAGATGAATCAGTCAAATGTGTGTGCTTTGGGTTTGGGAATGAATTTCAGAGAGGTGTGCGATGAGTACGAACAGATCCTTCAAGAGCAAAGGGCATCCTCCTATGGCTTTCAACACAAACGTACCCTAAACCACCACCGCAACCACTGTCATAGACCGTTGTCAGGCCTCTGAGAAACAAACGGTAGCTATCATAATTGCCTTTGCAAGATATTACATGCAATTGTTCCGAATCAAAGGCTACGTCTTTAAACAAA
The DNA here is from genome assembly GCA_015163995.2 of Mormyrus lacerda. NCBI lineage: Eukaryota > Metazoa > Chordata > Actinopteri > Osteoglossiformes > Mormyridae > Mormyrus > Mormyrus lacerda. The sequence goes on along the minus strand of JAABNX020000001.1, from coordinate 47,491,938 downwards.
ACCATCGTACCTGCATGCCGCACACTAAGAATTTCTGGCTTACGCTCATACGACCTGCACGAAAATACTCCGAAGCAGAGTTAAAATGCTCTGCGTGAGAAGGTTGGAGTAGATAATATGAAGTCCCCTATGCTTTCTGAACACAAGATGGCGCTATTTGAGCAGCATGTTCTCGGTCACTGGGAGCGCAACTTGTGAAGAAGAGTCCTGTGCCAAAGAAAAACAGGGAATCACTGACAGTTATTTACACAGTGGGTCAGGGCAACTTTATTGTCCATTTAAGTGGACGGGTAACCGGGGCAATTTTCTATAATTTATATTACTGGATTAATTCCAGAGTTCAGCCGTCAGCAGAACCCCAGGACAGTGTTCCATGCATCACTCCACCCTGCCAGCCAGATGTGTCACCAGACTGAGCTCAGGCTGATGCTTCTTCCCATGTTATCTTCACCTCCATCTCTTCTGACCTGAAAATGTCTTGCGCGAGGCTTTTAAAGGAGAGCAAAACATAGCATCTCACAGGACCTCTATCTCCAGCTTCAATTCACCCTTTTCTTTCTGAAACATTTACATTACATTTACTTTTTACTTATTTAGCAGACACGTTTATCCAAAGCCACATACCTTTTTGAGAGAGCAGGGTCAGATCGTCACTGGAGCTCCTGGGAGTTAAGCGCCTTTGCTCAAAGGCCCAATGCTTTATCCTTCTGCCTGCAGACATGAGGTATTTTTTTCATCAGGAGCAAATGCATATATTTTTGATTATTACGGTTGTTTAAGTTCCTATCTGGATAAACAGAACAAAAAATGACTTGCACTCAATATGAGAAGTGGAAGTTAGTCATAACTGTATCATCATTTCGCAAACGTTTGTCATAGGGCAGGATGACTGATCCATGAGAAGGCAGTCAAGCACTTTCAGTCTCGCTTTGGCTCATTCTCAGCAGGGTACAATGACACAGCAGGCCTGGCAAGGTCATCATCCTACATCTTCTGATTCACTTTTGTGTTCATCTTGGATGCATATTCAAGAGCAACAACGAAAGATGCTCAGTCATTAACAAAACGATAAACAACCTTGCTTTCTCTTGGCGGTAGCAAGGTATCTCAGAGTACAGAGCCTAGAGGTTCTCGCCAGATGTTCTCCTAATAGGAGTGACTGCATAAATCAGACTGGATCACAGCTTCAAAGCGTGCCCAGCCTGGAACCACACAGGTACGCTGGCATCTCCATACTCTCCAGTAGAGGGAGTCCGAGGTTTCACAATGGCTAAGCCGATCCCGTCTCGTGTGACCACTCCTTCCTCCAGTTGCTACTTAACCAGAACACCGAAAGTCTTTAAATTGCATGGTAAGTGGTGGTATAATTGAATGTTCAGACAAGGTTCAGTCCCATGTATAATGACACACCTCACTCACTGCGATAAATCTGAATTAATAATGAAACCTAATATCTGTGCTTGAAACTATGAGAAGCCTTTGTCTGAAACCACACATAAAACACTCAAGAAGAATAATGAAGTTCCTCACCAGTAAATAAAATTGTCCAGAAGATTTATGAGCTATGTTTCTACTCTCTTATTCTACCTTACTCCCAAAGTCAAATTTACTATCTTATAATTGCTTTTAAGATCAAAAAATCTCAATAAGGCTGTCTTGAAATACATACAAGGAATGTGGAAAATATCATATCCTTCCTGCAACTATTGACAGGGAACAGAGTTAGACTTCATCCATAGCTATAGGCCAAACAATCTGCGGCATTACCCTCAGCCAGACCTGGTAAACCTAGTGGCTACTTCTCTCTACTGCTGCCTACAAGCAGGAAGAGGCAAATGCACATGAAGATAGGGTATGAACTTCTTCAAGATTTATTACCAACTGATGCTCAAGTCCCACTGTTACCCTTATTATTCTGTAATGAGAGGAGGTATAAGAACTTTCTCAGACTGTAAACCAATCCCAACCAATCCCAAGCAAATAAACACAGCAGATCAGCAGAAACAAAAGAACCAAATTCTGCCTCCTCTTACATGGCGTCTTACAATTTAATAGAAAGAAAAACAAAATGCCACAGTCAGTAAAAAAAGTTCACTTCTCTGCTAGAACTATGATCCCCCAGAGGGTGAATGACTGTTGGCCTTACGTGACTCACTGAGGTGAAGAAAAGGCTACCTACTAAATATTTGGTGTGCTACACTGACTACACTTCTTTCCATCACCGTATAATAAAAATCTCCTACCAAGAGATTCTACAAGTTTCCGGAACACTCAAAGCCTTTTTAAGCATCACTTCCCCTGTCTCTGCAAATTCAACTCCTCTGCAAGTTGTATATTTGCTTATTACAGTTTTTTCTGCATTATAGCAATATTGTTACTTAGCCTTTGCTGCATTCCTCTTGTTCCTCACTAAAAATCACAAATAATATGAAATACATATTCTCCAAAATGCAAATGCACCTGTAACCAGCCTGAAGATCTATTACATATTTTTGTTCTTTGGGAGCCCAGTGTTATCCAGTGCTTTATATTCATATAAAGGCCCCCAAAAATTTTTATGACAATATATGAAAAATTATAGGAGAATAGCGGAAATGGTGGAATGTCGGAATGTTTATCTGTCAGTAAATCTGACAGTGCCTGAATTGTCATCAGATTATAAACCAAACCTGATTATTAATTTTGTTTTGAATTATTTGCTCTAGTACCATTTAAATAATTGCAGTTAAATTCGGAAAATCTCAGAAAGTACCAGAACAATCTCTTAGCGAAACAAATAAAATAAAACAAATCTGCTTACCGAAATCTTAAGAAAATAGTCTGCAAGGTGCTTTATTAATTTGTGCTGAAACAGGACTGTGCTTGTCTATAGTGTCTGTTTTCTTTAAGCATCATACAGCTTTGACAGCATGATAATATTTGTACCTGTTGTCTTTCAGGGGTCTACCTTACTGATCCGGGCTTCTCACAGTATCGGTTTTGCGGTACCTTGACGTGATAATCAGATGTGATTGGTAATAGGTACTTCAAGAGAAAAAGAACATGAAAAACAGTGGTTCCAGTCCAGTGGTATGGAATTTAATTATGAAACAAATTGTCAAACTAAAGCTATATAATTTCTGCAAAGCACAGAACTTGCCAAAAGAATGTCTTTCATTAGTGGAGCCACCCCAAGGAATTTTCAGCCCAAGGCCATTGTAATTTTGGTCTGAAAAGGTGTTTTTTTCCCAGACAGGAAGCTGAAATGTCCGCCATCCACTAATCTTATAAAATTTAAGGTGACTGAGACATTACATGAAACAATTAAAGAAATCCCTGTGTCTACAGAAAAAAAAAATAGAAATCCAAATTAGTAACAGAGAAAAATGGAAGAAAACAGATGCGTTGGAAGTATCTTATTTTCGATATGCAAACGTACAATGTTGTTATAGTGAAAAATATAGGTTATAAGAGTATTTCTCCTATGATGAAGAAATTAAAGTATAAATGGACAGGTTAGAAAATAACAATGGCGGCAGCCTAAATGAAACAGAAGTATTGTTTCCATTACAATTTGCTACATTGCAGTATGTCCGGAGGATAAGTCCCTTAAGAACAATGGGGAAAATTAACATCACTTTGTATTAGAGACTTAGTTATAGATGTCTGGCAACACCCCGCACTCTTGATGGAGACCATATTTATGCGTTTTCATGGATTTGTTGTGCAAAAAATGTCTGCTGTAATGATTTCAACCTGGTTGACTTGTTAAAGCTTCCTGGTCGTTCATTTATTCCTCAGATGGGTGGTCACATGACCTCACAGGTAGGGAAGAGGACAGCTTGCAGCAGCGCTGTCTTCTCTACGCTTCTCAACATGCTCAGGTGTGCGACTCGTACCAGTGGTGAGACGTTTACACAGCTGGAGTTCTGATTTCCTCAGTGGTCGGAAGCCAAAGAAACATATTAGACAAGCTTGTGACTTTTCAAGCTGGAAATTCTATATAAAGAACATAACAGAATGGAAAAGCCTCAACTGATTTTAAGACGAGGTGTTTATACTGACTGCCAGGGCCACACCGAGAAATTCTCATCCAGTTTTTTGCATTTACGGGCCCCTATGCTGGGCCCCTGATCACTGCTAACCAGGGTCGGACTAACTTAGGGGGCCCCCCACACCCGTAGCAGCCTAGAGCCCCAGGAAAAGTGAGCCATTGGAGCAATATTTGGAGCACAATTAGAAAAAAGAGGAAATTAAGAATGATGGAACATCAATAATATGCTAAGCAAAGCAAGGGGTGCCAGTTGTACTTAGCAATCAGGGTGGGGGTGGGATCAGGTCAGAGGGAGAGGGGGCTCGCGCTGGAAAATTGATTGGCTAAATTTAAGATATTTTGTATTAGCAGAGATGATTATATCTTAACCAAAATTGTTATATAAATGGATTGGAGTGGTAGGAGCCCCCCTAAATTACAAGGCCCAGTGTTCCCCTCTCACCCC
>JAABNX020000001.1:47441265-47487360 GCA_015163995.2 Mormyrus lacerda | reverse complement strand
ATGTATTTTTACAATATGCATTAATATCAGCAAAGCACAGTCAAATTTATGGTTCACCTGTGGTTTGCTACAGCCTTCTCCATCATTGAGAACCGCTGCATCTCCTAGACGTGATTATGACAGTGATTACGGCAGAGCATGCACACACACACACACACACACACAAATTTGCATTCATATCATTGTGGGGACTGTCCATTCATTTCTATGAGTAAACACGTAATCCCAACAATGACAACCTTAAGCCCTACCCAGCCTTAACCTTAACCACATGTAACCAACTAAAATACACCAAAAGATTTTTATTGAAGTGAAATTCCTTTATTGAAGTGAATGTCAAAATAAAAGGTCTTTTTTTATCGCATTATGGGGATATTTGGTCCCCACAATGTAATATATACATAACCCACACACACACACACACACACACACACAGAATGTTCAGTTAAAAGTTTAAAAAAGTCAGCTGAAAAGCATATCTTTGGAATATGAGAGGAAATTACTGGATGGTGAGTAAGCGTTGCGTGGATCCTTTGCATGGATCCTGGATGTCAACCTGGGATCTGTAAGTCGGACTGCCTCCATAAGCACCGCGCAATGCATGGAGATATTAAACATACATTAACGTAACTGGCAGCAGGCGTCAATGATGTATGCAGCACAGAAACACTAATGAACCACTGGTCCACTGGCATAGCAGCGGTCACACGAGAGTGTCGCAATACCGAGTTTTTATGGGACACGCGCGCAAATGCGGTTCTGCTCCAGTGCGCGATTGTGTAGCTGTGAGTGTCTGGGATGTTTTACGTGGATCATTAGTTGGATTGTTGTAGAGTGAGAGCAGAAATGTCGAAGGAACACACAAGCCCTGTATTGTTGGCCACATAATCTATGTAAATATGAGCTGTGTGGGTGCCTGAAAAACGGTCCGCAATGTGAACAGTGTGCACCTCAATAACTTCGATATGGTGAATGTAACTGTGCCGCTCGTTTGGCCACCGTAGTGTGTACTGCACTTAGAACTTAGGATCAGTTATTTTTGCTTACAGAGATTTAGACGGTGCCTGTCATGTTTTTTCATGGTAATAATGTATGACATATTCCTTCTATATTTTGCATTTTTATGCATTAAAAGTAGAAATGGACAGAGATATATATTTGTTCAATCTTATTTCAATTGATTTCACTTATTTCAAAAGATTATATTAAGATTTTAATAATTATATAAATCGTATAAATATTTCAGGAATTTCCCCCTGTGATAATTAAGTTAATTTAATCTAAACGTATAATTATAGTCCAGTGATAAGATATATCATGCATGATTCATTTTCAAAAGCATACTTGAACCTCATATTAACGCAGTGTTTGTTTGGATGGTCAATATCTCAATTCGGGAAATTAAAAGAAAAATAACTTGAATCAAACTGAATTATGCCGCTTATAAGATGATATCCATAAATTAGGGGACTGCGTTTTAAATATATTGAGTAACCAATATGACATACGTGTGTGTCTGCATATATATGTGTGTGTGTCTATATATATATATATATATATATATATATCAGGTGAATAGGTTATGGAGCGTTGTCGATGTGCTTCTCTATGTTTACTGTTGTGTGACGCATCAGTGGGCTGGCAGACTTCTCAGAGGTGTAGTTGCAATGCCATCAGGACAGGCAAAACATCACAAGTCAGCTTGGCTGGAGATTGAGAGAGCGCTGTAGGTCTAAAACCAAAACCACTTCGGATAGGAGCCACACGTGCACCCGCTTTTCATTCATTCTGTTTCATTTCATAAGTCCAATGTACTATGCTGGCTCTGAGAAGTCGCTCATGTCTTATAGAAACTTTTTCGGCGTCTTCCTCTTAAAGTCGTCGGGCAGATTCTTAGTTTTAATGACACTTACGCGTAGTACTCTGTGAATTGAACAGGATCTCGCCTCTTGCTCTCTGTTACTGGGAACTTATCCTTAAGAGGGAAAGTTTTGCTGATTTTTTTTTTCCTGTAAGAGCTTGTCACCTTACCCTGAAGAGATTAGGACATCTCCTCCAAGACCCTTGGGGTGATATCCGAAAGAGCGAATCATGGATTTTCCAATGCTGTATTTATTTGCTTCAGCACTACTCGTAGGTTTCCTTTCACAGTGGTAAGTTCATGACTGAAATGGTTTTTATTTCCGCGCATTTAATTTTCATACACGATACGTGTACTAACAGGAAGTCTGCAACTATACAAGCAGTCCAATGCTATACGAGCTTTATTTTGAAACTGTCAAAGTTGCAGTCTACCTTTTTGCGCTAATTTCTCCTAGCCAATTGAGGATTCAGCCTGTATTTGTAGCCTACTGGATGTTAACATATGGGAGCTACTGCGTATTTTCTAGTATTCTGAATGTGTTCTGCAATAGTTGTGGGACTCTTTAAACTCTTTAATAGATTTGGCAGCATTCGAGGGTATTGAATACATAATAACAAACCTGTATGACATATTCATAATTTTGGTTAATGTGCTCTTTTGATTTTTATTTTTACTCTGACTAATATTAATCGATTGATTGATTTTTAAAATTATTTTAATGTATAATGCATGCAATTAATACAGTTTCCCCCGATTATTAATCTTATTAAAAGGATCCAAGATGTTTTAAACCTAGAAAACTGACTCGACGAACGAATCAGTGGACATTGTTAATTGCAAATATAATATTGCTCGTGTTGCAATTCATAAGTATTTCTCAGCCTTGGAAAGGAAGACTTGTGCGTATATTTTCGTATCAATCATTGACAATAAGGAGTATATTAATATTTCCACATGCTATAATGACGTTAGACCCAGTAGCTAGCTAAAGAGTTCATAATTCTTTTCTGAATTTAAATTATTCAATGTTTCCTAAAGATAAAATGTCATAACTTATTACAGCTGTCACGAGTAATAACACGTTATTACCTGTAGCCAGCATATGATGTTTCACTTCATTGGTAATTATGTTCTCTCCAGCTGCATCACATTTTGATCTAAATGACTTTCTGTAGAGAACGCTGATGTCAACTGAAAGGGCATTAAGATTCCGTTCCTCTGTGTTGTAGGGTAGATTCCAATGAGATTCTGGGGCTGAAGATCCCGATAGATCCGATTCTGAATGCCAACACCGTGTGCCTGACCCTCTCGGGCTTGACCCGGCAACAACTGGACGTGTGTATGCGAAATCCCGATGTCACGGCCTCGGCCATCCAGGGCATCCAGATCGCCATCCACGAATGCCAGCACCAGTTCCGCGGCCATCGCTGGAACTGTTCTAGCCTGGAAACCAGGAACAAGATCCCCTACGACAGCGTCATGTTCAGCCGAGGTGAGAAGCGAGGACGGAGCCCAGGAGGAACCTTCTCAGGTAGAAGGTTTATGCAGTAGTCAATGACTCTATGCCCAGTGGTTGAAATCCAATAGGAATCTTTCTGTTGTACCTTTGAGAAAAAGATGTGTTCCTTCTTTAATTAAGTATGCACCTGTTGATCTAATTCATTATGGATAATATGTTGGCTTAGCAGCTATTGGCATTAGTGCAATAGCAGTAATAATAATCATGCTTGTAGAGATTAAATATTACCAGGTATCCAAAGGATCCTGTGTTTTACTAACACTCATATAAACTGGAAGGATTTTGATTAAAAACAAGGAGAACCTGTTGTTGCTGGTTAGCTTGTCTTCGTTGGAAGGAAACTGATAAATTAAAAAAGATATTCCTGTGTGATTGTGGTGCAGGCCTGCAAGTTGTGCCCTAATATTTTCTTTATTTGCGGGGATTAACTGTCTGTATCCCGCGTGATGAAAGCTATATCCTTCCACCCGATTACTATGGACATGCCCTGAGCAGTGCGGTCAATAATTATGCCCAAAAACAGGCAGGTTTACTGGGCCACGTTCCTACAGCTGCAGGGGTCTTCAGACGCATCCATGGAGGTTCTCCTCGGCTGTCTGATTTGCCCACTCTCTGCCAGCGTGACTGTTGTGAATTCGCTTTCAGCACTTCCCTAACTCTCAGAGGTGCAAAGCATAAAAAAAACCAGTTTAGTTGGTTTCTGAAACCCAAAGTGACAGTTTTCTTCAATCTTTAATTCGTTTTCCCGCTCCCTTGGCCATCAGCTCATCCGGGCGTGTCTCTCACTTTAAATTATTTGTTAGATTGATTTGTTCCAGGTCCCTCTCGTCTAAAACAGCCTTTCCATGTCTATATCTCTAGGCTGCTTTTAAGTGCCGTCCACCCCCCATGGAATTAAAAGGGGATGGAATAGAACAGGATTGGCTTCCCGATGTGTGTGTGTGTGTGTGTGTGTGTGTGTGTGTGTGTGTGTGTGCAAAGCTCAGCCTAGTCCAGAAACGAGTGCTTCTCTCCGCACTAGGGCTGCCCCATACCTCGCCAATGTCATATTTTTGTGTTCGTCTGGAAGTAAGTTTCTGTTAGAGAAGGTGAGCTGGGTGTCGTGAGGATTTCACTTCTGTATATATTAACTGTTTTTGATCCCAGTTTAATCCCAAAGCTATTCCGTCTTCATGACTGGTTCGCCAAATCTTTTTCAGAGAGTTCCAGTTCAAATTTAATCACATAATTTCGCTTTTAATTTACACAGCTTAATGACTGGCCATCTGCGCTTTTCTCCATGGTAGACAAAAGGGAGATCAGACGTTAGATGAAGCTGCATTCAGAGGTCTAACAGGAAGACTCCCGGTTGGGCAGTCAGTATTTACTGTCCGGGTCATTTCCCAACAATGTGTGGCCATGGATGATTTATGACTGCCTATAACAGCCAGACTATAAAATTACTGTCAGTCTTGATACATGAAAAACAAATTCAATAGGACTCATATTAAAACCAAAGTAGATTGTGTTTCAAAACTGCCATGCCAAACTAAATGCAAAAGCACATCAATGGAAAATCTATCAAGTAGTAAATTGTTTATTTATTTGTTTATCCATTGGCTAGCAGGATTACAGTGTACTTTGCTTGTTAGTTCTGCATGCAGAGATACAACAGTAGACATTCCACAGAGTTAAAAGACATCATGCATGCATCTGATCTTGATACTCCCAAGAAACATAAAAAAGAAAGAAATGTTAATTGTTTACAGTAAAGTGACTGACTCTAAATTTAACTCTGTAACATTTGTGCATGAATATTTAAAATATCATAAATCTGGAAAATAATTTAAGGATATTAGATTTAGTCACAATCAAAGTGATTCTTTTTATTTAGCTGGTCTTTCATCCATCTTCATTCCAGATCAAATTAATGTTAAATGCTGTGATAAATGCACTTATACATTCTGTACAGTCAGTGAAGGATGCAATGTTAAATAATGCAATTATCCTTCACTGTGTTATTAACTCATTCTGTTCTAAAGTATGCTTTCTTGTGTGATTTATGCACGATGTAAATTTCACATATACCAAGGGGCCATTTTATTAGGTACCACTATGTAGTACCAGGTAGGAGCCTCTTTCATCTCCGTAACCACTTCAAGGGTAGATGAGTTTCATATTTGGAGATGCCTTTCTGCACACCAGTGTTGTATTGCGCTGTTTTCTACATCATGTTAGCTTTTTAGCTTGTTGGCTGTCTCATTAACACTGTGTTTTGGCAATAGAATTATCACAGACTGCATTATTTTTGGTTATCATGACATTCTCTATAAACGTTCAACACTTTAGTGCATAGGAAATCTAGGAAAACCCCCGTTTCGGAGATGCTAGAATCACACATGTCCAGCACCAACAATCACACCAGATTTGAGATCACTCAGATCACACGTCTGAGCCTTTGGTAAGTTTAGACGCACAATAACTGAACCTCTTCACCCTTTTCCTTTGTGGCGTATATTCAGGTTTTGCACTGTTTAAAGGAGAAGGCAGCTTGCATTGGCGAACAGGTGCACCCATTAAACTGGCCAATGAGTGCATGTCCTACATAAAGCTATGGAGTTTAGATCAAGCTCCTTTTCCTCCCTAATTGTATAAACATTACCAACTGCAAACGCTTATTCTGTGTGAGGGCTTTTTCAAATTAACTGAGCACAGCTCTTTAACACTTCATCATTCCTTGAATGTGGTCAGGGAGTTACCCTGAGGAGACCTGCTTTTATAGGACCTGAGTTTATTATTTTCTGAGACTATTACTTTTATTATTGTTTGAGGCTATCAGATCCGATTAAGATGTTGCAGAACACTGCCACCTCTATCTGTTTTTGACTTCTGAAATAGCGGAAGTAAAATTCAATTAGGGCAAAATGTGTTGCCTGTTTTATAGGTCTGTATTAATCATAATCCAATAAATTGTGCGCACATTGTTTTAGATTTTGTCAAGGGTGAACAGAAATGGCTGGGGTCTTTCTGTATGCTTCTGAGACCTCTGGTTTCATCATAGCAGCAAAACAAAGTTTTTATTGGGCAAAACAGGCCCAGATGATTTGATGTGAGGGCCCGGATTGACGACATCAGCCAAAATGTCCATGAGAGGTAGCCTAGTTGATAGAGAGAATGTTCCGGCGTACATACAGTAACACCTATCAGCAGCAGGAAAGCAAACTGAGAGGACAATGATTATTCCCTGGCCTTTTGTGTGCGCTACAGTCCAATTTAACTCACTGACTGATGTGTGAAAGGATGACGAGTAGAAGGCTGGAGTTGGAATAAAAGTCAAGTGATTTCCATGGCTTCATCAGTCACAGTGCCTGAACATCCTTGAACCTTTATGGGATGTCATGGAGCACAGACTGCATAGTACATTCCCACCCTGGTCTTCACTCAAAGGGCTGGAGGCTTTTCTTCTAATGGTCCCATTATCCCACTACACAAGGAAAGGATCAGGAATTCTGGAAAACAAGCCAAAAAGGACTGATTCTATCCTTTGTATCAGCATATTTTTCAGTGTTTTCATTATTTTGTCCACATTCTCAAGGTCCTCTTTTGTCAGGTGCATTTGACAATCAATGTCACGTGACACCCACCTTCTTTTGGTGTCAGGTAATAGTCTGTTTGGTTTCCAGGGTAGTGAGAGAATATGAAAACGGAGAAGAGCTTTGTTAATGTATCTGAAACACCTCACTGATCCACTCCCTCCCTCCCCCGGCCTAGGATTCAGAGAGAGCGCCTTCGCGTACGCCATCGCGGCGGCCGGCGTGGTCCACGCCGTCTCCAACGCTTGTGCCATGGGCAAGCTGAAGGCGTGCAGCTGCGACGAGAAGCGGCGGGGGGACGAGGAGGCCTTTCGGATCAAGCTGAACCGCCTGCAGCTGGAGGCCGTCCACCGGGGGAAAGGCATGGTGCACGGGGTGATGGAGCACTTCCCCAATGAGGCCCCGGGGCCCCAGGACTCCTGGGAGTGGGGCGGCTGCAGCCCCAATGTGGAGTTTGGTGAAAAGTTCTCTCGGGACTTCTTGGACTCCCGTGAGAGACACAAGGACATCCACGCCAAGATGCGGCTGCACAACAACAGAGTAGGGAGGCAGGTGAGGTGATGCTTTGAGCATTTAGGCAAAGCCCGAGTCCGAGTGTGAGCAGGAGAACCTCCGGAGACATAAAAACTCATAAAACCACGGCTGATTCTGACAGGCCTAAAATAGATTTTATGCAAACCCAAAACCCAGCTAATTCACCTTATGCCGTGTAGTTTCAAACTCATTGAAGTTTCGATCTGATAGGTACGTGATATGCTTGTGGAAGTCAAGGCTTTGTGTGCTCGAGTGGCTACGCGCTCGCCGTTTAGGCCTGCTCAATTTAACTTATTCATGAGCCGAAAGGGGTTGCCTCGTTTTCTGTCTCACGGAGGCCGTTGTGCCGAAATACTTGCACGTAAACACACTTCTTTGACATGCGGATCTTTGTTCCGTATCTCTTTCACCTCCGAGATATGGGACGTTCAAAGAGTTCATGCTGCTGAATCGAGGACACAAGCATTCCTTTCAGGAGGACTTTCAAGGTCCCTCCCAGCCCACAATGTACATCACCAGCATGCTACTTGAAGCATTTTTTTTTTGTCATTCATTGGAAAAAAGAAGAACAGACTGTGAGAATTAACGTACTTCGGAGCTGTGAGTAGCAGCCAAGCACAGTAGTGCAGTGCTAGTTTACCAAACAATAATCCAGGCATATCAGAAAGTATTTATTATTCTTTTGAAAATTATAACACTTGAAATGCAACTAATGGAACTTGTATTATCTATTCTCCATAAGGCTGTAGCCCTAATGATAGCGATCAGCACTTGATTGCACAAGACATAATACCCCAACAACGGTTCTCTTCAGCCATGCTGAGTTCTCTTAAGCAAATTAATGGGCCATGAAGTTTGATGCGTGCATCAGGCAGGTCTCAATACCCACGATGGGAATACCCACGTTCAACAATCCTCTTTTTTCTAGTTAGCATGACTTGACTCAAGACACATAATGCAATTAATATTTAATGTCCTGTGCTTTTTCTGGTCCTTCGTAAACCACCACATGCTTTTCTGCAAGGAATTAAGATTTTCAATAGTTGATATGGGTTTAATTTTAACGAATGAGTTACAAAACCATCAATAAAACCTCATATGCATAATAAACGGTCTTCTAAGCCTGATAATGAAGTTAAGTCGTCAGTTTGTCAGGCTGCATGGGCAGACAGGAACCCTATTGTTGCTCTGCAGTTGTAAGAACATCTTATATTAGTATTCTTTTTTGGTTCTCCTACCGTCCTCATTAACTTACAGGTGTTCTGACACACTGACAATTGACCCCGGCAGCCAGTGTTCCTCAGATCTCTGCAGGATTTGCATATCTGGTGGCTCTGTTCAGTATCAGGTTCCCCGTCATCTTGAACTGTTGCTACGTAGATCATATGAGACCATATAAGTTTGCTACGCGGAATGAAATGACTCCCATAATGCCAAAAAGGGATTAAAGTTTCTGCGGGGGGTGTGAAGAGGATATTAAAATAATCAACATGCACGTGACGCAGCGCCGTAGCTTTAGGAGACAGTATACAAACCTCACCCCCCCACCCGCAATAAAAATAACAACAAAAAGTTGAGGTCTGAAAGAGCACATGGCCACTGAAAAAGTCCCCTTTTATAGGGGAATGCGAAGGTTTTTAATGCCAAATACATGTCATGTCATGCCCACCTTCTGTTTCTGACGATGTTCAGTCTTGTTAAAAGCTCTAATTAGTAGCTTCTGGCTGTATGGAAACAGATGTTTTTAAAGCCAGCAGAAGATTTGGGACATCAAACACGGCGGAAAGTAGAAAGGGAGTCTCCCCTCCTTCCTCAAAAGGTTACGATGGAGGAGAAGAGGCAACGAGTAAGTCAGACCGGTCCATAGAATTTAGGCAAAGAGCGTAAGTTATCACTTACTATACTGTGTGTGTTTGCGTGTGTCTGTTTGCATTTATATGTAGAACAACAACACGCCTCACATGTTAGCATTTCCTGGCCTACCTCATGCTGCAAAATAGCGTAACAGTCATTTATGCTAGATAGATAAATCGAAAGTAAACAAGCAATGGGTATCCTTCACGCTGTGTACGTGCATGTAAGAGACATTAGCTTTAATGAAAGCTGTTTGACTGAAGTCCAATTCTCTAAGCTCGGTCTAGCATTAGCATTAGCTATAGCATTTACAGAAGGTGCTAGCTTGTCTGTGCGCTGAAGTTGCCATCTGTCGCTTTGCGTTAAGCACCACCAGGATTTGATCAGCAATAGGCCAAAAAGAGTTTGCAAGAATGATTCAAGAACTGCAATTTCCTAAAATTAGAGGTGAATGTGAACTTTTGGAAGTTGTTTTCTTTAGTTACAAATGTGGTTTGCTAAAGTAGCTTTGACTGTGGTTGAAGATGACATGACTTTGGACTGTAGTGTTTGACACGACAAAGTTTGTGTTGCAATCGATGTTCACGGGTGGCATATACAAGTAGTGCTGGGAGCGATGTGGTAACAAAGTTTAGAGGCTGCTCTGTTGGCTTCTATTAGCTTAAACCAGGTAGTGATTGATGGTAATCCCAACCACTGTGCCTTTTATCTTCATCTGTACTGAGATGTCACCAGAATTGGATGGTCTTGATGGTTATTTTTGAGTGATACTTTTAGTGGAATTTACAGTGCTGTTGCATTTAAGTTACATTGTGAATGTTATTTAAATGAGATTCTATGAGCGCTTTAAAGGACCTCTATGACAAGCTCCTGAAAAGCCAGACTCAAGATATAATGTTGAAAGATTGGAAGAGTGCCATCTATTCGGTCACTAAGAGTTGACAATAACTTGATGGCACTTAATATCAATGAGTAATTCTAAATTTATTAGATAAACACCTCAGACGTCCTTGTGGCTAATTAAGGTGATAATCATCAGTCAGAATCTAAGATGCCCAAACACAGAATATTACTGTATGTGCCCTTTGACCAGGAAGCAGAATCTCAGCATGTAGTGTTCATTTCCTGTCCAGAGGTAGAGTGCTTTGATTGGCTTTAGAGCAAGTAGGCACTCTAAGTCTAGAGAAATGGAGCCTATGAGCTAGGTTTAATTGAGCTTTAATTCCTTGGTGAGTGGGCTTTCAGTGTGCAGCGTGCCACGGCTTCTGTAATTGCAAGCTCCCAGTTAACCGCATGCTCTCGTGTGCTGCACGCTTTGCTGGAGCGACACAGAGACTTAAATGCTGCTTATAATGCTGAAGCTGGCCTGTTTATTTGCTTTGAAACTGGGTCTTTTGAAGACTTTTAACTGTTTTTGCATTAAAATAGGCCTTTGAAGTTTAAGAATTAAAAAAAAAAACTTGCTGGACAAACCAGCGAAATGCTTATTTATAAAGACGGGTTGAGTGAGATTCTGTTATACACATATTGCAACTATTAGGAGATATTTTATAATGTCCTGTGGCAGGAATATCACAATGTCCTAAAATGTAAAGTTTTAAAGACTTTGAAATATTTTAATTGTGTTGATGAATGCAAAAAAAAGACTCAAGCAACTCTGTAGTCTGAGATTAAACAAATGTAATTTTTGGTTTCAGTTACTATTGCAAGTGATGTATGATATTTTATTTTTATTTTGAAGTTTGTAGCATAGTATCGGTCACAGAGTGGGAGAGGTAACGCTAAAACTCATTATGAAATGCAGTCTTGAGTTTCCCGTCGTCTAAATGTGTCATGAGTACATTGTATTTGATCTCTGTCTGGTGCCAGTTTACAGACGAGACTGTTCCACTGTTTTCCAATTACAACCTGCCAGATGTGAACTTGGGACAGCTCTGACACCAAGAGATTTACTATAACTACTTCAAAACATGTCTGCGTTTTTCCATCAAATTAATGGCCACATGGTTAGAAATCTCAAAAAGCAGTTTTATCTAATATTGGTCTGCACTGTATACTGTGTGTATCACTGATGCTGCTGCATACTTTCATAAAATGCAGACAGGAAGTGAGTTGTATGAAATTTGTGCAAATGCTAAAATGTTCCAGGGCAATGGCTTTATAATGGTGTTCACGAAATGCATTTCTCATTGTTGCAAAGATGTGGTTGGGTTTAAGGAGTGCTAGTCACTACTTGGAAAGAAAATTAGTATTAAATATTAGGTTTATACCACAGAATATTCAGCTTCATGCATGTTTGGCCCACTCAATACTCATATTATCTTGGCGTCTGTTCTGCGTTCATGCCAAGGAACATGTCTATGAGATCTGACCTCTAGTTGCTTTAGCGGTAACATACAAGTCCTCAACCTGCTGCTCAAGCAGATGTATTTTCCAGGGCCTGTTCTAATATAAGGCATACCATCAAAGGTTCTGTCTACATAGGTTTCCTCCAGGAACTCCAGTGTCCAATCACGTTTAGTGGATTAGTGTCTTTAAATGAAGTCATTGCAATTAACTGGAATCTCTTATAATAAATTCTCGATATTTGTCTGTTTGTGTTGATGCAAGGCATGAAGGGAGATCTCTCTTCCATGCGGGTCTGCCTCGTCTACATTAGTTTAGGTTACATTTCCATTAGTAACTGACGTAGGAACTTGAATCCCATCATAATATTTCATTAAAGCGATTCAAGGCTGTGGGAGAGTGCAAAGCAGTATATCTGGTAGCCCTCGATACCAGAGTTCCCCAACGCTGGTTTGAAAACTTCATCCCACTATAACTGTTGGCCATGACTCAGTTTGATTTGGTTTAGAGGGGACTTTGAAAGATTAGCTGTACTGAAGTGGAATGTTTGGACCTGCGGTGCTGATCGGAATCGGTGTGCAAAGACCCGTCATGGCTATGGGCAGACTTTCCCATTCTGTAACTGGATCTGAGACAGGCTGCAGGCTAGTAGACACATCCATTGCAGCGACTGTGGGAGGCCTCTTTAGGGCAGCAAGATGGAGTTCTGACTTTTTGTATGGAATTTTGAGGCTTTAAAAGAGTTTTAGCTGCAGATTTCACACCTGATTGATTTTTTTGAGAATGTTGACTGAACAAAGTCTCGTAGCATCGACCTGTGAGTTCAGTGGAGTGTCTGACTATCCTCTGTCCATGTCTCTTCTCCCCCTTTGTCCCTCCGCACAGGTTGTGATGGATCATATGAAGCGTAAGTGTAAATGCCACGGTATGTCAGGCAGCTGCCAGTTGAAGACGTGCTGGCAGGTGACGCCCGAGTTCCGCACAGTGGGCACCATCCTGAAGGAGCGCTTCCAGGTGGCCTCCCTCATCAAGGCACACAACCGTAACACGGGCCAAGTGGAGCAAGCCCAGCCACCCTACCGGCGGCGGCCCGGACCCAACGAGCTGGTCTACTTCGAGAAGTCACCCGACTTCTGCGAGAGGGAACCGGGCGCTGACTCAGCAGGCACTCATGGGCGGATCTGCAACAAGACCAGCCTGGAGATGGACAACTGCGAGAGCCTGTGCTGCGGCCGGGGACACAACATCCTGCAGCAGACGCGCAGTGAGCGATGCAACTGCAGGTTTCACTGGTGCTGCTACGTAGTGTGCGAGGAGTGCAGGATAACCGAGTGGGTTAGCGTCTGCAAATGAGCCGCAGTGGAAAAAAAAACTCACAGACAGACAAGGACTGCTGGATGCCTCTTCCCTTCACTGCAGACCGAAGCGGGAAGACGACTGGAATCATAACGAGTGCCGGGCGTGGCGTCCATAACATGGACCTGATTCCTGTAGCTTCTGATTGATTGTTTTCAACCTGCACTGCATTTTGTTTCCTGGAAGTATTTTAAATTAATTTAATTAAAATGGTCACATTATAAGTGAGCACTCATTAGTATTTAAATATGGCTTGATTTTTTTTTTCTGCGCATTGCATCAATTTGAGTGTAGACGGTCTTTACGAAACGACTCTACGGTCTGGTACATGAAGAGAACGCCAAATCGAAGAAAAGGCATGACAACTGTCATATGATGCTTTTCCAATTCCCCCAACTTTTGCGCGTCCCCCACTTTGGCTTCTCAATGTACAAGTTTCATCTTCAGATACTCTTGACAATTATCGATGCACTGCCAGTCCGCCTCAGTAAACAAGAGGAACATCGCTAGATTACGGTATATATCATTGGACGTATTTACAGCCGAACGCCGATGCCGAAATGGAATACACAAAAAAATCACCGTACTGTAAATGTGCCGTGAAGAAACTCATAGTCCTGTACGACAACATCAAGGGATAAAAAAGCATAATATCAGAGGCTGGGAGTTGCAAGTTATTGCATGAAGTAAACACACATTCATTTTGGCCCAGATGAGGGAGCGTCAATGTCTGGTCTACACTTTTTCATTGGGCTGCAGCTGAATAGTTTGCACAGGTATAATACTGGACTGAAAGTAGGAGATTTGACGCTGCGAAATGCAATTTATTAATGTATAAATGTAATGTTAAGTTTAATAAGTTATTTTATTTTTGTGAGTCACTTAATATTTGTAAACAATATTAAATGTTAAATATAAATGGGATTTTAAAATGGTCATAATAATAAAAAAACAAAAGTCTTAATAAAGACTGCAAATGAAGAATATTGCTTTCCTACAAAGTTTACTGTCATCAGGTTGGGTGCTGATGAATCTGGCTTGTTGATGAATGACATTTTCAGACCCATATTGTATATAACATTGTAAGTGTAATGTTAATTTTAATTGCCACATGTGGAATAATGGTTTTGATTGATTACAAGCTCCGACATGAAAGTAACTTAAACTGGGACAGTGTACCTCGTTAAATTCTGGTTTCCAGTAGTTAAAGGGTTGACAGCTAATGCATGCTTACTGTCATGAGTCAGCAAACTGAAGAACATGCGTTTGTTGTTTTAGTGTTACGTTCAGCAGAATAGTGTCAATATCTGTAATAACTGGAGCCAGCTGTTGTACTTGGAGGTTGATGACATTAGCAATTGAAGAGCTAATTTCTGAAACTCACTCAGTCTACAGGATATGTAGAGGAGCTTTGTTCGTAAGTAAGTACTCATTAGGTTTGGAGAGTTTTGGAAATTTAACAAAAGTTCCTCTTTTGATTACATGAGCACTGAGTGAGTTTTGGTTCCCAATAATATAATATATTATGAGTAAACTTGACATCGGCGATCTCATTTCTGTAGATAATGAAAAGATTGAGTGTGCTTTGGAAATTTGCTCTTCAATTCATATATACAACTGTCTGACTGGACTATTAGAGATGCCATATGCATGTATTCACTGCACCACTAAGATACGTTAATCCAGATACGCTCTAAAAATGAAGAAGTTGAAAGAGAGACTTCTGAAAGTTTCCAGTGCACTTCAACAGTAGCAGGAATTACACTGAGTTCTAGCCAGAAGTTCATGTGTGTGCGTTTTTTGTTTTTTTTTTTCTTCGCTGCCTGAATTGTGAGAACTTGCCTCTGCTTCAGAACCCAGGCTTCACGTTTGACATCTGCCCTTGGCACATCCTCGACGGCAGATTCATCTGTCAGCGACGGGTCTCATCGACAGCCAGGATACAAGAAGCCAGTCATTGCTGTCCCCGTGGTACACATTCATGCAGCATTTGTACACAAATGCCGCACAATGCAAGCTCACAAAAACCTTCTGCACAAGAGACTTCAACCGCTCCTAATGCATTACATCACTATGTGGATTATGAAGAGACAGACATACAATTAGTACAAATCCTACATGAATTTATGCAAGTACTCAAAACAAATAGGATTTATTTATGATTAGTGTAGTTTGATAAACCCTCCTGCATCTAGTATTGTGGAATTATAAATTTGGGATTGTTCAAATCCAGATTAAAATTCAAATTATGTTACCAAGATCCACATATTCATCATACACATCATACAGATTCGACTGAGAATGACACACATCTTCCAAGGATATCTTGTAACTAAAAACAATTAAGAGAGAAATCTGTAAAATGTCTCCTGTAAAACATGCAGCTACATTTATAAGGAAAGGAAGGGCCTCTTTAGTTAGAAATGTGAACTAAGGCACTCCGTATAACATTATCCAGACTTTGTAGAAGTCCCAGTAAAACCAGCATGGGGAAACAGCTGGTGAGCAGGTAGTGTTGTGGGTAAAGACAGGGGTTCATATACTGGGGGTTGCAGGGTCACATCTGAGGAGGCTGCTGTCCCTTTGAGCAGGGCACATAAATCGAGCGGCTCCAGTAATTATCCAGCAATTGAAGTGGGTGGAATTGCAAGCTGTTTTGGATCAAAGTATCAGCTGTTAATGTAATAGCGAACTACAACCTTGCAGGACAAAAAAACACAGAGCTGCAACATGCATCGATATGCCAATTAGGCTCTGGTTGTCCTGGAATTCCGGCAATAAGTGTGTCACCCTCTTTTTATCCCAATAAAAACATTGGCCTCTAATCTATTCTAATCATCTGTTTCTAATTTTGATGTTTAGTCTGGCGATGAAACAGGCTGATGCATCACAAAGCTAGTTCTTCACCGCAGCAGTAGGATCTGAACATACACAGGACAAAGTCATAAGCACACGGTCAACAATTTTGAAATCTGAATAGGAATTCCCAGCGGCCATGACCAAGATAAGTGGTTGGTAGATAGATTGATAGCAAATTCCTGTTTTTAAAGTTTCTAGAGCTTTAATTCATTTGGAAAGAGGCAGTGATTCATCTGGGTTACGGCACCCTTCTAGTGAAACTGCAATATCTCAGTAGACCCGTTTTTAGCCCAAAGTGTCATCTACAAATAGTATGAAACTTTGACATCATCGCTGCACGACATCACTGGATTCCAGTTGTGGTTTTAACTGCCCTCATTTGGTCAGATTGCATGAACTGTAATAAGAAAACCTTCTTATAGGAAAGAAAAATCATTAACTAACTTGTCTTTACATTAATAACCCTTTTTAATATCAGAAACCCTTAGGGCTTGACAGGATAACAAGGTGAGATCATCAGCCACCATATCTCATTATATTTCTTGGCAGTGGATTAAAGCAAAATTTATTTAGATATAACAGAGCATTTTGTAAAATGAAATTGAAAGTGAGGAAACAGGAATCTGGCGGCCATCACCATCAATCATGGAAGACTTTACCTTTATTGGTTATTATGGGCTATGGTTTTTTGAGCCATTTTTTCTCTCTTTGTCCCATCTTGGACATTATCTCCTCCTGACAGTCAATCTCTAGGGGATTATGTTGTAGTGTGACACATAATGCTGTGGGGAAAAAAGCAGGTACAGAGTGATACAGAGCAAAGCTCCACTTGATTTAGTGTGGTGGTCAACAACTGGTCAATCATGCTGGACAGGTAGATCTCCAAAACATTTCTGGTCGATCGCG
The DNA here is from genome assembly GCA_015163995.2 of Mormyrus lacerda. Classification (NCBI taxonomy): domain Eukaryota; kingdom Metazoa; phylum Chordata; class Actinopteri; order Osteoglossiformes; family Mormyridae; genus Mormyrus; species Mormyrus lacerda. Next base: position 47,470,550 of record JAABNX020000001.1, on the reverse strand, counting down.
ACACAACTTCCAGTTCAACCACCACCACCCACCCCTCATCGGCAAAATCTACCAAGGGGAGCCCACCTCCTCTCAATTGCCAAAATCTTTCAATCAATTAAAGGTTAAATGTTAGCTAGAGGTTAGAGACCGCAACACTCAATTCTGCATGCTGAAGTGTGCCTGCTAGCTCAGATGCTAAACGTTATACGGAAAAGCAGCATAAATTCATCATGAATCACCCAAAGAGAATCATACATTGGGTGGGGGGGGGCCGGCCTGGGGGGGTACCTATCTTTTCAACGTTCCTGTTTATTTTCTTTTTTTGTCCCTGGTCTTGCATTTCTCAAATATATGCTAATGATATTGTTTTATACTTCAATGAGTATATAAAACACATTGGCATTAAATAACATCATAGTCCAATTAAGTCCAGCTATTACAGCTATGGTTTATAAGCAAACGAAAACCAGGTATGCCTATCGGAATAAAAATCTATCCCTCCATCCGACATCAATCCAGTAGAGAATCATGAACATGGTGGAAGGCAGTGGAGCATCCAGCACTAGAATCCAGCATATAAAAATCTATTTTTCTTCAAATTTTCCGAGGGCAAACAGGACAACTGCAGTGTATTGTCTTCACATTATGTGATATTTAGAAACTGAAAAACTTCAATTCTGGAGGAAGCCAGAGGGAGTGACGTCATCTATTTGAAGTCTATGCGTGTTTCACACTCCCAGATGGGCCGTCGCGTTTTCGGGCACGGACCTCACAGCACGAGGGCCGGTCCAGATTTTTCTCTCGTGAGAGTGGTAAGGTGAGTTAGCATTCTGGGCCTTCATTAACAAAATTGGATTGGGGGGGGACCGGACAGAACAAAGAGAAAGTAATTTTAGGTGAAGTCATTAAAGAGATAAGGGGGAAAAATCATTTAAAGGAATTTGGTAAATCTTTTGTGAATAACACAGAGCAATAGCTGGGAAAGTTTTAGCTGCCTGTGATTTTCTCTGGGGTTGGCATTTACATTCCCAGCATGGAACAAAAACGTCACATGTGCACTGAGATAAAAAGACCCAGCGCAAAATCCTACTTTTCTAGTAATTTTACAGTATATGTAAGCAGGTATGTATCTGCTGTTAGATCTTATATGATGTCATTTCTGAAGTGAAAGACCATTTTTCCTCCCCCGTGTTGCATTAATTTACTGAATTTAAATCGCACTGAAACTACTTTTTTATTTCTATGCTGCAGATATAGACTAGAGCCCATGTTGTTGGTTGGAGTCCCAGATCCTTTTCTGTACTTAGATCAATTATCAGCTTTGGAGCTTTGGCGCTTTTCACTCTTGGTCTGCATCAGGAAATGTGTCAGTGTTGGGGTGCCTCTTCCATGTCATTGTAGGAGTGTCTTCATCAAAGCACCAGTGTCATAAAGTCGTTAACGACCACTCCTGATTAATAGGTGATGGGAAGGCGAGGGCAGGAAATGAGATAAATATATCAGCCCAGGGCAAGATCTAGAAAAGTTGAAATAAGCTTGTGACCTCGCCCCATGGAGAGCGCTGTTCAAAGAGAGGAGGCTGCATGGTAGATGACCTGTCCTGTAATTTGCATAAGAAGCTCTGGAAAGCACTTCATTGTGATTCATTAGTTTGTTGTTTGAAATATGACAGAGTATGAGTATGTGACGGCTTCAATAAAAGTGTGTGTCTTAAAAAGTGATGTTATTTTCTCCAACTAACCAAGGTATTGAATGTGGCACAGTTTTCATGCAGTATTTTTTCTTCATGCTGTCGATTTTCTTGAAACTCCTTCAGGATATCAAATTTATTAAAATGTTAATATTCTTTCTGCACTTCCTTAGTTGTCCGAGAGAGATCGAGTATATCTAGCTGAGCCATGGCCTGGTTGACACCCAAATTTAAATAGAATATATCAATATTTTTACACTTGGTAACCGTAGAAATTGGGCGCTCTTGGCTATGTCCCGGCAATTATATTCTAGCCCAGCCCCTCCTACCGCCCTGCGCTGACCCCGGACTCTGCCGCTTTGATCAGAGTTATCTGCACGAAATTAGTTAAACTGCAAGCTCATCAGTCATCTTTTAAATCCTCCAAACAGTGTAATTATTTCAGAAATGATAACGTACATGCAAAGCCTTTAATCTTTGGTTCTGTTATATATTATTGTCGTTGCCATTATTATTAATTCTATAAATATAATTGCATTTTTTATTTATTTGGTTGCTGACCCACTCCTGCCACAAGCTACTGGTAACAGCCACCTTATATTAATCTGACCTTTACTTAACATATCTGTCTCAGGGACCAATTTGCAAGGTAACAAAGGGACTGTTTTGTACAAACTGAGAATCATCAGTTACAACGGGTCCGTGGTGTTCCCAACACCACAAGAACCACACGGCTTGCCAGAGACAAGTTTGCACTGCTGCCATTAGCGACGCCCAGACTTCATACCTGGCATCTGTGCAAGCTGTGATTAAATAAGACTCACTGACTTGGACGGCGATATTGGTTGCCGTGCGAGAAGAAGGATTTTAAGATAGATTTTATGCAGTGAAAATATCTAACAAAACACAGACATTGTTGAACCAAGCCCTCACAAACCAACAATTTAGAATGGGAATAAACTGGGGTGTGTGCGTGTGTGTGGGGGGGGGCATTTCTTAAATATGCCAATTTGCATTCATTTTATGAGCATGCAGTCAACTGACATTTCAGCACAGAGAGAATCAGGCCAAGAGTTTGCATGTTCTCCCCGTGTCATCGTGAGTTTTCCCCCAGGTGCTCCGGTTTCCCCCTCAGTCCAAAGACATGCTGAGGCTAATTGGAGTTACTAATAATTACCAATAGGTGTGCATATGTGAGTGAATGGTGTGTGAGTGAATGGTGTGTGAGTGTGCCCTGTGATGGGCTTCCCCCTGTCCTGGGTTGTTCCCTGTCTCATACCCATAGCTTCTGGGATAGACTCCAGACAACCCAGAAGGATGAGCGGTATGGAAAATGGATGGATGGATGAATGGATGGATGGATGGATGGATGGATGGACATTAACTTATGAGTGACTAGCATCTTCTTTTAAATCTCGATGTCTCAGACACAATCCTGAGGGCAAATTTCTTCTGGGATTACAATAATTTCTCTTCAGATGAAACAAAAATGCTTCATTGGTGAAGATTTGCAATTTAAGACACGCAAATTATGGAACATGCCAGGCAAAAACGCCAACAGCCCTTTAGCGACTGACAGTGGCTATTGCATAATGGCGAGCAAAAGATAAACGGTTTGAAAGAGTTTATTCAAATATGATATAAATGACAAGAGGCTGAGACAGTGAAGGCAGAAACAGTGAGGTTTTAGTTGTTTCTCCCATAGATTAACTGCATGCCTGCGGGTATGAGATATATAAAATGTCTCAATCCATTGGGTCTTTGTTTTTATTAACACAGAAACTCAATATGAGACATCTACTTGTAGATAGATGGACTGTGACAAATTGCACTCAACAAATATTAGTGTTTACAGATCGCATATATTTAATAAATGTGGCACATCTGGTGAAGCCAACCACTGCTGCAGTGCTAATAGGACAAATAAATTATTTATTATTTGTTTATTCATAATTTGCATGCATTTTTTCCAAAGAGTTTTGCTCAGGCTGCACATCTGCTAATCTGATAGGAGAGGATTCTCTCCTTTGCGGCGGGAGGGTGTGAACGGGCAAAACAAACTGCCTTGAGCAGGCGGCTTTAAACACGCATGGGTTCAGCTACACGTGCTGGGGATGCGTGGAAACGGCCCCTAGACACCGGTTAAGTACGGAGCGGGAGCAGCGAACGTGGCCTTTGTTCTCAACTCAAGGGCCCCGGGCCAGTTTTGCTACCTTAAACAAAAGTCAAGGATGCTGCGTTGAGACCTGCAGCGCTGAGAGGGGGAGTCATTCCTAACATTCCTAACCCCCCCCCCTCCCCCCCGCCCATTCGCTCCTAAGAGATCCACCTACAGCCCAAACAGAAGCATAAACCAGAACTGGTTATATCGCAGATGTCGAGAATGAGATGGAAAATATGAATATCTGTTTTATTCCCCCCTATATTAGGGGTCCTGGGTAGCAGGGCCACAGTGTTAACTTCCTGGGTTCTAAGGGTTTAAGATTTAGATTAAGATTTATCATCCCTCGTCTGGCCTTCAGGGCAAAGACGTACATCTGAACAGCTTCCTCTTTCTTATCAGCCTTCTACAGCATGCACTGGAATAAATCACAGTGCTAACTGGAATATCGAAAACAAGGCCCAGGATTATTTATTTAAATGCTGCAATTAGCAAGAGTGAAACAAATCGTTCTAAAGAGGAGACAGGAAACTATTGCCTTAAAAAAATAGTTGGATGGATGGATGGAACTTTTCTTAAATAAAGGAAATATGCAAAATGTTCAATTATTACATGTTGTGGAATGTACAAATTCTGAAAAAAAAGCTGATAGTTTGTGAAGTAAAGTCTTTCTGAATATCTTTCCATGTATTAATATTAGGGTTATTACAAAATCCTGTGAATATTCTTTGAAGATTCTATGTGAAAATGTGTGAAATGTACTTCCAAACTGCTTCGCGGCAAATTTCTGTGCATGTTGCTCACTCCTGACAATGGCTTTACCACAGAAAACACATAGGTCCATTTAATAGATCCCATTAGGCATCAGACAGTCTGTGTTTAAAACCCAGCTTGAAGTTTAATTACAATAAAATGACCTCATCTAGACACAAAAATGTAAAAATTCTGTGGACAGAATTTCCCCTCCTCTGCATTTGTCTCCACCAATGTAACCATTGTGCCGTTTAACGCATTTGACTGGCTGCAACGATCCCTAACAGATAGCTACCTAAATGCCACACTTATCTGTATCGTCCGGTTATGCTCATTGCAACAGCAATGGAACTAGCCCTCAAAGTACTGCTGGCTACTGAAGAACTTAAAACAGAAAGCTGAGCTGAGATCAGAATCAGAAGACAAGAACAGTACAGTATAAGTATAAAAATAGGAATGAAGTGTAAAACAAATTAGATCACTGTTAAAAATTCTAATAAAATAAAACAAAATAAAATATAGAATCTCTGTAGAGAAGTTTAAAGTACCATTGTCCAAAAGTTACAGTTTGTGTCCTTTGACTTTATGCTATTTTACACCAGAAGTAGGGCAATCTTTTGGAGCAGGGTGATTACATCTCCAGCGAAACACAACAGCCTCCATCATGCTGACGGCTCTTGTTCACAAGCTACATTAGACTAGCTGTAAGAGTCAGTACAGCCCATGTAAGCTGCTTTGGTTAAAACTCCTGCTACCAAGACTAAACTGTCATTAAAAGACTCAATGAGCAGTATGGGACTTCAAAAGGCTTAGAAGCCTTTATTGGCTCAACCGCTTGGGAGCTCCTTAATAAAAATATGAAACCTTTCAAAAAGCAGAATATTCTCTTTTTGGAAGGCATTACATTTCACTGTAAAATGGCTTTTCCAAAGGCAACGACCACAACTGAAGACTAACATGACGACAGTGCATTCATCTACTCCATGCAGCTTCATTTGCCTAGATGACAAAACAATGAAGTCAACAAACATGTTTTGTTTTGTCAAAGAGCTTCCTGACATCCAAGCTTCTCACTTGCACATGCAGTTGTTGCTATGATTAAATGTTTAACGGTAATACAATAAAATACTTTCTATGATGAGATGATGCATTAGTTTCCAGGCACCTCTGGTGGTTCGGTGGATGAAAATACATGCAAATTTCTGCGCATTCTTTCGAAATGTAATAAGTAGAATATTTAGCGTTTTTGTTTTTTCTATTTTTTTTTTCTTATTCAAAAGAATTCAAATGGAAGCAATTTGGGTTTAAGAAGCTTAGTCAAGGACAAAACAGCAGCCAATTCTTCTGGGATTTAAACCCACAACCTCTGGTCAAGAGACCAATTGTTTCACCATAAGACCACCTCTTGCCCTAATTGACCATATTAGCACGTTACTCCAATATTAAACCATAAAACACAAACTATTAGTAAAGCTAAAGAGGAGGACTACTATCTATCATCATGAATCGCGAAAGAAATCTTGAAATTATTTTAAATGATCAAAAAGAGAAGCATTGTTAGATAAGTTTAGGGACATGAGGACAAACAGTCCCATATGCGAAAAAAAATTAATCAACTGGGGGGGGTTGGGGGTGTTGGATAAATCTCCTAGCACAGAACCCAGAACTGATGTCCTGTATGAAAGGTAAGAGGGGCACCTTTAAAAAAATGATTAATGAAGTAGTGGCAGTACAGAGCCAAAATTTCCCCCGGAGCACAGTGAGCGGGCGGAGAGAACACAGACACGAGCAGAGGCAGCGGGAGCGGGAACAGCAACGCACAGCCGCTGAGCCGAGATCAGTGGGACCAGCAATAAACACAAGTCTTTAATCTCTGCAAGCATCTGGCCCCGCTTGACAGAACTGAAGTTCTCATTATCTTCTTATTTCTCCAGCGGACCCTCTAATGTGGTCGCACAGCTGCATGTGGCGTGCCTCTGCTCCATCGCTCCCGAGCTGCGGGACTTTCCGGAAAAGACAGAGAGAGGGAGAGAGCGACCGGCAGGGAGAGAGGCTAAATTACAGTATGAGCGCAAAGCCAAACCGTATGGTCCCAAGCAGGGCATGACACAGAGATGGGTGATGAAGGAACACCAAGCTTGTCCTGCCATGACATCTCGGCGGTCGGATTGCTTTTTGTGTAAAACATTTTCGAGAAGTTTCTTCTTGGGCTGCCCTTTCCCAGAGTCAGGTTGTTGTCTGCACGTGTTAAATCTCTCCTTGGCATTGTGTGCCATGAGAGAGCAATCGTGTTTGATTAGGGGCTAATCTCAGCTAAGAGGCTACACAACAACCTCGTTCAGTCTTCAAGGGGAGATCATGGAAATCAAGTAACTTTTTTTTTTTCCCCCCCAACTGTGTTTGCAAGCCATGTCACGGAAAGCAGTCCATGTTTTTCCATGCATTGAAAGGCTCATCGTCATGCATCGATGTCTTATGATACATATGAATGTAGTGAATGTAATTAACGCACTGTTCAACGGGAAATGACACGAGAGAGGAATTATTGGTAGCTAAAGCTAGCCTCATGTTCTCAAGCTAGTATCACAGAGACTGATTCCTTTTTCTGTAATCATTGAATGATCCTCAAAGTATTCAGAGTATTAAATGTTGAGTATAAGCAACACAACGCTGATCCTCTAAGTCAGTTCAGCACAGATCTTACAGGGAATCTTATCCATGCCTAGTCATTGTAGTCCCAATGCTAGACGAATACTCGCCTACAGCAATTCAGAAACCCCTTTGCACCTCACTCCACCCTTCCACTATCACTTTGTTGTCCTTGTCACACCCGTTTGATGCATTGTTTTCAAAGCTGAAAACAAGCCTGGGAGAAAAATCCAAAAGAGTGAAACTTTATTGTTTGCATCCTGTGATTTAGAGGTGTCAGGTTTCCTGCTAGATGGTACGTTGAAGTCTGTAGCCTCTTCAAAAGGAGACGACACGAGATTCTCCAGTGTCCTGCTTTCGATTGATCTCATTCTCCTTGCGCACTTTGCCTTGTAGCTTATAGCCTGGTGCGTTTAGCGGTATAATAACACGTCTAAGTGCTAAGTGCCTTAGCTTCTGTGATCCTGCATAGGGCTGTTCCTGTGTTTAGAATTTCCCGTTGCTGAAAATAAACAAAAAACAAACGTGGTTCAGATTGTGGGCAGATCGTAAACGTAAAGATCTTTCAGTTGAGGCTAGAACACCCCTCATATAAACTGCATGGTGCATTTCAAGATACCCTCATAAATGGATGATTTCTTTTCATTGTCAAACACCAGTGAGGAAAAATAAAAGAAAAGCAATGAAGATCCGGCATGCGTCCTGACATGGTAATAACTTTCAAATAAAATTATTACAGAACAACACTGTTTTTACAATGAAATCAGCCCGCCAGCAGTACACGTCAACTTTATGGAACTAATGTAATTTGTATTTGTAACATACATTATACATAGCAAAATGTGTTTTTTATGCAAAAACCCAAAATAATGACTAAACCCCACAACCCATTGGTAGATATCTAATTATCATCCTATACAGTTTTCATTTATTTTCAATAATCCATAAGGCAGTTCAAATAAAATGTTCCAGGCGGCTAATATATACAAATTGTGCAAAGCATCAGCAGTCTGTAGAGTTCAGCCTACTCCCTTCTGGGGCATATTCGTGGAAAATAATTGAAACCTAAATATTCAAATAAATCCATCTTAATCATTTTATGGAATGTGGTTGGTTACATTCTTTGCGCATGTTTATTTACAAGGTGTCCAAACAGGTCTTTATACTATTTGAAAGAAATGTGTAAATTTAGACTGCATAAACTGATTAATACCCTAAACTTTGAATTATCTCAGGTCTAAAATAAGAATAAATATACTGTTTGATTATGACAGTGTGATTAATCCAGAGAAACGACCACATTAAAAGTTACTTTTATCAGCTTTCATTTTGGGTTCAGAATCAAAACTGTATTATGGCTGTAATCTTGGAAGTCAGTGTTGTTAGTCCTGTGTAATGTAGATGAGGTGTGATATTTCGAAATGGATATTGAGGCCGGTGAACCTTCTCGTCATTAAGACGTTCCTCGGTGCAGGGTAATTCCAGGGACGGGGCACTTTTGCAGATGGTGTCATCAGTATCACCAACCGCATAAGGCAGCGGGGCTTGTGGCCCCGCCCTCACATCTGGACTTGAGGTCAGTGGCCGCCTCACATCTCGTAACTCGAGGATGATGGATGCCGTAATTTTCAGAAAAACACATCGGCTTCTGTAGGGGCGCAGTGACCAAGCGGGCAAAAACTAAACGAAACAGATGAAACAAACAAAAAAGAAATGCTTGACCTGAGTATACAGCAGGTCTTTCAGGCAGAGAAACGTAGGCTTGCATGCCTGCTTCAAATTCTTCTGCGATTTTGGCAAATGGATGATTTATATGGCAATGTATAAGACAGAGATTTACTTTTGATGTCGAATGCCAGCCGGGCTTCTGCCAAAGTCCTTCCAGGCTAAGAGGGCAGGATTGTGCTTATTATGATGCTGTACGGGAATAATTCTGCCTTCCCATCATGAGACGACTAATTATAAGTTTACCGACTAATCAATCAAACTGAAGTTCAAAGATGATCTTGAGAAACATTTAAAAAAATGTTTATTTAAAAAAAAAAAAAAAGGTATATCCTTACTTTAACTCTTAATCCGGCTTACAGGCCGATCCTTGATCACCTCATGCAAACAGACTGAACTAATCAATCGTCATGTAAATGTATTACTTATATTAAGAATAATGCTTCACATGACACAAACAAGTATTTAGTTTGAAATATTCCATAAAAATTGTCAAATGTGGGGAGGGATTCTTCACAGCAAAGGAACGGTTCGCATGGCATCAGTACAAGTCATGGAGGTGGTCTAGAGTCAGCGATCCTCGAAACAAGGTTATGAGCTGTGACTAATTCTCAAGCGACTGTGTAAATAATGAAAAGGAGTTCTGCCTGTAGGGATATCTTCACCAACTTCTGAACTTTCAAACTTTCAGAGAGCAATGTAAGTGAGCTTGCGAACTGACAAATTGCACCATGCCACATTTGCTTTGATATTCGCGAGCTGCCTCTGTAAGCGCAGTCAAACCAGAAGGCTCGGTGATGGAGTGTAGTGGATGCAGGAAACAACGAGATATGAAGACATTAAATGCGACTGCATTCTGTTTGGACATGTGCTGCCGGTCACACCCATTGTTCCGAATGCAACACCTAAACAGAACATATTCACCAGCTTTTTTTTATTCACAGTTATTGGCAGGGGGTACGATTGCGGGATGTGCTCACAAATTCCTCACAATTCAAAATGCCCAGGGTTATTTTGGAAGCTAAACTGTAACTCATCTCTTACACTACTGTGTAAATTTCCATTGAAAATATAATTGAATTATAATCACATCTGGAAAAATTGTGTAATCGGAGAACACAGAAGAAATAAAATATTATTTTGGGGATTTGTGCCAGTTTACGTTGACTGACATCATGTTTGAAAATGGAAATGTCCAAAGGTTTGATTAAAACAAAACACACATTGAAAGTTTTGCTTTCCACTGTAGAACCTGATTATTCAGTATTATATTATATAATATATATATATAGCTAGCTCCAGAGGGGGGGTACTTTGCCTCCCCAATCCTTTCCTCCCCATCCCTAAATGCTTCCCTCCTCCCGCTCCTTCACACCAACACACATGTAGGGCTTTGAGGTGCAGGTGTGTCGCTGGGATGCAGGGGAGGTATTCCTCCTCTGTCCCCTCATGACCACCTGTATCTCAATCACAGCTTAGACACTCTCATTACTTACTCAATCATGACACATACATTTAGGTCCTTGGGGGTGGGCACACAAAATGGCACTCGGCCTTACCTCCGGTGTCAGTGCCCACTTCTCAATTTTAAGTTGCACAAAGATATTGAGGGTTCTGGGGAGGGACCGAGCTGACACCAGCTGCTGATTGGCAGAGGGTGGTTGGCGCCCTGCCCTTCCCCTGTTTTAAAAGCACTTTAGAACAACACGCACCAACACCACATCTGAGCCGGCGAGGGGAAGCATGGGGTCTTTTCACACCCCCGTTCCCTGTTCGCCAGCTGGCCGTCCGGTCGGGGTCTGGACTGGTGGGCTTCTCGGGTGCTGCGGGGTCCGGGGTGGTCTTGTTGTTTCCACGCCATAGATAAAAAGGGGTCCATCTCCGGGGTTTGGTGGCAAATTGCCCCTCTGAGGGTGGTGGTGCCTGGACCTCGGAGTATAGAGTATATATGGGGAGTGTGAGTGTGTGTACGGCGTTCGTTTCTGTGTGTCTCCATGTTGGGCAAATGCGTGAATATCTGTTTATGTGTGCATGAGGGTGAGAACGTATGCTTGTGTATGTGTACGCCTGTTTGTCTATATGCATGTGTCAGGTTGGGTTTTAGACTCGGCCACCGGTGCGTTGGTGGTTCTCGATGTCCGGGGCTGGATGCTCTGGTGTGTGCTGGCTCACTCTCAGCGGTTGCTTGGTGGGGCCTGGCCCTCCCGGCTCTGTCGGGGCCCTGCTGGGGAGGCCCTTGGGTCTCTGGGCCCGGGGTCCGGTCTGCCCTGGTGTGGCCACGGCCCCCTGGGGCTCCTGCACTGTAGTTGCCGGATGCCCCCCCTCCAGAGCGCTCCTCTGCCCTTTTCTGGGTGGGGGCAGCGACTGTCTCTGCGGTGGTCCTCCTGGGGTTCCCGTGCCCTGGGGGGCCTCTGGATGTCTGGGACCCGGGTCTCCTCCATGTCGGCTTCATGTCCTGGGGGGCGGGGCAGTGGCTCCCCACACACACTACTAGACATTTACATGGAGAAACCTTATGAACACCAGCACGCTGACACACACAGGTCTGCACACAAGTGTTCACATGGGTGTGCGGACAGGTGCTCACGGACGCACGTCTTGATTGGCTGTTGCTTCTGGGCATGTATTGTAATGCTGGTTGTGTGTGCTGTTCAACAACATTTAACATTTAACGTTTGTTGTGATTCGTACAGAGGCTGGTTGTTTTCTCTCTTCAGCGAACATTGAAGCAGATTATCTGTTTTTTTCCTCCCTCTCACATTCCCCTTCAACTCCTTTTTTCCCCCTTCTCTCTCCCTCTCCCTCTCTTGAGGAAATAAATAAAAATAAATTAAGAAATAAATAAACAGAAATAAAGCAGTCCTCCGCAGAGGGGGTGTGGTGGAGGGAATATTTAAAAGAAAAGAAAAAAGTATTATATTAAATGCATTTTAAACTGCATAAGCATAACAACAATAATAGCAAATGTTATATATGTGCATTTTTAAACAAAACCCCTTTTTAACCTAGATATGTAATATATTTCCTGCTCTATAATTTGACTTTAGGAGAGACGGCAGACTTCAAGACACAACAGTACTGTTTTGTCTAGATTGAGTGCTCAGTCCAGGTTAAAGTAGCAGGAGTAACACAGCACAGAGTACAAAACGCAGAAGATGAAATGACAACAGAAAACCAACAATGTATCATGTTTGCCCACGGCCTTTCCGCCATCTTTATAAGGATTTTTCAAAGATTCGGCTGTGGTTATTTGTTTATTTGTCATTTATTCCAGTGTTTTTTTTTGTTGTCCATGTTTTTGGGGGCTGGCCAGAGCTCACATCAATGCACACATTGCAACATTCTCCTTAGATTTGGAGCGAACCGAAGAGATGACACCGGGCCAGTAGGGTGAGATCTCTGATCCCCCATTATGACATCATAAACTGAGAAATGAAGGTGGAAGACGGGCTTCATGAGTGATTGATAAGACCTCAAAGGCGTGCAGGATCACTGTACACTCAGGATAAAACCTGTTTGGCTAGGTTTGATTGGTCACATAGAGATGGTAAAAAGAAACCATCCTGCCAATTAATCGCTGAACCTTTTCTCTAGATGAGTCTCCTTTTGTAGTAGGATTAGCATGCAAGGGAAGCTTAGCCAAATGATGACAGGTCAGGCAAAATAAATTAACAGGCATCCTAACGGCATTTTTTTTAAAAAAACATCACAAATTGTCCACTTATCCAGTACAGGATGACAGGGTACTGCGCGGACACCCCAAATGAGATGCATGCCCATCTCTCAGGGAGATTTAGAGACCTGGATTCACCCAACTGCATGTCTTTTCAAATCACAGTGCCAGAAGCACACCTTTGCAAATATGGGGAGGCAGCATTAGAGCCCACCACACAAAATAAACCCAGATGGCTCTGGAGCTTTTTAGAGACCAATTACTAAGACTAGGGTGTGGAGATACTTAGCGAAAAGAATTTTAAAATTATGTTGCAAAGATTGTATTCTGACCTGCCATAATATAATATCCTTCATTCCGTCTGCATATTTTGCCCAACAGATGTATAATTGGGTGGTTCTGGTGATATTAGTGATTTCAAATGTACTGCTGAAGGAGGCGGTTCCCCCTCTGCTTAGGCTAATGTCATTTGAACGCAGGGTGCAGTCCAGATAGCAGTCCGGATATCCCTGGTGAAACATGTAATTTCGTTCAGCATCACATTCGTACTATAAATGACAGTTCATAGTAAAGTGGTACTTTTTTTAGTTCACTTTCATCTGCTGTCCCTTGGGGTTCGTCCTTAAACCTACAATAAGTCATTTCAGCCTATGGCTATTTTTTTATTATCATTACTGCACAGTATTAATTATCTCAGACACATATGTGCAAAGATGTACCTCATGTACCTGTTTCCCAGATCTATTAAAAAAAAAGTGAAATTTTACTGACTGACGCAGTGCATGTGTGGTTCTTTGTGTAATAAAAAGGTAACAGTGATGGTTTTAAAGGTGAAATCTACACAACGACACAACTTGCGGCTCTGGTAGTGTCTGTGGTCAAATAACAATGTCTTCATGAGTCTTGCCCCCCCCATTCTCAAATCAGACAGGGCTTACATTAGATTAAAGACCTGAGCCAGGAGAAAAAACAGTCACGTTTGGAAACAAGTAGGTGGCCCCGGTCTGAAGCAATATGTCAAATAAAGTATAAAGGATACAGGCTCACGTTTATGTAAGCCCTTCATCTTCAAGGGCGGCATTTACCTACATGTGTGGTTGGATGACCCATGTAGCCAGATCACAGGACAGGTGAATAAGCGGTTGTCAGGCTGCAGTGTAATGGCGAATGAAGGAGTTTTAATGACTCACAGGTGTCTGAGACATTATATCCTTTGTGCAGAGAAATTCCAGTCAATGACAGGGACTGGCTTTAAGTATTTTGTGATGAGGTAATGACTTTAGCTAAGGTGAGATGGTCAACCACAAGACCAGAGACTTGTTTATGTGATTTTGGTTAGATGTGATTTAGTCCTAAAATAAACCAGAATTTCACCAGTGTTCACTCCTGTAGCAGGGAGATTCCGTAAAGTATTCAAAACTCTGAAGATCTGTTTATGTGAACTTATAGCGTCATAAACATAATACTTAACCTGTAGACAATTAACTTTGTTTCACAATACAGCCTCTTTTACAAACTCTATTTTACAATACAAAATATCAGGGAGTTGTAATTAGTGTACATATTACTTTTAACATACTTCACACTTCTTTAGTGGCATTTGATTTGATAAAATTAGCCTCTGTGTTTGCATAATTTAGAAAAGCAGATGTAGCTTAAAGTAAGCAGCTATACAAATTCACCATAAAACATTTTCAAATGTCACCAAACACATTTTGTGGCTGACAGAAAAAAAAAAAAACAAGAAATGTGTTTTGGGGCTTTGCTGTGGTTTCAAAATGATTATAGGAAAACGCCGAGTTGTGTAAATACAGTACACTTCATTTTTTAAAGCTACGAAACAAATAACTCTGTCTAGTTATCAAATTTACGGCTAATGGTTTCAGCAATGTTTGAATAATAAAAAAAAACAAACAAACTTGCAATCATTTATGATGGATTAATGTACCACAAAGTTAAAATCCCATATATTAAATGTGTGTGATCTTAAATCTAGCTTCAGTAACCAAAGTTCTGATGATTACAGTATAGGCAAACCCTTGATGTGCTTGACATGGCCTCTTGGATGGTGTTGTAGCTTCCATTGCTGGCCTAGGGTGGAGTTTGCCTATTATCCTCTGTTTTTGTGGATTTCCTCCAGGTGTCTCCTCTCACACTGCCCTTTGATGGCCCTGCTTCTCTTCCAGGGAACCATCTGAGCTTTTGCCAGTATACGGATGGGACCTGGAGTTACGCCGCTTCCAGTCAGAAGTTGCCACACACCTAAGTTGAGGAGCCTTTTGAGTTGCACCGAAGAGGATCATCTCCTACCACGGGTGAACTCCCACGAGTCTGTTTTACCATCCCGAGAGATGTAAACACAGCATCCAGATCATCTGGTAATACTACAATACAATTATCTGTTACGGGCAACCATTTCAACTATTTACCAAATAGATTGTCTCCCACTTTGCCACATTAATGTATTACGGTGAGGAATGACTGGATATTCCAGTAAGTTCCCATGACTGATCCATTGTTACTCATTCCGGTGTAATTCACATGGGACAGGTTCAAAGGTCAGAAGCATTTTCCTCTGAAAAGATTCCCCCCATTTTTTGTTGGTGCAACTTGTGTAGCTGCGCAGTCTAACCTTAGTCCGGGGAACCCACCCCCCCTCCCCATAAAGTCACCCCCACCACAGTGGGCAAGCTCTTGCCCAAGCCTGCTAGTCATTTAAAGCTAACAGATTCACTCACGTCGCATTGCTAAGATGCTAATCGCTGCACTGATGCTTTCCTTTATAAAAAGCCTGCATGGGGCCTGCATCAGGGAAACTTTGACTTCAGTGACTTCATAGCGCTATTATGTTGTTTGAGCAGTTGGTTGGGCATTTGACCACAAAATTCCATGATCAGGCTCTACTACCCATTACTTTCAATCAGTCCTTCAGCGATGAAAATGAACTTGCATAATATAATTCCTTGCATTAGAGGTTATTATCTAAAACTGCAATTCAAAGAGGGCAATAATAAAAACCAATAAGAAAATAGCTGCCAATAAGAAAATAGCTTATGTCAAATGGTGCTTTTTCTCTTATGAGTGTTAAATTGATTTTGAAAGTTGTAATTTTTATCGTATTGATCGATCAAAGACGCTCCTTAGGAATTGTATTAGATTTTGCACGTCCTCAAGTTTCTTAACCACTGCGCCTCCTGCTGTTTAGGCTACGGTAAAGGTGGGTCGTTTCTCCCGTCTCCTCCACCGCGTGAGATTAGCTAACGCGTTAACAAATAGACCTGAATCCGTGACGTTCAGGCTGTGAAACTGTTCTGCCATAAACATGATCGGATTTCAGCGATGTTGCTGCATTTTCTTGTGCATTCTTCCCGGCAGTGTGAAAGCCAATACTCATAAAACGCTTCTCTCCCTGTTTTGGATCGTATACTCCTGTTTTCAGCAGTGCCACTGCATCCTTTTTATCCCCAACCACGTATAATGTTTGTTTTCTCTTTCAATTTTTTTAAAACTATTATTATCATTTAGCATTTTTTTGCTTCTCAGATGCCAGCAAGTGAAAACAATGTCCGGCTTTGAAACGAGGTGCCGGGAACAGCGTCACCAACAGCGGGGGGCTGGGATACATTTCCTCCCCAGCGTCGGGATGCCTCATCGGGAGATTGCGGGTCAATGTGAGACCGCCGCAACCAGCATCGAGGCGGAGGCTCCCTGTTACGGAGGGCGAACAAGAGTAAGGAACTGCGAGAAAGACGGGGGGGGGACAAAAGGTGTAACCGCTTCATGCTCCAAAACTGCCGAACACAAAGCGATGACTGATCCCGGAGGTGGAGACACGCTTTCTCACGCTTACGCGTAAACATGTGCGACGATCTGTCTCGCCGCTTCCCGACAGCAGCAGGCACGTCACACACAGGTAGACGGAAAAATCCGACCATTCAAACCTTAATCAGCACTTTCAAATCATGCTGTCACAGCGAAACATGACTAGGAAAGATGGCAAAGCATAATTAAGAAATTAAGTCACGTTGTTATAACGGTCTTTGGAGTCACCCAATGGGATTTGACGTCTCAGCTGTTTCTTTGAAATTAGTTGTCAGCATAATTTTTTTTTAGACTCACAATCACATTCGAAAAAGCTTTTATTCTTTTTTTTTTCTTTCCGGCGGGGCTCCGGCGTACTTTTTTTTTACATTAGCCCTGTGACTTTAGGGCTCATAGCTGGAGTGGTGTGGGTGTTGGGGGGGTTGGTAGGTCTGGCAGGAGATGATTCACAAACACATGGCACCTCCTCCGCCAGCCTTGCCCACTCTGCTAGCAACATCATACTGAATTCCAGACGTAGCTGCTGAAATACTTTTGAACTGACTCCATATGTGTTTTCACTATAATTGATCTATTAATATACGCTGTCCAGATCATCGGCTCTGTTTGTATAACCTCTTATGATCCTGTTGCTTTTATGGTTTTGATCTACATCAGAGGTGGTCGATCTTATCCTCAAAGGGCCGGTGTGAATGTGCAGGTTTTTGGGGGTAACTGTAGGTCAGCTGTTCAAACCCAGGTGTGAGGACACTTCAGCCAATCAGTCCTCTAATTACTAATCGAACTGGCGAATTGCAGCAAAATCCCGCATACACACAGCGGCTATTTCTTGATAAAATCGGCCACTTGCGATCTACGTAATGTTGTCTGGTAACACTTTACTTGACAGGGCACAAAAAAAGTAATAGTAGCAATAACTCAGTTACTACTGAAGTACAAATCATCCAAGATGCATCAAGATTCAGTAATAATGAACAAACATGAGATCAGAATATCACTTGTGTTATTCAATAATTTTTCCTTCAGTAGTTGCTCAGTAATTCCTCCAGTGCTTCTCAGAGGTTTACAGAATTAACAGATATAGTAACAAATATAGTAACTGCTTGGGATAAAACATGCATCACGATTCATTAATGATGAATTAACGTGAGATAGGTATGTAAATAAGACTTTCTGGATAATTAATACATAAGTAATAGCATAATGCTACATTATTTGTGCCCTGTCGGGTAAACTGTTACCTTTCGGCTTTTACATCTCATACCATCCATCAATTTTGCGGCTTATTTTGTGTAGGATGGCAGGGATTATCTCTGGCTCATCATGATAAAAATAGAGGTTTTGTATTGGATTTAGTGCTTTGTTAAATAAAAAAATGGATATTTGTTCATGCTACCCTGAATCCAATGCTGATGTCGCTTTAACTTCAATATCAATTACTTCTTGTTCATTGTCCTCATTCATTGCAATGCCAATCCTAGGCGATGCGCATCCGTGAAACGATAATATCAGGAAATGTTGAATGGCAAGAAGCAGAGGGGAAATTTTACAAGAAATAGTGTCTTAGATCCAAAGAGATGCAAAGCCCCAATTCATTCTTCTGGTAGTTATAAAATTGTATATTGTCGTGTTCTATTATCGTCAGTCATGCAAAGCTTGTTAACCGAATCCCACTGTCTGCAATCAACTTCTTTATGACGTTAAAAAAAAGTAGAATGGTAAAAACAATCGCTGTCATTTTTCCTTTTTTGCGGTTACCCCAAGACATTTTTATTTGAGGTGACACAAATGCAAAGAAAAATACAAAGTGACAAAAAAGTTACAGACAGATTTGCATGCTAGTGATTAAAAGGTCAGATGTTGTAAACCACTTACTCCCAGAAATAAATGAGACAAACCCTGCAGATGGCAGTTTAAGCAGGTGAATAAGACCCCTTTTGAAGTTCTATGGGATTTCCCCACTTGTACCATAAATAACTATCAGTGCTTTCAGCCTCTAGGTTTCTCCTGGTTGCAGCGCTACAAATTGCTCCTGCCCTAGAAGTGATTTTCCTGCAATGACAGCATAGACGCTCTGCCGTTAAGCATCGATTGCTCAGTCTAGCTCTGTCAGGCTTACACCTTGAGTGCCTTCTCATGGTTTCTCATGGCAACCTGACATCAGCCTGAAGGGGGTCAGATCCGCCCGGTCGTCGATTTGACCGTCATATTTCCAACAGCTGGCCGGCAGCATCTGGGCACTTTTTTTTGAGGGGGGTGGGGACGGGGGTTCGGGGAATCTGACTTGAGGATAAAAGGGCCCATGGAAGGAAGCCACTGCTACTGGCCCCAGCTTTAGAGGAAACACCCTCTCCTTGTGGTTCTCCAAGCAAATATGAAAGACCAACATTCTGCTCTCATTCCAGTCCTCTGTTTTTTATTCCTGTGCCAGGCACAAAGACCTAGCATCTATGAATGAGGTGGGGAGTTCAGTTTCCCTCTGGATTCCTCTAATAGCAATGCTCACTGTCCTCCATCAAAGCAAGTAATCTGAAGGGACATCCCTCCAATCAATTACATGCGATTCTCAAAGATCTGGAGACAGGATGTGTCTCACTTACGGTCTTGGAGAAAACACTGACACCTCATTCAGCTTCCTGTGCTTTGTCAGTTCAAATAACTAAATGACACTTGTCTTTGTTTTTCAGTTAGTTAGGTAGGATCTGTTTGCCTCTCCGCGGCGATATCGATTGTGAGAAAATATTGTTTTGCATTTTTTTTGTATGATTTAATAATGTGATTCACATACAGTACTTGAAGTTGCAGTCAGGGGTTGTGTTGTGTTTTTTTGTAACTGTCCTGTTTACAGAGTTCATAATCAAAAAAGATGTAAAGATGAGAGTGACTCTACTGAATGAGAACTGCTTAGTCATTACAGGTCGTGCGCAACGTGACATAACCATGTAATTCACTAATGTTACGGCAAACAGATTTATACAATGAAGACATAAATGACACTACAAGTTTTAAGTGCTTGGTTTGCTTATTTGTTTATTTGTTGTTAAGTCGGTTCCGTTTAATCAAGATTTCACTGGCAGATTATTAAACAATTCAGACTGGATTTTATATGCATTACTACTAATATAGACAAGTTAATGTAAGCCGGGCTGCCTGGTTTTGCTAGACTTTCCCAGAAAATTAGGGTCTTTTTAGTGGACAGAGAAATTTTTCTGCCTATGAATGGTTACTGGGCAAATATGCAGAATTTACAGCTCAACTTGAGGTCAGTAGAGGTAAATGCATTAATATATGGAAACCATGTGTCAGTTTTCAGTGTTGGTCTTAACATATAGTGTATGTATATAAACATGTTCGCAGTCCACCTTTCAACAAAAGCAGCCATAAAGCTCGAAAATAAATAACACAGAAATTATATCTATAAGCTGAACCCTGGAGACTTTTGTGGGAATGGTATTGACGGCATAATTAAATTAGCCAGCATGATGTCCATCGCACACATGCGTGGTTTAAGTGAAGTCTTATAAAGCTTTACTTCTCCGCACCTGGAAAGATGACGCGATGGCCATTCTCTCAACACCATCCATCTTCAGGTGTAGTTTTCCGCATCTTTCCTTCGACAAGTTAAACACAGCGAGAACACTCGCTGGGGAAAATAATATCACTGACCGGTTTCTAAATGACAGAAAAAGAGGAGAAAAAATACAAATTCTCCTCAGACCATGAATGTCAAGTTCATTCCCTCCTTGGTGACATCTGGCAGACAGGTGTGTCCTCAGCTGTGCCAACAGGGCCTGCTACGTTTGGAGACATCTGCCCTCTATGGGTCCTGTAAGGAACTACAGCGGCACACGCACTGCTTGCAATCACTGTGATCCACTGAAACTGACTATGCATTACAGAAATTTCCCCAAATGAATGAAAAGTTTACCTGCTTCTATCTCCAGTATCAATAATACAGTAATTTGTCAAGACAGCTAATTGCCTCAGAGTAAAAATTAGTTATTGGTACTCAGGGGCGGCATGGTGGTGCAGCGGTTAGCACTGTTACCTCACACCTCTGGGACCTGGGTTACACGTGTGTGGAGTTTGCTTGTTCTCCTCAAGTTGTTGTGGGGTTTCCTTCAGGTACTCCAGTTACCCCCCATAGTCCAAAGACACGCTCATCTTAATTGGAGTTACCAAAGTGTGCCCTGCGATGGGTTGGCGCCCCATCCTGGGTCGTTCCCTGCCACATACTCCGAACGCCCTCTGGCCCTGAAGAGGATAAGCAGTTACTGAAAATGGATGGATACTGGTACTCTGGGTCTGGTATGTGTTCACCGAACCATATAATGTTTGCATGTGACCGCTCTGTAATTTCCTTACACGGACCAGGTTGCTGGTTATCATCGCCTTAGTCAAGTCTCCTTTAACTAGACCGTCTGTGGACTAAAGCCAGCCAACAAAGTACATGGAAGCAAATGATGTGGCTAGTAGATAGCAGATTAACTAAGGGCACGAACTCTAAAAGTAGTTGCTACTTTATTTATGTAAAAACCTTAGAGTGGGACTCTGCATCTGAACTGCATCATTATGATCGTCTAGCTGTACGAAAACGTAAAGCTCCTTTTGCAGAGTGTTCAGCCTCGGCAAACAGGATCCATGCGGACAGCAGGTCTGAGAGAAAGTTTTTTGGTCCACGTGAACCATTACGGCATCCAGAGCACGTGCAGGGCCGCTGATAATAATGAACAGTTTAGGAGAAATATCTCAAATTCCTCTGTGCAATTGTCCTGGAAAGAAAGACATGCTTTCTTCTGGCTGGGCTGCCAGCATGCGATTTATCCCAATGCGACTAGTGCGGGGCAAGCCATGCTTACCAGCAAACAAATACAGAGATGTTATCCAGCTGTTGCAAACAAAGATGCGGATCGCTTTAAGAGTGAAAAGAACTGAGAGGTTATCACAAGGTTGTTGTGTTATAATTATGAATAATCAGCTGCTGAAGAGTGAGGAATTTGGCCAAAGTCTTCATATTCACAACTTACCCTATAGGGGACATGTCAAAAGCGATCAGAGTTCAGCACTAATGACATAACAAACAACAATCCATGGGATTGCGACAGCGTCCAGAGCTCTCACACTGCCCGTTCTCTACGTGTGTTTCTCTTTAAAGAGAAATAAAGAAGTTTTGGATCAACAAATTGAGTCAGGGACAGCAGGTCACACATGCGCGTAAAGCCGTAAATGAACTAGCTCACACAGACGACGCCAACTAAATGACCAGGCTAATTCTCCTCGTTGACAGATCCATAGTGGGGATTTATTCTCTTTTGGCACCGACTAGCTCCTGATTCATGCCTTCTCGGTCGTGGACAGTGGAAATTTTCCTTTGTTATTTAAATCACCATGATTATATCAATTTAAAGTCCTTATGCTCTTTGTAGACCCAGACCTATTTGTTTTGCAAAACACAACCACCCGTGTCGTAGTACAAGAAATGTGTTCCGCAGTTTGTAGCCTCTTCCACGGAATGGCGATTTTTCCAGTTATTCTGAAAAGCCAACCACAGTTTCTTGAGACAGAATAAATCATCTAAGAGGAATATCTTGATCATATAATTTTTATTATAATAGTATGCAGAAGAAATTTTAACAGCGCATCCCTTATTGGAGTAAAAGCTATATGACACGTTAAAAAAATGCAGATTCTTCTAAGTCATGATGGGCTCTTTATCTTTATCCAAATGTCATATCTTCTCTCCTTTAGACAGCCCTGCCACCCTGCTGAGAGAGTTTTGGCAAAGTACAGTCACACAATCGGGGCTCTCCTGTGTGTGCACTGGCAGAGTTAATTACAACTGCTGTTTTCTTCTGACTACAAATCAGCAACGTTTAGTCTAGAGACGAAAGTCTAAACAGATATTTTGAAAGGATTGACATGAGCAAAATATGTGTAAAGAATTTGTATTTGCCGGAGGGATTTGGACCAATGTGCCTGTATACAATATGGTAAATGTGATTTTTTTCTTAAATTGTTTTCTGCTTCTTAAAAATATTTTGCTAATTGTAATAACAATATTTAGTATTTCATCCATTTCTGTGCAGTTACAATACAATTGTAAATTCTGCATATATGAAGTAATGTGGGTATGTGAAAATTCACAAAAATACTTTCCTTTGCATACAGACGGATTTTCACTGGATTATAAATCTGTACACAACAGTACACAGAGAATAAGAGACGTCAAACCAACAGCTAATTCAACAAACAAAGCACGGGACATCTGGATGGACTGAAAGTTTTTAATGTCATAAATCATTTCCTGGTTCATTTCAGTACAGATGGATATGTACCAAAATAATTTTGCAACATTTTAGCATAAATGTCAACGCATTCAACCATGTGGGCCAATGGGGTAGGTGTGCCATTTTTTCAGTAAATGTGGCTTCTTCTAACATGTAATTATTTCAGCAGCAGCTGGAGTTCCAGATGTATAGCTACTTTTTAATCTCCTTTAATGAACATTTTCAGATGCTGCAGCCCTTCCAAGGAGAGGCTAGGAACCCAGTATACCAGAGCAACACCTCAGCATTTCCTCTTCCCTCATAATAGATGGGCCTGCCACCTCATCTCAGATACCTTGACACTAATGCCACCCCCCGCCAGACAGGGCCATCTGGTCCATGACAACCCCCCCCCCCCCCAAAAGCATTCCATATCACCTCAGAATGGATACCCCCCTCTCCCGTCATTTGCTCGTTTATTAGTTTACAAGGGCAGTCCGCTACTGTGTTGCGCAAAAACAACAGCTCATTCCAGTACGTCCCCAACAAGGCGGGAAACCAGCAAATAAATGATTAAGAAGAAGAAACTTCTGCCAATCTGGAGGATTTAAAATAAATTTAAGTATTATTCATGTTCATCTTTCTGTGGCTCAGTGAGGTATGAATACTTTCTACAAGCCACCTGATGTTCCTCAATTTTCCTACTGAACTATCTAGAAGAATGAAGTCTTTGTGAAGTCAAGTGAACTAGAACGCTGTGTTAACCTCAGTGGTCATGTTTAAAAAATAAGGCATATTACTGTAGCCCCATTTGTTATGGTTTGACCAACATTGAGACAGTCAAAGTTTTTAATAGGACAGGATGCATTGCAGGGCCGTTTAAAATCAGAAATTACTGTAAAAGTACAAACGTTTTATACATTTCAGCAACAGCAGCATTACTAACCAGGAAAATCCATTTATCATTTTCCTGGAACGATATTTCACACAGTAAAACACATATACATAAATATTTTCTCTAGCTTTGAGTTCACCTAAATACTGTTTGTGGATCTGGATTCTGACAAACCAGATAATTCAATTAAGCTCTTAAACAAAAACAGGCAACTGGTGGAATGACACCGCGGTGGCCTAAGCCATTATTTTTGCCTTTAATTAGGTTCTGCTGAAATAAGAAACACAAACCAGCTGTTTTTAAACCATCACTCACAGTTTTATGTGCGGTTATGCGACTCCGGCATAAACATGAGGATGCAAGAGCCGCACCAGTTGTCTCGATGTGGCGGCCATCTTGACATGTTTGTGATTATCAGCTAATTAAAAAAAGCACACAAGGGAACAAATGAAAGGAGGAAAATGAAACAATTCAAAAACACACAAGACACAAGGTTCTGTGGCATCATAATGAGTGGAGTGACTCTGGTGCATTAACTCAAACTAGTTTTGGGATGTAAATTTTTATGAAGAAAAACATTTGTGCTCTTGATTTTAACAGAGGGCATGAAACCAGAAACAAATATGCTGATTGTTAAGTGAAACAAAAATTACATCCTGCCACATGGTGTATTTAAAAATCATTGATAACTCTTAGAATTATGAGGTACAGCAAGTTATAAATGAAAACAAAATGGCGAGATGCTTGGTTCACACTGAAATATATGCTAGGGAAGATTCTTTTTCCCAGTCTGGAATTCATCGTCTAATCAGTTATCCTGGTTAGGGTGCCTCTCCAAGACTGCATAGAGCACAAGGCCAAGTCAATTAATATTTAATAATGTTGCAATGTGCTCTTTAAAATATAGCCTCTATAAGGAAAGAACATCTGGTCAGGCTACTCACGGGCAAGTCTGTCAAGTTACCATAGAGACCGTCAAAGACAGTCGTTTGCGTTTTGAGAACCAAGAAAAACTATGCCGATAAGAATGACTGCTTATTTATGAGTAAAAAGTCACACAAGTTTTATATTATATTAATTTATATTTTATATGTTTAATAAAATATTAAGACTCGTTAATATAGAACTGTTACTAGGCTACTGGAACTACCTGTGCAGTTATACGGAAATAATCAATACCCATGTGACATCTGTAGACCAATAAGAAAATAGTATTTACCAAAGCCGTAGTGTGTGTGTGTGTGTGGATTATGTTTATATTACATTGTGGGAACCAAATATCCCCACAATGTGAAAAAATCTGTTATTGTGACATTGTGGATTTCTCAGGTCCCCGCAAAGATTTGTGAATGCAAACAAAAAACTAAAAACACCAGAAGCCACATATTTGATTGATCGATTGATTGATTGATATGATTAAGGTTAGGGCTGGGTAGGGGGTTCAAGTCATTATGTTAAGATTACAGTTTTTCCCATAGAAATGAATGGAGAGTCCCCACAAAGATATTATATATAAAGATATAAAAGCCATGTGCCTGTGTGTGTCCCCCTCATGAAATCTGCATAATGGTGACGGAGGGTCAGCCGGTCCCTGGAGCAATTGGGGTTAAGGGGCTTGCTCAAGGGCCCAATGGTGGGGTCACTCTGCTGACCATGGGATTCAAACCAGAGACCTTCTGAGTCCCACCCCACAGAGCTGCCCCTCCCAACAATTTTTTTGTTTAATACTTTTTTGGTCAGTGCATAATTCTGTGTGTCAATTTATAGTTTTGACATCTTTATAATTATTCTAAAATGTAAAGAGTGGCACAAATAAACCTTTCTGTGGGTGGGTGTGTCCAAACTTTGACTGGTATGTTTGCTCACTGTTATCTTTTGTCAGTTGCATTCACGGACAATGTATGGTTCATAGATACAGCAAATAAAGACAAAAGAAAACATTTTCTATACAGTATATGTGAAACACAAAAAGTATTGCGAAAACCAAATGCATATAAGAGTGGGAAAGGGGAGGTCGTAAATAAAAAATAATTGCAGGGTATACAGAGAGCAATGATATTTAGTCCACCAATTACACGTCACAGAGCAGCTGGGACACGACGGAGGGGTGTCCTGACTTGTACAAGGTGTGTACAGGTTGTCATTGGCTGTGCAAAACCTACTTCCTGCACTGAGAGCAAGTTTGGTCTTGACAACAGTAGCCTGTGTCAGGCTTTACTTTCCTGACTTGTGTTTCTTAATGGTTTCTTGAGATGATAATAACAATCTGGTTAAACTGAGCTTGGGTTTAAAAAAAGATGGGAATAAGAACAGTACATTTGAAACCTTCTTAAATGGACTTTATTTTCGACAGGGTTCAGTTCGTTTGTATTATTTTCCAGTCACGCTTCAGTGAAATTGATAGACTTGCATAACGAACTGTAAGAATGTGTGAAAGTATTTCACAGGCATCATACTTTTTGAATGTGCCAATTTTCATGCATATATACTTTATATCATAATTTAATTGATAAAAGGTCAGTATTCTTGAATACTCCTAGATACTTGGAGATGAAACCAACGACAAGCTGTGTGTCCTACAGGTATACTAAACCCAACTCCAACTCGGACATTTCTGACAGTCACTATCCAGCATTCTACTCCATGCAAACACGGGGCTCCTCTATCAGACCATTTCTTAATGCAGCTAAATCTGTTTCATATGACTTAGCAAAAGGTCTCTCAGAGTTTACACAAGCTTCATCCCCCAGCTGATTCTGTTTTTCTTTTGGTCCATCTCTCACATGATCTCTGCTGGAGTTACACCATTGTGATTCTGATAACCGCTCCTTGAAGTTCCTTCCACTGGATTTTGTGGATTGCGATTGCCTGATGAAGCCTGTTGTTTTCATATGGATTCAGACTGTAGATGGGATGCTATTTTCTAGCACCCAACGCTGTTTCACTGTACTGTAAAGTATCTCAATCTGATTTGTCTACTGGGGATGTTAAAGCTTTATCTTTCAGATCTCATCCCTTCCTTAAACATCATTGAGAACAACAACAGGGTAGAAAACCACTGATTCATTGACTCAATTGTTATGTTCAAAATTCTCACCAATAAGAGCCAAATTGTCTTTTTGATGTTCTGCTTCCCAATTTTTAATGATTATCAAATACATATAACAATGGTTTATTCCTATTGTCAGTTAGCTTACACAAAGTAAATCGTTATCATTGAATGTATTGAAACATTGGCCTGTTATCTAATCTGTTTTAATTTGTTCTATAATATGATACATCAACAAAGATAATGAAATATGATATCTATTCATATCTGTGAATCTCCTCTCTCACACCGAAAATGATCTACAGTACAGGTAGGTCTTACAACATAGGAGGGCACATACCAGTTACACAGGGTAATAGGTAACGTGATGCTTAATGACCTGAAAGTAATTAGTTTAACCGCCATAAAACCACAGTTTACCAGCTTTACTGTAAATCTCAGATTGTGCTCAACAGAAGATTTAACAATCTGACAGTAGAGAGAACAGATTCCTAGTGATTTATATAATGAGAAGGTCATTAAACTAATTAAAAATCAGCATCTGCAAATTAATATCTCAATTTAAAAAAATCCCAATTAAAAAATCTCAGTTAAAAACTGCACATTGTGAGCTTCCTACAGCAGTCATTTTTGGCAGGGTTACCATTTGGAAAAGGACTGGAAACCTAATCGCCCAAGACCAATGCAGGACGATACATAACTTTCTGTAAATAGTACGAATCCTGGACCCATGAGCAGTGGAAACAGTAATATGCTCTAATGAGTCATCTTTCACCGTCCTTCCCAAATCCTGATTAATTTATACTTGGGGAATGCCAAAGGGTGTCTTCAACCCTTAATGTATGTTGGTATGGGAAGTTGTCACATGGAAGTCTTTCTGTCTTGTGATTTTTCTGCACAGTTGCATAACAGCCAATGAATGTTTGGTAGAGTTTCATGAACACTGGAATAAAGTTGAACACCTTTAGCCTCCGCGATGAAAAATCATCAGATGTTTATAGAAAGTTCTGGAGTACAGTGTATGAAGTAGATTTCCACTTCCATCCCCAAAGACCTGGAGGCTTTTATTCTTGAACCCTAGTCCAGTATCCCAATATAAACTGTAGAATGGTACAGCAGCATTAAACAAAGAAAATAAGCTTTTCTGAAGTCAAAGAGTGCTCCTCCCCCTTATTATGTCCATGTTGTTTACATATTATTAGCCATTTTCATTATTTTTTCCACCATCTGTATATATAACCACTGGACATTACCCTCATATACTAAACATGATGCTAGGATTAAAATGGAATGGCCTAACTATTGTTATTGTCATTAATAGGACTTTATTTTGGGGAAAGTCCATCTGCTTTCATAACAGAAGGTGCTAAGAAAACATGTTTTGAATATAATGATGGTAATATTTTTAGAGTTTTATTCATCCAAAAATATCCATATAAATCAATAAGAAAGATGATATCTGTTCACTGTCACATACTGTAACTTCTAAATTGTCCAACACTAAACCACTTGGGCCATAACTAATGTTGATTGAATTCTGATATATAGTACATTCTTGGGAACATGTTTTCACCACGAAAGTCAACTTTAATTAGACTGGTTTCAGTCAGTTGTTGTGCTAATCATGAGACAAGCAAGCCCTGATTTACATCAGGATTGGATTCTAGAAAGCCAAAAAGCTTTCATGAAACCTCCACTAAAATGTTGCTTATTTTCATATTAATACTGAACAAATGATATCTCATAGATACCTGCTAGGAATTTTCGTTTTTCCAAACAGCAATTATTATCCGACTTCTGCCAAGAACAGCAGGCTGCGTCCGATGGAATTCCTCCCCCCCTCCCTGATTCCGTTTCCCTTCTTACACGTGGAAGAGACTTTCACTCCTGAACTTGCAGCTCCTCCTCTGAAAAATCAACACAGACTCGGTTGCGACAGGGTAACCTTTTGTTCCCGCTGTCCCCCTTCGCGCCCCCCTGCCCCTGCTAGCCCCCACCTCGCTCTCACCCTGCCGTTGTCATGCAGAGACAGTAACCATACATCCCTCCATCTCCTCTCCTCCGAGGCTCTCTCTCGATCTCATTCTCGGGTCTCTACTTCGCTCTTCTGTGCCGGTGTCCGGTTTGCTGAGAATCCCGTCGCACAGGGTCCCTGTTACCCGTACGTGTATAACAGTATTAATATATTACAAGGTGAAGCCAAAACTGAGCACCTGTGTTTAGGGATTCCAACACAAGCCACAAACACCATTCACACACATATTCACACATCCATTTTTGTGTTAAAGATTGTACTTATCTACACAAGACTACATTTGTAATTTCAATTTATTTGCATCAGACACTTAGGACTGCAGGTTTGGCCTTGATGAAGGTCTAGTGTGGAAACATTTGCATTGATGGAGCTCAAATTGTCTACGAATCACCTGAAAAGGTAGAGCACTGCGTCTTTTTCAAGTCTTTGTCCTGTACATGAAAATCACATGCAGCTTTGGCTGTGGAGCTGTCGACTACTGCTGGCATTTGAACTCTAAAAATAGCACGGCCCCATACAGGGATACCCCCTCCCCTCATTGCCATCACCTCTATCCTGACCCCGTTACAGCTAACACCCTGGGGG
>JAABNX020000001.1:47422359-47438659 GCA_015163995.2 Mormyrus lacerda | reverse complement strand
ACTCGGACGATGACAACGGGAGTGGTGTGTTTTTATCTGTGAACCTTTAAGGTAATTCCGGGGCGGGGGGGGGGGGGTTGTCTGTTTATCCTGGCTGTAACAGAGCACGAAGCACAACCTCATTTATATAAACAGGCTCTTTTCTGTCTGTTGTAGACGTCTGACACAGACCAGTCTGTGCTTCCTCCTGGCTGGTTAACGAGGTAGACATCACAGGAAAGGGCGCCCCCTTTGGGTGACAGTGACAGACCCGTCTTCAGTCGGTAAGCGTTCGTTTCAGAAGTACGACCAACAGCGGAGACAAAATTATGCCAGTACATCTGAATATTAATCTGTTTCTTTTTGCATGTATCTTTGAAATGAAGATAATCTTACAGGAGTTTTCCACTTGTTACATCTATTCCCAACCTGTAGACAGTCCACGTTTTTGCTCCCTCCCAGCTCCCAGAGCAAAAACCTAAACTGTCTACAGGTCCCCGGGGACTGGGTTGAGAAACACTGTAGAATAGGGTCAGGATCATCCTGGAGCTGCAGTACGTGTTTTTGCTCCCTCCCAGCTCCTGATAGCTTTGCACTCGATGGGGAGCGAAAACATGGACTGTATGCAAGTCCCCGAGGACTGGACCGGGAAACAATGGTCTAGATGGTTGAACCATTGACATTGTTAAGCACATTTCTGGTTTCTCTTTGGGAAAAACACTGTAAACATTGCTTAATGTAAAATAAATAAAATTACTGAAGTTTAAAATAAATTGTTGTCTTCTATGAATAATTCAGTTATTTCTCTCCTACTTGACAATATGAAGAGAAAAAAAAACTGCAAAATATTTGCTGAATGATCAGAAACTGTGAACAGGCAGTTTTATAAGAACACACTGACAGAATAATGCCGTCTTTCCAGATGGAGTCAAAGAGTCCATTTAGTAGCTATCTCGTCATGCGGGCCCTGTCTGGGAGGGGGACGCCATCTGCCTGTGTGTTCTTGGGCTTTGTTTTTCTTATGTTTTTTTTTTATTATTTCTTCTCTGCTGCCCCTTTAATTAGTTTCCTATTCATAAAACCGCCTTTGGACCTGAAACGCCTGCTATTCGCCAGGAAAAATAATGAAGCCATTCTGAATTAACACAGGGGTGGAAACAAACAAATTCTACTCCAAAGCATGTGCTACTCGGGTGCTACACGGTGGAGTTGGGGGGAGGCGAGAGCAGTTTGGGCCTTGTGTCTCCAGCTGGTCCCTGTTGCGATACACCTACCACAGGTTCGGATCCCTGGATCGTTTATGGTACCTGTTTAGATTTTACAGGCCAGACCCACAGCTGATGACGTCCGGCCCGCTTTGGCACAGAACATCTGTGACATGGACAGTTAGTTTCAATGGCAGGTATTTACTTTTAAGAGGCTCTTCTGGGCTTTAATAATCAGCTCTTTCAAAATACTCCATGCTGAGTTTACACTAAATCGCTTCGTTTTTTCTCTCTCTCGGAGCTACCCGCTCAGGGAGGGATATTTTTTTTCCTGCCAAGTCAATAAGAGGACACAGCCTCATTAGTCACTGATAATTAAATATCTCGAAATGTAAAACAATCCACTTAAACCTATAATCCACCGCATGGCGTCTCTGACTTGTCTGCCTCCTTCGCCTCCAGTAGGAAGCCAGCTGACAGCGGTCAGAGATGCTGACGCAGAGGGAGCTGCCAGAGATTGGGCACCTTGGCGGTTCTGCCCATTACCTAAAGATGACGGTTCTCCCTTTCTCCCCCATCTGTCTTTGCATTGACGGGACTCTGTCACTCCGCGGACCTCTGTAGCCCCCCAGATGAGATACTTTTATCTGCGGCAGGAAGCTTCAAAGGACCGAAAGCTGGTCTGGGGCCTCCGTCAGCGCCTCGGGTACTTGGGGGTGCAGTTCACACATTCTGGAATATTTTCACCATTCTCAGGACGACCGGAAATGGGCGCCATCTCAGTTTTCCAACACTGAGATATCCCTCGACCTTGGTTCCAAATGATTCTTTTAATTAATACTTCTTAGAAAAAGGCAGTACGACGGTCTATCCCCTTCTCCATGCCTCAGATCCCTCACGATCCCTCTGGTAAAAAAGAAATGAACATGGTCAGTGTGTCTGATTTTCGAGATGGGTGCCATGTTTTTCATGTTGTCTTTTCATTTGTGTGTTCTGCCTTATCTCCCCTGCTCTCCGCAGCTGTGGATAGACCCTGCAATGGATCTGTTATCTCTTCACCCCCCCCACACACACATATACACCACCCCTACCTCCCTCCCACAATCTCAGCCCTAAGCTGCTGCTGAGGACCCTGACGGACAGTCCCCAGATAAGACCAGAAATATGATCTTTCTGTTTGCGTTTGATGTCACTCACAACAAAGGGCACTGAGGAATCTTCTGGAATATGCACCATGGCCTTCGGGCCCATTTGAAAAGAAACGGCCGTTACGTAGCATTATGTGATTCGTGTGAGGGAGTTTTTTTTTTTTTTTTTTTCCTCTGTGTTTGTTTACTTCCCCTCCTGGCCTGGAGGTGAGGGCAGTTGATTGTGACTTGTGTACTAGCAGTAGTAATCACAGAGTATTTACAGCGCAGGGCAGAGCGCCCCTTAAGGTGGTTCCGTTCATGTGAATGCTTCTCCACTGTAGAGCCGCCGTGTAACGTCCAAAAACGAGCTTTCGGTGGCGAAAGGGGGAAGGAAACGACTCCCTTCTGACCTGTGCCCACCCTGAGGCCTGCCAGCGCCTACGTTTGTGGCTGGCGCTGTCATGACGACGTTTAAGTATAAGCGCACTTGTCGGTTTCGATGCGTTACATTCAGTCTCAAAGCATCGCTCGTTGAGCCTAAATGCTGACAAATTGAGTAAATGGCCGCCGAGCTTTTCCTGTAGTAACAGCTGGGAGGTATATAATTGTCGTTTGTTCCATGATTAGATTGTTGGCAATGGCGCAGCAGTTGAAAGGAGGATTCTGTCAAGATGGGGAATATTACCCAGATAGAGGGCTTGGGTGTATTATTTCACTGAGGCGGTCCTGAGATTATTGAATATTAGCCTGAAGTGGTGAAGGCTGTTGCTGACAGATCAAATCAACAGCCTCCCTACCACCATGAGTGCTCCATTCTTGGAGATACTACTGTACCTCAGCTTGGAGAACACTGCCTCCTTCTGTTCACTATTGGTACTACAGTTTCTGACTAGCGTAGTGAGAACTGCTTAAGCATGTGTGTATACATAGTAGCTCAGTTCATTGAAGTCTCAGATTACTTGAACCTTTATCTAAATTGTTGCATAAGCTTGCCATAACCCTGTGGCACAACAATAACCAAGTAATTGCATTCCATAATATATGAGTAAAATTTGCTTAACCCGTATTGATATATATGGACTACAAATTTGGCCCTGGGTTGGGCCCATTTGGACACACTACACTGAATATTCAGTAGCTTTGTCTGTGGCTTTGGGAAATAATAGAATATATGTCAGCTGTAAATATCCAGGTTCAAGAATCTGACTATAGCCAGTGAAGCTGGACCAGAAGTCTTTACTTATTTGGATAGTGATTTAACACTCTGTCTGTTTATTCTGTCCGTGAGTTTCCACATCACGTTTAAAAGCTTTAGGCTAAAATCCTACCGGACCGCAGCTCTTCTTTTATGACGTGTTTTCGTATTACATCAGTCTCTGCCTGATCAAAGTTATGTTGTATTTATTTACTTGTCCTGGAGGGAAAGATGCATGAGATAAATGTAGCAGATTACTCTTCTGTCCAGAATTCTACTCTTAACAAACTAATAACGCTGCTTGCATAATACTTAAACCCAAAATAAGTCCTCGTTCGGGGAGCGGTTGACCTTTGCAAAGGCTGATTTTGCAGTTATGCTTGTTAACCACAAGGGGGCGGCTTTGTAATGAAGATTGCTTGAAAATGTTGTCTATATCTGCTGTGTCCAAACCCCCCTGTGTATTTTCCTTACGTTAAATGTTTAAAATGTAACCTTCAACTGCCTCACATGATTGATATAAGTGATGATACACATGACATGATACGTGTATGCATATTTTTTGGAGTAAATATATAAATAGATATAAACAGAAACATTAAGATTTTAAATTGGATACACTTCTGTACCAAAGACTGAGCTGTTTCATACTCTGCTGTGCTAGAAAGATAGCAAATAAAGTCTAGAACAGGGGTCACCAGCATGTTGCCCGCGGGCACCAGGACGCCCCCAAGGACCACGAGTCGCCCGCGGACCTGTTCTAAAAATAGCACAACTCACTAGTGAGCAGCATCTAAAATTTAATTTTATCCTGTTGCTGTTCTTTAATCAGATTTGCATTTATATAGATTTGAAAATGACAATATAACATGTTTATTATGCATGAAGTTTAGATAAATTTAGGAGGGCGTTTCAAACTGGTAGCCCTTCTTATGGCTCAGTACCCGTGAAGTAGCTCTCAGTTTCAGATTGGTGACCCCAGGTCTAGCATATGTGGCAAATATGTGGAGACCTAAATTTACCTAGAATTGTAAGATCATCTTGCATTCTTATGGAAACGCTGCTGCAAGGAATAGCAAATATTCTTTAAAAACTACTTTTAAAAGACAGCATGACATTATTACAACATTAGCTGAACATACATACATTTATAAACATCACATCACCTCCTCCCAAACACGAATTCTGCAGTCTTGCATAAATATTTATATTCCGAAGCTTCACGAAAGTTGCCCGTATTTGTATGTGTGGTACATAAGCGGGGCGTTATTCATCCAAAGGCCAGAATCCCCTGTGTTGTTCAATTCTCCATCCGTGTGAAACACCCTGCCTGTTGCGTGATGTCTCTCCGCTCTGGGGTGTCGACGTATGAGCAGATGAGCACCAATTAACAGATCCACTGCCTTGTGTGAGAGCCTGTTACCACAAAGACGCTTCACAGTTACCCTGTGGTGTTTTCTGTAATACGCAGGCTTCCTTTACTAATAGTGCTTTTTTTTATGTGATAAGTATAGAAAGAGCCTGTCTATAGCTGTTTTTATTGTAGATTAATTTGCACAATACATGACTCAGATAGTGTTGCTTTATTCTGCTACACATAATTTTGTGCATTCATCTATTTTTTGTCATCTGCAGGGATTTTGCAACATATGGTGTTTCACCTGAACTGCTTGTTTTTGGACCTTGGATGAAGATCAGAACACCTAAACAGTGTCACTACCCAAGTGTGATTCCACTTTCTAGCACTTCATTTATTAATTTGTTCCTCTGTCTATATTATAATACAACGAAGACCTGATTATTAGCAGCGGGGCTAACCTTTAAATGCTACACTGGGGGGGGGGGTCCCGTAGTTGCCATAGAGATAGCCACAGTGTTTCACAGTGAATTTATCTGTGGAATTCCGGAACACATTTGAGAGGAGTGCCCCGTCTCACCTATGGCCCCAAGGAAACTTGGCTGCCCCTGATTAGTTCCATGGAGCTTCCTGTGGAACATGCAGTCCAACTCGCCTAATGACTAATCCCAATTTAACACCAGCTCCTGCTGATGATGTCACCTGGGTTTTATTTATCAATGAGCTGTTCCCACTGGCAATGAACCAGTGTTTTCCACCAAGGGGTGACTGCATGTGATTGCAGAGAGCCGGTCCTACCTAGGGGAGCCTTTTGGGAACCTCTGTGTAGAATTTAATGCTACTTCCTATAAATATTATGCATGTATATTATATGCACACATATACATACATAGTATATTTTAGTGATACGTAGGTAGGTAGCGTTACGAATTGTTGTATGTACACATTATCAGTGGCGACATTGGCAAGTATATGAGATGATGAAAACGCAATTAGTCTCAAGAGACGAAACTGACACTGAAAGGGGCTCGATGAAGATAGTAAATCCATCTGAACAACCGGAACAATCTAATTAGGGCTGAGGCACGTTCACAGTCACGACTTACCTAAGACGGTAAACAAGATTAAAAAGACGGGTAATTTTTGTAGGTAAGGTATGAGCTACAGTACAGAATAAGTTAGTCATCTTAGTTTAGGAAACGGGTTTCCATGCATTAGCTTTCCATACGTTTGTCAATAGAAAGAGCAACTTACATATAAATCGTTATTGATAAGAAATCCCAGCATATTATTGCATCAATGTTGCATTACACTACCAGCAGTGGCTTAGTAAATCTGTTAATATTTTAAAGATTAAAATCTTTAAAGCAGTGGCTTACTACTGTAAATCTGTTAATATTTTAAAGACGTGGTCGCCTTTCTTACCGCAATACTGTCCTGGTTATTACGTCATTCAACAAGCCGAAGAACTTTGGTCCTACGGTCCACTGCGATGGAATATATAGCAATATATATTAAGTAACGTAGTGTGTTATCGAATTGCATTCCTACAGAAAAGCACCTCAGTACATTTAGAAGTGAATGTCAAAATTTGTAGCGACAATTGATATAATATGTTAATTTATATAACACAACCTATGGTATTAACATAACTCCTACAACATCAAAGCGAATGGGTTACTCAGTATTTGTTTATATGGCTTACCGTTTTACCCTTTATAGCATTAACGATCGGGGGGTAAAATTAATTTGCCTATTGACAATTCTTCTTTTATATAGGCTAATAATTGGATAAATATATAAAATAAATACTTAGACCATGTTCGCATTCGTTTTCATTTAGTTTCATTTGGTTCTCCAAAGGGAATATAAAACATTGACAGTTACAGTCATAAACATCAACACAGCTATTTTTGTTTGTCAGTTTTTAAAAAAATACTTACTGTTAAATGAGAATGCGATACGGTCATTAAGGCTCACTCCTATTGGCCCAGCTGACTGTCGATCATTGCCCATCTTAAACTATGGTAGAGTCGTCAGACTAATCTGGGTTTGCGGGTTTATCCGATTGCTTTCTCATTGCAGAGGATCTGGTCGGTCCATCCCGACTGATCTCTGCTACTGTCTTGAAGTCGCCGGCACACAGATAGCGGGGGCTAATCAAGCTACCAGTCTATTACAGTTTGCTGGAATTTGACTCCTCGACGCCCAGCAGATTGTCCACAGCCTCGCCCACTGTCTATCAAGTGATCAATGAAATTATCAATGGGACTGATTACCGGGCTCTGAGCAGATAACGAAATACCGGCACGGTCTCCGGGACTCCAGCATTTGGGAAATCACTGACTTTGACCGAAGAAGCAGAGATGGGGACAGTGCTTTCCATATCGCCATCATCGAGGAAGGGGGGCGTTGTTGATGTTAAGACCGAGGGAGGACACTCTAGTAATGGAAAGACTGAAAAAAGCATCAAGCGACAACCTGTACTGATACCGGCCCTAACATGGAAGCGGCTTGTTGCTGCTTCGACGAAGAAAAAGAGCACTAAGAAAGTAAATCCGACACCCAACGACCCAGTGGAACATTTAAACAACGAGAACCTTAAAAAGTCACAGCAGTTGTTCCCGGACCGGAAAGAGTCGCATCGGGATCTGAAGCTGGGCCCGCTTGCCGTGCCGGTACCGACGGTTCCCAACCACAGCGACCGACCCACTCAAACCCAGAGCGGTAAACAGCTCGACTCGGTTATAAAACAGCCTAACCAGCAGTCGATCGTCACTCCAAGACGCGTGATTGTCCAGGCATCAACTGGTGAGCTCTTACGTTGTCTTAGTCAGTTCATATGTCGGAGATGCTTCAAACTGAAAGAGCTCAGTCCCAACGAGATTATATTATGGTTCAGGAACGTGGACCGGTCCCTTCTCATACAGGGCTGGCAGGACCAGGGGTTCATCACTCCAGCTAACCTGGTGTTCGTGTACTTGCTATGTAGAGAAGCGGTAACAGATGACATCGATAACGAGTATGAACTTCAAGCCGCCTTCCTGACCTGCCTCTACCTAGCTTACTCTTACATGGGCAATGAAATATCTTACCCACTAAAACCCTTCCTTGTGGAAACCAACAAGGACTCATTCTGGGAACGATCCCTGGAGGTTATTGACAAAATGAGCTCGAAAATGTTGCAAATAAATTCTGATCCACATTTCTTCACCGAAGTATTTCAGGACCTCAAAAACGAAGGAGAATCAACGGGCACAGTCATTAATAATCCGGAGCGTTGAAATGAACTGAAGAAAAATAAAGTATTTAGAAATTTAATCGGGATGTATTTCATTTTGTGACTAAATGTAAAGGTAGTTTAAGTTTGAAGCTGAGCGAAGGACGTGGTGGGAAAAACATGCACATGAGTCATTGGATCAATACAAATTTGTAGCGTTCATTTTCCCTATACTTCATGTTTTAACCTTGTAAATACCTCGTGTTACTGTGAATCACAGTACACTGGGAATATGGTGAGGGACAGTTGAATACATGCATGTCTAATTATTATTGTACTTTGTTGCTTGCTGGTGGAGAAAATGAGTGTTAGCAAGCAGGCAAATGTTTAAGTGTTTTATTTTGATATTGATTTTATTGTGTGAGAAGCAAGAGGTTTAGAAAAAGCTGTATTATGTTGTGCGCTGTGGAGCCGTGCAGGCTTCTGGCCTTCAACGGACACGTTTGCACGTGTATTATTTCTGACCTCATATCTGAACATTGAATGTGATTTTTTTCCTTCAGTGGCAAACAAATGTTACTATATCATCATATGTGCCAATTGTTATAGTATAAAACGTGTCGTTTTATATTGTACATTTAAACCAATATACATGTATAAAATATAACAGTACTAATGCGGTCTCTTTAACCGCATTTGGAATTATCTATTTAATTTTGGAAAGGACAAGAAAGAAAACCTGTCGTTGAATGTAAATGATACAGTAGTATTATTATAAGTATGCGGTAGTTACCTGTAAGTTATAACTACTGTTATGATGTTTTAGTTGGATTATTCTAAAATACAGGTTCCATTTGTCGATCTGTGCCAGTATATTTTTACGCAACAGCACAGTGAGATTTATTCTAATAGGTAGTCGAAAAGTACGGTAGACTTCAGAGTAAGGATAATATTTATTCAAGAACTTATTTGATTTCTCTTTTTTAGCGTTGTGTGTTATGAGGTGCAGTAAAATCTTTAAAATACGTAATGTATGATCAAAGAAAATGAAGTGTTCATGTTATCTTGTAACTTACATATACAAATACATATACAAACTTGTTTTACTTGATTAGCAAAAGCTTGAAACAAATGAAGTTTATGGACCTAAGCCCTGACCTGTTTTTCTATACTTGCGCTAAGCAGTAATATGCTAAATACGCTTCTGAATCCTCTTTTACAAAGTTTCCAACTTCTTAGTTTTACTATACTTTATAACGACTTAGAGTAAAAGGCAACTATTTTCACCTTGTACAAGTCTTCTGCCTGCAAGCTATTTTTGACGATACGCTCATATGACATTCAGATCTAAGTAACACAGATCCATTTCTTACCGATGCTTCGCTGTAAAACAATGACCACTTTCATATGTAGTCGCTGACCCAGGTGCTGAAACAGACCTTTGGTTCGGCTTTGCTGTATTTTTACAAAGAATGCACCCCAGACCTGTGTTTCAGCAGAAATGTATTTCTTAGCAACCACGAACATTATGTTTTGATCAAGTGACTGGAGTTTCATACCATACCATATGCGATTTCCATGCAGAAGTTATAACTACAGTTATGGTTAACAAGGCTGTTTATCAATATGTGAAACTGGATTGTATTTTGTGTTGAAACCGTAAAATATCTGGTTTCGCTGTGTTTGTTGAGCTATATTTTTCTGAATACATTGAGGTGCTTTTCTTTATAAAAGTCATTCGACATCGTGCAGACTTCTCTTACACCAGAATGTTCTAATAATATGAGAAGTCCTCCCGAATTTGTGAATCGGCGGATGTACCACGTGGTCTGAGTGTTCTTATATTTGATTGGCTAAAATTTGGTGCAGTCTGCTAGAACTGTGATTGTGACGAGGAGCTGCGGAGCCCAGCTGCCAGGTCAGAAGCGTTGCTGCGGGACGTTCTCTCAGTCTCCATAGTAACCACTACATTTTTAAAAGTTGTTCATCCACAGTAAATGTGGGCTAGACCCTTAATGTAATACTGCAGATGTTACATTGTAGAACCTGACAACAGACTGTACTCCAATGGAGGATATATCCAACATTTCATAGAATGAATTAACATTTTTTTTTGTTGTCTACTGTAGCACCAGTCTGAGGAAGAGCAGTAAGTAAGCAATTGCTGTCTCTGCAAGATTTAGTGTAGAGGTGATTTTTTAACCCATAAAAGATATGCATCACACCTGTATTTATGCACTTTAATAGTTTAACAATATATGGACAAATCTGACTTTGGCATCAATACCCTAAAGGTGATACTGATCAGCAGTGCTAATATCACAGAAACGTGATTCAATTTTGATGTTGACAGAAAATTTTGGGGAGAGAATTGTGAATCCTACAACAAAATAAAATATACCAAACATTGATTTGAAAGATCCCTGTTTTTTATATAGTTCACTACATTCTAACACATCTCTGGTTATGATATGGAAAAAAACAAAATGTTATTAAAAAACAAGATTCCAATATTCTTTCCTTTTATGATTGACAGGCCTTTGGTTTTTTTATGTTTGTTTACATGAAGAACTATTTTGATATGTATCAGAGGAAATTTCTTTCTATATCCTGATTAATGGATATTGTGTGTAGGGTCACTGTATCCATCAATGACTAAATCATCAAAACCAGGTCTATCCGTCGGGTGTGGCTGTTGTTACTGTTTTATATTTTTATTTTTGTGTAGTTCAGTGTATTTCTTGTATTACTTTTCTACCAACAGGATTTATTTTCCTGTTTATTTTATTGTAATGAAACCATCTAGATTAATGTTCTGTTGCTGTCTGTTCTGTTGGTGCTACCTGCACAAGCAATCGCTAACTAATAATCCCTTACAGTTAAATCTGTCTGAAGCAAAAATTTGTGAAGGTATCTCTTGTCAGAGGAAAGGTGGCTGTAAGTTTATTTAAAAAGAGCTGTAGATAGTCTTCATCTTAAAGGGAACCGTCTCTTTTGAGTTTATCTTTTTTTCTGCTTTAATCCCTGAAAGAACAATTAAGTCCT
Organism: Mormyrus lacerda; assembly: GCA_015163995.2. Classification (NCBI taxonomy): domain Eukaryota; kingdom Metazoa; phylum Chordata; class Actinopteri; order Osteoglossiformes; family Mormyridae; genus Mormyrus; species Mormyrus lacerda. Next base: position 47,427,528 of record JAABNX020000001.1, on the reverse strand, counting down.
GGTATTCAAGGAAGGACTTCCTTACACAGTTTCCTGGAAAAAAAAAAAATAGACCAGCGGAAAGAATCATTCCATGGTGTCACACAAAGAATTTGAGATGAGTCGCGTGGTGTCACACCCTGAGATTTGACTGTCATAAAAAAACTGTCATGAGGTGTCCTGTGTGGTCACATTTTGGGCGTGATTCAGCTTGTGCCTGTCATAAAACTGTCACACATGCCTCTGGTGACTTACTGATGCACTATATAACAGAGGCCACATTGCAAACTCCCACACCTTGTGGGTCTATGTTCTTATGAACTGGTATGTGTCGTACATCTAAACCTCCATTCCCTCATCTACGTGCCATACATCTATATCGTATTTCCCTCATCGATGTACTGAACATCTATACTGTCATTCTCTCATCTATATATCATACAGCTATACTGTCATTCCTTTATCGATGTACTGTACATCTATACCGACATTCTCTCATCTATATATCGTACATCTATATTACCATTCATTCATCTATGTACCATTCATCTCTATGGTTATTGCATCACCTGCATTTATGAAAAAGCTTTACGTAGCGTTTCCCAGTGTTCGCGAATTCTCAATTTCATAATGTGTTTATATAAATATAACAATGCAGTCATTCTTATTAAAATGAGAATCGTAATACAGTATTGCTACAGTATACGTATAATAGGCTTCTAGTATTCCAGGAGACACTTAATGCTTGTCCAGAGGACTTAACAATAGACTCTAGCTATACATGTTTAAAAACAAAATACACCATGTTGTAAAACCTCGAAAACTGACTGTCAATATATTGTGACTATATTGGCGTTCTGCTGCTGTAACTGTAGGCTCAGTGGACACGCTGTTGTCTTGCATCTCCTGGGTCTCGCCTACTGAATCCCGCCTTCGCTCAGTATGTGTGGAGGATAACGGGTTAAAAGATGAATAGCTGTTCTCTTGTTGCTTTGATCTGTAACATGAGAGCAGCGATTGAACATTTATGGTCCTGCTTTAATAGATGGGACTCTTTTTTTTAAGCCTTTTTTTATTGATTATACTGTCTATAGTTCATTATTAACATTAGAGTTGGTGTATTATTGAAAATGATGGTAGACTACCAACTGCAATGCAAATCATGAAAACAGTGAGGTAACTTCACTCGCATTTGTTTTAGTGGCTGGTTAAACTCTCAGGTGACCTACGACATGTTTTACAATGGTTTGTTTAAGATATTAGCATAACTATCAATGCGCACTATTCCCTTATAATGACTTCTGCCTGTTTGTACTGTAGGACAACCACCCAACATCTAGTTGTAAGCACCATGGATTCCATATAAATCACTCTCAGTTGCTGTCTTTCCACCTGTAACAGTTTTAAAAGAGTAACCCTTTAACAGGCAAAAATAAAGAGTAGTATTTAATGGACAGGGGGAAATTTACCAAAGCTGATAGAGCTATCGGTCTCAGGGTCGCGAAAGAGTTGGCCTGCTTGTTTATCCCACTGGTTATGTGGGCTACAAATCTGGTATTAGCCTGCGGTAATTGAAGTCGTTTTAGAGTATAAGTGTTTACTAATCCATCTCCCCAGATACTTCCAAAAGTCACATCCAGCTTTAACATAAACGGCCACCGTTATGTAAGGCGGCCTTAATCGTCTTATACTTCTTTAGATGCCATTAAATGAGGGAGAGAGAGCTGAGCTTGTATGGTTTGCCTTGCAGTTTAAAGAGAGGTAACAGGAATGAGGGCAGCTCTCTAGACTTGTGAGATAAGGGTGTGCGGTCAGTTTGTATGCACACAGCATCTGCAAAACGTTACAGTCCGTCTCTCTGCTTTTTCAGAAAACAAATGTAGTCGCACCCAAAAAACAATATCAATGTGCTTTTTTTTGAGTGTTTAATTTTTTGTTAATTCTTTGGGTTAAAAATTCACACATTTCAATGCTCAGAGAAATCACTTTGGCTTTTTGTGACTGTAGTGTGGGGGAGGTACATCTTGTGCTGAAATTTTCGAGATGGCATTAAAAACAGGCAGCGCTTGAAATCTACTGGCATTTGCATAATGGAAGGGGCATTGCATACGCACCAACGTACTATAAAAAGAAGTCTCTTCGCTACATATTAACGAGAATTACAGTTTTGCCTAAGTGACCTACATACATGTATGCCTGGTGCTTTTTTTTTGTCCCATTCTCAATGGAGGGGAAGCATCACGGCCATCGGTGTTTAGCTTTTAACACCTTTCAGCATGGAATTCAGCTTTTCAATGTGATTTTCTTTTATTGTGCACATCATTAAACGAATGGGAGAATTGTAAGCATCTGCACCATTTTTAGCATTCATATTTATTTTATGTTTTACTGTTGAATTGGCAAAATCTAAGGGAATGTTTTTGAGGTTAAAGGTCAAGCTGGAAGGGCTACGGAGGTTTTCAAAGAACCAGGTCCTCGACTTAACGTTGTAGGACGAGGCTTAAAATACCGCCCCATTTTTCCTAAAAAAAAGGAACCGTGTCTTACCAGAAAACAAAGGCGAAGTAGGGCGAATGTGACGAGCTCTCCCTCAGGTGATGGATACGCCCCCTGCGGTTCAGCGTAGGTGAGCCTTAGCAGAGCTTATAGACAGAGAGCAGAGCTTATAAGCAGATAGCAGAGCTTATAGACAGATAGCAGAGAGCTTATAGACAGATATCAGACCTTATAGGCAGATAGCAGAGAGCTTATAGACAGATAGCAGAGAGCTTATAGGCAGATAGCAGAGCTTATAGACAGATATCAGACCTTATAGACAGATATCAGACCTTATAGGCAGATAGCAGAGAGCTTATACACAGATATCAGACCTTATAGAAAGATAGCAGAGCTTATAGGCAGATAGCAGAGCTTATAGACAGATAGCAGAGAGCTTATAGACAGATAGCAGAGAGCTTATAAGCAGATAGCAGAGCTTGTAGACAGATAGCAGAGAGCTTATAGACAGATAGCAGACCTTATAGACAGATAGCAGAGCTTATAGACAGATAGCAGAGAGCTTATAAGCAGATAGCAGAGCTTATAGACAGATAGCAGAGAGTTTATAGACAGATATCAGACCTTATAGACAAATAGCAGACCTTATAGGCAGATAGCAGAGAGCTTATAGACAGATAGCAGAGCTTATAGACAGATAGCAGAGAGCTTATAAGCAGATAGCAGAGCTTGTAGACAGATAGCAGAGAGCTTATAGACAGATAGCAGAGAGCTTATAGACAGATATCAGACCTTATAGACAGATAGCAGACCTTATAGGCAGCTAGCAGAGAGCTTATAGACAGATATCAGACCTTATAGACAGATAGCAGACCTTATAGGCAGATAGCAGAGAGCTTATAGACAGATAGCAGAGAGTTTATATGTAGATAGCAGAGCTTATAGACAGATAGCAGAGCTTATAGGCAGATAGCAGAGAGCTTATAGGCAGATAGCAGAGAGCTTATAGACAGATAGCAGAGCTTGTAGACAGATAGCAGAGAGCTTATAGACAGATAGCAGAGAGTTTATAGGCAGATAGCAGAGCTTATAGACAGATAGCAGAGAGCTTGTAAGCAGATATCAGACCTTATAGGCAGATAGCAGAGAGCTTATAGACAGATATCAGACCTTATAGGCAGATAGCAGAGAGCTTATAGACAGATATCAGACCTTATAGACAGATAGCAGACCTTATAGGCAGATAGCAGAGAGCTTATACACAGATATCAGACCTTATAGAAAGATAGCAGAGCTTATAGACAGATAGCAGAGCTTATAGGCAGATAGCAGAGCTTATAGGCAGATTGCAGTGCTTAAAGGCAGAACAAGCGCAGCTGTCCAGCCAGGCGCCGCAGCAACCTCTGTGATAACGAGGGTGACTGTTACCAGGAGATCAGCTCTGCCTTCAGAATGTGCTCGACACATTACTGCTATTTGACAAAGGCTTCGTCACACTTTCACCAGATAAGGCTTGGACATGTTCAGCCTCCAGGGTCCACTGTAATCTTCTCAATGCTGTTATAGCAACTTTTGTGTCAATTTTGAATGATTCTGACGCTTAAGGCTGGTTCTCCTGTCCCTTGTGGACTATCAACTTAAAATGAAGATCTTGTCATAGTTTTAACACTCGTGTTAAGTAACTACAAATATTGGATAGATAAATTTTGAAAAGGTTACATTTTATTTCACTCCATTTACTGTTTTAAGGCCAAAAGCTCGTTAACCCCCCCACCCCACCCAAAACCCCCACATCTCCAGGACACATTATTGCGTGTGAACTAAATAGTGAGTAAATGGAGTGGCATATTTGTTATATGTGTCAGCATTTGTTTTGACTTAATATGTCACCGCAGTCATTGAATAGTGCTTTAGGCCCATGTGTATTCGCTCATTGTCAAACTGCACTTTAGATATGTGGGGTTTTTTTTTGGAATTACAGTATGATTTCATCCGCTTAAATAGCAGTCATTTATACCATTTTGTTGTGGATTCAAAGATAGATTTTGAAAAGCTCTGACACGTCTCTAACTCTCACTCCTCTGTAAGACAATCTGATGACTGTTCTCACAGCAGTCAGCACCCCTCCAAGACGCAGACCTCTCTCTCACAGCTAGGGGGTGTGGCTCATCCTGAGAAAACAGGAATCCTCCCAAAGAACACAAACAAAGTGACATAACTTGGGATCCCGCCAGTAAGAAGGGAGAAACAATAGATCCTTCAGCTGGTCTTAGGCGGCAGCTGGAAGGTTTGTTGGCTGTGATCAGTCCTGAAGGTGTGACTGGTGTTAATAGCAGTTTATATAGGGATAGACCTCATGTCGCCTCTTTTAGTCTCTCATCACTTTAGGTTCTGACACATTTACAGATTATCCCATGTCTGCTTTGTTTTCAGTACCTTTTGTTTGTGTACCAGACCTACAAATAAAGCTCTGATAATAAAAGGGACATAATTGCATTATTGTGCAGTAGTAATATTGGGTTCTTGCTTTGTTAGAAGTTGCTGTGCAGCTCCTGCTCCAGTCCTGCTTACACTTGTACCTGGATATTCACTGGAAGGTCAGCCTAACGACATCTACACACTTGTACCTGGATATTCACTGGAAGCTCAGCCTAGCCACATCTACACACTTGTACCTGGATATTCACTGGAAGC
>JAABNX020000001.1:47379066-47422259 GCA_015163995.2 Mormyrus lacerda | reverse complement strand
TTGTACCTGGATATTCACTGGAAGCTCAGCCTAGCCACATCTACACACTTGTACCTGGATATTCACTGGAAGCGCAGCCTTGCCACATCTACACATAGCTGACTTCTTGACCGTCAAATGTTCATACTGTGTTATTCTCATATGTACCATAGATGGACAGTAATTAGGTACAGTCTTGATGCATTGGTATCTTATGTAAGGTTGGAGGTGCTGGCTTCCTGGAAGAATGTCTGGTCCATGTACTGTAGCAAGCATTGGCAATGTCCCACCAGCACAGTGTTCTGTACAGTATAAGGGATTATTCCGAGGTACAATTTCCAAGCACCATTTCCATCAACATGAGTACAATGTCTCTTGTTAAGTACTTATGGAAGATACCACAAAAATGTGCAGGTGGTTCAACCTGTGTGTGTGTGCGCGTGTGTGTGTGTGCGTGTATCTGTGGATGATGCTTGTATTACATTGTGGGGACAAAATGTACCCTACACTGTGATAAAAACCATTTTTTTTTACATTGTGGGGACCGTTTTTTCGGTCCCTACAAAGATCTGTGAATGCAATCAAAAAAAGTAAAAAAGCCGAACGTGTCATATTTTGTCTTGTTACTTATGGTTAAGGATAGGGCTGGGTGGGGATTAGGGTTTTCATGGTGGGATTACAGTTTCTCCATTTTTCTAAATAAGAATCCATTATACGTTATGATTCAGCCACTATCCTACACACCTTATGTCACTTTCGGGGAAAATATAAAAATCTTCAAAGCAGGAGCATTAACATCTCCTGAGACATAAAAACTCCAGCAGCCACTGACTTCAGCGGCTCGTTACCAGCGCAGCACTGACACCGTCGTACATGTGCTGGTTATAATAACATTTTCCTCCCACCTACGGTGACTTTCTTTATCTTAGCTTATGCAACCACCCCATTCCATTATCTCATTTGCTTCTGATACACAGGATTAGAAGGGAATCCTTAATCTGTTAAACAACAGCATTAACACAGTCGTTAGCATAAAAGTCAGCAGAATGTTTTCTCATATTAGTGAGGTGATTGCATGTTCAGATGAGACAAGCTCAAGGTCAAGACAGATAATAATACAACACGATTGCCGATTTCCATAATTTTTTATTCATTATAGCACTATTATGTCATTCATCTAGTACAAGTTGAATCATAATACAGCTATAACCCTGATTCATCTTTTCTTTTCATTTTATTTCTTTTTACGTATAAAACACCTTTTATAATCCTAATCTCCTTTACAAATACATTGTAACATTTTAGCCATAACAAAGGCAATATATTATACATGTGTGTATGTGTATTTTAATATGAATCAGTAATACTATTGAATATTTGTAACCTGCTCTCATCCAGATGGCAGTGAATGCGGAGCACGTTAGCTAATCTCAACCAGTCTCAACAGGAAATGGTTTGAAGATGGTTGCTATAGCACCCACCAGTGTCGCTAAATCACTGTATCACTGAGGGAAGGCGGTGGGGGGGGGGGGGTCTGCTTTATGACTGCAAATGAGGGTCATATAAAAGGACGGAATAGCTTTAAAAGTAATATAAGCATTTAAAAACATGATGGTTTCTGTGTGGTTTCTGTTTGAGCATAATGGTTTATTTGCAATTTAACAAGACTGATTTTTGATATTTTAAAATAAAATCAGTGACATACTGTACCCAACCTGTGTACAACATAATCCATCCATCTGTGCTGATCCAGTCTAGGGTCATGATGATAATTCACATTAATTCCAATAAAATAAATGTTTTTGTTTAATGAAATAAATGGCTGTAGCAACTTTACTGTCAAGCAGCTTACTTTATTAATAAAAGTTACCATCAATATGCAGGATAAAGACTTTGCCAGAACATTTGGAAATGATAATCTCATATAAAATAAGAATGGTTTCTTACTGTCACTTGGTATCCACTTAGAAATATTACCCAGGTTTTCGAAAGATGATATTTGGAAATGAATATCAGCCAGATCAAGAAAGAAAAGAGGATAACATAAATAAAAACTAACAATTAGTATTGCTTTTGGTGTAGAAATTTCATTTTGTGATGGGATGAATAATATCCATATGCATAGAACAACAAACTTTATTTTCCGTTAAACTACTACACAAATCTAGAAATGTAGCTTGAAAAATCAATTGAGTAAAATGCATAGTAGATTTTTCCCCTTGTAATCCCAGTCTTTTGTTCTACTGTTTCGATGTAATGAGATAGTGCTCGTTTTTTTACCCCTCTTTTCTGACTCCGTTTTCATATCAGACTATTCATGAGCAAATAGTGCCCCCGTGTGGCTTGAAAAACACTTTTTAGTTGAAAAACGCTTTGAACCGGATAGGCATGCTCTGGTCGTCCTGAAACATGGGAGTTGTAGGTTTTTTTTAACAAGATAAGCACTGGTCTCCTAGGGTCATGCGTATCATCCTCATCTGGTGTATAAAAGCGTTGATCGAACATTTTTCTGTCACAAATGAAAACGTACTGAAAACCAACTACTTTGTAGTACATTAATCAGCACAAACTGTTTTTACCGTTCGTACATATAAAATATTTGTAGAATAAAAAACCCATAAAGCGACTTAACTGTATAATGAAGCAGCTTCGCGTGTTTAACATTGGAGTTAAAAACTTACCATTGCAATTTTTAAAATCCTAAAAAAAAAAATAATTCTAATTAATGGCAGTTATATTAGGCCTACTTCGCCAAAAATAAAATTAAAGGTTATAAACTCTCATCATAGTTATTAAAAACCAAACTTTATCGAATTCTCTCAAAACTCACAGTAAAAATAATCGTGGATGTTTTAGAAGTATTAAGAATATTTGCTTTAAAAAATATCATGCCAAGACGGAATAGTTACCGTAATACCGCCAAAATTTACATAGTAATTCTAATAATAAAATCGTTTTCGGCTCGTAAACGTGAAAATTGCGTTAAGAACAGACGTGTAAGCTAAATGTGTGGTTACCGTGGTACTTGTGTATTATAAGTTTTTAAACGCATTCAAGTTCATGTCGGACGGTTCTTCGCCTACTCAGGCGTGCAGACATCTTGTTGTACATTAACCCTTACATTTTTTAAGTATTAAAATTAAAAATGAATAAATCGTGCGTTACACCAGTTACTCATATCATACATTTTATTAAAGACAGCGGTAAGAAAACAGAAAAAAGTCAACTAATTCCAATCTACAACACCAGGGGGAGCCAAACACCTAATCTTGCCACTGTAATACCATTTCAAAAACGCACAGTTGAACTGCCATGTAAGGTATTTGGTGATTTAGTTATAATCGTAATAAATAAATTGCACATTGATGAATACTGATTCTGGAAAATCGCTAGTGACCGAAAGGTATTAATTAAACGCCTTGAATGCACAGCATATATTCACCTAATTTCGACTGCTACCGTGTGCAGAACCACATTATTTGACAAATTTCACAGTTTTTTATGAAGTGAGAGAATTATGAAGTTTAAAACGTAAAAAGTTCAGTTGTAGTGGTTACTTATATTACTGACATTGTTGATGTTGTTAACACAGCTGATATGAGACGCGGTTACGGTGCTAAACGGTCCTGGAGGTTGCAGGTTATGGCTGTGGTAGAGACTGGGTGGAGAACCGGGCCAGTAGGAAAATCCCGAGGAACCGACGCCGGGCGCCACCAGGTTGAGTTTAGAAATCCCAGAAAATGGAATCGGGGCAAAATTACTCTGAAACTTATAGAGGGTATGTTCAGCAGACGACGGGTGGCACACCTGAGCTAAGCCATGGAAATCAAACTTGTAGGCGTACCGCTTTCCGTGGACCTTGGTCATGATGTTTTTGTCGTAGTAGTATCGGAGAGCGCGGCTGAGTTTGTCGTAGTTCATGTTGGGCTTGCTTTTCCGCTCGCCCCATCTTCTAGCCACCTCGTCGGGGTCAATCAGTTTGAATTCTCCGTTGGTTCCTTCCCAGGCAATGCAGGTTATGTTGGAGCTGTCGGACAAGAGCTCGAGTAGGAACTGCCATAGCTGGATCTGTCCGCTACCTAGTATACACACCACGCGGCGTTAGAATTTGTCCGTGATCAGAAATATTTTCATGACGATAAAGAAAATCGATTGTGCGCTATGATGATTTAGTCTTATAGTCTATAAAAATATAACAAGCCTAAGGCTCATCATCATCATTATTATTATTATTATTATTAGTGTAATAGTAGTAGTAGTAATAATTCCATCATTGTGGTCGATATTATTATTATTATGATTATTATTATTAGTAGTAGTAGTAGTAGTAGTAGTAGCAATATTTGCTTGGTCATAATATACAATAGAAACGACAATGCGTATCCTCTGAAATATCAAATACCACAAATATTCTGAAAAGATTTCATACGTAAATTTGATTTTCATCTTTTATCTTTAATTTGGCTTGTCTTTTTTATTGTGCACACTCAAACTACTATTTACAACGCTTCCTAGAATATAAAAAAATATAATAAATTACCTGCGGTTCACTCCACCCTATATTGTGGTTTAAGGGAAAAAATCCCATTACCTGTTACATGGGTGTAGTGTTACATTTGTACATATAGCAAAGCAAATAAAACTACACTCCAGCTTAATTATAACTAATTGTAAAATTCTTATTATTGGCACAAAATTAATTTTTACAGGGAAATTTACACCTAGCAATAGCAATACGAAAAGGTTTGCGCCTGTGGATTATCTTGCAGTTTTAATTTTTCATCCATCATAAATTAGTTTTATTAAATTACAAGACAATCACGATTTAGCACACGATTAATTGCATAATTCAATTTTAAAATATTAGTCTATTGATGTATAATAGCAACAAAAATAGTTATGGGATAATAGTTATGGTTTTCAGTGAAACCGCATAAACTAAATAAAATTTTATACATAAAATGGCAAACGTGTATATGTACGTCTTTTACCTAAAATAATGTGTCATGTTCCCTAATTTCTCCAATATCCCTAATTGCATAAATTAAATTAATACAGCTATCCATCAGTTTCTAAATAACAAGTAATCAGTTTTCTATTTTTAATAAATAAATCACATAAATTTATTAATGTGTGTTTTTGTTCGGAAAGTGGAGGTAAATACTGCACAATGCGCGCGATCTTACCTTTTTGCACCCCGGTATTAATTGGACTCCATGAAGAAGCTTTTCCTTCTTTCAAAAAATTTTCAGCTGGCTCTGAAATGAACATAATACACATTCATTTTGAAAATGCAGTAACTTGTATGGAAAATACATTCATCCTTGTGATATATATATATATATATATATATATATATATATATATTACTCAATAGTCTATCACATGTATTCTACAGCTTCAGTGAGAAATGTTTCTCAATTATAATAAATCCGTTTCTTTTCTTAAATTAAAATTTTGAATGTTGCGATGCATTTTACGGTATAATAGTTTATAGTCCCCTGTCAGGGTTTTTATGCATTTGTGATTTTTTCGCTAGAACTTCACTGGTTAAGTCAGGAAACGCGTCCAGGAAAAAGGAAATCCGATTTCCGACAAAAGACGAGAGGTGTTCCAGCAGTAGATAGAAAAGGCTAAACGATCGTCAGCACAAGGCATTGCCATCACGCGAAGTCTAAATCTGCTTCCTTGGCGTTACAGATATTTAAAGTATAATTTCCGATTTTGCACAAGAACGTCTACCTGAAAGATACATGTTAAACATAAGGTTTCCTCCACAGTTCTGTTTCATTGTAGCTGTTTGATCAGAAAGGGCTCTCTTTCATTCGGGGGGACGATTTTTATTAAACTTTATCTCAAAACTATGATCTGGAATAAATGTGAAACAGATTGAAGTTTCCAGGCAACAGTCTCGAGTCCCATCTCTGAGACAATATTCAGACAGCAATTTCCTTTGCAGCATTGCTTTAATTAAAAGAGCAATTTACCTTTGTCATCCTTCCCTGTCTCCACAATAAAAAGGGGGCCTGATAGAAATTCTGCTTTATCAATCCACTATCGGGGTTTAATAAAGTTTCCGCGTTAAGATCAGAGTTTCTATGGAGCACTGGAGTGTTTGACATGGAAACCCGTTCAGATCCGCTCTCTTTTCCGCCTATTTAACTCTTTGCAAACAAAATCGTCTGCCTATGATTGGAATAGAATATTTACCTTTGCATTCATGCTTCCGCGCATCTTCGACAACAAAGACATTGTACAGTTGGATACCTAATATTTTGCATTTTTGGTGACTACAAATCGTATGTTATTGATTAGAAACCAGATGTTACAGAGACACTAAAAATGGATCGATAATTGCAACACCTGTAGATACTGACCTTCGCTCATTAAATTAAAACTATATTCGTTGACCTATTTCTTCATTTTGCATAAAATGAACGTTAAGTGACATTAAGATATTTACATCGCGTGTTGTAGTTTGTCCAGAAATTGAACATCAGCAAATACGTAGGGCCTGTATTTTCTCGCAGGTTGGTTTACAGTCCCGCTAGTAAAAAATAAACCGTGACATATGTGTTAGTTAAATTACCCATAGTTTATATATGCCTAGCTGCCTATATATGCCAGATTAATCTTCAGACGGATTTCTGTGTTGATGTCATTAACGTAAAACAATGGTTCCTTTTTGCAAGCTCCTTTTAAATTAAATTGAAGGTGAATTCAATCCCAGTGGGCTATGAGAAGTTAGAGCTAAATTATGAAATTACTGTTTCTTACTAATACTGCCATAGCGTGTAAGGGCTGATGTGGTGAGAGCTAAACTTACATGCTGTAATGGCGTGTCAACACCAGAATGTGAAACTGTCCCCAACAACCCCAGCAGCATGCTGTCTGGCCAGGGAGCGAACAGATGGCGTAGACTTACATTCAGCACCAGCTGACTGCCTATTATAAATAAGCATCCGGTCAACATAAACTGGACGTCTATCCATTCAGTGACTTTCCCACCGTTTATCGGGTACAGGGTCCTAATTATGAAGTGCATGGCTTTTTCATTAACAAGACGTCCTTATGAACAAAATAACATTTTGCTAATTATGCAAATAGACTTATAGTGAATGTGAATATGAGGGGTGGGGTTTAAATGGGGTTTTAGCAACCATGTTTTCAGGTCCGGTCAGTTCTATAGGGGGTGTAGGCAGCCACGTGAGGCGCCAATTTATGAGGGGGCGTCGACTTGCGATTTCACTTTACCTCCTTGGGGGGGGCGGCAGGTGGTGTTTCCACACTGGCTAGAACCAGCCCTGAATGTTTTCTCCTCCCCTCTCTAACGTGGCGTTATCTGCTGTCGCTATGTATTTCACCAGGACCGCTGATATAGTAAAAGTAAAACAATTACATTACGTACAATTATAGTACTGTGCCGTGTTTCTTATTGATGGCTTCCAGTATCTATTGGCCGATATGTTCTTCGCTCATGTTTGTGAATACAGCCTGAAGGGCATTACCGACCGGTAATCTTATTAAGATCTGGGGACCAACTTAATATAGACCTACTCTAAATTCGAAAACCGTGGACCACGCGGTTTTTATTACACAACGTGCTCGATTTACTATAAAAAGCGCTTGTGTGCTTTGTTAACGTTCGACTTAAACTATTTAAGAAATGCGTATTTCGGAGAAAATATTTAAGGTCTACCATTAAATGCGACATAATCCCACACGAGATTTTAAATATAGACAGTACGTCTGAGGCTTTTGTTTTATGATAGCCCTATATGCGATTCCAGCAGTTATTTTGTACCCTGTTTATTCAGCAAAGCAGATCGCGGTGGCGCGGCAACGTAAGATAACATGAATGTACCAGTAGACAACCAGATTTCCAGATCGCACTAGACGGCTGTGCGTTTTAAATAAAATAATGGTTTGGTTAATTTGTTTTGTCCTTTTTGTAGGACGACAGCAAGCAATTAATTAAATAGTTAAACATAAGTGAAAGAAACAATGCGACAATTTGTGGAGGCAAATTATTTTTATTACTTAATACATGACTCACAGTACTTATGAAGTGGGGTTAGATGTAATAAAACGGAACACCAACACGTAATTGGTAAGATGTTTACTTGCAGATACGGATTGTAAGTAAGCTGTTGATATACTGAGAAAGAATGAGTACAGAGATGTTTTAAATTTCAGTGTTATTTTCTATTCGACAAAGTATATACTTTACTGCCAGTATTACTCCATCGGGCTTTGTGTTTTAATGCGGTCGCACTGTAAGATAAAGGGTGCAGGAGAGATAAGTCGGCGCGTCCATGGTGTTATTTTTCTTTAAATATTATTACGTTGTCCCTTATCGCTTGAGCACAACACAGGGATGGGTATTTTCGAGTGAAATACGATATGTAAATGAAAATGAAGTTACATGGTACTCGGATCTGTATACTTATGATACACTAAAAGTAATACGATCATGGACATAATAAAACAGATGCCCTTATACTTATACTTTTAGTATACTTTAGTTTAGTATGCTTCCTTATACTTTTCTCCAGCTACTCGCTGCTTCCGGCAGAATTATTTCCAACGTCCAAGACTTGCTTTAGCTGCCTGAGTCTTTAAACAGGTCGCAGGCAACTTAAAACAAGCCTAGAATGCAGGATAAATTCAAAGGTCGAGAACGCAGGATAATTTAATACGTTTAAATGCTGCTGCCATAAATAAGTACTAATAGATGTTAGTAAGGTTGCATACGTATACATTGACTACTGTTAGGACCAGTTATGTTACCTCTTCACTGGATATTATTCTGGAAAATCGTTATTGGGAAAAATTTGAATATTACAAAGACATTATTAAACATTAGAACAAACAAAAGTAATTTACCAAAATTCGGTTTTTGAATATATATTTTTAAAAAACAAATGTTTCAGTTTAGTTCCACATTCAAATCAAAGATGAAGTCTGAGCAATGATATTGCATAGGGCCTACATGATTCCCAGAATTATAAAAAAAACTTCAAACGAACCGTTTTGTCAGAATTATGTATGTCAATATGTCATTCCTTGATCGAAATAGTTAGGAAAATAAAAACCTACTGAAACCCATTGAAGATGCGAAATTCTAAACATACGAAGTCTACCTCATTTTAATGATCTATCTCTGGAATAAACACCTGCTTGGATACCACCCATCTATTCGAATATACTTTTCTATTTCTTTCTCGTGGATAAAGATGTGTTTATTTTATTTGTGTGTTGTTATTAAGAATTGAACTTACCTGTTTTGTCAGGTTTTCAAGTTAGGAATGATTAAAAAACAACTCTGTCTACCATTTGACCAATATGGCAATGTTAGATCTGAAATGTGTGCCTGTTTAAATCAACTGGAAGAGGAAGGTATATTTGAGAAAGGTGTGTTTAGTTGAACATTTATAAGGAGATCCTGTACTGGGTGTGTGACGGTGTTTTTCTGAGTTGGTTAAATGTTAAATGTACATGGCCCAGTCTGGTGTGGGTGTGAGGCCCCCTGTAAGCGTTTTATACAAACAGGCTGCACAAACGCTGAGGCGGATTCCTAGCCGGATGTTACAGTGGAACTCCACACCCGCCACGCCTACTGGTTTTAAAACGAATCACTCATAAGTTATTTTCATTTAGGCCTTATTACGTATATTAACTTATTTAATCTGTCTAGAAATCAGTTTTGTGGAGCAAAAATAGTCCAAAATAAATCGGCTAACAAGACAGCCATAAAGCTAGTCTTTATGCAGTGCAGTGGGACGGCGAAAGCAGGTATTTGAGTCGCGTGATTTTTAAATGAGCTTTTACGCAATCGTATGACTCGCTTTCTTATTTTACACTTTTTTGGTATACAGTCAGTACCCTGGACAGCTCATTCAACCAACATAATTACAGATAGTTACCTACCCTACAGCAATAGGCAAACTCTGTGTGACAACACTTCTATCAAAATGAAAGACAATTAAATTTAGCGTAAAGCCCGTTTCAACTGATTCCATAATAATTGTATACATTGCTTATATAAAACTGAAGCATGTTATAAAATATTTTATGAAGGTGGAATTTTAAATTGTAAACCACTGGATTACAAATGTTTCATTGACATACATTGCCAGTGAGTGGTTCTTATTCAACTGGGATAGATAAACTCTCATCAGTTTAACACTTAAAATTTCTGCTTAGATAATGTCATCGTAATAAAAATAGTGGAGAAATCAGGAATGGTGAAGTCATGCTTTTGTTTATTAAAAAGAAAAACAGAAAGAATGTGCATCTTATTCCTAACACAATGGTGGATACTTCATCTACAAATTACCAAGTGCCAAAATTTGTCATCAGGAGAATTTATTTTTGAAGTCAAAAATCTAGAACTGAAAATGAAAAATGCACACTTTATTTAAGAAACCTTTGTTTGAAGATAAAGGAAAAGAGAAAACAGCAATGCAACATTGTACTGCTGGACAACTGTAAGCTTCTGCCCTGACTTAGTCCAGTGTGCCCCTTTTATGGATGGGAGGTTAAATAATAGTCAATGAGCCAATGGGAGACGTTTTTTCCATCTTTATCACACGTTGTTTCACCATATGGAGCACATCAGAACCATTCTTACTCTCTGGACTTAATGCTGGATCCTGCGAATGGACTGGATCTGATTGGTGTGTGCCTGGGTGCCGTATTCATTGAAGTTTCTGTACTCTCCTTCACGCCGGTCCCTCTCAAGGATGTACTGGTATCCACGGTAACCAGGATACTGGTAAGCCACCCAGCTGTCAAGGGGTCGACATGGAGTAAGTTCTTGGCTTAAAGTCTTCTGTTTCTCATTTTACCTTCAATACTAAATGATTATTTGGGAAGAGGGTGCATTGCCCACCAATTCAACATGTAACGTAAAGCTTCCAGGTCCAATTGACTTTGAATGTTGACTTCTGGACATGTGTAACATGGCTGGTAAAAGGAATCTATAATATGGATGTTTGACTTACGCTCCAGAATTGACTTTGATGGAGGGTACCTCCTTGCTACACCAGCCCATGGCCTGCAGTGAGGGGTAGTCATCACAGATCTCAAATTTGTGTCCCTGGAGATCTTTGCACTCGTAGAGGGTCACCTTGCTGTCACTGTGGTTCTTTTGGGGGAGTGAAAATGGTTTGTTAGCACTCGGTCCATGTTAACCAAAAACGTAATGTCACTCCTGTCTTCCTGAATTTGAATATTTTTCCTGGGTTTTTCTTGAGATGGCAGCAACACATTTTTTTAAAAAGGTGCTTTGGAAGTTACCTTGAATGAAGTTTTTTTTTTTTCATTTTTATTTTTTAATGTTTTACAATTTACACAATAGGAAGTAATGCAAACATCATATGAAGATGTGTTTCATCCAAATAAATGGTCCAAATTCATTCAACCCCCATTCCAAAGGCTGAAACACACTTGGGATATATTCAGTATTTATCAATGCATCATGACAGCCAATTAAATTTGAAGAGAGCTTACAGCACATTTGATTGGTCTGAAAGAGAGCAGGTGTTCCGTTCTGTAGCCAATGTTTCCACTCCATGCTTCCCAGTGAGGGTAGTCCCCTTTCTCGAGGATGAACTGCTGGCCCTGGAACTCAGGATGCTCAAACCCTACAAATCTGAAAGGAGTTTAAACAGAAAAAGGCAGGAAAAGGTAGATGCAGTGGAGAGATGGAGGCACATCCGGGTGTAAAGATAAATAGAAACTCTGAAAACAAATGTGGCTCAGATCCCCATTATGACACACTAACTACAATGAGTATTTGGTCTCACATCCATAAATTGGCTAAATCAATCCCTTATGCTTTGGATAGTTAGTGCCTAGAAAACAATTAAATTCCGTATGATAAAATTATGAGTTAATTTTCCCACAAATCTAATTCGAACCAGGCCTCCCTGACAGATATGCCAAAGTGATTTAGCTTTCTTAATAAAATACCTTTCTATAAACTTACCTATAACTTATTATTCAAAATAAACAAATACTTTACATTGTCTAATTTTCACTAGAACTAAAATACTACAGAAATTCCATTCAATATTCATAAGACAATTATATATAAGTATACTTGCAGCTTAATGTTTCTGAAGCTTATCTTTGATGGCACTCAGGACCACAACCCTGACCCCAGGACAGTCACACTAGCCCGGGGAGTGACTTACGCCCCATTCTCCACTTTGATAGAGCGGATCTTGCGGAAGCCCCTCTCCAAGATGTTCCTGCACTCCTGCATGAACTCGCAGCGTTTGCCCTGGAAGTTCTCCTCCTCCCACACCGTGATTCTAAACGGCCCCCTCTGCTCCATCTGAATTTGTTGAGTGTTCATGGCAGCTCCTCTTGCCAGTGCTCTCCCTACCTGGGGGAGGAAGGGAGGGGTACAGAAAGCATCAGAGATAGGGTACTGCGCTTGACTGGAAGACCCATCCATCAGTTTATCAGTGTGTGGAAGCTAACATCTGAAGATCATCAACAGCCTAACAGCCTTAATGGAATCTGAAAACCTGGTCTGAACTATCATCGCCAAATGAATAATAAGATCTATCAGCCATCCTCATCCCCCAGCATCCATGTCATAGCGCTCTTTACAGAAATATAGGAATCTTTGTTTTGCTCTATTCTGGAGTGGGAAAGTACTTACATACCAACATGCGACAGGTCTCCTATCAATGGGAAATGAAACAGGCAGCAGGTTCTCTAATGCATTTATAGTCCTGGTCTCCACATTTAGTGCAGAATTTGCACAAGCTCCGCACACTCAGCACTCTGTCTGAAAAGCCACATTAGTCCACACCATTGTCAGGGGGTTTGTTGCCGTCATTGTCGGGGATGCAGGTTCTTCTGATTCATCAAAACAGTGGTCTGCAGCCCCCCCCCCAGCCGCCGGCTGGCCACATTGAGAATGTACTAATGTGACAGTTTGACCGGGAACTGGAAAGAAGAATCGTTTCAGAAGGATGAAGACTGTGCGTCCTTCGGAACTGTAGCACATTTTTCAGAAATACAGGGAGAACATGAAAATCTTACTTGAAATCTACTTTGAGAGTTGAATCATTTTTACTACATAGATCAGGGGTGGCCAGTCGTATCCGCAAAGGGCTGGTGTGTGTGTGCGGGTTTTCGCTGCAGCTCCCTAATCAGATTACTAATTAGAGGACTGATTGGCTGAAGAGTCCTCACACCTGGGTTTGAACAGCTGACCTACAGGTTATCCCAAAAACCTGCAAACACACCGGTCCTTTGTGGATAAGATTGGCCACCGCTGACATAGATGAATGGTAAGGTTATGTTCTCCAATCGATCAGACACTATATCTGTAATTCAGTCCACATCTTACCCTGAACTGGTCACCTGCCAATTAGACACACCTTTATTTCATAAATATTGCTCCAAAACTGCTTCCTTATATGAAGCATTGCAAGTTTTTCCTGACCATTCATCTCTAAGGTGTAACTGTGTATATCAACCCCTTGCCTGTAAATCACAACTTTGCATGAGATTAGGATTTGGTTTTCTTCCCAGTGTTGGTTCAACCCTTGCATGTTTTTAGAGTTTATAAATTTTGGATTGTGCTTTTGGACGCTAAAATAAACAAACAGATATATACAGGGGTGTAACACAAAATTTTGGACCCTGGACCCAGTAACGCATATGAAATCCCGATGCATAAATCCTGCCTCAAGTGACATCTTGTGGTATACTAATTTATTGCAGGGCCTACTCAAAATGGTGGGTAAAAGCAACTGAAGCAACATATGCAACTTAATCTAGACCCAAATACACCAATTTAACTTCTTATTTAACTAACCCAGAAGTCAGCTACAGTATGATAGTTTAAGAAAAAGTTTCAATTGTTTAGCCAAACAATGCATAGCATGTGGTATTTCAAGTTATAATCGTCAATAGCAGCCAATATCTAGAAAAAATTGATTAAAATTGCACTCTAATGCAGACTAATTAAAAAAAACATGAAGAAAGAAGTTGAGTAAACAAAAAAAAAATCAACTCAATAAGGCTGCCAAACTGGCAAACAAGCAAGTCTTAAAGATGTCTAAAAATGGCAAAAACATAAAATAATTGTGGAAGAGGGTAGATACATCATTCATTATCATTAATCCTGTAGACTCCTGGTGGAGCATAGGGCCTCAACAACACCACGCCAACGGACTCTGTTCTGGGCCGTTTTCTTCAGCTGGGTCCACGTCATTCCGGCGGCCTTCACTTCGCTCTTGAAAGATCTTCTCCACGTCTGTTTGGGTGTCCCCACTTTCCTTTTTCCTTGTGGGTTCCAGTCCAGTGCTCGTCTTGTGACGTTGTCGAAAGGTTTTCGAAGTGTGTGGCCTATCCGGCCCCATTTTCTCTTCTTGATGTCTTGACCGACCGGGTTCTGGTTGGTTCTCTTCCACAGGTCTGTGTTCGAGGTCTTCTCAGGCCATCTGATGTTGAAGATGTGTCGCAAGCACTTATTGATGAAAATCGGTATCTTGCTGGTAATGGTGCTGGTTACCCGCCACGTCTCGGACGCATACAGGAGGACTGCTTTCACGTTGGTGTTGAAGATTCAAATCTTGCTGCGCGGTGGATGTTCTTGTTGGTTGTTCAGCCGCATCACCTCTGTTTTTCTGAAGTTGATCTTCAGGCCGGTCTTTTCTGCCTCCTCAGTGAGCCGGGTAAGCTTGGCCTGGGCATGTTGCTGCTTGTGGGACA
The DNA here is from genome assembly GCA_015163995.2 of Mormyrus lacerda. Taxonomy (NCBI): domain Eukaryota; kingdom Metazoa; phylum Chordata; class Actinopteri; order Osteoglossiformes; family Mormyridae; genus Mormyrus; species Mormyrus lacerda. The sequence continues at coordinate 47,407,538 of JAABNX020000001.1, read as the reverse complement.
GAAGGCTGGCATTGTCTGCAAAATCCAGGTCCTCCAGCTGCTTGGTGAAGGTCCACTGGATACCGGTGTTGCTGCCCTCTGTGGTTCTTCTCATGATCCAGTCTATGATGATCAGGAAGATTGTCGGTGACAGTTTTCACTGCAAAGGTATTGGTCAGTTTTCCGTTGTGAATGATCTGGCAGGACGAGTCTTCGTATAGTTGTTGGATGATGCTGATGAGCTTCTGCGAAATTCCGTAGTGCTGCATCAGTTTCCAAATGGTGTCATGGGTAGATACATAGGTTTCACTTATTAGACACATGTGATCTCAGTATTCAGATGAGGCAAAGTGCAGGAAAGCTAAGCTAGGCAGAGTAGATATGCTGGTCTGGATAATGGATCTGGATTGCACCAACATAACAGACAGTATGTAATAACCTATTGGTTTGTATATATTTTGCCAAGGGTATGGCACAATGGATAACATTGTTGCCTTACATCTCTGGGAGCAGCATTCAAGTCTCTGCTATGTTTCTATGTGTGTGGACTGTGCATGTTCTCCCCATATCACCATGGGTGACCTCCAGGTACTCTAATTTCCCCCTCACAATCTAAGTGTGAGTTACCAAATCCAAGTCTGTGATGGGTTGGTGGCCCATTCTGGATTGTTCTTCAGGATAGGCTGTAGATCACCCCACAACCCTGACTAGGACAAATGGATGAATGGATTTTGACAAACTCTGACCCTACAGCAAACAATATTACAAAATTTAGTGCTAAACTATCTGGACCGACCTTTTGGATAACTGACCTTGGCTTTTACCTTTGATTCTGATTTCCATCTCTCATTTGTGATTTCCATCTGCTCGGCTTCTGGGCTCCCTGTTACAGAAGTTCTCACCAAATATGGATCGAGCAAAGCCCTGCAGCACATTAGCTTATCTGAAATGACATCTGTAGGATTTGTCTGCTCACCAAACTGCAACACCAGTGTTGGCTCTTCCAGATCCCAGAGCTGTATGATGTTTCATCTGAATACTGTTGTGGCTTCCTCGTGTACTGTGAGCTATTCACCTACCATAACAACATCTTGCTGGCCGTGGAAACTGACCTGGTGAACTTCATGATGTTGCTTCAAACCAAATAAGCTTAGGAGTGGGCAACTGCCTGGTCCCATTAAGGCAGCCCGATCTTCAGCTCCTTTGTCGCATTTCCAAAATACTTCAAGGAAGTTTTCATCCATCCCTCTCCAGGCAGAGATGTGAGTAACCAGCTACATGAACGCCACCAACAAACGTGTCCAGATAATCTCTGGGATTATGCTGTTGACTTGCTTCCAGGTTCTACCCTGACCAAAAGCCATGTTTACCCCCTAACCTTAGCAGAATCTCAGGGACCAGTATGTCGAGAAGGTGATTCAGTCTAGATACATTTAGTCATCCGCCTCCCTGGATGCTTTGGATTCTTCTTTTTAGAAAAGAAGGATGGGGACTGTGTCCATTTATTGACTACTACACTCTTGAAGTTAGTAGCAAGTTCAGCTTTCCACTACCTTTGACTGCCTTGTTGGTGCAAGTTCAGTCAGCTCAGTAATTTACTATGTTGGATCTGCAGAGTGTTAACAATCTGATCCATATACAGGAGGGCAACAAATCGAGGATCCCATACATTACTAGGCACGGTAAATATTAATATATACTGATTCCTTTTGGGCTCGCTAATGCCACCCCAGTATTCCAGTCATCTATCAGCATCATTTTTCATAACTTAATTGACTGGTCTCTTACCGTTTACATTGATGAAGTATTGATGTTCTCCCCAAGGTGGCATTCATCATTATCAGTGGATGCCTTAGATATCACTGTTGGGACTGTGCTGTCTCAACCAAGAGGCCCCGTCAAAGTTGTACCCCTGCGTCTTTTACTCGCATAATCCGTCAGGGATTTAGCGAAAATATGACATAAGTATCCAGGAACCGCTGACGATAAAAGTGACTCTTGAAGAACATTGCCTTGAAGGGGACAAGCATTCATTACAGGTACTTATAGATCAGGAGGACCTACATTATATCCATACTACAAAACAGTTGAACCCTTGGAAAATCCAATGTGCAATGATCTTTGTGCTTTTCAGGTTCACAGTCACCTACCTCCTGGGGTAGAAGAATTCCAAAGGGGACTCCATATCTCGTAGGTTTAACCTAGACTAAAGCTTCTCACCTGCTAACACCATCCTGCCCCAACCTTCATTGTCGTGCTTTTAAGATGGGAGTTATCAGACAAGATTTATCATGTGCTACAGAATAATACTGCTCTGCCTTCTACTCCTCCATACAGACAGTATGTTCCTGCCTAAATCTGAGCCCAGTGATCACATACTAGATTCAGACAAACACTAAGGACAATGGGAGTGAAGGAGGATATCCAGAATTATGTTCCATCTGTGCACAATCAAAGACCCCATGGACTCTCCCCTCAAGTCAGTTAAAATTCTTACCAGGATCTCGACATCCCTGGTCCCACGTAGCAACAGATCTCCCTCAGTCTCAAGGGTTTAAAGTGATCCTGGTCATCATCAATTAGTTATCTAAGATAACAAGCACCTATATGCTCCAAAACTAACCCAAACGATTTTTCAGCACATATTTTGAGTTCTTATGGCATGCGAGAACACATAGCAAGTAACCCAGGATCCCAGTTCTAGGTTTTGGAGAGCATTTTCCATTGTCTGGGAATCTCTCCTCTACGTTTGTCATCTGGGTACTATCTCCAGACTAAGGGGCAGTACAAGCAGCTAAACCAAGAACAAAAAAAATATGGAGGTTCTTTCCCATACTGTGCTCATAACCTAGATGAGCAGAGCCAGTTTCTTCTATGGGTGGAGCATGCCCAGAATTCATTGTCATTGTTCTTTGTCACTTTTCACAATGTGTCACTCCATTTCAGTCTGCGTTAGGGTATCAGCCCCCTCTCTACCCTTGGAAGACAGAGCCTAGTAATGTACCGGTGGTTGACGACTGGTTTTAGAGGAGCAGTCAAGTTTGGGCTAAACTCTAAGAGTTACCTATCAATCCTAACCCTAACCAATCAACCCTAATCCTAAACCAAGCCATTAACCCAATCCTAAAGTGTAATCCACCCTGAAAACAATGCCCATCCATAACCCCAATGGCAAACTTAGTATAACCACATATTCCATAATTACAACAAAGGCACTACCCCCTATCCTAATACCAAACCTCATTCTAGATCTAACCCTAATTCTTAATCCTAACCTCGGCCTAAACTCTATTTTAACTCATCCCTAACCCAAGGCATACATTTAGATCAGGGATTTTTTTGTGAAGGGAATAAATAGGAGGTGCCAATTATCCTCAAAAGAAAAAAAAACAGCTGCTATCATCATTGAGCGGTAAAACCAGACGCTGCTTTGCTTTAAGAGATCTTGGCGGCATATTTCATTGGTAACATATGGCAGAGTAGGTGCAAGGAGGGTAGATATTCTACTGAATATCTACTGAATATCTAGCTCTATTCAATAACTGATTTCTGTATTCTTTGTTGGGATTTTGGGTTATGGATACAGGCACATGAGCCCAATCTTTGCACCCTGCCATTTCCTTCTCCATGCCAGGCAGAACAGATACACCTGTATCATGTTTTCTCCCGGCGATGTCATGTGGACAGCAGGGAGAGACAGAGAGAAACCAGGATGCTGCCCAGCCCCAAGGGAGCAGGCCCTGGTCTCCAGTCAGGTTTGCTGACTTCTGCTGCTGTAGCAAGGGCCACTCTGGGGACAGGCAGCTGGGTCCTTTGTTTGCCCATTTGAATGATTAGATCTGTCTCTGCTCTGCATCAGCTGTGACCTCATTTAACTGGGAAATTCAGCTTTTACCTCATTTCCATTTCGTATACACACCGCCTCTGATTTCCTTTCTGTTCTGCTTTGAATATTTTTAATCTCTTCTGTTGAGGTCTTACAAGGACGTATTCTCAAACCATATTTTAATATCGGTCTAACCGTTTCAAGTATCTTCAGACACATGGGATAAAGAGACGAAAACACTTTTATTGTGCGTTACGTGTATGGTGAGAACTGTAACATTTGTCAGCATTGAGATTATTCAGATCAGTGTTAATATTTCAAACCTGCTGAATGACAAATGATAATGAACATATGTGAAATGTGCTGGAGGAGTTTGTGCCCCTGAGGACTGGTTTGGTGTATTCACTATGGTCTGCTCAGGGCTGAACTCATCTACACATGCTCATCTACCATGCCATGAACGCTAAGGTGTTTTTATGTTCGCCCGAACCTGAACAGCTGGTTGAAGGTGGGGAGGGGAGTGAGACGGCTGTCACAGGTTGAAAGTAATGAAAATGACATCCTATCAGTGCAGAGCCGGCAACCAGGGCAAACAAGAGTGTTTGCACATCTGCCTTTTAGCATCCATTCAGTGTTTTGCCATCCTTGCCTTCCATCTTCCGTCATTTAAATCCACAGTTGCTGCAATAGAGCTATTTGATTAGAAATTAAATTGTGGGATATGGGGGAGAAATGGAGCTGATTGGTTATGTGTATGTCTATATGTTTGTTTGTTTTTTTTGTGAAGAGACAGGACAGACTCCAGGATCTCCATGGTAACAGAAGACACAATGTCCTCCAAATAGCAGCTTCTGAAACATTACGTAAACATCGGCAACTCACCAGCAGAACATGTGTGCTTAAAGAAAAATGACCTACAAAATATAAAAAGTAAGTTTGTGACATGCATTCATATGCCCTAGCCTTTCAAATACTCAAAACTGAGATTATTTAAGTGATAGTGTTGTAGATCAATTTGCAGTCCTTATATTGATCATGAAGGTGTTCTGGGTACCTCACCATTAACAGATAAGAGCATGGATTCATCATGGAGCATGAACTTCATCCGCATGATCAGGTACAGCAGCTTCAATGAAACAGCTGGTCACGTTTCCTCGTTTGACACCGGGACGCACTATTTGATTAGCCGGTGAATAGACAGTGGCTGCTGGCTCTGCGTGTTTGCCATCGCCATGGAAACTAATCCACCACAGGACAAATGTGAACAGGTCACACAGGTAACATCTGCTCCTGCTACAGCTCATCACGTACGACACTCTGCCCGAGGACAGAAGACTTCTGCTCCCCCAAGCCACCGGCCCCCCCCCCCCCCCCTTGCTGTACCAGGGAGCATGCGGCGTTAGCAGTTAACGCACAAAGAGCTGCCCGAGACCACCCCGAGGCATTTGCATATTTCATCAGTGACCTTTTTAACCATTTTCTAAACACTAGCCCCCCAGTCACAGATAACCATCCATTTCACCAGAGGTAAGCAGTTACTGCCTCTATAAACATAACCATTCATCTCTGGAAACCCAGAAGATAAAAAATCTGCAAAATAAGTGGAGAAGTTTTTTTTGTTCTTTTTTTTGAGGGGAAAGGTGCTTTCCAGGATTGCAGATGTGAAGCTTGATCAGATAATGGCCAGACAAATGTCCTGAATCAAGCATCTGTCACAATAATTCCATTTACAAAAGCAGCTCTTGGAAAAGCTGGGTTTCATATTTAACCCAAAGCAAGAGCACAACATAAATACATTTTCTGAAAATTATTAGGGTGTTGTGTTTAACAAAGGTATTTTTCTTAATCGAATCACTGATGTTTTATGATGGTTTTATTATTGTTGATATCAACAGGTGGGCGTTGTACAGGACACTGGAGTGTGACGTCATTACAAAAACTTGCTGCGCATTTCAGAATACGGGAAATTGTGTCCGGTATTAGTTAAATGTTCTATTTATTTCTATTCTATTAACGTGAAACAAAGAAAACCTTCGAGTCCAAAACATCTGAAGGTTTGAGAAAGTTAATCCTTAATACTGTACTGTTATTTTAGTTAATAAGATCAAATTCAGATTACCATAGTGCTATATAGGCCTTTGATCTGTGCGCAAATGGATTGTCATTCACTCTGTAGTACATAAGTTTTAAGGATTTTAGTGAAAAGTACAATTTTATTAATTCCTAAAAGGCAGGGAAAAAAACAAGAAGATGTCTGTAAGAATTTCAGAAGACGTTGTTGTCAGTTTTCCTTTATTCTGGTTACTTGGTTATATGCAGACAGTAGGTGATGAATTTCTAGAGAATCCGTTAAGCTGTAACATATAAATCTCAAAGACAGGAAACGGTAGAAACTGGAATCGTCTTGTAATTGGCGGAAATAATAAGGAAACTGAGTGACATACACGCACCTTTACACCGTATGTGTAAACTTCCCTAAGACTGAAAAACTGACATTGTTTATTGACACAATGACTTCACAACATATTTATAAAGTACGACTGAATTGAAATAGTTAATTAATCCAGTAGTAAGTGTGAGGACACAGACCTACCGAAAATGAAACGTATTTACGTGGGATTTGAAATTTTTATGGTCAGGATTACTGTAAAATTAACGCCATAACATAATGCAAAGAATATGTTATGACGAATAATGAATACTATTATCAATATATTAACAACTGTTCTTTTAAATGACTGAAGTGCGTATTGTATAATGGGGGTATATTCACATTCATATATTTCCCATAGCCTTCAGATGCAAATGCTGGCACTCTGGTTCACCTTGACATCAGTGGGAGATCCACGAGTTTCCCAAACTTTCTGTCTTCTCTTTGTTCTTCTCTTTGATGCGCTTGGTGGAAGTTTCCTCGGTGGGACGCAAATCTGTACCTGCTTAACGCGAGCCGAACGAACAAAACTTCATGTTCAGGTATTGTTACGCGTGGCTCAACGTGAGACAGGCACAGATCAGCCAGGTTCCGATGTCAGTAATCAGCTCATCCGGGCTCGTTTGCATCTGGTCCCCTTGTCGCATTCTGGAAAACTAGGCAAAGCACTACTTAATTACTAGTTTCTTCTGTATAATTATGTTTAAAGATTCTTCTTTTCTAAACAGAGAGAGAGAGAAAAAACATTTTTAAAAAGGATATTCCTAATGACATACAGCACATTTACCCATTGTTTGAAATTAACCAATTTATTTTTCAGACAAATATTTATGTTTGTCATCAGACAAAAGAGAGCTTAATAATAATAATAATAATAATAAAAATAAGAAAGCAAAACCTTACCCATACCGGCTTTTTTCTAAATGCTAGCTGACGTGACGATGTAGCTTTCCTGGGGGGAGGGGGCGTCCTGAGTGAGACGCGTCCCTCCAACCGCAACTTTAGGGGGGAATGAACCTATGTGTCCAATGAAGAGTTTATATAGTCGGGTTAAAAATAGTAACCCCTCCGTTACAATTTTTTTAAGGCTTTAAAGAGAGAGGATCCGCATGTACACCTGTCGCACCTTGCTTTTACTCAAGTCCAATATTGACACGGAAGTCTTTGGGGGTGGGCAGTAGGCGGCGATTTTCCAGGCACTTGCACCAGCCTTTCTAGCTATGAAAATAGGAGTTCATTAGCATTAATTAAAGTGACATGGCGGCCGGACTCGATCGTCATAATCTCGCTGGATGTTGAAAACCCCGAGGAAAAAGGAAAGGTGGGGGTGTCGTGTTAGAGGAAACACGGAAAAGCCCATTGTCGACCAGCCCTTATCACTACCCAATTTACATAGATTTCCATATCGTTTGCAAAGCAGTTGTTTTCCGGCTCGTCGGGCTTTGGTGAAAGTACTTGAAATTACGTCAAAAAAGTTACTGATCCCTTACCAGGGTAATACTTAATACTTAACCTATTTACTGGCCAGTCAGCAAAACCACTAAAACTGAGATATAAGCCTTGAAATAGACTGAATGAATTACTACCCCTTTCTTTTTATCCTGTTTTATAGTCATCTTTCAAACTACTGGTGCTTTTCCAATAATCCAACAATTGATGTTAGTACTGGAAAATAGGCGAACGTCTAAACAGGAGCGAGATTTAAAGATCAAGTAAACCGTTACTTATGACCGGAATACATTTATTGGCAGAGCGAACTCCATCGATGCCCAACGTGGATCGCAGTCTATTCATGCTTAAAGAAGAATTTCTCAGTAAAGTTGCTTCATTAATGACAGTTCCAAACGCTCAGATAAGGTCTATTACATCTGCTGTTTAAATACCAGTCAGGAACGAGTTTGAGTTTACACGTAAAAATTAGGCTAACATCCAGCCTAATTTTAATTTTTTGTTTATTTTTATGATGTATACTTAGAGAATCAAACTTGAGCCGACTATATTATTTCAACCATGTACACAAGATGTTGGAATAATGAGAAACACATTTCATAGTATTCAATTTATTTGTAGAAAATGGAATTCAGTGCTGGGAATCTTTTTCACGGTCTCTAGAGATTCTTTTCTGATACGCTCCCCAGCCTGCCTTTCTGTATTCCTCTGCAGCCACCACCTTGTCTGCTGCAGCCAGAATTCCACGGCCCACAATGATGACATCAGACTCTTTTGTACCAATGACCTCGCTGGGAGAAGAATACTGCTGGCCCAAGCCATCACCTGAAACATAAATGTGACACGTTTGAAATAGATTATGCTGCTGCGACCTGTACTAAACTTTGGTCAAAACGAAAATGCAATCTTTGACAATAGCACCATCATGTGGCGAAGATACAAACTGCAAGAGAATATAGACAAAAATTAAATTACAGGAACAATAATGGAAACATAAGTGTTAATGAATAAATAATTTTTTACTTATATTTGAAATACACTTGGCAAAATTCCATTGACTATAACAGCACACACCCTTAAGATGGCTATATTTTTGGTAAGCCGTACCTCCTGGGTGCAGTTGTACACCAGGTGTCATGTGCACAAAGCCAGGCTTACTGCTGATCTTGCCGCCACAGATGAAGCCAAACACAAAGTCAGAATTCTCTTCTGCCATTTTTACCTGGGAACACAGCGACTTTTTTAAAACTGGACAAATATTTAAGTTTAATATTTAAAACTGCATTAAGTTAATACAAAATGATGCAACATAACTCGTCATGATAATTTCAGCGACCACTAATTAAAGTTTTTGTGCATTCGAGTATTTCTCTCCAAGTCTCCACGTCACAAAAAACGTTACTTCCCGTCGGAAACACGCCTCTTATGACGATGTTGGACAAGAGTTTATGGTGCGTTCGTTTTTCTCTTGGAATTCAAAAATTCCGAGTTCAGTGACGTCACGTCCGTCAATCTCCCGTTCGAGCTGCCGCATCATGGAACAAACATGGCTGCCTCCATGAACACACTGCGGTGTGCTGTTGCTTTATATTTCAGCAGATTTGGAGTGAGATTATTTTTTCAGAGAGACAAAAACAAGACACAAACTAGTCAAAGTACACTAAAAGCTTTCTAAAATGTTTTAGTACATTCATAGCGATATTCTTTTTGAGAGACAAACTACAAACAAACCAAAGACACTAACAAGTCAAAAATCTGATATTGCATGTTAGGATACTGTTTACGGTCATGGTATTCTCTAAATCGAACACGTGCAATTACATTTATAACTATTAATACATTTAACAAAATAAAAATAGAATTGTTGAGTATGTTGAAATTATGTCACAGGAAACTCGGACAAGAAAATTCTGTCTCACATCAACGTCATAAAAGAGGCGCGTTTCCAACAGGAAGTGACGTTTTTCATGACATTTTTCGCGACATTTTCATCCGAGTTCCAACTCTGAGAGAAATAATCAAATGCACCATTTATTCCGAGATGTGGTAGCTCGAACGGGAGATTGACGTACGTGACGTCACTCACCTCGGAATTTGAGTTCCGAGAGATAATCAAACACAGGAAAAAAAAATGTTTTTTTATTCCCTATGTATGCATGAATAATGAAGAGGATAAGATTAATATAAGGATTAAATAAAAAACAGAAATTAAAAGAACAGTAAACATTCCTATTTTAGTTATATTCCGCATATAAGCTGTTAACTGGAACATTCCTTGCAGACTCACCACTGCCTCTGTGTAGCTCCCTGTTGCTAAGGAGCCCTGGGAACTCATCTGGGCGATAAGCAGGCACCCCCTGTCCAGAGGCTGCCCGACTGCACGAAGCCCTTGTATAACCCCTGGGCCGGGCACGGCGTGAGCGTTGACGATGTGGGACCAGGATGAGATGCGGTACTGTCCCCCTATTTGACAAAAACACAAAGCAGAAAAGCACAGTAAGATTTCTAGTATCACAAATATTGGCTTCCTCCAAACAGGCTTTGCTGCTATGCTACAAAAAATGCTGTGAAATGCTAAATTAACATGTTTGCGATAAGCAGCTCAGGTCACTTGAGGCAGTGGGGCGACATGGTGGTACAGTGGTTAGTGGTTAGGGTCTCGAGTCTCTCCCTGGGTTACATGTGTGTGGAGTTTGCCTGTTCTTCCTGTGTCGTCGTGGGGTTTCCTCTGGGTACTCCGGTTTCCCCCCACAGTCCAAAAACATGCTGAGGCTAATTGGAGTTAATAAAGTACCCATAGGTGTGCATGTGTGAGTGAATGGTAACAGTGTGTGAGTGTGTCCTGCGATGGGCTGGCCCCCTGTCCAGGGTTGTTCCCTGCCTCGTGCCCATTGCTTCTGGGATGGGCTCCGGACCCCCGCGACCCAATAGGATAAAGAGGGTTGGAAAATGAATGAATGAATGAATGGTTAGGCAGTGCATGTTAATAATCATAAACAAAGGGTTCAGAGAAATAAAACACAAGCTTTAAGTCCAGTTCACCTCCGTACTGGTGTTTGACCGTGTTCCCAATGTCAGCAAACTTCCGGTCCTCGAAGATAAGGAAGTCATGCTTATCAGACAGGTCCTTGAGTGTCTGGGCGACTTGTTCGGAGAAGTCCTCCAGGATGTCCACATGGGTCTTCAGCATGCAGATGAGGGGGCCCAGCTCCTCAGCCAGCCGCAGCAGCTCCTCCGCACGCGTCACGTCGGCCGAAAGGCACAGGTTGCTCTTCTTATTCTCCATCAGTCTCAGGAGACGGACAGCCAGGGGGTGGGTGCCTGGATGCTCGGCGCGGCCGCTGTAAGTCAGTTCCTTGTTGGACTCCCCGCTGACACACTGGGCCCCGAAGCTGTTCTCCTTGATGAACTGATGGACGTTCACCACAGTGTCGGAGTCGATCCTCCCTGCTTTGTGAAGGACCCCCAGGAGTTTGGAGAGGGTCAAGACAGAGTGGAGTGTGATCCCTTCCTTATACAGCCGGGTCGCACCACCTTGCTCCCTGTCCATGAGCACAATGGCATCAGTCACCATCAAGCCTTCCTTCTTCAGCACTTCAGCAGTTTCTAGGACACTGCCTCCACTTGTCACCACATCCTCAATGATAAGACACAAATCCCCAGGATGAATAGCTCCTTCAACCAGTTTCTTAGTCCCTATATTTATAAAGGGAGAATGGAAAGGGGGACACACTTAACTGGAACAGTAAACACAAGCTTGACGTTTGAAGAAAAATCATAGTGCTCTAAACCAACTAAAGCAATTAGCTAACAACAGATAAAGATGCAATACCAGCCCCACCCCCTCGGAGTCAGTTCATTCATCTACTCAACGCACCATAATCCTTTGTCTCTTTTCTTCTAATGAGCATCGGCAGGTCATGTTCAGAGCAGATGATGGTCGCAAGAGGCAGAGCCGTGTAGGGGACGCCGCACACGTTGTTAAACTTCAACCCAGCGCGCTTGGCACGCAGGAACAGGAGATTGGACACCTACGAGGGCATGGCGCGTGCAGAACACGTGATAATACAGTGGTACCTCAGGACTCAAACTCATTAGAACTCGAATTTCTTAAAAGTCAAACCAACCACGATGTCACGTGGCACGTCTCTCAGCGGAAACGAAGGATGCTGTGACAGCAACGTTTATCGCTGCTTTTTTTTACTACATTGTACTTCGCACCATTTTGATAGTCATTGCTCACCAAAAAGTTACGCAATACTCGTACAAATGTTACAACCTAAAAGTTTGCGATTTACAAACAAATTAACGAATACAGAGTAATAATAAAAATAAACAATGGATCGCATGGCATAGTCTAGTGTCCGGGTTTATTGAAAAGGTGTCACTGTATGACACTTTGGATACATTTATTTTCTTACTTTACAAATGACTGTTTTGATAAATGTGCTTAGATGTGTTTAGTATATGCTCTTCCTGTTTTATCCTGTTCATCTTGCATTAAAAACAAATGCTTAAAAAAAACATTTAGGTGTAATTTTTTTGGAGCTGGTAACCAATTAATTGGTTTTCCATTATTTCTTCTGATAGAATTTTCCCCATAACTCAAACTTTATAGGATTCGAACCAGAGTTCTGAATGGATTCATTTTGAGTTCTTTGGTACCACTGTGTAACACAAAACATAGATATTCCTTTATAATGAATTGGTGTTTCCAGATACGACAGCCATGGAACTCTTGCATTGCAATGAATGATTTTTCATCTGGTTACTTTTTTTTTCCCCTCTTTCTTTTTTTTTACACACACTTCAAAAAGTCACAAACGTTATCAAAATTCCTGTTTTGTGATTAGTGTTGAATCAGTATTGCTAAAATAAGGCAAAACTTCATACTGAGGTGAAATCAGTTTCAGGTTAGATATTCGACAGATATTCAGATCTACACTCTGCAGACAGCGGCGGTGCTTCACGACCAGACGGCATAAGGCGGTTGAAAGACGGCCAGATCAATTCCTCAGCCTCGGAGATGCTTGCGCGCCACTGATTTAGGGACCGTCAACAAAATACTGTCAGAATAATAAAATACCGATACTGATTGCTTGCAATAATGTCAATGCAATGGGATCTAGTAACTCCAAAATGCATATTCTACAACTAAATAACATACACAGGACACAGTGAATTTTACTCATTTTTAACACTTTATTGTATTTTATATATTGTATTTACAATTATTGTGAAATTGTGTCGCCCTAATGATGTTCAATGTTAATAAAACCCACTATACAGCACCTATAAGAAATTTTTCGGAAAGTTACCGTCACATCCCACGCCTCCCCTCGTCAGACGATTAAGTGACTGCACCTGTCCCGCTGCCTTTAATACCCGGATCGGCCTCACATTCTGTGTCAGGTGTTGCCGTTTTCATGCGACCTACTGAGCTTTAATTCCGTTCTCAGCATCTCCTGTGCATTACCTTCCTTTATAGCTCCCGCCGTTCCAAGTCCCCGCTTCCCTCGGACTTCTCACACGCGGCGCGTGGAAAAAAAACGACGCATGGTCAGAGCCCTTTGGTGTCGTTAATTGAGTCTCCTTCAGTGTCTAATTCAGACATGCGCCGTTTGAATTTTTTGCTCGCAACTATAGTCCTGGGACAAGAAATTGAAATCGGGGCTGTAGGGTTCACAAGTTGCCTACTTCAGACCCAGGTAAGGTGTTGGAGACACTCCTAATCATTCTGATGTGTATATAGGTATAAATATACAAGAATTAAGTCCCGACCCCAAATATTTGCCCCATGATGCATTGCAACATAAATGTCCAAGAACCACATGCGTCTGAATTAGACCCCAAAGGAGACCTTGTGCTTCACTCTCGACGCCTTATGCCGCTGTTCTGTCGAGTTGAGCTACTTTGTCGAGTTACCACGGCTATCGTAGTGCTAATTGACAGCCCTATACCTAACCCCTAAAACCTAACCCTAACCCCCAAAGGCTCGATAGTACGCCTCCATAGGTAGCTCAACTCATCAGAACACCGGCTAGCATGAGGGAAGCACCGTCCGCTAAATCTGGAGAGTGTGGATCTGAATATCCATCGAATATCCAACCTAAAACTGATTTGCATGGAGTTGATTGTGTCAAAAGTAATCATCAAAATTTTGAAAACCGGAGGGCAAATTAATTATCAGAATTAAAATATGTATTCCAAATATTAAATAAGTCGAATACAATCATTCTTTCCTTCTCTAATTTGTTTTGCTTCTGGAATGTTTTTTATTGCTTTTAATTATTTTTTGCTTCTGACGTTTGGCACTGCTTTAATGGGTGGGCGAGCCGTAGAAGGGGTGCACACCTTACACGTCTATTGGTCAGCTGGAATGAGTGAACACACCTTTAAGCATCTCCCCACACCGTGACGCTACAGAACATGTGCATGGCGGGAAGTTCAGAAGTCAGTTTACAGCATGGAATTGCATCTTTGCAGTTTATAACTTTTATTAGGAATCGGTGTATGCAACACATATTTCACGTCCATAAAATGTCACCAACCCATCCAGTTCAGTAACCATCGCTATTCCACCAACGCACTGACCAGGGAAGTTTCTAGCTATTGAAAAGACGAGTGGCTAAGTCAAGTTTACTTGGGGCACTGTGGTTAAGCTATACTCATATCATTCTGATACTTAATAATTTGCTTGCGGTTTACAACATTTTGATTAATACTTTTGGCACTAAATTACCTCCACAGATTTCACCTCGGTAAACTATGTTCACTTGACATTTCAGTAATGACCCGGCAAAAAGGCCGCCTTATCTTACCTCTGCCGAGAATTCTTACCTCTTTCATGAGAGACGGGTGAGAAATTATAACTCGCAGGTCGAAATAAATCGGCGAATTAATACCACTCTTCAACTTGAATGACCCAAATTTTACTGCTTGTATTTCATACAGCTTCATAATTAAATTATCTACTTCATCCATTGTGTAGATGGGTCTGGCTGCAGTCGCTGTAAAGCGTGGTTAAAAACGAAAATGAGTTTCTTCTTCTTCTTGCTTTTTTATGGCGGCTGGCTAACAATTATTTGGTGCATTACCGCCACCAACCGGTAAGGAGTAGCGTGGAGTTTTATAGGAAGTCCCTCCTCAAATGAGCAGAAGTAGAGTTTTACAGGAAGTCCCTCCTCAAAATAAATACGCCATCTCAACTCGATAAAATGTTCTCGGCATTCCGTTTTATTTTGCATTTTGGACAATAAAACAGTGGACCAATTAATGTAAAAACATATGTTTCTACAAAATAAACAAATTAACTTCTTAGTGTAGTGTTTACGGAGGTTATAATGAATTTCGGAAGAAAAATATTCCCGTCTTTCATTTACATGTAGCTTGAGAAGGATATAGCTGCAGACGCCTGTAGTAGTGGTGGTGGGTGGATCGATCTAAGTATCGATAATAACGTTGGTATTGATATTGATCAATACCAGTTTAATGAGATCGATACTTCGGTTTCAGTGTCTTACCTGAATACACTGCTGCTGTCTGTTGAATCCCTTCTGCTTTCAGACTCCAGGCAGTCACGTGACTCAGCGGCGCTAGGCAAGCAAACAGGCTCACTTGTGCGCACACACAGTATAATGTTTATAATAAGTTTTTAATTTTTATTATTTTTGTCAGTCCCTCAACATTGAGGTACTGACCTATTTAATTCGTGACCAATCAAGCTACATAAAAGAATATTTATTAAAGCTTGAGCTTGCAGTCTCAGTAGTTCATGAATTGCAAGGGGTTGCGTAGTCAGTGTACATTAAGGGGCGTAGTCGGCAGGATTTTATTACACAATTTGGCGTAGTCGGCAGGATTTTATTAATTCTTTTTTTTTTTTTTCATTTTCCTTCCCTTAGTTATGTTTCGTGCGTTAGCCATATTGAGCAGCACCTGTGTGTGTGTGTGTGTGTCGAGGACAGCAGCTGACAACTCAATGGACGCGGATGGCAGTGCTGATGGATCTGCGGCGGCTGTTTACGTCCTTAAAGATCATGTGTTTCTTGTGGATGTGACATAATCCCGGTGGAGCTCTGTGGATGCCCGAACCATAGACATATAACTGAATTCTGTCTATTTATTTATATTACTAATCAATAATATTTCAACTGGTTAAAGAAGCCTGGACAGTTCTGGGCTTTGACCTCATTGGCCCACTTCGTGAACCTGCAAGATGCAATAAATATGTGTTAACCATGAGAGATTTATTCACAAAGTCGGTCGTGGCTGACCCCTTGAAGTCCAAGTCTGCATCTGAAGTTTCTGCAGCTATAAAAAGCTGTACACATTTGGTCTTGACAGTAAGATCATAAAAGACCAAGGAAAAAGTACCAGGGGAAATATTTCATCCTATTTAATTTTTTTTAAGTGTCTTTTTAAAGATGGACACTGATTCCCAGTTTTTGCATTACTTCTCATTTTAAGTATTTTTAACATATGTCCACTAAGTTTGCAATGTTGCCTGCAAGAATCACTGCTTTTTTCTCTTTCTCGATGCTTTATTATATTTGAACACATACTTACTAAACAAAGGCAGTTCCAACTAGCAGTGCATAACAATAACAGCGCCAGAAAGAACATAGAGTAGACCTTTTAAAATAAAATACAAGGAGAATATGCTGTAAATTCAGTTTTCTAATCATTGGGAAAGTTACTCATATATTTTCTGGGATTTAGACCAATTAACAGACTTTAGGGATTGTAAGTACATACTGAACTCTTTTCTAAAGTTGGGGGAACATTTTTGAATTCTGTTTTTATGTATAAAAAACTAAACGGCTAAACATAGAACGACATCAATACAGTATTCATCTTCTTTATTCTCCAATATTAAGCCAAATGTTATGTTGAGAAGGAAGTTAAAAGGGATAGGAATTTATTTTTTAACCGTTTGTGCACATCCAACTGGAATATTTGAACTGCATGACAGGAGAAGAATAAATGGTCGGTATCCTCAATGTTATTTTCACAAAATAAACAGCTGTTCCCCTCACTGTTCATGCATAGTCTCCTCCACAGATTTCCATAGTAACTCCTTCAGGGGATAGATATCGCTCATAATTTTGAAGTGTGTTTCTTCACATTTGTTTATGAAACTCTGATAATGATATAGGAAGCTTATTAACTTCAAAATCCATAATAAGCAAAAACCTTAGGCCACCGATTTTGTAAAATAGGTGATTTGGAATACAATACCAGAACGAGTAGCTGTGTTTGATCCAAGATTTTACCCAGTTTGTCTTCAGGGTTCCATTAAGGCAAAGTCAATAACCTTCATACCACCATTCTTTATTTCTTTAACCATATCACTTTGAGGCCTGTTCCTCCAAATAAAGTTCAGATTAATTTGGTTGATGGATTTTATTATTTTATTCAGAATAGCATTAGAATAAGTTGGGTAAATGTATCTCGACAAACTTTCCATTTTTGTCAAATAAATCCGACCTAGAATTGAACAGTGATATGAATTCCCAGGCATTTGATTTCTGATTTTACAGGAGTGTGGCCGATTTCTTTTAATGGGGTGTCATGAACAGCCAATAATTCACATTTTTTTGGTTTTAAGTTAACCCTGAGGCTTTGGAAAATAATTTTATTTGTTAAATAGTTAATGGAATTTGATTTTTATCTTTTAGAAATAATGTGTCGTCAGCCAGATGGCTAATGATGATTTCTGTACCCAACACGTTTAATTTTTTTATTTCATTGCAGTTTTTAAGATGAATGGCTAACGTTTCAGTGACTAATATGAACAGGTATGGTAAGAGGGGCATCCTTGAGAGTGAATTCCTTGAGACTATAACCCCATGTCTCATTGTGACTGGGAGTGTACAGGTCTCAAAGATTTCCAAAAAGACTTCATACAGTAATTCTCTGTCTGTAGAAGTGTCCTGTGAGACCATCTGAACCGGGGGCTTTATTAAGAGAAAGTCAGCCAATTACTGCATCAAGTTCCGCAATTGTCAGCTGACTGTTGATCATCTATGTTAGGGGTATATTCTGCATTCTCTTTTAGAAAAGTATCACAGTGCATCCTTGATAATGTGGAGCTGTAAAGCTGACTGTAGAATTGACAGATTTCTGAGGATATTTTTTCAGCCATGACTTCAACACCGTTCACTAGAAGAGATTTCAAGCTATTTCTTTCTTGCCTTCTCCTTTCTAGACCGCAAAAATACACCAAATTTTTCTCCCCTTTTTCTATCCATTTGGCTATGGATGTGACATATGCTCTATGAGTTCTTTGGGTAGAAATTCCATCTAGTCTAGTTTGCAGACTCAATATCTTTTGCTTAATGTGTTCAGTAGGGT
This sequence comes from Mormyrus lacerda, assembly GCA_015163995.2. Classification (NCBI taxonomy): domain Eukaryota; kingdom Metazoa; phylum Chordata; class Actinopteri; order Osteoglossiformes; family Mormyridae; genus Mormyrus; species Mormyrus lacerda. The sequence continues at coordinate 47,389,497 of JAABNX020000001.1, read as the reverse complement.
TAAGTTTATTGCAGTACATATTCAATTGTTCTTATTCTTTTTTTCTATATCTTTTTGATTTTTTTTACTAAATGAGATCGAAAATTTGCAAATTTTGTATTCCAGGTATTCCCACTTTTTTACTGGGGAAGTACGATCATCAGATATCTTAATTTCTGAAATCAATGATTTAATATTTTGGCAGTAATCATTGTTTTTAAATATTGGAAACTCAACTCCAATCTTATTCAGTACACTTTCCTGTTTTCAGGTTTAATATGCAAGTATATGACACAATGGTCAGTTGTGGAGCAGCAAATATATTACAGCTGACTTCATAACGCAGCAGGTGGTTTGCTATTAACCAATCGTCAATTCTTGATTTCAAATCATAATTCGAGCTGAACCATGAGTATTGTATTACACCTGGATTAAGATATCTCCAGGCATCAGTTAGACTTTGTTCATTACAAAAGTTGTTAAATGTCAGATTGGGATGACCTGAAACATAACTAGGAAGATATCTATCAAAATATTCATCTTGGTTCAATTTAATGTCCCCACCAATTATTGTTAATTTGAGGTGGTCTAAATGTGAAGTGATTTGTTCTAATAGACGTTTGTTTTCTTTAATATTATTGTAAGCATATATATTAATGAAGATGTCAATCAATTAAAATTGTCAATATTTTCTATGAGAATCAGCCAGTGACCCTGTTCATCTGCTGTATTAGATAAAAACTTTAAAGGACAGGTTATAAGAAGGATTTTGATCTTGCCCCTGCTGATCTTGAGGTACCATAACTGAGAGAAATCTTGTCACCTCATTGCTGAGACCAAAATAAAATATCTTCCTTTTCAGAATGAGTTTCTTGTAGAAAAATAAAATTAGCATTCCTTCCTTTACAAAATGAGAGGAAACACTTCCTTTTTGTTAAGTCTCTTACACCCCCTCCATTAAGAGCAAGTAAAGAAATACCAGTTTTGAGTTGAACCATATAACAAGAGAAGAGTAACTGTTAGCAGCTGTACGATACACTCAGAAGTGTTTGGCCATCTCCAGGACAAGTTTTTGGAAGGGGGATGGAAAATATCAGCAAAGAGTAATTTCATGGATATAATTTTTACCTTTAAATCGAAAGAAAAAATGTTGTTTCCTGGTAAATGCACCAAACACTAACAAACGCGGCTAAGAAAGAATTTCAGATTCAGTTTGCAAATTGTATAGACAGATTTATTTACAAATTACCATATTACATGAAAGAAGATAATATACAAGGGGCATGCTGCCGCAGGGAACAAAGCTAGTTTTTAGTTTTGCTGTTTCATGACCCTACAATGCCATTCTGCCAAGAGACATCAAGCAGAAAATCCAAACATCGAAGCAATTACTTAACTTACAGCAAGGCAATGCACCATCAGTAGCTTTGTGTTACATAGCTGAGAGTTTATATCACTGATGACGAGGGGAACTACAACAAACCTGGATCTGCTTAGACGAGGCTAAATTTTCAAAGCTGCTTAGTCTTTTTAAAAATTGACATTACCGCCTTGGGTTACAACATTCAGTTAGACAAATGCCGGACATTTTTTTAGCTGTATGTTTTCACCTCTCAAACTGTTCAGGTGCACAAGCAAAATGAGATGGTGATTAACAGTTTTCTTCATGTCTCCCCTACAATCTGTTTTTAGGATGCAAGTTCAGTAACAGGCACAAATCTCCCATTAATTGATGGGAATCTTTACCGTATTGCTGATGTTGTTGTTTCACATTTGCTCAGGGAGATGATAATCTGGATGTGATCATTCCTTCTAAGCGTCATTCATGTATGTTAATCTCATCATCCCCAAACATTAGCATATTTTGCTAGCTGGTGTCTGAGCATTGCTTTTTTAAGATGAACAACAATCGATGTGGTACCTGGCTGTTCAGTTGTGTATTATATTTGGTGTTTCCATAAAAATAACAAGAGGAGAATGCAGTATTCAGTATCGCCGTGGCATTTCATGTTGCCATTTCATTTAGCTCCTCGGAATGAATTCCGATAAAAATTCCCAGAACAACTGAAAACACAACAAAAAGAAACGACCCAAGCGTTGTTTGATCATATTCAATGCCTAAGCTGAAACACTTAAAGCAAATCTAAAAATGCAGCAAATTCACATTTCACAGTTTATTTCCTCTAGAGACTGAGCCTATAACCCCTGAATTGTCTATGTATTATTACTTTTTTCTAGTGCCTGTTGAGAAATCAGCATTTGGAAATTGCAGAAAGGGCAGTCGATTTACTTTAGCGTTTGGGCCCGATCACATGACACAAACTCGACCTACGGACCCAAACACCTACGTTAGTGTTACTACTTCAGTGTTTCACACAGAAAGACACTTAACCTTTTGCACCATTGTTTTTTGTTTGCGGTTATAAAATCCAAATTATAAATAGTAATAAATACAAATATTTCCATTACATAACACTAACATAATAGTTTAAAAATAAATTTCATACAACATTATAACTGTATATACAGACATTTGGACCTTTAGATTTATAGTTTGTCAAAAGAAAATACAATACATTTTAAGGCTTGGTAGTTCAGATTAACTTATTTAGACACTATTTGAAATATGACAATGGTGACATTTTGTAATGTCTTTGATAAAGATTTCGATTTATGTTATTCTATGTACCATGTTTACAAACAAAACAAGTTTCAGTTTTTGTTCTATGAAAGAAAACTGCAAAAAAATAAATACAGGTTGAGATTTTTCTTCTTCAGACGTTTCTTCTACACTGTCTACGCAACAAATCATGGACAACAGTAATATAATGACTAACATTGTCACCGAGTCCCTTTCACACACAGTTACTAAGAGCAAACAACAGAACACACTCCCTGACGTGAAACGTGTAGATTATCTAGTCACATTTCAGACTGAAGTCCAGAAAAGCAGCTGGTGTACCCCTTAGAGGCGTACTTCCAATAACAGTGATAAGGATCTCTCAGTGTCAGACTACATTCTGCAATGTTACATTCAATTACCCTTACTTACTTTTTTTTTTCTTTCATCTGCTTGTGGGACTCAAAACAAACTATTAAAAAAAAAAAAAAAAAATCGCCAAACATAAATGAACACAACTGTCATCAGAAACAAACAGGTTTAAAGGTTTTGTCTGTACCAGATGCATTATGGGTAATTATGAGCTTTCCTGATTTTTCCCTGGGACTCATACGTCTTTAATTTAGTGCTGTTCTTTTCTTTAAATTAATAGCATCGTTAAAGCTCCTTAGCATAATATATTGACACTGCAGAGGAATTAGTAAAATATATCATACACGTGATTCAAAGTTTGTCTTTAAAGAGAGAGGGCTCTGTCCCATCAACTAACGGCGATACGTGAGTGTCTGCGCCCTGGTATAACCAGGGCTCAAAGTGTGTGTCCCATACTGCTGGTCACCAGGCCTTTTATGTTGGTGACTGGGCGGATGTCATTCAGCTGGCGTCGCCTGTCAACAAAGGAGGCCAGTCGGGAGCTGTCCAGGGGCTTCTTGGAGTGTTCTCCGGCATGGCCGCTCACCCACGGGTGCTGCAGGCAGCCTGTTGCACTGGGCCTTTTACGGGGATCTTCCTGGAGCACAGACGTGATAAAATCCCTGGCCGCCTGGCTAACGCCCTGGAAGTACTCATCCGGGAAGCAGAAGTCCAGCCGGCAGATGTTGATACACGTCTCCTCCAGACTCTCATCCAGGAAGGGGGACACCCCACTCAGCATGACATATGCCAGCACCCCTACGCTCCACACGTCAGTGCTCAGTGACACAGGTGTCCCCCGGATCAGTTCGGGGGCTGCGAACTCTGGGTTTCCCAGAAGCAGGTGGACGTAGCGGTGCCCTGAGACCTGGACAGCATCTCCGAAGTCAATGAGCTTGACGCATGGAACAGGCACGTGAAGATCCACCATGAGGTTCTCAGGCTGAGAACACAAGATATTAAGTTTCCGTCAGATATATTGTATCTCTGATGCCTGATGCGCAAGAATAATACATCTTTTTTTGTATGCTGTGCATCCAAGATAATAACCATAAAATTACATTTTTAAATCATATCCCCTCTCATCATAACCAAATGGTATATCACTTCATGCAAAAAAACACTAGAGTAATTATGCCACAAAATGAAACACTGATATGTAGCAGGTTTACCCATAAGTTTTGGTGCTTTTGATATTTACCTTCAGATCCAAGTGCGCCACCTTGCAGGTGTGGAGATGTTGAAGTGCCTCAAAGGTGTCCTTCACGTACGAGGCCACCTTCTCCTCCATCAGCACGTCATGGGCCACCAGGTAGTCCAATAGCCGGCCATCCTCCAGGCTGGAAAGAAGAGATATTTGACTTGGTCCGAGTCCCAATGTGACCAAAATAGCGAGGGGGAGTCGTTTAGGAGGTGCGATGCTCACAGTTCCAGCACCAGCATGAAGGAGGTGGCTGACTCATAGGTGTCGCAGAGCACCGACAGCTGCGGGTGCTGCACGTGTCTGAGGATATCTGCCTCGTGGGCCACCTGCTCCTTCTTCTGCATCTTTTTGCTGATGAACTTCACTGCCACCTCCTTCTTGGTCGCCTTGTTCAGACACTTCTTCACCACTGAGAACCTGCCCCTGGAGGTGAACACTCCGTACTCAGAATACTGGCTTTATTGTTCTGAAACTAGTGATGGCCAAATGAAGCTTCATGAACCACTTGCTGTATTTTCTGACCCCACTAGATGGTGCTCAGTGTTCAAAAAAGTGCCCAAAGGATGTCCCCAAGCAAATCAAGCACGCCATCTAGTGGGGTCAAAAAATACAGCAAGTGGTTCTCAAAGCTTCATTTAGCCATAACTACCTGAAATACATTAGAACTCCCGATAGTTCTAAAGCCTTCGAATGTCGAATGAAGCGATCCAAATTCTACCTGCTTTTCCAGTATAACTATTTAACTATGTACCTGTAAGTATGACATCATTACTGAAAGATGAACAAAAGATTACCTTCCAATCTCACTGATTTCTGAGAAGGCTACTTCAAAGTTGTCTTTCCACTGAATTCCAATGCCGTCATAGGTAGAATCTCCAATAAAAAAAAAAAGATTGAGTATTTTTAATTCGATAAAGTGTTAATATCAACAATTTCTGCTTAGTTTGTTTTGGAACATAGTTAATAAAACGTAATAAGTATCATCGCTATGGATGTGATGTTTCGTCTCACTCACTTCCGCTGGGCAGGGTCACCATGTTGGACGGCTCGCTGGAGGGGCTCACTCCCCAGGGATTACTGGCACTGACCCGAAATTGATAATGTCCTCCTGGGATGAGGTCCTCAATCTTCACACAGACATCTCTTGTGGACACTACGGATTGCTGCCACACCAGGGAGTCTGAGGAATACAAAGGTTACCATTGGAAAGAACCAAAAAGTTACCAAAATGGGGCATTTTTTCATGGCTATTTTGCAAACACACAAGAATCTGGGACTAAAGCACCAGGTATGAAGATGTTATATTTTACAATATTACAATAATGAAGTTTTCCAAAAACGAGAGAAAATGTCTTTTCAATGACAATAAAATATTTGTTTTGTTATTTCAAAGTTGCTTCTTCATAGCTTAATCTCAAAAATAGAGGATATGCTACCTAGCTAACTTACATTTTATTTAATGAGACAGGGTGTCTAGGTGCGGTGAGCGTTTACCTTCCTGCCGGTACTCAACGGTGTAGCTTGACACGGCACAGTTTCCTGAGCTTGCCGGCGGGAGCCAGTGCACAATCACAGCTGTGCTGCTGGCCTCCTGGGCTACAGGGCGCGCCGGGGCTGCTGGGATACCTGCACACCGAGACCATGATTCTATTTATGTTACATGAGGCTCTGGACCCGTCACCACCCCCCACTCTCTGGTACAAACCACCCACCTTGGACTTTAATGGAGGCTGAGGAGGACGCGGTCCCATGGTCGTTGACGGCAACGCAGGTGTAAATACCCGTATCTTGTGGCATCAAGTTACAGATTTTTAGGAGGATGTCTCCAGTATCCCTGGCAAGGGAGATAAAGGAAAGCAACTTTCTCATTTGTTTGGCTATGAATCTTATAATATAAGCTTAGAATGGGCACCTGTAAAAATGTATTGCCCATTTAAAAATATCCAGATGACTATCAATAAGAATATTATACAAAATTATGCAACTGAAAAAGTTTTGGATAAAGATACATAAAATGTGTTTCCACACTTAATACGCACAGGAGTAATTTAATTGTAGTTTATTAATAATCAATCGTTAATGTTTATGCCTTGGTGTGCATTATTTTTGCCGCGGAATCAGATTTTTTCCCCCAAGAGAAATAAGTAAATCAGTGGGAAGCTAATGGTTTTCATCGTCTTTTGCTTTCAAATGAATAAATCACGCTTGAGACGGGCTTTGAGGACTTCTGAGGCTCTGAGTTAGTAGCAATGTTTACATGACATAATTAGCGCAGCCCCTGGAATGGGCTGGCTGAGCTGAAGCGAGTGCTTTCATCCGTAATCCCTGTCGTCAGAAATCGCCTGTCTGTCTGTCAAACATCTCAGCTGCTTCTCTCTACCTGAACTATGCCCCAGCTCACACCTCTGCAACAAAACAGCTCCTCAGAAGAATAAGAGCCACTTTTGGGCAGCAAGGTGCAGACAATGTACCGCTCCCACTGAAGCCTGTATCAACCCTATCTCCTCACCATAGCACATCATATAATGTGAATTATATGTAAAGAAAAGCCCTCTCTATCCATACACAGTCCACATATATATTTCAATTACCAATACAGCATTTTCAGCAATCATAATCATTAGTATATCTATTTTAAAAGAATCAATTTACACATACACACACACAATTAAACATGCATGTTTTCTGTCTTATTTATGAAGCAGAGTGGGCAGTTTGTAATGCCCTTTTAGCTATATTTTGCATTCAGCATGTCACAGTCCAGTCCACATCTGCTGTGGTTCACCGTAATGCACACAGGAGACCCAGCCCAATACCTGATGTTTATAGTGAAACGGCTGTTGTTGACGACGGGGTTCTGATCCGGGCCCTTCAGGGTGATGCTTGGTTTTGGGCGGCCGCAGACTTTGCAGCAGAGCACCACAGTCTCGCCGAAGGCGCAGGTCACGTCCGCGAGCGGGATCAGGAACTCGGGGGCCACTTTCAACATAATACGAGTCAGAGAGCCTTTCAGATTGCAGACGGATCTGCTTCTAGCGTAGCATTTCTGCTGTGGGCTGCCCTCATTTCAGTCAAGCTAATTTTTGGAGATTCGTTTAAGATTACTGGGTGTCAAAGTTTAAAAAAAAAGCCTTAATAATCCACAAACTTACCTTCTTGGATAAAATTGGGATTCAGTAACTGTAAAAACAAATAAATAATGTTATTGTTTTTATGCCAGCAGGTTCAATTAAAAGAAGACCTTTGCATGAAAATATATCCTGGCGTTCTGAAGAAAAGCAATATAGGAAAAAGAGTGTATGTATGTGCGTGTGTGTACACACACACACACACACACACACACATATATATATATACACACTTTTTTTTTTGCTATACAGTTTCAAAAAACACATTCTTTTGTAGGAAAGGGGAACATAAACAGTTGTAAATGACAACAAATGAAAAGCATGAGCACGGCGTGGCGGGTTGCTGTGTGTTTTGTACGCGTCTGGAGCTCCTGCGGAGTTAAATGATGAAGGCTAAGCAGTTGGACCTCCACATCAGTCACTGGCTTTACTCCAGTAAGGCTGTTAAAATATTAACGACTTGTGTGTTTTTGTGTACTTTGTACAGATAGAGCCAGACTGGAGATGAGGGCATATATCTGTTACATAGCTTGGCCGCAATGCTCACCCCCCCACAAAGCACACTTTTGTGTTTAAAAGATCATGTGGATAAGATCCCATTTCAGAGACGACGATGAAACTTTGCTGGGCCTAATCTGAGCGCATAGATTATTTAAACTGGGCTGGAGGGGTTATGTTCCCATTTGTTGTTGTGTATTGATGTTACTAATAAGTGTCTATTGAGGATCCGCCACATGCATCTGGTGTCTGCAGAGAGCAATTGCTTTTCCAATATTGGGGATGTTCACGGGATGTTCAGTCCAATAATGTGACTGAACTAATAGTGTCCATTTTTTATATAAGGCACTCAAATGCATCCTAATCGACAACATTAAAGCAAACTAAGTGGGCAGGGGCAGTTTTTAACCATCGGAAATATCAACTGCATGACAGCAGCTCCACAATTTTGATTCCTTTAGCAAAACTTGTTTAAAATCAAAATAATTCCTTAGGCTCCTCTTAGACAGACTTTGTCTTATAAATATTTCAATAAAATTTTTCCACGTTTGATTTTCTACATTTGACTGCCACAACTGGAGAAGTACAGATATTTAAAAACGTCCAATTCCAAACGATATCACACAACAAAAAGAAATTTTTCTTCAAAGCGGCTAAAAATAGCCTGTAGCTCATAAATGATGCAAAGCTTAGGAAAGCAGGATTTTCTAACTAGATCAGGAAATCGCAGAAGAACCTTGGGCTTTGTGTAGTATTATTGCATTTAGCCTCCGAAATATTGACTGAAATTAACTTTCTAGTAGTGGCACAAGTCAACAGGGTTCAGTGCATTGAGAAAAGATCTGTCAATAAAGTTCAGAGTTGAGAATAATATAAAATACTGTGGGAATACCAGCTAGAGAGCTATACATCACAACAATGAAGTATTCGGGTGACCAGATAATCAATGTCATTCTGTACTCTTTGAATTATGACAGGATTTGCAAGCTACCATTTCAATTAAACGGACCTAGATTTCACTGAAGCGTGGAGTCCTTGCTGTGTGCTGATTGGTCAGTCTCCTGCAATCATGGATGTTTTACAAATGCTAATGTGAAACAGGCAGATGAGTCTTTCAATCAAGGAACCAAACCAATCAAAGCACAAGATGAAGCACAGGAACCCTCTCAGTTTTAAGGCAGTCCGTAAATTCTGAAGTGTCCCGGATGACGTGAGTTATCGGGTCACCGTACGGCAAAGTACAGCATGGTTTTTATATGGTATTATTAACACCGCACACTGGAACAGGTGGCAGATAATCTTCTCGTGGTCTTTCTACAGCTTCTCAGAAAAAGTTCAGTAATAAAAGCATAAATACCTAAAATGTTCTTCCTTCAGTTTCACATCCGGTAATGAAGAGGACGCTTGAACTCATGTCTTTTTTGGTTTTTAATAGGTTATTTAGAGTTCCCAAAACAGACAGTCAAAGTCTTATATTCTTCCCTAATTGTCAGTTGGTGGATGTGTCTCAAAGGTGACTGGCTTCCTCATCATCTATGTTCAATATTCATATCTTGTCATTTATTACAAAAATCAACAGGACCAGGGAATTTTGCCCCCCCTCAACAATACCTAACGGTAACGCAAATTTGCATCTTAAAGAACATATTACCCACCATCCAAATGTTTAGCAGTGTTGTAACTAGTCCAGAATCTGATCCTTGAAGGTGATGTGGGATCCCTGCCTTTGGATTTTACAGTAAAACTCCTTTGACATTCGTGTAACCAGGGCAATTTAGGGGCCGAAAGTTTGATTCTCGTGTGTTGACTCATTGTGCCACTCCAGTCTGGCCTCTGAAGCTGCTTCACTCGGTTGACTTGCCTCTCTGTCACCAAAAATATGTGGTTTACATGTTCCCTTTGTGAGTGGCCATCCAGCAAATGTCCTTGCAAAGCCCGCATGCTGCAGCTCACCAGGAAACACTGATCTGTACGGCAGGGGTCTTCACGACTATCACGTTTGGTGCAGGTGCTGTGATACGGGTGAGTGTCAACGTAACACAAAACACGGGAAACTGGGGCTCTATTCCAGGCTGCAGAGCAAAGACCCTGTTAGCAGTGAAACTAGAGACACTAAAAGGACAGACTTTCACAAGCAGCATGCACAATAAGATGCCATATAGTAATACCTCCATGCTAGTTTTTGGGTCTAGCTCATCGCAATCTGACTCTTCTGAGCTGTTAGATTCCTGCAGTATGGAACGAGAAAAAGCAGAATTAGATTTGTTATGGCGGCCCAATGGTTCTCCAAGCAGGGGTTAGAAGTCACCGGGGAAGCGGCGAGAGAGAGGTATGCATGTTGTGTAACACTTCTGAAGGCCGTGACCTGTAATTTGGAATAAAGTCCTTTTTTCCTCTCAAGCTTCTGCAATGTCAAACGAGAGGCTTGCTTGGCAGTTGTGTAATTGAGATAGTGTTCCCCCGGCAGCAGTGTGATCAGGAGTACCGAGTGTGATGAGTTGAATTAATCACATCACACATATTAGCGTGGGTGCCGAAGGGTCAGAGAAACCCTGTCAGACTCGGGGGGGGGGGGGGGGGGGCAGCCAATC